>JARHVA010000044.1:7660000-8300000 GCA_037957365.1 Torreya grandis
GATTTAATGAAGGTTTTATTATGTTAACCTAGTCAAAATTTTGCATTTGGTACTGGAGTAGTATGATCTAGTTTTTTGATGGAATAATAAAGTGGGGCATGGCAAAGTCGTAGTTGGATTAGTTTCTTGATTGATGAGAGATCAAATTATATGATTGATTTTTTTTATAAATTATTTGAGTGAGTGATAATTTCTTAGTTTTTTATTTAGGTATTTCTCATTAGAATGTGCAATTTTAGTGTCATAGATATACCACCTATGATATATGAATTTTCAAATATTGGTTACACTATCGATCTATACCTATGCATAGATCTCTTTATGCATCCCAACATTGAATTTTCATGTACCACTTATTCATCTATTTGATCAAATATTATATTGTGCTTTCTTTGTGACCCAAGTTTTCCATGCTTATCTTCATTATCTACGTAGTTTTTTTTTTATCTAATCACCCCTGTGTTGTCCATCTTATCCTAGTGCACACTTTACACTTCCAATCTTCTCTTGATAATGTGTTATAAGATCTATGTGCAGTTTAATAATACCTACCACATTCTCCCCTTATACATTCTATAATTTATGTTCACCCACATGTCCTCTACCTATTTTTCATGAAAATTTACATAGTTATGTACATTACCATTCTTTCCTTGGACCCAATAGTTCTCATCTAATTTAATCAAAGGTTTCTATGATTGTCTCAAATTAATTTGAAAGTAAATGTTTTATAATCACTAATAGCACAACTATAGCTCTAATTATGTGAGAGGTGAAACATTTTGTGATATCTTCTCTATGATATCCATGATTCCAATCATGTAATATAATTAACCCATTGTGCAAGTCATGCTTTTATATAGTGTTTCCCATTTTGGTAATTAGGTATACATTGTTAGTTGTTTTATTTTTTAGTCCACATAGGTTTTTAAATTTGAGCATGGCATTTAGTATGCTCAAAGGGTAAAAGGTGAATAAAGAGTTAAATGTTGTTTTTATATAGTCATAAATATATATATTTATTTTATACTGGTGATTAAATGTCATTAGGTATATAATTATAGTTTGTTTATTGTATTATATATAATAATGAATTTATTGTGACTTGTGTTGTCTTGATACAATTAAGAGTTAGAGTCAAATTTTATCATTGTAAAGGATACATTTTATGTTGAAACCAACATCTTGAGTCATTTCAACTTGTGGGGATAATTTTTACAAAGTGACAATAGTGTCATTGATCTAGCTATCTGAGCTAAATCCAATTAGAGGATGGAAGGAACTGAGGCAGGGGGTCAAATAAAAACCTCAAGTTTTATACTAAAAAAGGAGTTGTGTATTGTGATAGTGGAAAAATCAAACAATTCCAAATAAATTAAACAATAAGGGTGATTTCTATAGCTATTGGTCATCACCTATGCTACCTGTGATTGAGTGGTAACAATTATACATAGTGGTTGCAAATGAGGATAATGAGGACCCAGTTTTTTTTGGTGGTGTGAAAAAATAAAATATTATAATAAATATAAATGTAATTAATTTTAGTGATGATAAAAGTGAAGGATTGTATTAAAATAATATAGTAATCATATTCTTGACACGGTTTGTTGGTTAGAACCCATCATGGATTGGTTGATAAGTTCGTAAGGGGTGGTTGATGTTCCCATCCATGGAAAAAACAATTGTAAGATCTAATGTAGAAAGTATGTGTGCAATATATAATGTAATACATGTGTGTGTCAAGTTAATATACAAGCTCCATAATGACACATTGCAGTTCATGAGTGTTGTTCCTTTCCCTATGTCCTCATTAAGGCAGGGAATATTGGAAATATATATTAGCTAGTGATAAATTATTATCGATATGAGATAATATGCATTTATAATATAAATGATGTGTGAGAGTGTATAATGATTTGTCATAAATAAATCATTATAGATACACTTGAGAGGAGAGATTATAGGGATTTTGATAATGCTTATCTCCTTGATTTTGGGAGATTAAGAGGCAACATGACTCTCTTTCATTAAATAATTTAATGTAATTTTTATTGTGTTAACATGATCCAAATTTTGCATAGGTACACTCTAAATAGACTAAATCATATGACACTTGAGTCTATTGAATGTGGACTTGTCCTAATTAACTGTGACTAATGACCGACAAAGAATGACATAAAAATAATAGTTTGATAGTGAAAAATTAGAAGTAGAATTAGAGAATACTGTTGATATGACCGTTGAAGGTGGATAAAAAGGAAATCCACTTTAGTCCATTGACCATATACTTTTACCAACTGATTGTGATAAAAATATGACTATTGAGCCTTCTTCGCCCAAGTCTGTTGAGTAGGCTAAGATATTGCAATTCAAATTATGTTACACGAATTTTATTATTTTCCTTAATTTATCTTTAAAACCTTAAGGGCACTTTAAAATCCTAAAAAACTAAAAAAAAGAGGGGAGTGTAATATGATATGTTGACCTCAATCACCCCCTTGTTTATTAACCGTTGGTTATGTATCCAATACTCCAAGGAGAGAAATCAAGCCCATGTAGTTATCCCACCTAGAGTGATTGTGAAATTGTATTCCTTGACTATGTTTATGCAACTAGATATATGACTTTTATAATTGACAATGATATCACTTGACATGTTTTGAGATGATTTAGAATTGACTTATGGTTGATCCTTATGAATGATCTTGAATTTGAAAAGAATAAGGTAGTTTTGATCAATGTGGAATACTGTGAAAGTGCTTGATAGTGTCAAATTAGGAACAATGAATGACCTTTCATGTGTATTTATAGGTGAACCTTTTGATAATTTACTTTATTTGACCTTATGAAATGTGTGGGAAGACCCAAAATGATGTTTTAAAATTTGGAAACTACTTTTTATTTAGCATGGGATGCGATCGCTCTAAGGGGATAGGAGCACAGAAACACTCCTGTCTACCTAACATGGACCTATCCTAGAAGATTAGGGATAGTTGTCCTAAGGTGGAGATAGTATAAAGATTATTTTAAGTAGTTTGAGCATTTTAATTTTAAAATTTTATGTAGTAGTGATGATAAAAAGGATCAATCCCACATATAGATAGATGGCTTAAAGGAATGGCGAATAAGAGTAATGTATTTGGACACAAGTCATATGGTTTGGGATATGTCAAGATTTATAATTATTAAGTACATGTGACCAAATGTATGTGTCTAAATATGGAAACTACCTCAATTTTTGGAAAATCTTGCATGTGATCTCTTATTAAAAATAAACTAAATCTAAAACTATCTAAAACAACTAGAAATAGAACTAAAGAATTGAGTCTAAATTTAAAGTGAGCTATGATAATTCAAAATATATTTAAAATTTGAGGTTTCTTAAACTTATCCCTTGTTTATATAATATCATGCAAAGTGTCACCATGTTTGATCCATGCAACTATAATTTTAAATTTTTGAGAAAAGTCTTGCTGCACATTTTGTATGGCATTTTCAAGAGTGTTTAGAATGTTTTTGGAGATTTTGGATTCTCAATATATAAGTAAATATTTTATGAAATTATAAATTAAAATCCAAGCTTTCAAAAAATTTATTATGATCCAAATTCTAAGAAAACCTATAAAAATTAGCCCTAAAAAATTTGCAGACTATATTACTATTGAGTGATCCCTACATACATTTAAATTTTATTGGTATATGTACTTATTAATTGTCTATGTGCATCCTATGTGAATATTTCTCGTGTGACCATTATTTTGAGCTCTCTTTTATTGGAGAAATTTTGTAGATTATTGTAATATTTATAAACTTTTGATAGTTTGACATGTAGTGATGGCCATCAATTTTAACATCATATTAAAAAATTGTTCCTTTTAGACTTGGAAACATCAAAGTGGTTAAAAATCATTCAAAATTACCAATTTTTTCTCATTCAATTCTCAATAATGTGACCTTTGAAGATGCCACACAATGAATTCTCTGATTGACTCATAGTCACACAACTCATACAACTAGTTTGTGTTTTGACCTAACACACACCCCATTTTAAAATTTCAAAAGAGGATCTATCATTGTTAGAAACCTCTATTTGGGGGATCTATAAAACTTATAAGTCCATAATATGATGTTATTCATGAAAATTCTAAGGTTATTTCTATGATTCTAAATTTATAGAAAATTGAATCATGAAAATCAAATCTTGAATGAACATTTTCAGTTATTTTAAATCTTGGGTTTTCATAAGTTCCTTTCAAAATTGATGCTCTATGTAGTTATATAAAATGTCATTTGATGCAATGAGTGTCACTTGAGACCACCCTATTCTTATTTTATCCCTAGACCTATATTAGGTCCTCTTTTCATCCTTTTCTAGCTTATATGCATGTCTAGCCCATGCCTGGATATACCAAGAGCTACATTGAGCAATCACCTAGGCATCCTCGATCCTTTTTAAAATATTGCAGTCTCTTGGATAATAATGTAGACCCATTAGTCTATAGTTTAGTGTGTTATTGGCAAAGGGGCAATGCTATTGACCCTTAGCTTTCCTTGATCCTAATAAATATCTTTCCACTCCTCGAAGCATCTTAGGGTCATCCTAGACTCATTTAATGTCTTGATAAGCATTAAAACACTAATAAAGACCACTCTCATTCATTTATCAGAGAGATGGTAATTCTCATGAACAAGCTCAAACACAATTATTCAAATTAAGGTTATTTATCCTTATTTAACCCTATTTATACATACATCCATCTATATCATCCCAAAGCTTAGTTTTACTCAAGTTTCTAATTTCAAGATATACTCAAATCATTTAAATTGACATTCATACTTAGGTATACTAGTATCACTCTCACTTACACTAGCACTTAGATTGGGATAACTACATCGGGCTTGATCCCATTTCAAGGTATCAATATGTAGGTAATGCTCAACACATGGGTTATTAAGGTTACACTTAGCCTACCTTACTAATGCCACTCTTCTTCCACTTATGTTCATCCAAACCCTAGTAAACATGAATGATTAGGGTTTCATAATGAAATTAGTCAAATCTCAAAATAGATGATGATCCAAGTCTTAGTCATACAAGCACAATAATCCTAAAACATAGTGAAGGTCTACCTAGAATTTCACTGCTTCACCTATGCAGGGTCATTATTGCTACATAGAAGGTTTATAGAATAGTTCACTATAGGCAAAAAGGGTCACAATATTATTTGAAGAGGGTTCTGATAATTTTTCTCCATTTATGACACTCTACCTTGCTCTTACATCACTTCCCAACCCACCATTTATCTATCTTAGTTACATTTTCTAGCTCAGTACTATATGCAATAAAAAATACATTATGTCTATAAATCAATAGGGCTCAAATAAGATAGAGTATACCTACATTTTTGATTGAGAATACATTTATTGATCAGGAGCATGACTAAGATGGGGATTTATTAGACCCAATTATAGGATCACTTATCATAATACACTATGCTAAGGAGGGTTTCAAAGCCTTCATACTAACACAATCATGCAATAACCCTAAGGGGGTCCTAGGTTTTGATATTTCACTTATTCTAATAATTTTAAAATAAATCTAATCTAGTACTCAACAAAGGTTATGGCACAAAGTGGTGGTTAGAAACAAAACAAACTAAACTAAACATGCATAAAAGACATACACTCACATAAACATATACAAAATTCTAATGCATGGAAGAGAAGCACAATTACATTTTACATTATCTATCTACTCTTACAAAGGAGAAATAAAATTAGGAATACTTACCTTTGAAGATGAACCTATCGATTCTCAATCTCTCCCTTGGACAAGGTTCTTTGAAAAAGATTGTTGTGGTATGTAAGGATAACAAAGACAAATAATACCTAGGCTACACAACCTATCTTTGCATCCAAAAGACTTCTCCATAAGATAAGATCTATATCTCTAAAGAAAGTATGAAACCCTAAGCTTTATTCCTCAATTAGAATAGTTAATAATCATATGTTTATTCTCACTTATTATGCTTCACTTATGTATATTCAAATGGTTGGAAATGAACTTGCATATATTTATGGATCTTACCCTAAATCCTTCTAAATATGTTGGCTATATGGGGTCGAACCAGTCGACTCTGTATGTTTTAGGGAGATAATTCAGTAGGTCCTGAGCTATGTCAACCAAAGGGATAATAAGATATAAATTGAAAAACACCCCAAAATAGTAAAGGGTCAACCCAGTTGACCCTATATAATAATCAAAGTTTTAAAACTACCTAGGGTTGGCCTAATAGACCTCGTACAACCAGTTGTCAAAAGGGGGATAAAGCAAGGAACAAGAGGATAAATATGTGATAAATGTTTGGAATGGGTATAAATAAGAAGAAAAATCTTAGATTAAATGGTTTTAGGAGACATGTGTGTAGATGGAAAGTGGTAAAAGGGATAACAATCTTATGAAGCACCAATGGTCTGCCCACCCCTTTCTTGGTATACCCCTTAAGGTGTGCACTTAGAGAGATTGAGACTCGATAGGATCCTAAATGATAAAAAGTGTTATTAATCGATAAAATTTTGAAAATATTATGTGTATACATATGCCCCACTTTAATCTCATCACATATCACATAAGTGCAACTCAAGATGGTGCTTCAAGAATAAAACATGATAACACACAATGTTGATGCTAAGTAAAGTGAAGTAAGCAACAAATAAGATAAAGGAAAGGAAAACATTGAAAAACACATACCTTTAATTACCTTAGTTCTGTATATAAATTATTAGACTACAAGATAAAGTAAAGGCATTTAATGTGAAGAACACTATGCAAAACTATAGAGATTAGTGCAAAAAAACCAAAAACTAAATGCTTTTGAAAGATAGGCATTTGGTAGTGAAAAATGAGTTAGTAGAGATAAAGATATGAGGGATTTAGGAAAATAATAAAATTAGGGTTGTTAAGGCAAGGTGAGAACCAAAATATTTAGGGCAAATGAATGATAAAATGATGGCAAATGAATGACAAATGATTGGAAAATGAATGACAAATAATTGTAAAACACAGTAAATCATATTGGAAAGCATGTAAACATAAATGGAAAAAAGGAATGTAGAACATACTAAATCATGTTGGGAAGAATTTAAAACATAAAGGACAAATTAAATATCCATGCAAGAAAATGTGAACAAAGATATCTAAGAAAGGGAAAAGTAAGCTCATGTAAGATATGCAAAAATAAAAACATGAAAGACTGAAAATAAAATGTAATTGAAGATGTGAGACAAATAGGAAGAAGGAATACATAAAGAGAAAACATGTAATAATGGAAAATGTCATATGTAAGATAAGTTAAGTCCATAAAAATAAAATAAGAACATGATGGAGAAATGAAAATAAAAAGCTCTAAAGGATGAAAACTTAAACTCAGTGCCTGTTCTAAGATACAATGTAAGAAAACACAACCACCTAATGACATGACTAGTATGACAATGAGATGGTGTGGTAAATAAATAATTTAAAGGTGTAATCCATAGTTGATCAAACTTGAATTTTTTCTCTAAGGATAGATAACACTGAAAAAAAGTAATGCTAACATGTTTTTAAGAGGTGAAGAAGGAATTTAAAGAATAGGGAAAACATATTTGGAATCACAATTTGTCTATCAAGGGGGGAAAATGAAATTGGTGGAGGGTCTAAATGAAGGAAAAACCAGGGTAGAGGAAATATTTATCAAATTCAAGACACTCAAATTGGGTTTGTCAAAATAATAGGAATTTTGACCTTAAGGACTATGAAGAACTTCTCTTAGCCACACAAGTCTTAAGTCAACAAATGAAGTATATAGATCATCCCATGAAGGATATATGCATGAAAACTAAAATGGACCTACCTTCCCACAACATGTTCCCCATTCCTTAGGACCCCTTATAGAGCTATCGGTCTACTACAAAGATTGGGTACTTATGTGAGAAAGTAGGTAATACTATAGAGTTTGTTGAATTCCCCTATTATAATCTACTAGCCTACTATACCCCAATAGACCTCAGCTCTATGTGAGGCCAACTAAGGAGTTTGAGATTTAAATAGAGATAGGATGTGTGCTTACAATCATGTCTTTTAGTGTGATTTGACTTTTGAGATTTGTATGTTTCCTTTTGTATATCATTGCCTTTTATTTCAAATGATTTGGATTTTAACTTTCTTGATGGATTTTTCTATTCATCCTCCATATGGATTCAAAAAACCAAACATGGGTGCTAAAGATGACTTTTATTTGAATACTTGGGACTTGATTTCTAAGAGAGAGAACTTCAAAGAGCATGGGTCTAAGAGTCTCGTAAATCTAGGTAAAATAAAAGTGCTATCTTGAATTCAACCTTGCTTTATTTAATGGAGTGAAAGGAAGGAAATCAAGAGGAATTACACATGGAATAATTTGGATTAATTCAAATAAAAAAAATATGACAAAGGGAAAAAAGGGATACACTAATAGTAAAGTGTGATTCCTTATCATAAAAATGAGGGAAATGGAGGAAAACATGCTAACATATATTGTTGTGCAAATTCCATCTATAAAAAAAAGCAAAAACTAAAGCTGAGAACAAGGATCAAAATAATTTTCTAGAAAAATAATGACAATATGGTAATTTTATGAGGGTTGGGTCCTATCCACGGTCTAACACTACAACTAATAAAAGAGAAACCCACTAGGGTGCCAAAAAGCATGTGAAAAATAAATGAGGAAAAGCAAAAAGGTGGTATTTTGTGAGGAGGGCTAGGTCCTATCCATGGTCTTACACTGAAAACTCATAAAAGAGAAACCCACAAGGGTAAATGCTAAATAAAGGAAAACATAATCATAAAGCTACTAAGGTAAAGAATAACATAAAAAGACAAAAATAAAAAAAATATATGAGGACAAAAATGAAAGCAAATGCCAAATGTAATATGTAATAAAACCAAATAATGTAAAGGAAAATAATGATACTAGTAAAATTAAAGTAAAGGAAATAAAGTGCACAAAAATAAAGAAACATTAGATAAAAAGAATAAGAAAGATCTATTCTAACATATGTATCAAAGATGAGCATGTGAAATACAAGTCTATAAGTCTTGAAATGTTTATTGAAGTTGAATTTGGTTGTTATTATGAATTGTAGAATAAGAGAGGGCATCATAAGATGCCCCAATGGGTAAGTGGATGCAGGGATGGGCATCACAAGATGATCCAAGTCTGAAGGGACATGCAAATGGCCATCATAATATGCCCAAACATGTGAGTTGGAGTGAGGTAACATTAAACTGATAAAATGATTTGCATTAGGTTGGTAGGTGCATTTAGAGATAGGTAAATTTGTTGGTTTGTTATATTTTAAGGATGTTGAATGTGACATATGATGTGTAGGAGAGGTATGAAGAGGTAAAGGAGGTAAAGGAGGACCATGTATAATATTCTTTGGAGTAGGAACTTTAACTAAATACTCCTTTGGTTCATGTGGCCTAAGAGGTTGAGGTTCAATGGATGCCAAAATATGTTTAAAGTTGTTCATATTAGCTATCCTTTCCTTATTGGTGTAAGCAGAAGGATCAACTGTGGTTTGAACAAAATTAGCAGATGAAAGGTGGGTATGGGACAATTATTTTTGTTAGTTAGGTAGTTGATGTTGATGTGATTATGGTTCTTGAGATTAAATTTAAGAAGCTTGAAAATAGTCTTGATAACATTGTTTTGTGAGAATATCAAGATTAAAATGTAGAACAAACAAGGAAGAAATAAGAAAATGGTGAAGATCACAACAAGACTCATGAAAATGACCTATAGTAACATGCCACCAAGAAAATTTATCAGAATTGCACCATTTTGGAGGAGGTTTGGAAGATCAAAGCTCATGGGTTTAAAGGGTGGAAATTTCTTCTTTAGTTGTTCTAGACTCAAGGGTGGGTGGGTTGAGTTAAAATTGTTTGAATTGGATGATCCATTTTGAGGTTGGGGAAGCTTGGTTGAATCAATATTATGAGAAAATGATTGAAAAGGTGTTTTATCAGTTATTTGAAGTGTTTCAAATTGAGTCATAAGAAAGTCTTGCCTTTTTGCTTAGTCTAAGGCTTCATCTAAAGTTTGAGGTGAAAAGATTCAAACTTTGTATTAAAGGGGAGGTTTAAGAGCAATGACAAATAGTTTTAAAAAAGTATCATCATTCATATTATGGTCCACTTTATGAGTTAGAGAACTCCATCGTTTGATCAAATTATGAGTAGATTCATTAGGAAGTTACTTAGCATTGATGAAATGGCTAAGGTAATTTTTAGGAAGGTCATCATGTTGAAATTCCCTCACTAGATAATTGACTAAATACTTTAGTTGTGAGATGGAATGTCTAGGAATTTGGTTGTACTACTCAAGTGCATCACCTAACATTATTTTGGATAAGAGCTTAGTGGTAGAAAAAGTATTAGTTTGGACCCATTCCTTATAGAGATTACCAAAAGATTTAATAAAAATAGTAGGGTCCTTAGTCCCATTATATGTGATAGTTGGAGAAATGTTTCCAATTTCTATGGATGTAATGAATGGGGCTAAAGGTTCATTTTGAATATGCTAAAACATTTTGTTATTTATTAGAGGTTGAGGGATGATATTCTCATTGAAATATTTAAGAGGAGGAGGGATAAATTTTTTATTTTGTTGAGACATGATGACTTGAGGTGGTTGACTAATCATGTATAATAAATGTTGTTGCATGTTCATCATTTGAGATTGATTGGTTGTTTGCATGATGTTCAATTGTTGTATGAATTATGCAAGAAGTTGAGTTGTGTCAATAGGTGGAATGGTGTTTGTAGGAGGGGTATTGGTGTTGATAGGAGGAGGATTCCCAACATTGGTAATGGGAAGAGGATTATGATAAAGGACCTCAACTACATTACATTGTGTAGTGATTGGTTTTGGTTTAGGAGAAGAGGAAAGAAGAAAGTGGATAGTTTCATCTAAAGTAACAAAATAAGTGAGGTTATTATCAAAATCCTTAATTATGTAATGTTTTTGACTAAAAAAAGGCTGAACATATGTCATCATGATGAGATAAGACTAGTTAACCACACAAGAAAGAGGTAAAAAAAGAACAAAGAGATAGAAAGTGACATAAATAGTATAGAGTTGATTGGGTTGACCTAGCACAAAAAATAGGGCTTGCAAAAAGTACAGGGTCAAATGGGTTGACCTAGTACAACAAACAAAGGCTATAAAAGTGTACAGGTTCGACTAGGTGGACCTTGTATAACAAACAAGAAAAAATAGATAGCCTATAATATACTATGTCGACTAAAACAAAAATATTTTTGAAATTACTTAGAAAAGAAAGAATTGAAAGGAAAAAAATCAATTGGATCAATGAGAATAACCCAATTGAGGCACACAACACAAATCCTTGCACTAATGATAGGTAATGCAAGTTTTTGTAATACAAAATATAATTGAGCAAAGAGAAAGCAATCAACTTGGAAAGTAAATAACTAGCTAAATGGTCAATCTAAATATTGTTAGATTATTAGAGTGTAATTTTAAATGTGATGGAAGGTTGGCTTTAAGTACGGAACTAGAAAGAAATCTAAGGATAGTTTCAGGTAGTTTGGTTTGAAAGGGATCTATAGTGGTAATGATATAGGATTGGTATTGGGGCCTACCCCATCACTTCACACACTGTAGTGATAAGGTTTTCAGGTGCTTAGCTAGAAAATACCATTAACCACTCTTTGTACTTGACTAGAGAGTCAAGTCAACTTCCCCTTTGGTGATGAAATCGAAGTAGGTTGGCCTTGGGTAATCAAATGTTAAAAGGCTTATTTATAATTTGTGATTTGGTCATGTGTGCATAAAATATAAAATAGTGTAACTAAATGGTAAATTGAAAACCACCTAATTAGGTTATGTTATCTATTCTAGGCATACAAGCAACAAGAATTAAAAGTGTGAGCTAATTAGTTATATATAGGGGTTACTTCCAACTTTGGAATAAGGTAGAATGTTGATACAGTTGACAATGTATGCACATAATATAAAACAAGTTCGATAGGGTCAATCCTATACTATGGAAGCAAGGTTTGAAAATGAGCAGGGTCAATAGAGTCGACCTACTTATCTAGACAATAGATAAAATATAGAACTAGGTTGATAAGGTCGATCTAATTGATTGTACAAGGGAAATTTCTAAGACTAAAAATTTTGAAAGGAAAGATTATAAATAAAGAGATAGAAGGAACGAAAAGGAACCTTTGTGGATCAAAGATGAAAAGAAGGAAGATTGCTGTTAGAGAACTTTGTGGATTGCTTGCAAAACATACTAACTAGGTTGGCTAGGTCAATCAAGCTCTATAGGAACTTGTTGCTAAGTGCCTAAAATATATAGGGTCAATTGGGTCAACCTAGTAGTTTGAACTAGATGTCTAAAAATGTACAGGGTCGACTAGGTCAACCTAGTATGTTTTCTGTACCTGATGAAAAAATTGCATAAGAAAAATTGAGTCATCTTAATACGACTGTGTGTTAAACTTATGCACATAAGTTAGATATGGGTCAATGAAGAAGACCCAGTATGGAAAATATATGATAAAAATATTGATAAAATAATGAAAAATAAGTGAACAAATATTGCAAGGTTTAGTTCAGATTAAGTTCACCAGAATGTATGCAATCAAAAATGCATCATGTCTATAAATCAATATTGGATCAAAGAAGATAGAGCATACCTACACTTCCAATTAGGAATAAATTTGTTAAGTGGGAGCATGACCAAGATGGGGATATGATAGACCCAATTAGGGGATAACTTATCAAAATACACTATGCTAAAGAGGGTTCCAAAGCCTCCAAACTAACATAATCATGTAATAACTCTAAGGGGGTCCTACATTTTGATGTTTCACTTATTCTAATAACAAGAAAGTAAATCTAATCTAGTGCTCACCAAAGATTGTGGCATAAAGTGGGGCTTAGAAAAAAATTAAAATAAACTAAACATGGATAGAAGACATATACTCACATCAATGTATATGAAATCCTAATGCATGGAAGAGAAGCACAACTACATTATCTATCTACTCTTACAAAGGAGAAATAAATTTAGGAATACTTACCTTTGAAGATGAACCCGTTGAGCCTTGATCTTTTCTTTGGCCAAGGTGCTTCACAAAAGGTTGTTGTGGTATGTAAGGATAACAAAGACAAATAAGATATAGGATACACAACCTATCTATGTATCCATATGACTTCTCCACAAGACAAGATCCATATCTCCAAATAAAGTATGGAACCCTAAGCTTTATTCCTCAATTATAATGAAGAATAAGAAGATGTTCATTCACACTTATTATTCTTCACTTCTCTATATTCAAATGGTTGGAAATTAACTTGTATATATAGGTGATTCTTACTGTAAATATTTCTGAATATGTCAGCTATACAGGGTCAACCCAGTCGACCCTGTATGTTTTTAGGAGATAATTCACTAGGTCCTGAGCTATGTCAACTAAAGGGATAACAAGCTCCAAAGTGAAAAATACCCCAAAATAGTGCATAGTCAACCCAAATTGACCCTATATAGTAATCAAAGGCTAAAAAATGTATAGGGTTGACCCATTTGACCTAGTACAACCAAATATCAAAAGGGAGATAAGGCAAGGAATAGGAGGATAAATATGTGAAAAATGTTTGGAATGGGTACAATTGAGAAGAATAAGCTTAGGGCAAATGGTTTTAGGAGACAAGTGTGTAGATGTAAAGTGGCAAAAGGGAAAACAATATTAGAAAGCACCAATGGTTTACCCACCCCTTTCCTGATGCACCCCTTAAGGCATGCACTTAGAGAGATTGAGACTCGATGGGTTTCTCTAAGATACAAAGTGTCAGTAATCGATAAAAGTTTGAAAATATTATGTGTATACAAGTACACCTTTTCTAATTCATTATTATTTATATAATATTTGAATAAGTCAATTATTGTACAAATCAGTGGCTATTACTACTATAGTATTTTATTTCTTGATTTATTACTCAACTCTTTACCAAATTAGGGTTACATTCCATAATCCTAAAAAATATAAATCATTTGGTGATCTTAAAAAGTTTAGAGATATAATTTAGGAAAAAACCCATGATCATGCACAAAATTTTCAAGCTATATTGGAAATAAATAACACATAAGTTGGTCAATCCTCTAAGCCCATAGATGATAATATTATTACACCTACTATAGGGTCAACTCAAATTATACAGTAAATTGTTATAATTAGGAAATTATCACTAATGGAAACACCCACTATGGCTAGTACACATCCCTTCTCTCCATATGTACAATCCTTTAGGCATGAGATCCATTATTTGTAGGCCAAGTTGTTACATCTTGAGTAGGGTGCCACTATACCATCTCATGCTTTGGACTCTCATGTTTATCTACATACACTATTGACACAAAATATAGTGGTAACTCCTTTGTCATCTAGATTTATGGCACCCAAGCTTACTTTATATGATGGTAAGGGTGGCCTAAAGCATCATCTACACACTTTTCACATAGCATGTTTGGATTACATGTCCAATTATTGGCTCTTGACTAAATTGTTCCCTCACAATTTAAAGGATTATGCATTAAAATGTTTATATTACCTCCCTAATCAATACATTACAACATTTAATCCACTTACAAATATATTTTTGGTACATTTTTTGGTCAACATTAGTGACAAAGTTTCATATGCTCAAGTTTCTCAACTAAAGTAAAAATATATAATGAGCCAATAGCTGAATATATCTTGCGATATAAAATAATATTAATAAAGATGATTAGCTCCATGAAAGATAGAGAACTCTAGGACATATTCAATCAAAGTTTATTACCAATATTACATGAATATATATTAGTCAAAAAGTTTTCATCATTTATACATTTATGCCATACATCAAAGGAATAAAAAGTCAAACTTCTCTCCATGGTAAAGTTAAAGTACATAACCAGATCAAATTCCACTAATAATAATTCAAATAAGCTCCCATACAAGGTGAGACCCAATGAAAATAAGAATGATTAAATGATAGTAGTTAACACAACCTTATAGCTAGAAATTTGTGTGGTTTTATCAAATCCTCCAAGGAGACCTTTTATGAATCTTCTTAAATCACCAGCTCACATTCTCTAACAACTTTTGGAATACAATATCATATTTTTCCCTCTCATCAATGAGGTTGATACAACTAGGCTTCTTCCAAATAATTATGATTCCAATGTATTTTACAATTATCACAGGGCCCCCGAGCATACTATGAATAAATGCATTAGCTTATGACATAATATCTAATATTTGATAGATGATAATATCATTGATGTAAGCACCCCTAAAAAAACACCCAAAGCACAACTAATTGAATAAAAAACAATGAAAATATTTTCTAATACATTTCCAAAACATACATCTAATGAGACAATAGACACTTTAGGTGTTCATTATACTTATTAGGGACATCCACCACCAACATATTATGCTATTCATATAATGGAAACACACCCTCTACATAATATCATTGGTGTGTATCATACTACAGTGCCAGCTAGGCCTATTATCAATTTATTAGAATAGGATATTTTTGACAATGACTCATATTTATATGCACTCTTAGTATAAGCTTACATTGATCATCATCTTATACAAAGTGTCATGGTTGACAATGGGTTAAGCATCAATATGTGTAATATTACACTTCTACATCACTTAGGCTATTTAGATCATGATATTTCTCTAATAGATATATTTATTCATGGATTTAATGTCCATGTCTATAGCTCCATTGAGGAGGTCATACTTCCATTATAGGTTGGGACCAAACATGTGGCCATCAAATTCATAGTTGTACCTAGTGTTGGAACATTTGATAAAATATTGGGTAGGCCTTGGATAGAACAACTTTGAGCCATTCCCTCCATCATATATAGAGGCATTAAGTATATGCATGATAATTAGGTTGTTATAGTTGAGGGCCTTCCATATGAGTATCCTTTACCTACTCCACAACCAATTACACAATAGTCACCATTAACAACTCTAAACATAGATTCCATTAGCACAATATAGATATCAATTGAGCCAGTAATGTAGGTGAGGTATACTTATACAACATTACCACATATACACACTCTCCCATAGATACCTTTATTAGAAATACCCCTATGTTAGAGACATGTTATGGATTCTATAGAACCTCTCTCTACCACATTCCTAACTAGGTCAGTGTTACCAAGTTCCAAAAGCACTCTACATATAGAATCCATATCAGTTACAACTTATTCTACCAAATAGGTCCCTAAGAGACCCATAGTTCATAAGCCAGTTCAAATAGCTCCACAGATTCACAACCACACTCTGTAGTCATTTTCAAATAGATATTATTCAATACATCTAGTTCATATATCTCAAATACCTCCTTACACATCCCGTGTAGTCACTCTTCCTTTGCTTAATACTTGTCACCTTGATAATGAGTATCTTAAAAGACTCATTTGTTAATATGTTCCCTTGTTACTTGTACATAGTTTCATTTTCATGTTGCTTGTACATAGAGTATAATAAAAAAACACAAAAAAATATAATATGTTAAAAAATACAAAAGCATTCAAATATTGATCAGTAAATACAAATTATATTCCTTATATTTTCTAGGTACTACATATGTTATCTATGTTAGTGTAGTCAATTTTATCATACATACATGATTCACTTGTTCCCTTCGAGTGTTCATAGATTAATAAAGGACTCATGTCCTCTACATAGATCCAAATTTGCTACCATCTACCCATCAAGGGAATATACACATATACATCAATTAAATATTGATATATTATCCCATTGGGGACATCAAACACACAACTTCCAATTTTCTAGGTTATATCTTTTTATACTTCATGTCATAGATTTAACATTGATTATTTCTTGATATTGATCATCCTATACTACCCTAATTTTTAGCTGACTACTACCATAGACTCAGCTTATGTACATATTTACTCTTATATGGATTCATACCACATGATTATGCATACTTTCATTTCTAGCTTTACTAGTTTAGATTTGATTGTGTATCTTTGCTTCTAGATCTACAAAATGGAATTTGAATATGCCATTGTCCTTTCATTGCTTTCATGATTTGGACACATTACCATTTCCTTGTGTATGATTCTTCATTATGTATGTGGACATTTGAACATATTCTTGTGTATTCTTCCTGATTATGTATGTGGACATTTGAATATGTCCTTGTGTATGATTTTTTATTGTGTATGTGTACATTTAAACCTATCCTTGTATGTGTTTTTTTATCAGACTTAGTGACATATGCTCATGTCCCTTGTATTATGGCCCCTTGGCCTACTTTACATGCCTCATGTGTTTGTATGTATGCTTTCAATTATCCATCATGTATATGACACTTATTTCTTACTTTTTGCTTTCACATCCAATTTGCAATGCCATGAGGGACTTCATGCATCTCCCCTTCCTTCTTGGGTGCCTTGATGGACATCATGCTCTATCCCCCCAAGTAGTTTACTCAGATTATATTTATATATATTTTTCATATACATGATTACATTGTTATATCTATCTTGACAACCTTGTGAATGTTAGATCTAACATACATCATACATTGCCAACTTATGCTCAATCTCTTTTATATTTCAATGTCATGTATACACACTATATTGGTTTATCATGAAAATATCATATATTTTTAGTATAACACACATGATTCATAGATTTTATTTTAAGGATAGTTATTGTAGAGGTTTAACAAATCTCCTTAAAATAGGGGCATTCACAAGGGTTTGTCATAGAGATCAAGCCATCCCAGTACATTCAAAACATAGTTTTTAACACATAGACGTAGATTAAAGAGCTCAAAGTTAGGAAAATATAATGAAATATAGTCATACATAGACCAGTCAAAGTTTTTTTTTAGAAACAATACTTTTAGAAAAAATAAAAATAGACTATTAAGAGCATGGTGCACTATAGTCCACCATTGCACTATTGTCTAGTAGCCTAAAGATAGAAAATTCTAGAATTATTTGAAAAGTATAAAAGGTACAATTTAGATTTGCACAATCTCAATAAAAAATTATCATATATGATCATTACATATTCAATTTTTACACATAATTACATAGGATTGCTTAGATTAGGGACATCATGCCATTCAATTTCATATATGCAAAAACATAGACTACTATAACTCAGTCCCAAATCCATATATACAAATATCATAACTGGGGGCATGTGTGTAGTTCATTATTTCCATATACTTATTTGTTCACCATTTATCTTATATGTAATGACAAATCCATGTCATTCTAGATGTTTTATACTTTAGATACCATATACACCAGGATTACACCAAATAAATTCCTCATTCTATCTATAATGGTTAGCATTCCAAAGTTCTTGAGTTATTGAGTTATCTAGTGGTCCAGAGCCATATTTTATATCTTCATGACACAAAATAGTTTCAATTTTAGTTTTATTCTATTAAACATGGGTAGGTAATGATGGATTCATGACATACTTGAGTTTTTAAGTCACCTACATAAAAGGGTTGGACAAGTCATTAGTCCAACCCAAGTTATTCATAGATAATGATCCACCAAATAAGGGTGGGCAAAGATGGAGTCAAGGTTATCTTGAGTTCTTGAGCCACCCACACATGGAAATTGGGCAAGATATCAACTCAGTCTAAGCTATTCACCATTTAATCACCATTTACATGCATATAAGATTTCACTAGGTTTTTACATCGATTTGCATACCCAATGAGGTGTATTCATTCCTTTCTTCTCTATTACATATCTTTACTTAGTTTTGTCTTTATTTTTGATATTTAAGGATTTATTCATATATGTTTCATTTTTAGGACATGTAATGGAACATAGTTTGCAGACACAGACCCACATTCATGAGATTTTCCTCATAGGTAAGTCTAGGTACGTTTCTATTTCTTTTATCCTAGTCATTTCACTTTACTACATTTATAAAATAATGTGGGTGGGAATGTAGTCATATAAAATGTCATTTTGATGCAATGAGTGTCACTTGAGACCACCCTATCCTTAGCTTAACCCTAGATTTATCTTAGGTCCTCTTTTGATCCTTTTACAACTTCTATATGTGTTTATCCCATGTCTAGATATACCAAGAGCTGCATTGAACCATCACCTAGGCATTCCCAATCATTTTTCACACATTCTAGCTACCTAGATAATAACACAACCTCATTAGTCTATAACACAATAGATTATTGGTAAAGGGGGTAACACTATTGAACTAGCTTCCATTACCCATAACAAATATCTTTCCACTCCTCAAATCATCTTAAGGTTGTCTTAGACTTATTTCATGTCTCAAAAAACATTAAAACACTATATAAAGACCACTCTCATTCATTTATTAGACAAATGCCAATTCTCATGAACAAGCTCAGAAATAGTTGTGCAAATTAAGGTTATTAGTCCCTATTTACCCCTATTTTTTCATACATCCATATACAACAACCTAGATATTAGTTTTATAATAGGTTATTATATTTATAATAGGTTATTAGATTTAGATTTTTGAATTCTCACAGGCTTGAAATTGATGCACATGGCTCAATCACATGAACTTGTGCTCCCGAATCATACAAAACAAAATTATAAATCTAAAGGGTTGACTAAATGAAGATCAAATAAGTATCATAATCCAAAAGTAACATCACCAAGGTAAACATAAATAAGGTTGATATCAAAGTAAAAGAGCTAGTGAACGAAGAAGTGATAACTATCTCAAACAAGATGACTAGACATGTAAAGTTAATGAAATGTTACCATTTGGAAAGAGAGTGAACTCACCATTAAATAAAATATAAATGAAATGGGAATTAAATAAAAATGTAATTATTTACATTGATGACACATGAGTTCATTCAAAACTTAGACTTGGGAGGAATATATGCAAAATCTATGCGAGGGATAGTCATTTTGCCATTACTCTCTTGATCAAGCATTATGATTTAGAGCCCTTGAGCATTTGAGAAGCCCTAAGTTTATTAGTAAGCTTGTGAGAATGAAACAATAAATTTACAATAAAAATTACAAGATTCAAGTTAAAATAATGGCCTCATCTTCAAATCAATTTATCCTCAAGCTACTTTTGTGTACTCATTTACTGGGGGGCATGAATACATGAATACTGTGTTCGAGAAAAGTGCCTTAGACTTCAAATTCCATCAATACTTAGCATTATGGGATGAAGTGGAATCTATGGTGCCATATTATATATAAGATAAAATTTATCTAGATGAATATTAATATATTAATGACCTCCTACCCATTAAAGCACAAGGACTCCATCAAACAATGATAAAATTAGAGGTAATTCCTTGTAAAGACCTACTTAGAAATTTATTTTCAAACATAATACTTTTTGGGGATTGTTTACACATTAGGAAAAGAAAAAATTGAAACTCATTATATTTATGGTAGGGAATTTAAGAGGTATCTTAGACTTATGGTCCCTAAAACCACATATAACCAAGTCTCAACCTATGTCTGGCTCAAACAAAATACCATAGAGGTAAAGTTGAAATAATGGCTAGTTCAGGGCTAGAGGATGAACCTGAAGGGAGGGTTTTGATCCAATTATATTATAAAATTTAGACCAAGAATTAGGATAACTATGGTTCTCCTAAATTTATTATATGGTTTTTCCATCACTACATATGTACAGGTTGAGTGGGTCCCATTTTTGGATATTCTTTTAACTTCTGACAAAATATTTACCCTAGGAGAGATCATAAGTGTTCTATCTTGATCAAAGGATAACTGATAGCAATTTATACATGATTTACTATTTACTAGATGTAGTATTAGGTACAATTCATAAAAAATATGGGAAATTATATCAACCCTCAATATAATACATGGGAAACATAATCTATAAAGTTGTTTACATATTTTAGAAGGAGGTTCTCAAAATTTGGCCTATTGACTAGCTCACTTGTAGGAGTGATCACATTAGTGACCTTCATTTCCCTTAAAATTTATAAGGCCTCACTTTCATGTTTATAAAAAAGTCCTAGTAATGTCTTCATCTGATTATGCCAATTGAGGGAATTATCCCTTCTTGAAATTACATAGTTAAGGCACCAGGATGCATCCATGTTGGACATCAAGTTTGAATACTTGAATGCACTAGTTTTGAAACATTGAACCAAGAAATTCAACCTCTTATCAAAATTTCTCATTTGATGCCAAAACTTGGTTAAATTTTCCCTATTAGTTTGGCTTCTCATTCTATAAACCTGGATGCTATTAAAAATGTTGTGAAGCTTAATATACACACTTTGCACATCATCAATTATTTTTCAAAGAGCATGCATATTTTGTATTTGTTTTAGTATTTTATATGCTTTCTCTTTATTTTGATACATTTCCTTAATGGCCTCACTAGTAGTATCCACACAAGAAAATAAATATTCATCATACTCAGTGGGATCATTGGGATTCATTTTTGGTTTCTTTGATAAAGGAAACAAATTCTCCCTCTATTCAAATTCCATTTCCCCCCTAGTGTTTAGATTCAAAAACTTTCTCTTCCTTACCCTTTGGATTGTTCCACTCTTCTTGTTGAATTGTGTAAAGACTATAGGTAACTCTGTGATGACTAAATATTTTGACTCATCCCTTACATTTTGTATTTATTTTACCTAATGGAGAGTAATAAGTTCCCCTATTTATTCATCTGGACCTTGGTCTTTGGATACAAAAGGTGGAGGAGTCATAGGAGGGGGTTTTATTGCTGGTGGTGATAATGATGCATTATTTGAATTGGTAAATGGAGAGGTGGGTAAATAATTCTCTCCCATGGTTATGGTTCCCTTATTGGAGTAACCTTAGCCACAAACTTGGTTTAGCCTGGGGTCTTCTCAACAGTCATGGTAGTTGATGGCATGGGTGATGATTGGGGCATTGGTAGCTCTAGTTGAGTTGACTATTTCTTGGGAACTTGTGGTATTTTGGGATTGAAAATTGAAATAGTAACTAGATTCTCAAAATAGACCACCTTTTAGGATTCTTTATTTGTTTAGAGAGATAAAGAATAAATGAATCAATAAAAATAGACATAATAAATTTTGGAAGAGCTAAAGGTAAATTTTTAACTAGAATAATTATACTAACAACAAATGAAACAAGGGAAAAACTACCTTATTGATGTTTTACCTTTATTCTCCTATGAGAATTTACTAATCCAAAGTGTTAGTTAAGATTTATTCCATTTATGGGCCTCCCAGACTCATGGATTTAGATTTATCCAACTCTATCTCTTCATCATCTGGAGGTTCCCTTTCACTCATTTTATATCTTGACCCCTTAATTATTTCTACATATTCTTCCTTCCCTTTAGTTGAATACTCAACAAAATATATAACTTGTTTAGGCTCCTCTTCCTCTACTTCTTCCTATTCCTCCTTCTCATCAAGGAACTCTTTTATGGTGGGATGACCAAGTGATGGAGTTTATTCTAATTTATTTATTTTGGAGGAGGTGGGAATATCTTTAGGTTTTCTCTAGTAAGTGACTATGGGTGGAGTAGAAGGTGGAAGATATGGTGAAATAGTTGAAGTAAAAACAATGGTGGAAATCATCAATGTAGGTTGTGGTGAAGGAATGGTTGGTGTGACAATAGTGGTTGGGAAAAACATGATTAGAGTTTTAATAATAGGGAGTGTTTGAGGAGAGGTCTCCTTACTAATGGTTTTGGATGTTGGTGAACTTACCCAATGAGACAAGGGAGAATCAAGAGCATTTAGAATAGATAATAAAGAAGCCTATAGAAACTTAGGGGGAATAACTTGGGTAACTATTGTAATAGGTGGTAGAAGTGTCATAAAAAAAGTGCTCTTCCTCTATCCATCTGAAGTAGGTGTAAACTTATCCTTTGTTGTAGTTATTCCCAAGGCCTGAGTAGTATCAATTGAAGACGTAGAGGGTAATTGAGGACCTAGGAGGCCTCTAAGAATCTCTCCTTATTTGAGGTCAAGACTCCTTTTGACCATTGGACTCCCCTTATTGCAAGTTTGTTTTTTCCCCTATAGGGGAGGAGGGTTGATCTTGCACTTGTGACTCCTGTGACTAGGTTGGAGGCCACTTATGGCTCTGTTGACCATTTTGACCACAAGTTAAAATGGGTCAACCCCCCTATAGTCAAAAACTTATATAGGGGTATAATATAATGTTATAGGGTGTATTTAATGTTATATCTTATGTTTTATCCTTGGTCATGGTCTAATTAATCCATATGTCATTTTGAGTAACTCAAGGGTCATTTTAGAGCATTAAATGCAAGTGGCATAGTTTTCAAGGTAGCCAAGTGTTCTAGTTTTATTTCCAACTTCAAATATGTCAAATTTCATGTCAATAACGTTAGTCCCATATAAAACTTATAGGTTTTTGTTGACAAAATTGAATATCTAGTCAATTTGGGTCAACCTATATAGAAAAAAAATCTATTAGAGGGTCTATCATAAGTTATTTAGTGTTAATTCATGCTATAATAGTCTAACCATGGTCAATTTGGACCCACAAGTCATTTCCAGTCTTTCTAAGGTATTTTAAATAACCAAAATAGAGAATTTAATGTCTTATATGTATTTATTGGGAATTATGCAAGATTCAAAAGATGACTTCACCTCATATGTGTTAGTTCTAACTTATAGTAACTATTTCAGCTAACAAATTGGTAGAATATTCAGAAGAAAAGCAATTTTCTTGAATAAATAATAGTGGTACATGTGGGAAGTTGTAGTGTGACCCTTCAACTTCTATAACCCATCCCTATGTTTCTCTAGCTTTGGAAACACCAAAAATGGATCAAAACCTTCCCATCTCTCCATCGCTCTCTTGGAAAACATTTTGAAGTTCATAGATTTGTACTTAGTATGGTTAGCTAGAAGATTTTTAGGTCCAGTGCTTTTAGGGGAGGATAGTACATGAGTTGACCTTCATTTTCATAGCAAGAGTTTAGAGATTAGTGGGTTGAGCTTTATGAACCATCTGTTAGAATTCAACCACTCCATTCTGCTTGTCATTTCCCATACCCTCCAGGTTTCCTCTTCTACTGAGGTGGTCCATACGGTCTAATTGGTGGAATCACTTCATGAGGGTTAAAATATCTTCCTCACCACATCCAACTTTGCCCCCAAATAATTGGCATGTGTGGAGCACTATGGTACTTCCATGTTTCCCTTTGGATATTTAAAGGAGTGTTTTCTAGTTTTGTGGATGAAGGTGATGTTTCCATGGTTTCAAGAGCTCATATACCTTTGTGTTGATGTTTCATATCCTAACAGAGCTCTTGAGGTGTTGAGATAAATGTGAAAACCATATTGGTATAGCAAAATGCATGAAAACCTTTGTTATTTTGAAATCAATGTTGTTTATTTCCCAAGTTTTGGTTTCCATGTTACTATAGTAGGAGGTATGAGGCAATAAAACACTCAACCACAATAGACCTAGATGGTCAAGGCTTTTCTTCACCATATCCATATCAAGATTCTCTAAATGGTTTGAGAAGAAGGATCACCATTGCTCATGAAAGTTTTAAAGTAATATAAACATGAATTGTTATGTTTCCATTTTGGGGAAAATTAACCTTAGTTCTCAAAATTAGGATTCCACCTCATTCAAAACCTTGTGAATTGATCCATTTAGAGATCCCAGCTGCCTTTCAAAGCTTGTGTTTCATTGAAAAAGAGTGATGTGTTCATTTGAGCAAGTTTAAGAAGGATCTCTAATGAATATAAGTATATTATCAAGGTGGAATGTAGAAGGTAATTTCACATCAGAAGCTACAATAATTTCAAATCTTAGATGGAGTCAATACATCTATAGGTAGCCTACAAGGAGGATAAATTGGAAATGTGGATTAGTACTTGTGAGGCATGTGTAGATACATGGGGGTAACAAGTGGAGTAAGTTTGGATGTTTAGAAGTGTTAAACAAACACATACACATGGATTTCCCAAGATTAAAACCCTCAGCTACCTTGTGCAAATCACCATTTTGTATAAGTGTTGTAACAAGCCTATATCAATGAAGAAGTGAACAAAAGGCATGAAGAAGGGAGTGGTGACATGAATGGTACCTAAAAAATGTTTTATACCCCAAATGAGGTTATATATGCATTGAAGAGAACTCCAATCTAGATGGTATATCTCATCTCAACTAAAAGTACATCCCAAGTGTACGGAGGAGTGTAACAAAGTTGTAATTGGCAAAGGTCACACTTTGATGAGGGTAATAAACTCTTAGGAGAAAAGGATGGCTTATAAAGGGAAAATTAGTTTTTTTTGGCTATGATTTGTCCTTGAAAGGAAATAAAATGACTCCTACATGCAAAAACAACCTCAGTCAACATTTAAAGTGTCAAGAACACACACAACTGCAAGTGGGATGAAGATAATTAAAGGGTCAAGTGCCTCCACAAGGCCAAGTGAGAATATATAGGACTTGAATATAATGATAGGAACCTCAAATAATATGAATATATAGATAAAACAAGGCAAATATATCAAATTTATCCACTTATGAGGTAAAAAAGGCTAATTTCACCCTCAACTTATAGGTAACCACCTTCAAAAGTTAGTTTTGAGTTTCATGCTAGTTGGAGGGGTAAATGGAGGAGTTAAGAGCTAAAATTTTGTACAATGGGTCCTCATTACCTAATGAAGCCTCCCATGTATTCAAAAGTGATGAATAAGAAGGACAAATACTCTATAGTTATCTTAGAGATAGGCCACTTTTAGGGCTTAAAACTTGCACAAGAGAGAGAAAATGATGGAAATTAAAGGTTGGGATTGAAGTGGTTATGAAAAAAAGTTGAGAAAATCTTGGATAAGTATGGACAAAAATGAATTAAGGATTTTAAGGTGTTAAAATAAGCCCATGTGTGATAAATACATGAAAGAGGATCCAAAGCCATTAGGCCTAGTGGAGAGATGTTGAAGCCATAAAAAAAACTATGGGCTCCATTAGTCCAGATTTAGAATCCTACAACAAAATTATGGACTCCATCAACATAGATTTAGAATCCTCTAATAAAACTATGGACTCCATTATTCTAGCTATAGATTCCTATAGTAGAACTATGGACTCCATCAGTATAACTATAGAATCCATCAGTAAAGCTTTTTAACTTTCATAGGCCTCATAAAATGAACAAGGGAGATCAACACCATTTGGAGTGATAGAAGATGGAATAATTTGACCCTAGGATTTGAAGGATTTTTTTTTAAAATTCCATGAGGATGAAATCCATGAGTCATATTATACAGAATCCATATGGATGGAGTAGGGGACTAGTTCCTTTGATAATTTATTGTGTTTTATAGGTTTTGGAGATGATCAAAGGATGATAATCACTTAAGAGGATATATTGGGGCTTGTCTCAACTTCCCATGTCATTTAAAAAGTTTAAAAATTTTCCCAAGTGTCTCTACTAGGTTTCTCACTTCAGCCAGTCTACAATGAAAAATGTGATCACTTAGTGGAAAGAGTGGCAACATAAATTTGGAGATATTTTAAGGTGTTTTGGATGGATATAAGCATATTAGGTGTCCTAACATGTTTCCTAAGACCCTTGATACATATAAGTTGGGGAAAATAAAAATATGCTAAGGACAAGTGTCAAGAAATGTCTAAAAAGGAGTGATCATAGTGACAAATGATGAATCTTCTTGTGCAAGAGAATAAAAATGATTTGGAAAACTTAAAATGTAGGTAGAGGATTCCTTGTAAATTTCTCTTATTGGTGTAAAAAAGACACTTGGCACTATTCAGCTTTAGAATGCCCAATGAAGGCCAATGATGAAGGCATTTTCATGGAAAGTGCTTGAAGAGATGCTATGCCAATTTTGGAAGATGATTATTGTTTGGAATAGACACATATGTAAATTAATTTATAACTCTCTTACAATTCACCTACATGGATTATAACTAGTTTTCACCTTTGTACACATGTCCTTATGTCTCTTGGACTTATTTTTCCTCTCTCTCTTTCCAATTGCTATAAGTATGAGCCATTTTGGCCATTATAAACTAATACCACATCTAATATGGTGAATCCCTATTGGAATAACATTGTAATTTGATTTTGAACATTGAATGCAAGCCTAATTTTGAGTTGTGAACATCTTTATCTAAGTGTGAGAGAGATGAATAAGGAATTAAGTGATAATATCATCCTTTCTTCCTCTATCCTTCATGTTTAATCAAGATTTTTGATCTAACAGGTCATGTGAAGTGTAGTTAGGATACTAGGCTCGTATTCAAGCAAGTTATTATCTCTATGGTGTGCAATATACTCATAGACTAGTTGTCTTATTGATTGTCTCATGTATGTTACCTTCACATTGAATCACTTATGTTAGGATCCTTTAAGGTTTAGATTTGGTCTTAGAAATATTTTTTATTTAATAGAAGTATGATAGTTTGTGGTATATCTCTTGGTGAATCACCACTTTAGTGTAGTTTTACTTCATGAAAACTTCTAAATATTTCCCTATAAGCAAACATTAGAGTAGTTTAAAAGCATTAAAAAGAATATCTAGGGAGCTAACCCTCATAGTTCTAGAGATTCATCTCTCTTACAAGTTCCCACAAACTTGAGAGATGACTCCATGTTGCATCAAATTGTAGGAGTTGAGTAAATATTCTTAGGGTGTACAATTTAATGCCAATGGTTTTGGCATGCTTGGTGGGACAACTGGTCCTAATTGCTTCCATGTCAAGGTGAACGCTAGATTGACAAGCCCAAGGTTACATAAGTGTTTCTAATGTAGCATTTGGTGACTCCAAAAGGTGAGAATCTCTTGTTTTAGATCATGTTCTTCATATTATACTTCATGGTCCTCACTAGATCATATTATAGAAGAGAATTCAATCAACTCCCTCTCCCTAAAACTCCTCTTGAGGAATAAGATCCTAAACAAGAAGGTTATGAAGAATAAGAGGAAGAAGTTGAGGAGATAGGAGATCAAGAGGAGGAAGAAGAGATGGCTAGGCTACATCCTTTCCTAGCCTTTAATACTCAAAATCCAATTAATATTCCTACATATGACCATATACCTCTTAATGCTACCAAAAGTCTCCCTAGCTTCAATGGAGAAGGTCCTATTACCCCATATGAGTACATTAGGGACATCTCCAACTTTTGAAACTTCCAAAATATCACCCAAGTTAACATAGATATTAGACTACTTTCCATGTCTCTTAAGGGTAAAGCACTTGATTGGTATATGACATTGGGAGGTGGTTGCATCACTAGTTGGGATTGATTTGGAGAGTTGGTGAATAGGTTTGAGAATAAAAATGAACACACTTCACTAATCCATCAATTGAATGTGATAAAGAGATTTCCTAATGAATCCATGGGAGATTTTAATGAAAGATTTCAAAGGAAATGGTATATATTAGCACCTATCATGAGGCCTCCTTCAAGATTTGTATTCCCTACCTATCTTAAGGCTATTGGCACTAATGTGGTAGTAATGTTATAGGAAGTGGGAGGATTTACTCTACCTAATGTAGATGAGATATCTATTAAAGCTGAGAGTAGTTTGATACAAGATGGGAATTTACCCTCAAGAGTCTCTATGCCTTTGTTTGAAACTCAAAGTGTTGCACAAGTTCCCAATGCCAATGCCAAATCTATAACCACTCCTAAGAAGGTGGATAATGCTATAGACAAAGATGAGATGATTAAGTCACTACAATCCCATCTCAAACAAGATTAATTACATGTAATTACTCCATGAAATCCCCAATAATATCCTTCACAAAGTTATATACCTCCACCATAATAAAATTAACAAGGAGGAGGACTAGGTCAACAAGGTTTCAATAGGCAACCCAATGCACATTATCCCAATTCTATTTCATCCACAAGGGTTATTGTTCCAGTCCATACCAACTTGTTTCAAGGTGAAGTACATTTGGATCATTGGGGAAAATATCAAGGTCAGTTAGTATATGATGGTGGAGGAGGTTTTCAAGCCTTAGTGGCATAAGAAATAACTACTCCTTATTTCACATCAGAAGAGGTAGATCTCATGCAAAGGGATACTCATGGAGAAGGTAGCAACCAAAGTACTATTTTTCTTAACTTTAAAAAGGAAGATACCCATGTGTTGAATTAATGTACATCAATTTTATCCAACACAACAACCAAAAAGAGAGATCTTGGAGATGTTACAAAAGGACATGTGACTCCAAGTAATACCTCTCCAAGGCCACAAAATGTGAATCATAGTGTGACACGCTCTACCAATCACACTCATCATCAAAGTGAGAATCTAAACAAGGTTGATAAATCACTTGAGTGGATTTATGAATTTACATGCTTCATGTAAGATGAGGATGATCAACTTGCAACACAAGATGAAAAAGAGGCACTCATTAGCCAACATGATGTTCCACAAGAAGTTGGTTAGAATGTTGATAAAATTCAAGCCCTTTATATTGACCATGAAGAGTTGGTATTTTGGGATGACCTTGAATTTTTTTGCATAAGCCTAGATGATGCATCTCTACTTCATGAAGATATTGAGAAAAGTCTTAAAGAAGATGTTACAAATAGACCTATTAAGATTCATGAAGCACCTCAACAAGAAGAGAAAGGTAAGTATGGTTGATCTCAAGAAAGTCAAATGCATAAGATAGATGAAGAACACAAGGTACAAGGAGAGATAATAATTTTTAAATAACCTCTCCAATGCACGCAATTACTAAATACTGATGGAGACCTTACCTTCCAAAATGAGCATAATCTTGATGATGAAAAACCACTTACAATAGAGGTTGAGGTTGAGTATGAGTATTAAAATGGATCCAAAATCAATGAAGGATCACTTGAAACAAGGGCTATGGTTACCATTCAAATCAATCAAGAGGAGTATGTCTCCATTGAATACATGTTCTTGGCTATGGAACTAGGTGAAATCAATACAAGCACCATGGAAAGTTAACAAGGCCTTAGACAAACAAGAATAAGTTCTAAGTGGCAGCTTGCATATTCTTCTAGTTCACTTCAAGAAGATGGTATGAAGAACTTTCATTTTTATCTAAGAGGATCAGTTCCTTATAATTAGTTTGTACACATTAGTAATAGTATAACAATGGTCAATTTGGCCCCATAAGTCATTTCAAGTCTTTCTAAGGTCTTTTTAATAGCCAAAATAGTGCATTTAATGTCTTGTATGGATTTCTCAGGAATTATGAAAGATTAAAAAGATGATGTCACCTCATATGTGTTAGTTCTAACTTATAGTAACTATTTTAGCTAATAAAGTGGTAGAATATTAAAACAATAATTAGTTTTCTTAAAGAAATAAGAGGTTTTAGCCACTTGTACGACTTATGAGGAAGAGTGGTATGTGTGGGAAGGTTGGAGTGTGACCCTTCAACTTCTTTGACCCATCCCTATGTTTCTCCAGCTTTGAAAACACCAAAAATGACTCAAAACCTTCCCATCTCTCCATATCTCTCTTGGAAAGCATTTTGGAGTTCACAAATTTGTACTTTGTATGGTCAACTAGAATAGTTTTAGGTCTAGTGCTTCTGGGGGAGGATAGTACATGAGTTGACCTTCATTTTCATAGTAGGATTTTAGAGATTGGTGGGATAATTTTTATGAAACACATCTTATAAGTTAGCCACTCCATTCTACTTTTCATTTCCCATACCCTATAGGTTTCCTCTTCTGCTGAGGTGGTCTGTATGATATAATTAGTGGAATCACTTCATGAGGGTCAAAATATCTTCCTCACCACATTTAACCTTACCCCCAGCCAATTGGCACATGTGGAACACTATGTCACTTCCATGTTTCCCTTTGGATCTTCAAAGGAGTGTTTTCTCATTTTGTGGATAAAGGTGATGTTTACATGGTTTCAAGAGCTCATACACCATTGTGTTGATGTTTCATATCCTACTAGAGCTCATGAAGTGTTGAGATAAATGTGAAAACCATATTGGTATAGTAAAATGCATAGAGACCTTTTTTGTTTTGAAAGAAATGTTGTTTGTTTACCAAGTTTTGGTTTCCATTTTACTATAGTAGGAGATATGAGGCAATGAAATTCTCAGCCACAATAGAGCCAAATGGTTAAGGTTTTTCTTTACCATAACCATTTCAAGATTATCTAAATAGTTTGAGAAGAAGGATCACCATTTCTCATGAAAGTTTCAAATCAATATTAAAATGAATGGTTATGTTTTCACTTTATGGAAAATTAACCTTAGTTTCTTTGAAGTAGGATTTCATCTCATTCAAAACCATATGAATTGATCCATTTAGTAGTCCCAGCTGCCTTCCAAATCTTGTGTTTCATTGAAAAAGGGTGATGTGTTTATTTGAGAAAGTTTAAGAAGGATATATAATGAATATAAGTGTATTTTCAAGGTGGAATGTAGAAGGTAATTTCACACTAGAAGCTACAACAAGTTCAAAGCTCAGATGGAGTCAATACATCTATAGGTGGCCTACAGAGAGGATAAATTGGTAATGTGGATTAGTCAATGTGAGGAATGTGTAGATACATGGGAGTAACAAGTGGATTAAGTTTGGATGTTTATAAGTGTTAAAATAACACATACACATGGATTTCCAAGATTACAACCCTCAGATACCTTGTGCAAATCACCATTTCATACAAGTGCTATAACAAACCTATAACAATGAAAAAGTGAACAAAAGACATTAAGAAGGGAGTGGTGACTTAAATAGTACCTAAAAAGTTTTATATACCCCAAATTAGGATATATATTCATTTAATATAACTCCAATATAGATGGTACATCTCGTCTCAACTAAAAGTACATCCTAGGTGTATGGAGGATGTAAAAAAGTTGTAATTGGCAAAGAAGGTCACACTTTGATGAGGGTAATGAACTATTAGGAAACAAATATGGATTTTAAATGGAAAATGAAAGTTATTTGGATATTATGTATCATTTATTGGCACTAACATGACTCCTACATGCAAAAACAACCTACATCCAACCTTTAAAGTGTCAAGAACACACACAACTACAAGTGGGATAAAGACAATTAGAGGGTCAAGTGCCTCCACAAGGCCAAGTGAAAATATCCATGGCTTGAATATAATTTTAGGAACCTAAAATAATATGAGGATATAGATAAAAAAAGGAAGATTTATCAAATTTCTCCACTTATGAGGTCAAAAAGGCCAATTTCACCCTCAACTTACAAGCAACCACCTTCATAAGTTAGTATTGAGTTTCATGCTAGTTGGAGGGGTAAATGGAGGAGTTAAGAGCTCAAATTTGGTATAAGGGATCCTAAAAACCTAATGAATCCTCTAATTTATTCAAAGGTGATGAAAAATAAGGACCAATACTCTCTATTTTATCTTAGATATAGGCCACTTTTAGGGCTTAAAACTTGTCGAAGAGAGAGAAAATGGTGAAATTGAAGGTTAGGATTGAAATGGATGAAAACACAAGTTGGGGAAAGCTTGGATAAGTATGTACAAACATGAATGAAGGATTATAAGGTATTGGAACAAGCCCAAGTGTGATAAATCCATGAAAGAGGATCCAAAGCCATTAGTCCTAGTGGAGAGATGTTGAAGCCATAAAAAAACTATGGACTCCATCAGTCTAGCTTTAGAATCTTACAATAAAAATATAGACTCCATCAATGTAGCTTCAGACTCATATAGAAAAATTATGGAATCCATTAGTCTAGCTATAAATTCCTACAACATAACTTTGGACTAAATGAGTATAACTACAAAATCCATCAGCAGAGCTTCATTACTTTTAGAGGCCTCATAAAATGCACAAGGGAGCTCAAAAACATTTGTAGTGATAGAAGATGGAATAATTTTACCCTAGGATCTGAAGGAAAGTTTTTAACAACTCCATAAAGATGAAATCAATGAGTCATATTATATAGAATCCATATGGATGGAGCAGTGGACTAGTTCCTTTGACAATTTCTTGTGTTTTGTAGGTTTTGGAGATGATCAAAGGATGATAATAAATTGAGAGGATATATTAGGACTTGAATAAAATTACCATGTCATTTAAAAAGTTTAGAAATTTTCCTAAGTTTCTCTACTAAGTTTCTCACTTCAGCCAGTCTAGAATTAAAAAAGTGATCACATAGTGGAAAGAGTGGCAACACAGATTTGGAGATCTTTTAAGGTGTTTTGGATGGATATAAGCATATGAGGTATCCTAACATGTGTATTAAGACCCTTGGTACATATTAGTTGGGTAAAATAAAGATATGATAAGGCCAAGTGTCAAAAAATTTCTAAAAAGGTGTGATCATAGTGATAGATGATGATTCTTCTTGTGCAAGATAATACAAATGATTTGGAAAACTTCCAATGTAGGTAGAAGATTCCTTGTAAATTTATCATATTAGTGAAAAAGAGACACTTGCCCCTAGTAAGATATAGAATGCCCAATGAAGGCCAATGATGAAGGTAATTTCATGGAAAGTGCTTGAAGAGAAGCTACACCAATTTTGGAAGATGATGATTGTTTGGAATGGACACATATGAAAATAAGTTTCTAACTCTCTTACACTTCACCTACATGGATTGTAACTAGTTTCCACCTTTTGAAACATGTCCTTGTGTCTCTTGGACTTATTTTTCCTCTCTCTCTTTCCAATTTCTATAAGTATGAGCCATTTTGGCCATTGTAAACTAATACCACATTTGACATGGTGAAGCCCTACTGGAATAACATTGTACTTTGATTTTGGAAATTGAATGCAAGTATAATTTTGAGTTGTGAACATCTTTATCTAAGTGTGAGAGAGATGAATAATGAATTTAAGTGATAATATCATCCTTGCTTCCTCTATCTTTCATTTTTAATCAAGATTTTTGATCTAACTGGTCATGTGAAGTGTAGTTAGTATACTAAGCTCCTCTTCAAGTAATTTATTGTCTCTATGGTGTGCAATTTACCCCTAGACTATTTGTCTTGTTGATTGTCTCATGTATGTTACCTTCACATTGAATCACTTATGTTAGGATCCTTTAAGGCTTAGATTTTCTCTTAGAAAGATTTTTTATTTAATATAAGTATGATAGTTTGTGGTATATCTCTTGGTGAATCACCACTTTAGTGTAGTTTTACTTCATGCAAACTTATAACTCTTTACCTATAAGGAAGCATTAAATTTTAAAAACATATAAAAGAATATCTAATAAGCTATCCCTCATAATAATATAGATTCATCTCTCTTATAAGTTCCCACAAACTTTAGAGATGGCTAGGCTACATCCTTTCCTAGCCTTTAATACTCAAAATCTAATTAATCTTCCTACATATGACCCTCTTCCCCTACATTCAATGGAGAAGGTCCTGTTAACCCATCTGAGTACATTAAGGACATCTCAAACTTTTGAAACTTACATAATATCACCCAAGTTAACATAGATATTATACTACTTGCCATGTCTCTTAAGGGTAAAACACTTGATTGGTATATGACATTGGGAGGTGGCTGCATCACTAGTTGGGATGGCTTTGGAGAGTTGTTGGTGAATAGGTCTGAGAATAAAAGTGAACACACTTCACTAATCCATCAATTGAATGTGATAAAGAGAGGTATTTTTAAATCCATGGTAGATTTTAATGAAATATTTCAAAGGACATGGTATATATTAACACCTATAATGAGGCCTCCTTCAAGCTTTGTATTCTCTACCTATCTCAAGGCTATTGACACTAATGTGGTAGTAATGTTATAGGAAATAGGAGGATTCACTCTACCTAATGCATATGAGATAGATATTGAAGCCAAGAGTAGTTTGATACAAGCTAGGAAGTTACCCCCAAGAGTCTCTATTCCTTTGTTTGAAACTCAAAGTGTAGCAAAAGTTCCCAATGCCAATGCCAAATCTATAACCACTCCTAAGAAGGTGGATAATGCTATAGATAAAGATGAGATGATTAGGTCACTATAAGCCCAGCTCAAACAAGATCGATTGCATGAAATTACTCCATCCAATCCCCAATAATATTCTCCACCCTAATACAATTACCAAGGAGGAATAATAGGTTAGCAAGGTTTCAATAGGCATCCCAATGCATATAATCCCAATTCTATTTCATCCACAAGGGTTGTTCCAGTCCATACTAACCTAGTCTAAGGAGAAGAACATTTGGATCATTGGGGAAAATATCAAGGTCAGTTTGTATATGATGGTAGAGGAGGTTGTCAAGCATTAGTGGCATAAGAAAGAACTACTCCTTGTCTCACATCAGAAGAAGCAGATCTCATGAAAAGGGATACTCATGGAGAAGGTAGCAGCCAAAGTAATATTTTTATTAACTTTCAAAATGAAGCTAACTATGTGTTGAATCAATGTACATCAATTTTATCTAACACAAGATCCAAAGAAATAGGTCTGGGAGATGTTCCAGAAGCACATGTGACTCCAAGTAATGCCTCTGAAAGGCCACAAAATGTGAATCCTAGTGTGACACGCTCTACCAATCACACTCCTCATCAAAGTCAGACTTTGAACAAGGTTGACAAATAACTTGAGTGGATTTATGAATTTACATGCTTCATGGAAGATGAGGATGATCAAATTGCAACACAAGATGAAAAAGAGGCACTCATTAGCTAACATGATGCTCCACAAGAAGTTATTAAGAATGTTGATAAACTTCAAGACCTTTATATTGACCATGAAGAGTTAGCATTTTGGGATGACCTTGAAGAGTTTTACATAAAATTGGATGATGCATCTCCACTTCATGAAGATCTTGAGAAAAGTCTTAAATAAGATGTTACAGCTGGACCTATTGAGATTCATGAAGCACCTCAACAAGAAGAGCAGGGTAAGTATGGTTCATCTCAAGAAAGTCAAATGCATAAGATAGATAAATAACACAAGGTACAAGGAGAGATAATAATTTTTGAAGAACTTCTCCCATGCACTCAACTACTAAAGTTTGATGGAAATCTTACCTTCCAAAATGAGCATAATCTTGTTGATGAAAAACCACTTGTAGTAGAGGTTGAGGTTGAGTATGAGGATCCAAATGGATATAGAATAAATGAAGGATCACTTAAAACAAGGGCTATGGTTTCCATTAAAATAAATTAAGAGGATTATGTCTCCATTGAATACATGTTCTTGGCTATGGAACTAGGTGAATTTATGCAAACACCATGGAAAGTTAACAAGGCCTTGGACAAACAAGAACAAGTCCTAAGTGGTAGCTTGCATATTCTTCTAGTTCACTTGAAGAAATTTCCTTTTGATCTAGGAGGATCAGTTCCTTCTAATTAGTTTATAAACATTAGAGTGTTTTGTTTTAGTTATCTTCTATTTCATAACACATGTGTTTCCTTCCTTTTGTTAGGTGTGTGCTTTTCTTTTTTGGTTGTGTTCCCTAAGTGTTCTAGTTGAATACATGTGTGTCCCATTTGGGTGTGTATTATTGTGTGTATTTTCCTTTGGTTTGGTGTGTTGTTCAAATGAATTTGAGTGTTGTGAAGGTTTTAGAGAGACTCCATGTCCTGATAGACAAGATAGGATATTGGGCTTAGGTATAGCAGGCATACCACCCTTGTAAAATTATCAGGAATGTTGACCAAATTGACTATCTAGTTAATTTGGGTGAATCCATATAGAAAAAAATTCTATTATTGGGTTTTTCATAAGTCATTTAGTTTTAATTCATTATTTTAATAGTCTAACCATGGTCAATTTGGCCCCACAAGTCATTTCAAGTCTTTCTAAGGTCTTTTCAATAGCCAAAGTAGTGCATTTAATGTCTTTTATGGATTTCTTGGGAATTATGCATGCTTAAAAAGATGATGTCACCTCATATGTGTTAGTTATAAATTATAGTAACTATTTTAGTTGATAAATTGGCAAAATATTCAGAAAAGAAGTAGTTTTCTTAAATAAATAAGAGGTTTTAGGCAATTATACGACCTATGAGGAAGAGTGGTACTTGTGGTAAGGTTGGAGTGTGACCCTTTAGCTTCTATGACCCATACCTATGTTTATATATCTTTGTAAACACAAAAAATGGCTCAAAAGCTTCCCATCTCTCTATCACTCTGTTGGAAAGTGTTCTGAAGTTCATAGATTTGTATTTGGTATGATCAGCTAGAAGAGTTTTAGGTCTAGTGCTTTTGGGGGAGGATAATACATGAGTTGACCTTAATTTTCATAGTAGGAGTTTGGAGATTGATAGGCTTAGATTTATGAACCATATCTTATAATTTAGCCACTCTATTCTACTTTTCTTTTCCCATACGCTGTAGGTTTCCTCTTCTATTGAGGTGGTATGTATGGTCTAATTAGTGGAATCACTTCATGAGGGTCAAAATATCTTCCTCACCACATCCAACCTTACCCCCAACCAATTGAAACATGTGGAGAACTATGAAACTTCCATGTTTCCCTTTAGATCTTCAAAGGAGTGTTTTCTAGTTTTGTAGATAAAGGTGATGTTTCCATGGTTTCAAGAGCTCATACACCTTTGTGTTGATGTTTCATATCCTAACAGAGCTCATGAAGTGTTGAGATAAACATGAAAACCATATTGGTATAGAAAAATGCTTGGAGACCTTTGTTGGTTTGAAAGAAATGTTGTTTGTTTCCCAAGTTTTGGTTTCCATGTTACTGTAGTTTGAGATATGAGGCAATGAAACACTCAGCCATAATAGAGCTAGATAGTCAAGGCTTTTCTTCACCATAGCCATATCAAGATTCTGTAAATGGTTTGAGAAGAAGGATCACCATTTCTCATGCAAGTTTCAAAGCAATATAAAAATTAATGGTTATGTTTCCATTTTAGGGCAAAGTAACCTTAGTTTCTCTAAAGTAGGATTTCAACTCAATCAAAACCTTGTGAATTGATCCATTTAGAGGTCCCAACTACCTTCCAAAGCTTGTGTTTCATTGAAAAAGGGTGATGTGTTTATTTGATCAAGTTTAAAATGGATATTCAATGAATATAAGTGTATTGTCAAGGTGGAATATAGAAGGTAATTTCACATTAGAAGCTACAATAAGTTTAAAGCTCAGATGGAGTCAATACATCTACAGGTGGCCTACAAGGAGGATAAATTGGCAATGTGGATTTGTCCTATTGAGGCATGTGTAGATACATGGGGGAAAAAAGTTGAGTAAGTTTGGTTGTTTAGAAGAGTTAAATGAATACATACACATGTATTTCCCAAGATTACAACCCTCAGCTACCTTGTGTAAATCACCATTTTGTACAAGTACCGCAACAAACCTATAGCAATGAGGAAGTGAACAAAAGACATGAAGAAGGGAGTGGTGACTTGAATGGTACATAAAAAGTGTTATATACCCCAAATGAGGTCATATATTCATTTAATATAACTCTAGTCTAGATGGTACATCTCTTCTCAATTAAAAATACATCCCAGGTGTATGGAGGAGTGTAGAAAAGTTGTAATTGGCAAGGAAGGTCACACTTTGATGAGGGTAATGATCTCATAGGAGATAAGGATGGATTATAAAGGGAAAAGGGTATTTTTTTGATATGTATTGTCCTTGAAAGGCACTAACATGACTCCTACACGAAAAAATAACCTACAACCAACCTTCAAAGTGTCAAGAACACACACAACTACAAGTGGGATGAAGATAATTAGAGGGTCAAGTGCCTCCATAAGGCCAAGTGATAATCTCCATGGCTTGAATATAATGCTAGAAAACTCAAATAATATAAGGATATAGAGAAAAAAAGGCAAATTTATCAAATTTATCCACTTATAAGGTCAAAAGTCCAATTTCACCCTCAACTTATAGGTAGCCACCTTCAGAAGTTAGTATCGAGTTTCATGCTAGTTGGAGGGGTAAATGGAGGAGTTAAGAGATGAAATTTGGTACAATGGGTCCTCATAACCTAAGGAATCCTCCCATATATTCAAAATTTATGAAAAATAAGTACCAATACTCTCTATTTTATCTTAGAGATAGGCCACTTTTAGGGCTTAAAACTTGTAGAAGAGAGAGAAAATGGTGGACATTGAAGGTTAGGATTGAAGTGGATACAAACACAAGCTGAGGAAAGCTTAGATAAGTATGGAAAAACATGAATGAAGGATACTAAGGTATTGGAACAAGCCTAGGTGTGATAAATTCATGGAAGAGGATCCAAAGCCATTAGGCCTAGTGGAGAGATGTTGAAGCCATCAAAAAAACTATGGACTCCATCAGTCCAACTTTAGACTCTTACAACAAAAATATGGACTCCATAAATCTAGATTTAGACTTTTATAGAAAAAATATGGACTCTATTAGTCCATCTATAGATTTTTACAACAAAACTATGGACTCCATGAGTATAACTACAAAATCCATCAGTAGAGCTTCGTTACTTTCATAGGCCTCATAGAATGCACAAGGGAGCTCAAAACTATTTGGAGTGATATAATATGGAAGAATTTAATCGTAAGATCTTAAGGAAAGTTGTTAACAATTCCATAAAGATCAAATCCATGAGTCATATTGTATAGAATCCATACGAATGGAGTAAGGGACTAGTTCTTTTGATAATTTCTTGTGTTTTATAGGTTTTGGAGATGATAAAAGGATGATAATCACTTGAGAGGATATATTGGGACTTGAATCAAATCCCCATGTCATTTACAAAGCTTAGAAATTGTCCTAAGTGTCTCTAATAGGTTTCTCACTTTAGCCAGTCTAGAATTAAAAAAGTGATCACATAGTGGAAAGAGTGGCAACACAAATTTGGAGATATTTTAAAGTGTTTTGGATGGATATAAGAATATAAGGTGTCCTAAAATGTGTCCTAATACCTATGGTACATATCAGTTAGGGAGAATAAGGAGATGCTAAGGTCAAGTGTCAAGAAAAGTCTAAAAAGGAGTGATCACAGTGTCAGATAATGATTTTTCTTGTGCAAAAGAATACAAATGATTTGGAAAACTTTAAATGTAGGTAGAGTATTCCATGTAACTTTATCCTATCAGTGGAAAAGAGACACTTTCCCCTAGTCAACTTTGGAATGCCCAATGAAGGCCAATGATGAAGGCAGTTTCATAGAAGGTGCTTGAAGAGATGCTATGCCAATTTTGGAAGAGGATGATTGTTTGAAATGGACACATGAAAATTAGTTTCTAACTCCTCTTACACTTCACCTACATGAATTGTAACTAGTTTTCACCTTTGGACACATGTCCTTGTGTCTCTTGGACTTTTTTTTACTCTCTCTCTCTCTCTCTTTTTAATTACTATAAGTATGAGCCATTTTGGCCATTGTAAACTAACACCACATCTGGTATGGCAAAGCCTTGCTGGAATAACATTGTAATTTGATTTTGAACATTGAATGCAAGTCTAATTCTGAGTTGTGAACATCTTTGTCTAAGTGTGAGAGAGATGAATAGTGAAGTTAAGTGATAATATCATCCTTGCTTCCTCTATCCTTCATGTTTAAGCAAGAGTTCTGATCTAATAGGTCACATGAAGTGTAGTTAGGATACTAGGCTCCTCTTCAAACAAGTTAGTGCCTCTATGGTGTGCTATCTACCCCTGGACTAGTTGTCTTGTTGATTGTCTCATGTATGTTACCTTCACATTGAATCACTTATGTTAGGATCCTTTAAGGCTTAGATTTGGTCTTAGAAAGCTTTTTTATCTAATATAAGTATGGTATTTTATGATATATATCTTGGTGAATCACTACTTTAGTGTAGTTTTACTTCATGCAAACTTCTAACTCTTTCCCTATAAGCAAGCATTAGAGTAGTTTACATGCATTTCAAAGAAGATCTCGGGAGTTAAAGCTCATAATACTAGAGATTCATCTCTATTACAAGTTCCCAAAAACTTGAGAGATGACTCCATGTTGCATCAAATTTTAGGAGCTGAGTAAATATTCCTAATATGCATAATTTGATGCCAATAATTCTCTAACTAAAAATCAAGAAAACAATTGAAAAAGGAGGAGTTTGGCACTTATATGGACTATAGGGAGTGTGACAAATGTGATAACATTTTGGCATGAATTTTAAAAATCCATAGACTAATATCAATGTTTTATCATATTTTTAAGTGTTAAAAATGGTTAGAAACCATTTTGCTCCTTCATCGCCCTTTTAGACATATAGAAACAGTCAACAGGTTTATGCTTAGTATGACCAGTTTAAGAAGTTTTAGAATATATTAATTTAGGAAGTGATATTAAAATTATTTAAATTAATTTTCATAATAATATTTCAAGTATTGGTCACTTGTACTTTGTGAATCACCTTTTACAAGTTGACTATGTTTTTCTCCTTGTTAAACCCCATACCCTACGGGTTTCCTTCTCATATGGATAAGTACATAAAATAAAGATGATGGAATTAAATATATATGAAATTTGAATATTTATAAAATGTTTCTCATGATTTTTTTCACATTTTAAAAGTGTTTTTATAGGTGAAACATCTCAAGTTTGCAAGTTGGTCTCATTTAGGATGACAGGTAGGTTTCCACTATCTACAAAATTTTCATGCCTTGGTAGTGGTTTTAGAAGATGATGATAGGTTTATTTTAATGTTTAAAATTTAATATTTGTATCTTCCCATTTAAATCTCATTATCCAAACCAATCTTCTATGGAGTTGCAGTCATAAGTGACACACAGTCAATTTGTTCCATGACTATCATACACAGTCGACCGAGTGAGCTATGTTAGGGTCTCAAACATGTTTATGGGGTCATAAAGAGTTTTAATATGTTTAAAATATTATTTAATCATGAATAATTAATTTATACCCTCTAAATAGCACAATAAAGAAGTTATTATGACAATTATGTGCAACATATACATAGTCAACCATAAATATGCACCTACGGGTGCTCTCAAGAGGAAAATCACATTGAAATAGAGTTTTTTTAAATTATTAAGGTTTTAAATGGTAAAGGGTATCCATTTTAAGGTGTTAAGGTGATCCAAACCTCATTTCAAGTTCATACACCATGTGCATTACCATGTTTTCATTCACTATTCTATCTACAACTCCATTAACACCTACAAGAGAGAGTTTTAAATCTTTCTTCAGGTCCTTAATTATGAGAGATATGTATTTGGAAACTTTTATAAGGTATAAAACCAATTTAAGGCTTATATCCCATGTTCACTACCTAAACTCACATCTATTGCCTTATACTTGCAAAAGTCCACCTATAAGTGGCACCATAGAGAGATGAGAATCCTTAATGGAGGAGATTGGGCATGATGAAATCCTTATTTAAATCCTAGTGTGTTTAATATATCATGGTAGACATATTTGGAATGATATATTGGTAGGAAAGGTTGAATATTACCTTTAAAGGTGATGACTATGGATTTAGGGATCAAATCCCTAAAACATGAAAAATAAAGCACCTGGCCAATTTTTTGATATCATATTACAAGGTTACAAATAGATTTGATGCATATTAATGATTATACCTTGTATCCTCCATGTAGGAGAAGAGAGTTGAAAAATAGGTAAGACATATGACTAGTGTAAAGTAGTATTTGGGGGCCTCAAAGTTGCCCATTTGTTCACTGAGTTTCTTCATTATTATCTACATGATTTGAATTTCTAAGTGACCTTGCATTATAAAGTGGTAGTGCAAGAAGAATAATTTCATTATTAGACAATACTTTTAATTTATTAGGGCACTTGGTTCTAAGGAGTATCAATTAGAGTTGGAGAACTAGGTTTTTTGGCTTAATAGGTACACTATAGGGTTACCTTGGTCTACAAGATCACTTATTGCTGACTGTAGGTATATACAGTCCATGACACAAACCTAAGCATTAAAAATAAATAGATAAAAACAAATATAAGTTACCATATTATTCCAAATAAATTTAAAGGATTCCAAGTGTATGTGTCCCAATTTTCAAAGATAACATTTGCCTACAAGCCCTTTTGCCTCAATAAAGTCAACTACAATTGATTGTTATAACAGTAAGCAAGAAAGTAGTGTTCTCAATGTTGATATATCAATAAAATGAGGTAAATAGGTCCAAAAAAATGTCAAATGACCTTGGGGATTCTAGGAGAGTCTATATACAATAGTTTAAGGCTTTCAACCATATAGTGTGCACTTATAGGTGCCCCTCCTATGCAAGAAACATAGTAAAAAATCACACTCAGTCTTGACTAATCAAGGAGTATGAAGAGACATATGGGAGGTTGAAGTAAAGAATATAATTATAAAACCTTAATCATGATAATGATAGTCTAAATAAGCTCTTATCAATGTATATAATTTAGGGAAAGGCCCAAATAATGCAATCAACAGTCCATATGATGAAACCCTACACACAATCATCTCTCATAGTCTGCCTTGGATATTTTAAGAAATTTAAAAGAGATACCCATGTGATCAAGGTCTAAAAACTTGTGAAAATAATTTTAACATCTTTGATAATCTCCTCCAATACTCACCTTTCTTGGGACAATAGGTGAAGTACCATCTATTTTGTCTCAGATAGAGGGTACTTTCCTAGTGTGCAAATTAGTAGATTTTGAAGAAAAGGGGTGATTTAAAAGACTAGATACTATTATAAACCTTAATATAGGTTTGGGAAAATGGGTAATATGTGGAAAAATATATATGACCATGCATAGGGGTTAGAATCTCAATAGGGTGTCTTAAATCCTCAATAATGAAGACAAGCCTATAAGGCCTAAAGCCCAAGTAGGGGGTCAGTGTCACTTTAAACCTTAGGTTAACATTATATCATTATGAATCATGTTAATATAGGAATATAATATGTTTTAAAGCTATTGGTATGAAGATAAGTCCATAATAAAGCCACTTTTGGCTCAAGAATAACTTAAGCCTATGTAAAATGACATATAAAGCTCGCTAGGCTAGTTTTAAAAGCTCACATCTTCTCGAAGGTTATACATGGAGGTTAAAGGATATTGGAAAAGTTGAAGGGGGTCATGAAAATTGATTTTGTGGAATTTTTCTACAACTCCAATGTCACATCTTTATGAATAAAGTCTAAGAGTAAAACGAGCCTAAAACCCTACAAAACCATGGATAAGGACCCAATTGGGAAAACAAGGATGTAGAGATATCTAGATGAGATGGAATAGACATGAAAGTGATTCAAAATTGTAGGGGACTTTCCATATATCCTTCCCATATACTTTAAGTGTTCCCTACTTGTATGTACATGAGGCAAATAAGGTTTTCTTGACTATTTTTTATGTTTTTAAACTTCTAATAAGTCTCAAGAGATGCAACAAAATTTGGAAGAGAGATAAAGATTCAATGTAACTCAGTATGATCATTATATTCTTCATCAAAAATCCTAAGTGTTTCTACAATCAACTTCATCTCAACTAGTCAAAACTGGCAAAATGAGCAAGATAGTGAGAAGGGTGAGAAATTCAAGTGAGAGTCTATTTAAGGTGTACCTAGAGAATATAAGGATATGGTAAATATTTAAATGTGTCATTAACTCCTATGTATGGATTTTCATGTGAAACTAAAGCCAAATTTGAGATCAAGTGTGGGATGAGTGAAAGAGAAGTTTCTTGGATTACAAGCAGTGATGGTTCACATCTAGAAGAATTTAGATGATTAAGAATTGAACCAATGAATGGTGGAGAATATATAAAACCCCTCCCTCTTAGTGAAATCATGAGATATGTCCCTAGTTAGTTTTAGGAAATTCCAAAAGGACCAAATGATGAAGGTAGTTTTCTGAACAAGCAGAGGGAGTCCCATGCCACATTTCATGGAGTTTAATGATTTTGAAGGCTATTTGTCCTATCAAACCTTACATGGTCTATCTCACACTATTTATTATACATGTATAACTCATTTTATTATCATGACACATGTCATAGTAACCCTTTAACTTCATTCTTTTATTTTCTCTCTCCAAATTCTATAAGTAGCAACGATTTTGGCTAATGTATCTAATACCACACCATGTATGGTGAATCCATAATGGAATGGCATTGTATTTTGCCTTTGAATATTAATTAAAATCTAGTTTTAAGTTCATCAACAATTTTTTAAGTGTGTAAAGTGATGTATGGTGATTCAAAGTGATAATTTTTTATCCTTTCTTCCTTATCCTTTCATGTTTATGCAAGAGTTCTTATTCTAACAGGTCATATAGAATATATTCAAGTGTGTTAGGATATTTTAAAGTGTATTATTATCTTTAGGGTGTGAAAATTTCCCTTTGGTTCATTTTCCTTGTGTTGATTCATACATCTCACCTCTATATTGAAATACTCATGTTAGAATCCTATAAGACTTTGAGACTAGTTTGTATGCCCTATTTCATTGTGATAGGAATATGGTGGTCATGTGGAAATCATCTTGGTGAATCACCCCCTTATAATAGTTCCATTTCATTCAAGTTTTTAACTCTTTTCCCCACAATCAAGCATTAGATAGGTGATAAAATTTTTAATATACATTCAGGGAACTAGCCCTTAAACCTAGAGGCTCACTTCCACTATAGGTACACCCACATACTTGGAAGTGTTCCCATGTTTATCAAATATGGAAAAGGCTTGAACACCTATTCTAAGGTGAAATATTTGATGATAATAGTTTTGTCACATCTGATGGGACTCATTGTCTTCAAAATAACTTATCAACATGAATGTTGGTCTTGACAACATCAACTACAAATTGGCAAGTTGGCGTGCTACTCAGTATTTGGTAAATCCATCAAGGTAAAATATGGTTCAAGGCCATTATTTTTTTTTATAAACTTACTCTCATAATTCATGGCTCTAATTAGGTCATCTTATAGTAGAGTGTTCAACCCCATTAATCCACCTATTCAACCTAAACTTCCTCTTGAATTTTAATATCCTCATCCTAATCTAGCCTTTGAATACCAAGAGGATTTTGCTAGCCAAGGAATCTAAGAGAGTGAAGATTTTGAATAAATAAAAGATATTGAAGAAGATATGTCTAGACCTCATGCATTCCCTACCATCAATACTAAAAATCCAATTCACCTTTAATCATATGATGTCATTCCTCCTAATACCACAAAAGGTATACCCATATTTAATGGTGAGAGTCATGTTACACCTAGTGAGCACATTAGGGATATCTCAAAATTTTGTAGCTTTAACAATGTCACTCAAGAGAATATTGCCATTAGACTCCTTGGCATGTCCCTTAGATGGAAATTTATTTATTGGTATAGGACTTTAGAAGGTGGATGCATCACATCATGGGATGATTTTGGAGTGTTGTTGACCTCAAGATTTGGAAATGAAAGTGACCATGCCTTTCTCATACATCAACTCAATGTGATCAAAAGAGGATCCAAAGAAACAATGCATGACTTCAATGAGAGGTTTTAAAATACTTGGTACAGATTGCCTCCTCCCATGAGTTCACTTGATAGTTTTTTGTTCCCTACCTACTTGAGAGTCATTGGTACTAAAATTGCTATCAAGCTTCAATCCAAGGGTTGTTCCACTCTTCCTAAAGCATATGAACTTGTTATCAAAGCTGAAAATTACATCAATCAAGATAAAAGGTTGGATCCTAAGGTATCTATACCATTGTTGCCTAATACTTTTGATAATACTCCAGATGTAGCCTAAATTCTTAATGCTAATATGAAGCCTATCGCTGCTCCTAAGAAGGCAAAAAATGTCATGGATCTATTGACCAAATTTGACTTTTAGATCAAATTGGGACACCTATAGGTAAAAAATATACTTTTAGGTGTTTTATGGGTGTAATACATATGTCACAAGGTGTTTTATAGGTTGATTAATGTCATTTAATGTTATACTAGCCTTGATCCTTACTCATTTTAGTCCTTTTAGTCATTTTAAGGTCAAAAAGGGGAATTTAATGAATTGTACATATTTATTGGGAAGTGTGAAAGTTATAAAAGGTGATGTCATGTGTTATGTGTCATAGTATGTCTTAGGTAACTATTTATAATTAAAAGTGGTAAGTGCTTCAAAGGAAAGAGCAATTTTCTTGGGAGAAAAGGTGAGTATGGCACTTGTACAGCCCATGGGGAAGTGTTACATGTGGGATAAGATCATGGTATGTATATTAAGATTATATAAGCTCAAATACATGTTTTAAGTTCTTTGGAAGTGCCATTTTTATCCCAAAACCATTCTACTCTTTTTTCACCCTTTTTGGCAAGCAAAAACAATATTCAGGTTTGTACTTGGTATGACCAGTAGAGGAGGGTTTAGATAAAATGCCTTGGGGTGGTGAAATTAAAATTATATGAATTAATTTAAATATAAATATTTTGAATAATGATGGCTTGTGATTTATGAACCATCCTCATGAAGTTGACTATAATATTTTGCTTACAAATCTATGTACCCTATAGGTTTTGCATTGGTTTGAAAAATTCTATATGAACTAGTTACTAAGATTGATTAAAGATTATGTATAGACATAATTAGATGATCTCAATTCTTTGTTTTAAGTTTAATGATGTTTTTATGAACAAAATAGCTTAGGTTACAAGAGGAAGCACTTTTCTGTGTAATAGAATTTTTTTCACCATATTCAAGATTTCATGCTTTGACAATAGCTCCAGAGGGTTGTGATAATTACATAATAATGTATCCATGATTTTTTTTATCACCTTTAATTAATTATTAGTCTCATAACATTATGCTTTAATCCAAATTTCAGTCCATAGTCATACTCAATTAGCTCTAATCCAAATTTTAGCCTTAGTCATGGCTTGTCAGGGTTATGAGGATGTCCATAGGAGTGTGATGAAGTAATAACAATTGTGATATATAATATTAGAACATGGAATGGTGAAGTGAGTTTTAAAATAGTGGATAAAATGTTATGGCAGTCATACAACATGCTCACTGCCTACCTACATACATGAAAACATGCACCTATAGGTGCCCTCACAAGAGCAAGTTTGTTGAAAATCAAGTTTGAATCCCTCAAGATGTCCTTAATAGTGTAAATGAGATATTTTAAATAATTAGGATAGGACTATAGATCATAAAAATATCAAAGGCAATGTTCATTACCTGTAATTCCCCACCTACTACCTATATAGGAAAATGGTCACCTACAAGTGACACTACAGGGAACTAAGAAGTTTGTTTTGAGGCATTGAAAGATATTGGAACCATTTATTGGAGTCTTGTCATGTTGATGGGTTCATGCTAGACATATTAATAATGATATGTTTTCAAATGGAGTTGAGGATCACTTCAAAAGTTCAAATGACTATGTTTAGGCTATAAGTCCCTAAAGAAACAAAACAAAGATCCTTAGTGTTTTGATGATATTTCATAAAAGGGTTGCAAAGAGATTTTATGCATCTTTATGATCATATATTGTAGCATCCATATATAACAAAGACTTGGTATAGTTTTAGGGGCATATATTTAAGGGAAGATGATTATTGAGAGACTGAAAATTGCCATTTTATGCATTAAACTCAGTCAATAATACCTATAGAAGTCTAAAACTTTGAGCAACTTTGCATCCCAAGTTGGTAGTATTGACCTTATCACCATGTTAGAATGGTTCCAAGTAGTGAAAAGAGAATTTTATTATCTATATATCATCAAAGGGGGTCATTTACTATATTTGGTCCTCATGAAACTCTTATAGGTGTACTTAGTTCCCAAAATGTCCACCTATAGTAGGGTATTCAAATAGTGGATTAAACATGGTAGCTATGTGATATTATAGCCTATTCATGGTGAATGAAAGTATGATAAAAGTATAGGTTTGTGTCAAGATTAAATAAGGATCTTAAAACATCATATCCAAAGTCCAAATAGATAAATGAAACACCTATAGGAAACTAACATGCAGGGTATCACAATCAAGAAGGATTTTTAGTTTATGACTTTAAGGTGAAGGTAAAAAGGTAAAAGTAGGTTGGAATGTTGAAATGAACCTAGAAACTTCCATAAATATCATTATGACCTCCATAATCCTCGATAATGTAAAATAAGCTCACACAAAGAGTTCTTAAGACTCTTGAACACCTACAACTGAGTGCTTGGTCATGATGAAAGTTGAAGGATACAAGTGCTAGAAAGGTTCAAGGAGGTTTGAAATTAGTTTTGAAATGTTTAAAAGTGATCACACACTCTAAGAGAACATTAAATATGAATTGATACCTCAAGTTAAAACTTCATAGGGTGACAGTCTGTACACTAAGAAATGTCTCCCTATAACATGTAATTCAAAGTTGTTTAAGGATCACTTTTGCAAAGTATGAAGGATTAGGGAATGTTTAATGTTTGGAGGAAAGGTTGAAATAATTGATAAAGGTTAAAAAGGTCTGAGGTGGTAAAATATGATGGGCTTCAAGAAAGATTTCCTCAAGTCCCTAACAAGCTGCCACAACTATGTTAGCCCTCCAAAGTGCAAGTTTAAGTGAATGAGTTAACAAATGGTTCTAAGAAATTCCAAGTGATCCTAAAGGACTTTATGGAGGTTTTAGACTGACTCAATCCTAATTCATGGATTCAATCTAAAATTTTAATACATTGGAGCATCACATAGTCCATAAGGAGAAACCTTGTACACAGTTTATCTCTTGCACATTTTATCTTAGAAATTGCAGGAAATGGAGGGTCTAACAACCTAAAAAATGGATGAAAATTTATGGATAAGGTATTTAACACTTAAATAATCTTATAAAATGGTAATTTATTCTAAGAGAAAATGGGAAGTACCCTCTATTTTGTCTTAGATAGAGGGTACTACCCCTCATGCATAAACTGGTAGGTTTGGGGAGAAAGTGATGAATGATGAACCATGGGATGTTTTGACCTCAGAAAGAGTTGTGTGAAGTTGGAATATATCTAGGAAACCATGATATACTAGGAAAAAATGAAGGAATCTAAACAGGGAGGCCTAGAACATGAAAGTTATAGTCAAGCCTAAAAGACAAGGATTAGGCCTAGCATCCAAAAAGGGGTTCAACTTCATATTTGGATTTATATGATCACTAAAAACTATTTAAATAATTTTTTAGGGTAGATAAAGAGGTGATAAATCTATTTTAAGGAAAATAAACCCCTTAAGAATCCATTTTTGGCTAAAAACTAACTCAGACCTGCAGGAAAAGGTGAAAACAAGCTCGATAAGAGAGTTTCAAATATTCATATCTTTCATGAGGAATTGCATGGGGGAAAAATAGGTTTAGAGGAGTTATAATAGGTCTTTAAAAATCATTTTGTGGAATTATTTTGAGATTCTAGTGTGAAACCTACATGAACAAAGCTTAAGAGGTCAGATAGGCCTAAAACCCTTGTTAAACCCTTACAAAGACCGGTTTAAGGAAATGAGAGAGATAATGAACAAAAATAAACCAAAATGGAATTAATGATGATTGTATGTTAAAGAGGACTCAGTTAAGATCATTACCATAAAAATTAGTTGTACGAAATTGTATGAACATATTGTAAAACATGGTGTTTTTGACCATTTTTTATGTTTTACAGGTTCTAGAAGGAGTTTGAGGATGAAATAAAGTTTAAGAGGAATATATATAATTTTTATAACTCCATATGGCCATTTAATTCTTTGAAAATACTCCTAGGTATGAATATAAATAGATTAATCTCATCTAGTCAAAATTAGCATATTGGACAAGCTAGTGAGAAGGGTGGAAAACTTCAAGTGGGGTGATTTTAAGGTGTGCCTAATGATTATAAGGACATGGAGGGTATTTAAAATTGTCATATACTACCTCCCATATATTTTCATGATAAATTTAATCCAAATTAGGGGCCAAGTGTGTAGGGTGCATGAAGGAAGAGTTTTCTTGACAATAGATGATGATAGCTCATTTTGGGATGATTATGGATGACCAAGCCTACAAATAGTGCATGGATAGGCATGTATGAATGACTTAACATTAGTTTAAATCATTGTAACTATTCATAGTAAGTTATGAGGTGTTCAATAATCTCAAATCATGAAGGTAGGTCTTTTGAGCTAGTTAAGGGGATTTCATGCCACTTTGCAAGAGTTTGATGACTTGGATGGACACTTGGGATTCCTAACCTTGCATGGTTCATACCATATCATATTTTCATACACAATTAACTGATTCTCTCAACTTGACAAGTGTCCTTATGACCCTTGGAATTATTTCTTGTCTTTACTCTCTCAATTTTTATAAAACCTAGCCATTTTGGCCATTGTAACTTATGTTACACTTGAGTATGGTGAAGCCCTACTCATTTTCATACCATTTGATCAATAAAACTACTAATTTTTACCTCTTAATTAATGTTATTGTGTTTTACTTGGATGATGAATCTTGATTAGTGAAGATTATGGATTCCTTGGCATGTGTTCTCATTCTTTCACCCTATTTGTAGTTGAAAGGATTCTTCTTGCAGGGCATGCAAAGTGTTCTAGGAAATTTAAAGGATTGACTAAGTTAGTCTATTCATTAGTGCCATTCAATGCCTCTTATCTAGTCCTCCTATCTTTGCAAATTCATCCATAACCTCATAATGTAACATTGATGTGAGAAGATGTAGATTGGAAAAGTGTATGTTTAGTTTGTCCCTTGATTTCATGTGTAACAAGTAGCTGGTTAGAAGTCATCATCTTATTTGGTGTATCACCTCCCTTATAATAGTTTGATTTTAGTTATCTCTCTCTCTTTTCCTTCCCAAAGTTTAGGTGTATTTGAAATCCAAAGTGGTACATCAAGGGAGCTATCCATATATAGAGATTCACCTCATCATTAGGCTACCCACAAGCATAGAGGTGTTTTCATTGTGCCACTTGGATGAGGAGAGCTTTTCCATCTCCTCAAAGGGTGAGAATCCAAGTGACAATAGGATCAATATGCAAAAATTCAAGCCTTAGAAGCTAAGATTAGGAAAGAAAGAATGTAAAAGTGTGCCTATCAAAATCCATATCCTTATCAACAATAATATGTTCAATAATATGGAAGATGAAGAGGTCAATCATAGCCTAACCCTAATAGGCCTACTGATGTGTATAACCTAACTCAACCACCAATGCAAGAGAGATGGTACCAGTGCATAATATCTTGGTACAAGGAGAAGATTGGAAATAAGGCCAATTCATGGATGATAATAAAGGTGGAGAGAAAGCTCTTGTTGCTCAAGGGGGAGTTCCTCTTCTCCTATAAACTAAAGATGAGGTTATGATGCAGGCAAATGAAGATTGGTAGCCTCATGGAGAAAATTTCACCAACTTCTTGGTGGAAGAAAATTTTATACTCAATAAAAGAACCTCTATTGTAAAAAATAAAAGGGATACGAGGAAATATCTAGGAGGTGACAATAGCATGCCTACAAGCTCATCCAATCCTCCTCTAAGGAAATAAAACATGGCTATAAGTATGACAGTTCTAAAAGCTCCTACACTTCCTTCAAGTAAAAATGCAGTAAGGTCTACTCAAGGTCTCTCAATTCCTCAAGTTATAAGCAATACTTTGAATTAAAGGACTCAAGAAAAGGTGAGTAATAATGACCTAAACATAGTGGATTCCTTGAAAAGTTCCAAAGCATCAATCTCTTTGTGTCCTTCATATGCCTCACCAAAAAGAGTTATTAAAAAAATAATTGTCTACTATTCCTACTAGCCTTTCATCTTCAAGTCAAAGTCATAGTCATGTTTTCCTTGAAAATGTATTTATTACCATTTTTGAGCCATCTATTAAGATTTATAAACCTCCACCATTCTATCTCACTCTCATAGTGGGTGACAAATTGGTCCATAATTGCATAGTTGATAGTGGAGCTTCAACTTTAGTCATGCCCAAAGTTGTAGCTGATAAGTTGGGACTAAAATATGAAATTCATAGAAACAAAGTTATCTAATTATGTGTTACACCTACTAAGATAATAGGGCTAATAAAAAACTTGAAGGTCTTCTTGCATGATTATCCTAGTTTTCCTATCCCTCAATACATAGTTATTGTTGACCTCCCAACTCACTTTGCAATCTGCCTTTCAAGAGACTTTACAACCAAGATAGTTGGATATCTCTCAGATGATTAGTTCTTCTTAGACTTTAGGACAAGGTATGGGACCAAGGTGACCATTATAACTCAGCCTCTTTCAAGGTTTCACATTGAGCTTTACATTGAAATAAGTTATAACTTGAATTGTGTTATCCATGATAAGGAGAGCCTAATGTGGATGATGGAGTTTCCAAAATTCAAGGAATTTATGATTTATTCTTAGATGAGTATGGTGTAGATACATATGAACATGATCCTTATGCATTCTTTGAAAAAACTTACCTTAAGCCTTATATCATGCATGAAGAGCCAATTGTAGGAGCTGAGGTAAGTGTCAAACATTTTGATGTTGTTGAAGGTAACTATATGATTCATGATTATGATGATTATAGGTTGATGAATCTAATTGAGGACCATAGTGATAAAAATAATGTCTCTATCCCTACCACTGATGAGGATGCTTTGGATGATGACACTCATGAGGCGGATGAGAATGAATTATGGTAAAGGTTTGATGTCATATGTCATGAGTTTGATCAGCTTGGTAATGTTACTTCCTCTCTCAAGAAGTCTACATCTGATTTGGTTAATGCCTCTAACAAACATGATGTTGATTATCTTAATAAACATGGAGAAAAGTCTCATGTTGTGAATGAAGAATAACTATGGCAAAAGCTCAATGCCATATGAAAAGAGTTTGAAAAGTTGGGTAAGTCATCATTTTTTCCAAGAGATTATATATCTAATGTCAAGGTTGATAATGAGATTAATGATCATGTTGACAAGCATTCCATCAAGCATAAAGATGAATGTCATTCTATTGATCAAGAATCGACAATCAAGAAGAAATTTGATGATGCTAGTGTCTAAGAAGTTGTAGACATGGATAATGAGGTTAAGGCATAAGTTATTATACCTCAAGAATAGTCAGGAGACCCACTTGATGTTGATCTAGATCCAAAGGTATTTGATCATGAAGAAGAAGAATTTTATGCTTTCAAACATCAAGCAATTTCTATCCTAGAAGAAGATAAGGTTAAGAAGACTGTCATACACTCCAATATGCACTTTTTTGGATAAAATCCAATGGATATGATGGAGATCATAATCATTTCATCCCAAATCAAGGTTCTTAAATAATAAGAATTATCATTCATGAAGGTCCCAAATAGTTCACTTGCAAACCTAAGAAGATTCAAAGGTGGTGGGTTTCTTGACCATACACATATACAATTGGTAATGAGCATGCTCCTCATGATAAGTTTCCTTCATGGAGTGACAAAGATGTAAGGGGGACTATTTTTTATCTTGGTTGAGGTATGATAAAATGTTTCACCTCAAGAGTGAGGTTTTGTACATAGTAGAATAGGTGTGTGTGTTCTCGTTTGGTTATGTTATGTTTCATAAGTGTTCCAGTGAAAACATGTGTTTTTATTTTGTGTGTGCCTTATTTTGTGTGGTGTCAAAGGAAATTTTTGTGTCAAACCTATGTACATGTGACTCCATGGACAAATGAATAGGACTAGGTAATTGGTCTTGGTATATCAAGCATACCACCCTTGGGAAATCACCAAGAATGTTGACCATTTTGACCACAAGTCAAAATGGGTCAACCCACTTATAATCAAAATTTTATATAGGGATATAATATAATTTTATAAGGTGTATTTAATGTCATATATAATGTTTTTATCCTTGGTCATGGTCTAATTAGTCTATATGTCATTTTGAGTCACTTAGGGGTCATTTTAGAGCATTAAATGCAAATGGCACAATTTTCAATGTGTCCAAGTGTTCTATTTTTCTTTATAATGTCAAATATGTCATATTACATATCAAGAATGTAATTCCCATCTAATAATTATAGGTTATCTCACTAAAAATCAAGAAAACCACTGAAAAGGGAGGAGATTGACACTTGTATAACCTATAAGGGAGTGTGACACAAGTGAAAACCTTGTGGAATGGATATTCAAATTCCATAAAATAATAAATTTTTTTTATCATATTTGGAAGTGCAAAAAATGGTAAAAAACCATTATGTTCCTTCATCACCCTTTTAGACATATAGAACTAGTCAACAAGTTTATGCTTAGTACAACTAGTTGGAGAAGTTTCAAGCTAAATTACATTAGGGGGTGGTAGTACACTCAGTTAAATTAATTTTAATAACAATATTTCAAGGATTTGTCACTTTTTCTTTATGAATCACCCTTTATAAGTTGACTATGTGTTTTTACTTGTTAAACCCCATACCCTGCAAGTTTCCTTCTCATAAGGATAGGTTCATACAATATAGATGACATAATTAAATAAAAAGGACATGTGAATACTTATAACATGTTTCTAATTCTTGGTTTCACGTTTGAAAGTGTTTTGATGGGCCAACCATCTCAAGTTTGCAAGTTGGTCTCATTTGGGATGACATGTAAGTTTCCACTATCTACAGAATCTTTATGCCTTGGTAGTGGGTTAAAAAGATGATGATAGGTTTGTTTTCATGTTTTTAATTTACTCTTTTTACCCTCCCATTTCAATCTCATTCTCCAAAGTAATATTCTATGGAGTTGCAGTCATAAGTGACACATTCAATTTATTCCATGACTATCATGTACAGTCAATTAAGTGAGTTATGTTAGGGTTTTTAACTCGTTCATGGGGTCATAAAGAGTTTGAATATGTTGAAAATATAATTTGATCATGAACAAGTAACTGAGGCCCTCCTAATAGCACAATAAATGTTAGGGTGTGGAGCTAAAAGCTTCACCAAATGATCAAGTTGCAAGTTATAGGATTCACATAGTCACCGATGACGGTCAGGAACAGACCAGAGGCTACCGGCGTCAGTAGTAGATTGGCTGACGTCGATCATAGGCAGACTGGCAGGGACCGACGTTAGTCACCTGTGCATCCAAAATCTATTTCCGTGGATAGAATAGAATGTTTACATGTAAAGATGAACTGTTGGTATTGAGTCCGAGTTTCTATTTTAAGTAGAACTGATTTGAGCCCTTGATTAGGAGGTGCATCTAGTGGTTGTAATTATATGCTCATGAATCTCTAAAGTTATATATTAGGGATAGATCTTCATAGCTTTAGAGAGACACAACTGTTATTGTAGAACAATATTGTAAAATATATCAATCCAGGTTGTTGGAATTGATTGTAATTGAGAGAGAGAACTCTTGAGGGAAAGAGATCTAGAAAGAGATCTGTACATCTGAGAGAGGTGTGGAAGAAAATAAGTTTCTTCAATTGTAATTCCTTCTATAAAGAGTTTAATACAAGTTTTTAGGGTGGTTTCTTGTATCTCTTGTTCTTTGCTACTTCTGATTATAGTTACTTATCTTTCTGGTTTAATTCCGCATTTAGTTGCTTTCATATAGTAATCAATTTTGTTGGTTGATCCCCAACAAGTGGTATCAGAGCTCAGGTTGACTAACAGGTGTTTCAGATCTGGTTAGTGTGTATTGATTATAGGTTACTCACAGGGATTTCTGTTTGAGTGGGAGAAGCAATGGCAAAAGAAAGTAAACTGAGAATGGAGAAGTTTAATGGCAAGAATTACCAATTATGGAGAATGTAGATAGAAGATTATTTGTATCAAAAAGATCTATACTTACCATTAGGTGGGATTTCAAAGAAGCCCATAGACATGGAAGATGAAGAATGGGAAGTTCTTAATAGAAAGGCTCTTAGATCTATAAGATTGAGTCTAGCATCTACTGTGATATCTAATTTATCACAGGCAAAGTCTACGGTAGAGTTAACGACTACTTTAGCAAATTTATATGAAAAACTCTCAGCTTTAAATAAGGTATATCTTATGAAGTAGTTATTTAATTTGCAAATGTAGGAAGGTGGATCTGTATCTAATCATCTAAATGATTTCCATGGAATTGTAAATCAATTAAATTCAGTCAAAATAATGTTTGATGATGAAATTAAAGCTCTATTAATCTTATGCTCTTTACCTAAGAGCTGGCATAGCTTGGTAATGGCAGTTAGTAATACTGCATCTGATTCAAATATTTTGAAAGTAGATGATGTTAGTGTAATCTTGAATGAAGAAATTCGCAAGAAAAGCACAGAGGAAACATCAAGGAATGCTTTAAGTTTTGAGAGCAAGGGAAGGCAAAAAGAGAAGAGAAAGAAAGGGAGATCAAGGTCTAAGTCAAAGATGAGAGGTAGATCTAAATCCAAAAATGGTAGGAGGATAGCCTGGTAGAATTGTGGAAAGATAGGGCACATAAGCAAAGATTGCTGGTCAAAACCAAAAGAAGATAATCAACATGAAGGTAAAGAAGAAGCAAAAATTGTAGGTATTGTTGCACAAGATGCTCTTATATTCTCTTTGCATAATAATATAAAATCTTGGGTTTTAGATTTTGGTGCTTCTTTCCATGCAACCCCTAATAGAGAATATTTTAGTGACTATGTCCATGGAGATTTTGGAATAGTTTATCTAGGGGATGATGAGCCTTGCAAAATTGTTGGCAAAGGAAAAGTGCAGCTGAAAATGCAGAATGACAACACATGGGTGTTGAGAGATGTCATGCATGTTCCCAGCTTGAAGAGGAATTTGATTTCTACAGGAAAGTTAGGGGATGAGGGTTGTACAATAACTCTCACAGCTGAATCTTGGAAGGTTTCCAAGGGTGCACTTGTAATGGCCAGAGGTAAGAGAGTAGGTACTCTCTATTTATGTAATTGTATTACTGATAATTCTCCTTATGTATTATCTACTTCAGATGTAGATGCAAAGTTGTGGCATCAGAGGCTTGGCCACATGAGTGAGAAGGGAATGACAATTCTTAATTCAAAAGATAAGATTTCAGATTTGAAAAGCATAGATCTAGAATTTTGTGAGCACTTTATTTTTGGGAAATAGAAGAGAGTGAGTTTTCTCAAGACTGGGTCAACAAAGAAGAAGCACAAGTTGGAGCTTGTTCACACAGATGTGTGGGGACCAAATCAGGTTGCTTCTATTGGAGGATCACAGTACTATGTTTCTTTCATAGATGATGCTACAAGAAAGGTATGGATCTATTGTATAAAGAAGAAATCTAATGTTTTTGACACGTTTAAGATTTGGAAAGCTATGGTTGAGAATGAAACAGGTAGGAGATTGAAGTGCCTAAGATCTAAAAATGGTGGTGAGTTCTACAGCTACAAGTTCAACTGATATTGTTATATGCATGGAATACACAGGCAAAGGACGGCTCCAAGGACACCTCAGCAAAATGGAGTTATTGAAAGGATGAACAAAACAATAATAGAGCATGCAAGGTGTATGAGATTGCATGCTAGTTTGCCCTTAGAGTTTTGGGTAGAAGCTATGGATACTGTAGTTTACCTGATTAACAGAGGACCCTCTATAGTGCTGGATGGTATAATTTCAGAAGAGGCATGGACAGGTAAAAAGGTAGATCTCTCATTTCTCAAAGTTTTTGGTTGTGAAGCCTTTGTGCACATTGATAAGGAAAATAGAAAGAAGCTGGATGCTAAGTCTATGAGGTGCACATTTATTGGCTATGGCTCTGATGATTTTGGATTCAGGTTTTGGAATCTAGGAACTAATAAAATAATTAGGATCCATGATGTTGTTTTCAATGAAAAAGTGATGTATAGTGATCAGCTCAAGAAGCTGAATCAATTTGGGCAGAACAATGGAGAATTGGATGAGGTGACGGTCCAAAATGAGCTCGTGGGTAGAAATAATCATAGATAGGAAAACACAGAGACCGATGTTAGTTAGGCAGGAACTGACATCGGCAGAACAGGAACCGATGTTGGTTATACAGTGACTGATGTCAGCCAGGCAGGAATCGACATCGGTCATGAGGAACTGACAATAGTCAATTACAGGCCTGAAAGTGACCAAGGTCAGTCACTGTCAGAGAATTTGGGTGGACAACATGTTATGAATGAGTCTCAAACACCCATCAGGAGGTCAAAAAGGGTAAGTAAACCTCCAATTCGATATTCCCCTTCATTATTCTATTTATTGCTTACTGATGGTGGAGAACTAGAGAGTTTTGATAAAGCAATACAGGTGGAATCCAAGAATCAGTGGGAGCTAGGCATGAATGAGGAGATTGATTCCTTGAGAGAGAACCAAACATGGGATTTGGTTGATTTGCCAGCAAGAAAGAAGATACTGAAGAACAGATGGATCTATAGGTTGAAGGAAGGTGAGAATGGAAAGATGAGATATAAGGCCAGGTTGGTAGTGAAAGGATTTGCACAAAAACCAGGTATTGATTTTGGTGAGATTTTTTCTCCTATTATTAAAATGACTTCTATATGGACTGTACTATCTTTAGTTGCTATTGAGGATTTGCATCTTGAGGAGCTTGATGTTAAGACAATATTTCTTCATGGAGATTTGGATGAAGAAATATATATGGATCATCTAGAAGGATTTGAGGTCAAAGGTAAGGAGAAGCTAGTGTGCAGATTAAAGAAAAGCTTGTATGGTCTCAAGCAAGCTCCAAGACAATGGTATCTGAGATTTGATAGGTTTATGACTGAGCATGGCCACAGTAGATGTCAATTTGACCATTGTGTGTATTTTAAGAGATTGGATAATGGTAGATATATTATTTTGTTGTTGTATGTATATGATATGCTGGTTGCAGGATCACACATGCAGGATATCTCTGAGCTTAAGGTGAAATTAGCTCACACATTTACCATGAAGGATTTGGGAGCAGCAAAGAAAATATTTGGCATGAATATTAAGAGAGATAGGAAAAATCATAGGTTGATTTTGTCTCAAGAGGATTATATGAACAAGGTGTTGAAACGGTTCAATATGCAGGATGCAAAATCGGTAAGCACACCTATGGCTGGACATTTTAAGTTGAGTAAAGAACAATGTCCTAATTTATATGATGAGGTAGAGTACATGAAGAAAGTTCCATATGCTTCCACAGTTGGAAGCTTAATGTATGCAATGGTTTGTACTAGGCCTGATATTGCCCAAGCAGTAGGAGTTGTAAGTAAGTATATGGCCAATCCAGGAAAGGAACACTGGAAAGCAGTTCAATGGATCCTTAGATATCTAAGAGGGACTAGCAGTAGGCATTTGTGCTACGGTGGTTCAAACACTTCTCTACATGGTTATGTAGATTCAGATATGGCAGGTGATTTGGATGGCAGAAGGAGCACCACAGGATATGTTTTCACTGTTGGTGGAACAACGGTTAGCTAGATTTCAAAGTTGTAGAAGGTTGTTGCCTTGTCAACTACAAAATCAGAATATATTGCAGTCACAGAGGCTAGCAAAGAGATGATATGGATGACACGATTCATGGAAGAGCTTGGAAAGGAGCAAGAGAGTTGTAGACTATACAGTGATAGTTAGAGTGCAATTCATTTGGCTAAGAATTCAGCCTTTCATTCAAGAACCAAGCATATACAACTTAGGTACCACTTCATTAGACAGGTATTGGAGGATGGTGAGTTGAAGCTGGAAAAGATCCATACAGATAAGAACCCTGCGGATATGTTAACCAAGCTGGTAACAAAGGAGAAGTTGAATCTTCAATCAACTTCTGTTGGTCTTCATGATTGAGTTTGAAGATGGAGGAGCTAGAAGATGTTGCTGTACAGGTACTGGTGTAGCTGTTTATCTCCAAGTGGGAGATTTTTAGGGTGTGGAGCTAAAAGCTTCACCAAATGAGCAAGTTTCAAGTTGCAAGATTCACACAGTCACCGACGGTGGTCAGGAAAAGACCAGAGGCTATCGGCGTCAATAGTAGATCGGTTGATGTCGGTCACAGGCAGACTAGTAGGGACAGACATTGGTCACCTGTGCATCCAGAATCTATTTTCGTGGATAGAACAGAATGTTTGCATGTAAAGATGAATTTTTGGTATTGAGTCTGAGTTTCTATTTTAAGTAGAACTGATTTGAGCCCTTGATTAGGAGGTGCATCTAGTGGTTGTAATTGTATGCTCATGAATATCTAAAGTTATATATTAGGGATAGATCTTCATAGCTTAGAGAGACACAACTGATATTGTAGAACAATATTGTAAAATATATCAATCTAGGTTGTTGGAATTAATTGTAATTGAGAGAGAGAACTCTTGAGGGAAAGAGATCTAGAAAGAGATCTGTACATCTGAGAGAGGTGTGGAAGAAAATAAGTTTCTTCAATTGTAATTCCTTCTGTAAATTGTTTAATACAAGTTTTCAGGGTGGTTTCTTGTATCTCTTATTCTTTGCTAGTTCTAATTCTAGTTACTTATCTTTCTGGTTTAATTCCGCATTTAGTTGCTTTCATATAGTAATCAATTTTTTTGGTTGATCCCCAACAATAAAAGAGGTATTATGGCAGTCATGTGCAACATATACACACAATCAACCATAGATATGCACTTATAGGTGTTATCAAGAAGAAGATCATGTTAAAAGAGTTTTTTTTGAATGATTAAGGTTTTAAATGATGAAGGGTATCCATTTTAAGGTTTTAAGGTGATCCAAACCTCATTTCAAGTTCATACACCATGTGCATTGCCATGTTTTCATTTATTATTTTGTTTGTAACTCAATTAACACCTACAAGAGGGTAAGAACACTAAAATCAGAGTTTTAGATTTTTATTCAGGGCCTTAATGGTTAGAGATATGTATTTGGAAACTTTGATAATGTCTAAAACCAATTTAAGGCTTATATCCCATGCTTACTACCTGAACTCACATCTACTGCCTTATATTTTTAAAAGTCCACCTACAGGTGGCACCACAGAGAGCAAAGATTCCTTAATGGAGGATATTGGGCATGATTAAACCATTACTTGAGTACTATTATGTTAAATATATCATGGTAGACATATTTGGAATGCTATATTGGTATGCAAGGTTGAACATTACCTTTAAACATGATGAATGTGGATCCAGGGATCAAATCCCTAAAACATGAAAAATAGAGCACCTAGCCATTTTGTTGATATCATATGACAAGGTTAAAAAAATATTTTATGAATTATAATTATTATACCTTGCATAAAACACATAGGTAAATATCATTACAAAAGAGGTAAGACATATGAATAGTGAAAAGTAGTACTTGGGGGCCTCAAAGTTGCCCATTTATTCATTGAGTTTCTTCATGTTGTCTACATGATTTGAATTTCTAAGTGACCTTGCATTCCAAGGTGGTAATTTAGGAAACATGATTTCATGATTAAATAATCCTTTTAATTGAGGATGATTTTTTTTCTAAGGAGTATCAATTAGAGTTTGAGAACTAGGTTTTTTTGGCTTAATAGGTATACCTACAGGTGTACCTTGGTCCAAAAGATCACCTACAATTGACTATAGGTATATACAGTCCATGCCACAAAATTGAGCATGACAAATCAATAGATAAAGAAAAATATAATTTATGATGTTATCCCAAATACATTCAAAGGATTCCAAGAGTATGAGGCCTAGTTTCAAAGGTAACATCTGCTTACAGGCCCTTTTGCCTCAACAAAATTAACTACAGTTGACTGTTACAGACAATGAGCAAGAAAGTAGTGTTTTCAATGTTGATATAGCATGAAAATATGGTAAATAAGCCAAAAAAAATTTCAAATAACCTTGGGGATTTTATTATAGTGTATATACAATAGTTTAAGGCTTTCAACCATGCAGTATGCACCTATAGGTGCCCCTCCTAAGCAAGAAACATAGTCAGAAATCACACTCAATCTTGACTAATAAAAGAGTATGAAGAGACATGTGGAAGGTTAAAGCAAGGAATGGAATCATAAAACCTTCATCATGATCATGATATTCTTATTAATCCCTTACCATTGGATATAATTTAGGGAAAGTCCCAAATAATGTAGTCAATAATCCATATGATGAAACCTTGCACACAGTCATCTCTCACAGTCTACCTTGGAGATTTTAAGAAACTTGAGGGAGATACCCATGTGACAAAGGTATAAAAACTTGTGTATATAATATTAAAATATTTTATAATATCTTCCAATACTAACCTTTCCTAGGATAGTAGGCAAATTACCCTCTGTTTTGTCTCAGATAGAGGGTACTTCCCTAACATGCAAATTAGCAGATATTGAAGAAAAGGGATAACGATTTAAAAGACTAGAGAATATTAAAAATTTTAATGGAGGTTTGGGAAGATGTGTCATATGTGGACAAACATATATGACCATGCATAAGGGTTAGAATCTCAATAGGGTGTCCTAAACCCTCAAGAATGCAGACAAGCCTATTAGGCCTAGTTTAGGCATAAAACCCAAGTAGGGGGTCAGTGTCAATTTAAACATTAGGTGAAAATTATATAAATATGGATAATTTTAATATATTAATATTGGAAGTTTTTTATCTCTTGCATATAAGGATAAAATAAAGCCACTTTTGGATCAAGAACAACTTAGGCCTATGCAAAATGACATACAAAGCTTGATAGGCTAGTTTGAAAAGATCAAATATTCTTAGAGGTTATGCATGGAGGTTAAAGGATATTGGAAAATTTTAATGGGGTCTTGAACATTTATTTTTTGGAATTTTTGTGTAACTTCAATGTCACATCTTTAGGAACAAAGCTTAAGAGTAAAAAGAGCCTAAAACCTTACAAAACCCTAGATAAGGATCTGATTGGGAAAACAAGGATGGATATATATATATATATATATATATATATATATATATATATATATATATATATATATATATATATATATATATATCAGATGGAATGGACATGAAAGTGATTTAAAATTTCATGAGATTATTCACATATCCTTCCCATCCACTTGAGGTGTTCCCTACTTGTATAGACAGGAGGGAAATAAGGTTTTCTTGACTATTTTTGATGTTTTATAGGTTATAATAAGTTTCAAGAGATGAAAATAACTTTGGGAGAGATATAAAGAATTAATATAACTAAATATGGTCATATTACATGGTTCATCAAAACTCTTAAGTGTTTTTTCAAGCAACTTCATCTCAACTAGTCAAAACTGGTAAAGTGCACAATATAGTGAAAAGGGTGAGAACTTCAAGTGGGAGTCTATTTAAGGTATAACGAAAGAATATAAGGATATTTTAAGTCTTAAAATGTGTAATTAACTCCTATTTATGGATTTCCATGGAAGCCAAATTTGAGGTCAAGTGTGAAGGGTGAATGAAAGAGGAGTTTTTTGGACTGCAGACAGTGATGACTCACCTCCAAAAGAATTTAGATGATTAGAAATTCAACCAATGCATGGTGGATCATGTATACAAACTCTCTCTCTTAGTGAAATAATTATATCTATCTTTAATTAGTTGTGGAATGTTTCATGCTTTTGAAGGACATTTGTCCTATCAAACCTTGTATGGTCTATATCACACTAATTATCACACATGTATAGCTACTTTTCTTAACATGAAACATGTCCTAATGACCATTGAAATTCATTCTCTTATTTTATCTTTCCAAATTCTATAAGTAGTAGCCATTTTGGCTATTGTAATCTAATACCACACCTTGTATGGCGAAGCCCTACTAGAATGACATTGTATTTTTCCTTTGAACATTAATGTAAGTCTAGTTTTGAGGTCATAAACAATTTTATAAGTGTTCAAAGTGATGTATGGTGATGTAAATTGATAATTTTCTATCCTTTCATCCCTTATCCTTTCATGTTTGTGTAAAAGTTCCTATTCTAACAGGTCAAATAAAGTGTAGTCAAGTGTGTTAGGCTCCTTTCGAGTGTTTGATTTTCATTAGAGTGTGAAATTTTCCAATTGGTACATTTTACTTGTGTTGCTTCATACATCTCACCTCTATATTGAAATACTCATGTTAAAATCCTGTAGGACTTTGAGACTAGTTTGTATGCCCTATTTCATTATGATAGGAATATGATGGTCACGTGTAAATCATCTTGGTGAATAACCCCCTTAGAATAGTTCCATTTCATGAAATTTTCTAACTCTTTTCCCCACAATCAAACATTATATAGGTTATAAACATTCAAGATACATCAAGGAGATAACCCTTAAACCTAGAGGCCCACTTCCACTATAGGTACACCCACATACCTGGAAGTGTTCCCATGTTGCCCAAATATAAAAGAGGCTTAAACACCCTCTTATAGGGTGAACTATTTGGTGAAAATAGGCTCCATGATATTCGTGCCTTTTATTTTATATCCTCTGATCATATTGAATAGCTTGAGCCCATATCATAGACATTAGCTCATCATTTTTCTTTTTCCATACTTGAGTGTCATCTAATGCACTAAAAAAAATAACATCATAATCATATTACTAGTGACCATATGAAATTTTAACCCTTTTCTTCTCTTTAAGGTATTATAAATATGCCCTTATCATCTTCTTGGGATCCCATTCTTTGAATGGTGCCACCTTTAAATTGTAATAATTCCTAGCCTTTCCATCTTGGATGAAATGTGACCTAATCACATATTGTAGTTACCCAATTATTACATGAATTTTAAAGTAAGAGACAAAGTGTTTTTGGCCTAAATCTTGATCAACATTGTTATAAATTTGATATGCTATTTCTTAATTTGTAATTTTATTTGGGATACGGTGTGGTAGTAATAATAGGTACATTTGTGCACCCTCTATCTTGGTGACTATGACATCGTGGTAATACTAAGAGTCCCCCATTTTCTTAAGGATCCTTTTTAAGTTCTCAAACAACCTAGGAATTAGAGATCCATGAATTTATTAAAATGACTGAGGATATATCTCATCACATATTTTTGAAATTCATTCTTGAATCTATATATAAACATGAAAGAGTGATCACATTAATGACCTTCATGTCCTTCAAAATTTTGAGAACCTCCTCCTAGAAGCTTCAAATAACTTCAAATAAGAAGTTGAAGGTACAATATACAAAACCAATAATGAAGTTTTATAATTGGTTAATTTTTATAAATGTAGGGTGGCAAGGCAAATGATTTAGGAGTAGAATTCAAAAGCTCAAAAGTTAAACAAACAAGATTGATGGTTGAAGCCATCAAACTATTCAAACCTTCCCTATCCAATTTTGACATCATAAATAAAGAGTTTGATGTAACACACACATTATTTAAAGTAATAAAAGAAAAAGAGTCAAATTTAGGCTCAGTCCCAATCACATAGCCAATTTCTAACACTTCCCCAATATCCCAAAGTTAACATTTTTTAGGATTTATAGTCCTACAAACCCCAACGGGTCTAATTTTGATCCCTTAAGGGCCTCTAGTGGTTACTTAAATTAGAAAAAAAGTAACTCCATCTTCTTTGGTTAGTGATGCCATGTCAACACCCACCTAAATATAACTATGCACTTGCATGTTTTTGGGTTTAGTGGGAACTTTGGTTCCATATATGTGTTGTATGTATATGTTATATTTTTAGCTGAGAAGAGTCTATTCTAAATCTTATCATTGTACATGCATCCTTTGCATGATATTAATCATACTTTTTTATTTTTAGACTTGTAAATTTAGATGACGCTTGAGCGATGATGCCTTCCCTATCCCAAGCCTATTTATACTTGTAAATTTTTAGTCTTAAAGGGAAGAGAATTTTGGCTATTAAGATTAATAGGAAATTTTAAGTTCTGATATTTTAGTCTTGATGTGAAAATATTAATTCTTCTCAAATTATATGGATTGTGTGGGATGTGTTGTCATCATGGTATCTTAGTTATTTTATTATGCACGAGTTATATTATTAATATAGTTATTCATTTTAAGCTATAGTTAATTTCAATACCTTTTTCATGTTGATCATAATCCCTCTTTGTATATTTACAATAATAATTTGACAAACATGACAAGATTTGGTTATGCATGTCTAAGCTTACTATGTTTTTCTTCCCTTTAACTCCTAACTATGTTTGAGTGTTAGTGTGCTACAACAACTTACAATAAGCATTGATCTTTTGATCCCTTAACCTACCTTAGTCCAAATGTTGGTCTTGAAAGGTTTCATCTTGTGTGGTCCATAGGCCTCTTTTTTGGCCTTTCTTTCCCTCTTTTTGAGCTTATTTTATATTTATACTCACCTTAGTTAAAACCATCATCCTTCCACCCATCTCAAGTAGATCTAGGTTCATCCATAGCCAACCCATATATGGTTAACAATATGATTTTCTCATAGTTATTCCACCAATAGGTTGTTATAAAATTGAATCCCTTACAACTCATGCCTTGGAGTGAAATCATTTATATGATCCTAAAACACTAGAGGCTACCTCATAAATTTTTTTGTGGTGTGCATAAAACCCACATCAATAATCTAGGGTAGCCTTTGACACTAAGTCAATGAATGAAGAATCATAATATGAAAAATGGTGTGTTCTATTTGACTCATTGTCATGTAGTATGATAAATATCCACAAAGTTATTTTTAATGAGCTAATCTATTTATGATTGTGAATATTTATAAATTTGACACATGGAATTATCTGATTAACTTGTAGTCACGTACCTCTTGGAGCTTGGTGCTTAAGGTTTAAGTGTTGCGAGGCAATGTAAAATTTTTAGAAGGTAAAAAATGGAAAATTTTATAGGTTAAAAATTGTTGTGTTTAGAACTCAAAGTCTTTGGTTAATTTTGAAATAAAATCAATAGTCATGAAATAAAATTTCTTATTTTTAAAATAAACTTAAATACTAGTTTCAGTATTAGCACACAACATACTAAGTATCAAAATTTAAAATCTAATTTATTAAAAGAGGGTAGAAGGGATTTCCTTCACCCTGTGGATCTAAGAGATTTCCTTCATCGTATGGATCTAAGGCCTTCTTAGTATCATATTTGGTTATCACAATATTGGGACTCAAAGTAAAAAGCATTACAATGGTTCCAATCAAAGAGAACTTGAAGCTATCATAGCCTCACAAAGTGTTTCTAGTTGTAGATCATTTAGTTTCTCCATAGACAAGATTTTGAAGAAATGTAAAGGGGACTATATTGAAAACAATCAAATCATCAACCATTTATCTCTTGACATAGTTATTAAATTTCAAAAATTATAAGTACAAGGCTAGATCTCTTCTCCTATCCATCTTGACATCTATGTAAAGGCTCCTAAGAAAAAATAAGTAGCCAATTTTGCTCAAATTTTTCCTAGGTAGATACAAATCTAAGTCTATATGGTTTATTTGGGATTATGGAGGAGGTGTGACATTATCTAAATTACATAATACTAAAGCATAAATTAATGTTGGGTGATGGTTCAAAGAGTTCTTGAAGAGGCCCATGAAGGATATGTGGCAAAAAGTATTTGTAAGGTCGACAACAAGGTCATATTTTCCATGGGTTAGGGGTTGGTTTAAATGTTAGTCTCCAAAACATTTTTAGGATGAATATTTTTTGGTTGGTACTCCATCATATGAGTGATGATGTTTTCATAATTTTTATATTCATAAAACTATGACACCTATCATTATTATATTTGAGGTCCTGGTTGGGGAACACATCAAAATTACTTGGTGTAGAATAAAAAACTTTAGCATCATGGGTTACACTCGACATGGGTTATTTAACTATGTTTTCTTGTGGTTTATTTTTAATATTATGCTATTAATGATTGGGAAATGGGTTTTTATAGATATGCAAGTTGATATTTTTGGGAGCCATAATACCTATTAGAGAGGGTTGAGATTTTGCATTCACATTTTGCAAGAACATGTCTACATAGGTTTGTCGTTGGTCTTTGAGGAGTATTTGGATAAACTTGTTGTACTCCTTACATGCTTGAGTATCATGATTAAAAACTATATGGAAAAGTAAATATACATTGGGATCATAATTTTTAGGCATTTGGTTTTGATTTTGGTGACCAAACCTTTATTTTTTGTTCTTCTAATAGAAGCATCAATTTTAAAATTAAGGGTTTTGATTTTGGCCAACATTTTGGTAATGGTTTTAGAATTGATTTTGAAATTGATTATCTCAGGGTGGAGTATGGTTGAAATCCATGACATGAAATGTAGTTGGAGGGTTTTGACATCTCACACCTCCATTGTTATTTTTTTTTTTGTTATTTTTCATGATTTGGTTCTTGTTTTTATTTACAACATTTATCTTTTTATCCTGGTCCATCACACCATTTGTTATGGCATTGTAGTTTCAGTTTAGAATCTTAGGACCTTAGTTATAGGGATTATTTTAATTATTGTTTTGGTAACTTTGAATATGTTGGTTAGTGGTGAAAATTCACCCATTAGATCCATAGGTCCTATAACCACTGTCTATAGTCACTTGATCTATCCTAAGTGTACTATCAAGTGATTTTTCATAAGTCATGTAGGGAAACATTTATACATCTTCCCTTTTTTGTTTGTTGAGAGAGTTTAAGAATATATCACATAACTCTCTCTGGTATATGTGAGAAGCACAAGTGGAGAAGTATAAAACTTGTCACAAACTTGCAATGAAGTGTCCAACATGATCATTGAGTTTTTGATGTGCAATAACTCATGTATGCTAGTTTGAAAGAATATGTTCATGTCAAATACTTTCAAAAACTCTACCACGAGTTGGTGAAAGGAATGGATGGAAGCCTTAAGGAGGTGGTAATTTAAATCTAAAGTGATTCCTTATAGAGTCTTTCGAAATATCTTAGTGAATACCTAATACTTAGTATAAACTCTGTAATGGTTGTGGCATATGCGTTAACATATTCATTTAGATCTCCCTCTTCCTTTTATTTTGAGATTTTAGGCAAGGGACATGGTAGGAGGACATTCATATGTTGTGATCTACAGGATCATTTAATTTTTCATAAGTCCCCATGGTGCCAAAATACACCAAAGGTATTTTAGGATAATCTTAAGGGAGACAAGTTGGGTACGCAACATGTAAAAAACTACTAAAGGGAAATAATGTGGCTTGGGAAAGTTAAGAATAGTATGTAATAAAGTATTTATATAGATGAATGGACTTAGAGAACATATTATTTTAGGGTGGTATGGAGTTGGAAGGGGGTGCATCAGTTGGTACTTACAAAAGTGGAACATCCATTTGTAGTGTTTTAAGCACAAGATATACTGAGAGGGGGGTTAAATCAGTATACCATATATCTTATAAAAAATTACCTTAATCAAATTCCACTTAACCAAACATTCAAGATACGTAATAAATATGAAACAATAAACACACCACAAGATAGAGAGAGACAACAGATATAACGTGGAAACCCAATGTGGGAAAAACCACATAGAACAATCTCAAGTATATGTTTGAGCACCAACTCACAATATTTTCAAGCACCAACTTGAAGTAGCACCAACCCATTTACTGAGCACCAACATAGTAATAATTTGTGATCACCAACCCACAGGAGCACCAACCCCTTTGCTGAGCACCAACACAACAACAATTCATGAACACCAACCCACAAGAGTACCAACCCCTTTGTGTATACCACACAACTATCTCTTAATGTTGTTATCTCAAAAAATGATAGTTCATTACAAAATCTCTTTCCTCTCTCTCACCTTTGCTCTTTTAAGCTAGATATAACAAATACAAATCATATTCATCTCTCACAAATGCTCTTCTAAGCTAGATATTACTATCTCAAAATAAACTCTATCTCACACATTAAAAATGGTTTCTCAAGTCTTTATTTATAGATTTCCAAATGACCTCTGGCCTTCCCCCTTTATGACCCTTCAATCCTCATGGAAAATGGCACCAAACTTGTATGACCCTTCATATCCTTGCCTTTGAAAAGTCATGTGGTGACCCTTCATGAGCAAAAATGTCCTTCCCTCTTTTGTCTTTATCTTGGTGACTTTCATATTCCTCAAAGTGTCCCTTCATGAGAAATTGTGCCCTTCCTCTTTTGTCTTCACTTGGTGACTCTTGGAATTCCCCAAGATGACTCTTCATGGGAAAATGCATCCCATTCTTCTTTTTTCTTTACCCCATGACTCTTTGACTTCTCCATGGGCCCTTCTTTTGTCTTATATGCAACCAAAAATATATTCGTTAATATTAAATAAATATTAACACACATTAGCCAAGATATATCTATTACAAAAATTATTAAATACAATGGGGCCTTTATCACCAATAATGCTAGACCTTTGACATCAATGACAATATTTCCAATAATCTCCCCCTTTGTCATTGATGGCAACCTCAATCTTGAAACTGCCACATCCTAAATCCTACACATATTGTCATCTAAAAACATATAGTAACTCCCCCTTATTGTAGCAACATGTACCTATTCCCTGTACCTATTTTTTCACCTATACCTATACTTGTTATTATCCCCCTTTGACATCAATGGCAAAGTGCCTACTTGGAGCTAACACTTAGCTCCCCCTCAAATGATGCTGAACCTCAATGGTAGGAAGTAAAGGAAATTAATCCCAACTTCTCTCACAGATACTCAAATGTGTCTTTTGGTAGTGCCTTTGTGAAAATATCTACAATCTTCTCTGTAGTACTAATATATTCCATCTTAACCTGTTGATCTGCAACCTGCTCTCTCAAGAAGTGATATCTAATGGGAATATGTTTTTTTCTTGAATGCATTACTAGATTTTTTTGAAATATTTATAGTACTTGTGTTATCACAAAAAATAGAAATAGGTTCATCATATTTCACCTTGATATCTTCCAAAGTTTGCTTCATCTAAGGCACTTGAGTAAAACACAATACTGCTATAATATATTATGCTTCAGCTATAAAAAGTGATACTGAATTATGCTTCTTGCTTAGCCATGATACTAAGCTATCACCAAGGAAGAAAGCTCCTCCACTTGTAATCTTTCTATCATCCAAGCACCCTGTCCAATCTAAATCTGTATAAGTAACCAAAGTGAAATCTTTACCTATGGGATACCATAATCCATAATCCAATGTCCCCTTGATATATCTAAATATTCTTTTCACCAACTGAACATGACTATCTCTTGGAGATGATTGATATCTTGCAACCATACCTACTATATGCATGATGTCTGGCCTTGATGCTGTCAAATATAAAAGACTACCAATCATAGATCTATACAAAGATTGATCTATAATAGGTGAATCTTCATCCTTGCTCACCTTATTTCCTATACACATAGGTGTGCCAACTGGTGCACAATCCTCAAAACCAAATTTATTCAACATTTCCTAGGCATATTTACTTTGAGATATGAAAATTCCTTTATTTGATTGAAATATTTGAAATCCTAAGAAAAATGATAATTCTCCGAGCATAGCAATCTCAAATTATTTTTGCATTCTATCAAAAAATTCTTTTGTCATCTTTTCAATATTTACTCCAAAAATGATATCATCAACATATGCCACAACAATCAATTGATGCTTACCTTCTATTTTGATGTAAAGATTACTATCAGTAAATCCTCTCTTAAATCCTTGATCTTGCAGGTACATATCAAGTCTTGCATACCAAGCTCTAGGAGCTTGTTTTAATCCATACAATGCTTTCTTCAATCTACATACATGGTTACTAATATTCGAGAGAATACATCCCTTAGGCTGCTCAATGTAGACCTCTTCTTCAAGATTCCCACTTAGGAAGGCAAGTTTGACATCCATCTTAAATACTTTGAAAATTTTAAACACTGCATATGCAAGAAACATTATAATAGCCTCTAATCTTGCCACTGGTGCAAAAGTTTCTTCAAAATCTATTCCCTCAATTTGAGCATATGCTTTACATACTAATATTGCTTTATTTTGGGTTACTTCTCCATTTTTATTCAACTTATTTCTATAAACCCATTTTGTTCCTATCACATTATGATCTTTTGGTCTAGGCACTAATTTCCAAGTATCATTATTTTCTATTTTATTTAATTCTTCATCCATAGCCTTAATCCAATGCTCATCATGTCTAGCTTCTAAAAAAGTTCCAGGCTGAATTTTAGATAACAAAGAGAAATTAACTTGCTCAGATTCACTTACCATCATTCTTCTGGTGTGAATTCCTTCTTTTATGTCCCCAACAATGTCAATTTAATTATGATTTCTCTAAACATATTTGGATGGAGTCTTGGTGCCCTTTTTATCCTTCTCCTTTTCCTCATCTTCATCTGATTCTTCAAAGCCTTCCTCTTTAATGATTTTAGGAATGTCTACTGGATCACTGATTCTTTGTGTTTTATCTTCTTCTATCTTGACACTTGCACTTTCAACAATTTTCTTGGTTCTTTTGTTATAACATTTATAAGCTTTACTTTTTCAAGAATAACCAAGAAATATACCTTCATCTACTCTAGATTCAAACTTACACAGTTTTTCATCGGTTCTCTTTATGAAGCATTTGGTACCAAAAACTATGAAATAATCAACTGTTGCTGGTTTGTCTTTCCATAGCTCATAAGGAGTATTGTCATTTTTGACTCTTAATAAAACTCTATTATGAATATGCATTTTTGTACCAACCGTCTCTCTCCAATATTTATCTGTTATCTTGGATTCATTTAGCATTGTCCTCACCATCTCCTGAACTATTCTATTTTTCCATTCAACTACTCCATTTTGCTATGGAGTTTTGGCTGATAAATAATGTCTATTTATTCCATGATCTTCATAAAACTCAATAAATTGATCTGACATGAATTCTTCTCCTCAATCTGATCTTAGACACTTAATCTTCAAATTAGTTTCATTTTTAACTAATGCTTTGAATGCTTTGAACTGTCTAAAAGCTTTTGATTTTTTCTTTAAAAACATTACCCAAGTCATATATGAAAAATCATCAATAAGCAACATGAAATATTTATCACCTTGAGTCCTCATAGGTCCACATAGGTCAGTGTGAACAAGCTCTAGCATCTGAGTGGTCGAGTACTCTTTTGTTTTGAACTACCTTCTAGTATGCTTCCCATGCTGACAAGGTCCACAAAGCATGTTAGATGGCTTTGTAATCTTTGGAAGACTCTTGACTGATTGCTTTTTGCTGATGTTGATAAGATTGTCAAAATTTATGCGCCCCATTCTGCTGTGTCATAGCCAACTTTATTCAATCTGACTCAAACAAAATTTTTGACCTTTGATGTTTGATAGCATATACAAGTTATTACCTGTTCTCTGAGCATCTGCAACCAATACATCTGAATTTTTCTTCTAATTTCACAACCTTCTACATAAAATTTTAGTGTGTGCCCTTTATTACACATTTGACTTACACTTAAAAGATTATACTTAAGACCTTCTACATATAAAACATTTTCAGTTTTAGTTCTACCATTATCTAAGCTTAGTGTACCTTTTCCAACAATTTTGGTAGTAGTATTGTCTCCAAATTTCACTATGCCACCATTGATATTTTTTAAGGTTATGAAATTGATCTTGTCTCTTATCATGTGCCTCAAACATTCGCTATTAATGAACCATATATTTTCTTCATTTCTTGCATGCAAAGCTGTTTGGACCAACATAGAATCTTTAGATTATTTCTTCTACCATGTCTGAACCTTTTTTTTGATGAATGGAGCCTTGAAACCCTAGTCCTTTTTGACTAACTCAAACACGCTTCTACAATACCAAGCTATGTGTCCTAAGTTGTTATACTTGTAACAAATTATGGCCTCTTCATCAAGGCTTGATAGAGGAGCAAAAGAGTTGTAGCTTCTGCTTGACTCTACATGACTTTCCTTTTCCTTATTTCTGAGACTGTTAGCTCTTTTTCTACATTCTAATTTCTTATGACCATATCCATTACAATAAAAATAGTAACCATAAAAATAGGACTTGTTTGTGTATCTCTGACCTGATTGCCTTTTATAGCTTTGTTCCCTCCAGGCTTCTTTGTTTGAGATGACCTCTGTATTCTTCACTTCTTCCCTCTTTGTTTCTTATTTTTTAAGAGATTTAACATAGCTCTTTTTCTTTTCAAAATTGATACCTATCTTATCTGATATTGGATTTTGGCTTTCTAATATCTTATTCAACATATTAGTGCTATTCTTAAATTTTGAATCATTGGCTGCTCTATCATTGATTGCTTTATTTATTTTATCAGGATCTACTTTTAAAGAAGAAATTTCAATAACATACCTTTCACATCCTTCTCTTACTATTTTCAAATGTGTCATTATATCTTCTTCATTCTTCTTGGCTTATTCAAAGTGTGCTTGTAGATCTTCAATTATCTCCTTTGACTCCTTTTCATTTTTCTCGATCTGGCGCTTCAATCTTTGATTTTTATTTTTAACAACTTTTAAATATTCTAAGGCACAAATGAGTTCTCCTTCTAGATTCACTTCAGCTTCATCTTGTTCTTCTTCTTGATCAACTATTCTTTTGCTTGCAGAGGCACCTTCATGTATGGCCATCTTGTGCTTTCCTGATTTACCTTCAAGCTGTAAAACTTTTTCAAAAGGAACCTGCTCTGATACTAATTGTTAAGCATGAGATATATTGAGAGGGGGGGTGAATCAGTATATCATATATCTTATAAAACTTTCCCTTAATCAAATTCCACTTAACCAAACATTCAAGATATGCAATAAAACTGAAACAATAAACACACCATAAGATAGAGAGAGACACCAGATATAATGTGGAAACTCAATGTGGAAAAAACCAAGGTGAACAATCTCAAGTATATAAATGAGCACCAAATCAAACAATATTCACAAGAACCAACTTGTAGGAGCACCAACCCCTTTGCTGAGCACCAACACAATAACTATTTGTGAGTACCAACCCACAGGAGCACCAACCCTTTTGCTGAGCACCAACATAACAACAATTTGTGAGCACCAACCCCTTTACTAAGCACCAACACAACAACAATTTGTGAGCACCAACCCATAGGAGCACCAACCCCTTTGTGTATACCACACAACTATATCTCAATGTTCCTATCTCAACAAATGATAGTTCATTACAACATCTCTTTCCTCTCTCTCACCTTTGCTCTTCTAAGCTAGATATTACTATCTCAAAACAAACTCTATCTCACACATTACAAATGGATTCTCAAGCCTTTATTTATAGCTTTCCAAATAACCTTTGGCCTTCCCCCTTTGTGACCCTTCAATCCTTATGGAAAATGGTGCCAAACTTGTATAACCCTTCATATCCTTGCCTTTGAAAAGTCATGTGGTGACCTTTCATGAGAAAAAACGTCCTTCCCTCTTTTGCCTTTACCTTGGTGACTTTTCGTATTCCTCAAAGTGTCCCTTCATGAGAAATTTCACCCTTCCTCTTTTGTCTTCACTTGGTGACTCTTGGAATTCCACAAGATGACTCTTCATGGGAAAATTCATCCCATTCTTTTGTCTTTACCCTGTGACTTTTTGACTTCTCCATGGGACCTTCTTTTGTCTTATATGCAACCAAAAATATATTTGTTAATATTAAATAAATATTAACACACATTAGCCAAGATATATCTATTACAAACATTATTAAATGTAATGGGGCCTTTATCACCAATAATGCTAGACCTTTGACATCAATGACAATATTTCCAACATAGTGTATTGGCTGGCACATAATTAGGAGGAATGATGGGTGGTAGTGTGTTGGTCACCAGATTGTTTAGAGGGGGATATGAGAAATAACCTCCAATGGAAACTTGGGTAGGAGGTTGATAATATTAGGGGATGTTTGATGCCACATAGTTTGGAAATCAATAAGTTAGGATATCCCTAGGGTTTTGGATTGGCATGTATCCAATTAGAGAGGGATTAAGTTGATACTATGACAATTGATAAGATGTTGATAGAATAGGAATATAATATGAATTACCTTGATTGTTAACGTTTGAGGTCACCCATTAGTTTAATGAATTAAATTGGATAGAGGCTTGGTTAATCTCTAGATCTAAAATGTGACCCACCAAGGTGGAGATGAGTTCATTCGATGTAACATTGGATTATAGGTTTGAGAGCCTCTAGAGGAAATGATTGGTAACCTGTGATAAATTGGTTCATGTTGGATGGATTGTGAGGAATCATCATGGGTTGCTCAGGTGGTATGAAATTGTTTTGATTAGTGTTTTAAGGAGGTGGGGGTCATTACAATGTACTCAACCCATCTTCCAAAAGGATGATCATTTCAACGTATTAAACAAAATTTGTTGTGTTTTATGTTTAAAGGATTTGTAGATTGATGTGAAGTCTAGTAAAAATATGAGGATAGATCCCACCTCCACTAGTAATAATCATATTTTTGGATTCATGTAATTGCTAGTAGTTATAGAAGGGTCTCATAACTTTTGGCTCAATACATGAGACTTGGTTTGCAAGATGGAAGAAGAGTTTATAAATGAGGTTTGGTTATCCATATTTTGATTAGAGATATTATGCCAACTAAATCAACAAGATTCATTTGGAGGTTAAAGCTTAATCCTACAAGTTTAAAGTTCTAAAGTTATATCAAACTCCTATCTAGAAATATTCAAGGGGTGGATGTACACCCAAAAAATAAATATAAGTAGAAAGAAGGATAGGAGAATGAAAAAAGGGGAAATGCAAAAGGAGATACCTTTCATGTTGGGTTTACCATATTTTTACATGTAGAAAAAAACATGCAAACCTTCATATATTTACATTTCCAAGGTTTGGTTGAGACAACTAATGAAAAATATGATTATATGAGTGGTATATTGGTTCAATTGATTGGGTTATTTTGGTTGAGGAATTTAGATAGGGGGAGTTATAAGGGGTAGTTGGTTAGGATGAGATATTAGAATAGGGTTTTGAGTAGTAGGTGGTAAATTACATTCATATTGATACCAAAATAAATCACCAACATCAAATTTATCATTAAGGAAAGTGAATTGAGATGTGATAGTGTTACATGAACCTTTAGAGTTGATAAAAATAAGGTAGCAAAGCCTTTGGTCCATATTGGGTTTTAGGAATTGGGAGAAGTTAGGTTGAAGGACTATAGGTATTTATCCTACTCTATCACATTGGATTTTCTTAGATAATCTCATTCATGAAGCAAAGGAAATATGATGAGGCTTAGATATGAATAAAAGGAAAAGCATCATATTTGTAAGTTGTTGCCTCAGTGGGCTAGACAATGGGTTTGTGTTGATAATTGCACTTTTGAGTTTAATCATCAAGAAAATATAATTGAGTAATGATAAGGTTGGCAATAAAATTAGAGTGAAAAAAATATAGCTGAATCTCAAAGTCTACATTGATTTATATGTTGCTCAGTATAGGGATTGAAACTCTAGGAAACATTTCTACTTTGTACAAATGAGCTCTTTTTCGAAGTGCCATTCAAGAGTGAAGAAAATATTTGTTTAGAAGTTAATTTTTTTTTCTTAAAATTATTGTGTATATGACTTTATGATTTTATATTTGAATGTTTTGTTTAGCAAGGTTTGGGCTTGTTCATTTTTGAGTAATGCTTTGGTTGGGCTTGTTTGTGTTTATCATGAAATGAAAATAAAACCATATTAATAATAAAGATTAAATTAATAAAATAAAATGAAATAAATTATTTTATTTTTTTCTTGGAATATTTGTGCATGTAATGCTAATCAAAATTAAATTTAAACTAGATAATGTAATTTCTATTTTTTTTAATTTTCCCTAATTTAAAGAGTGTAGAAGTTTGCTTTTACTAGATGAGTGTTTTTATTTTAGTGATTTGATATGGATGGAATGGGAAGCTTATTTTTACTTTGAAATCTAAATATACAAATGGAAAACTAAACCTACACCTCATATTTTTTTATGTTTAATGCAATTTCTAAATATTAAGTTTTAGTTGGTAGATGCAAATCTAAATACATGTTTTTTTCTTTTTGTTTGTTGTAAATATTATATTCAAATAATTTGATGTGAATCTAAATGAATTATTATTAATTATTATAATATATGAATTTATATGTATTTAATTAATATTCAAAGAGATACAATAATTTTAAATGCATGTTTTCTGTTAGGGTTTTTCTAATTTTTGTATGCAAGTTACTTGTTTATGTTGTGTGTGAGATTTATATGTGCTAAAAATTGAAAATTGAAAGTTGTTATGGACAGTAACTAAATTAAATTTTTACCTATATACATTTTATCTAATACATAAACTACTGTTCTTTAATATATATTATGTATGGATGTAACTAGAATGATAAAATAATTTTTCAATGAAAAGATAGAAAGGAGAGATGAATTATTTTTTAAACCTTTTATGTATAATTTTTTGAATGATAACTAATATATTAAAATAATAAATATAATATAATAACAAACTAATTAATAAAATGAAGAATAAAATAAATCCTCCAATATGACCAAAGTAAAGAATAGATAGAGAAAAAGAGTTTGATGGAATTATTCGATCCTTAGGTAGTTAGATCCATGTATATTACTCAATGAGTAACTTGGGAACTCTCCAAAAATAGGAATAAAAAAAAAGATAAAATCATAATAAAAAATTTAAAAAATAGATATGTGAACAATGACTGATTTCTCATAAACGATAAAGGACTGGTCTGAAAGTTCATGGGTTTATTTATCCAACACATGTGTGTGACTAAAATATTACTATGAAACTTGAGTCAATTTATTAAAAATAAACATGAGGAAGAATTCATCTCTCTAAAACCTATATCCTCAAATATTAATGCAATTTTTAGATCTAAAATGCAAGGAAAAATGAGTTAATTTCAGGGAAGATGAAGATTGTGCATTTAGAAGTTAACTGAAGCTTGACTAGGAGCTTATTGGATTTAACTTAAAAGTAGCTAATATTTACATTATTATGAATAAGAGTTTACTAGGGGATTAGGAAAATGAATATAAGATAAAATACTAAAACACATGGAAAAAATCAAGTAAACTATTTCAAAACGCATGTCCCAGGAGTCATTTGAAAAATGCATATAATAGTGATGAAACCGTCACTGTATGTAGCCAACGGTAACCATTACAATGATTATTGAAACTATCAAGTGGTTTATATAACTAACATGATGTTGGAACAAAATATTGGGCTGGTTTTCATAACTACCATGATGGTGGTGCAAACCATTGGGGTGGTTACATAAAATGTCATGGTTGTTTCTTCATGTTTTACATAGATTTAAAAAATTGAAGGAAAGCTTAGAGAAAAGAGATTTTGACAAATCAAAAATTCAAAAGGTAGAAAAGGGGAAAAGGACCATGTTTGATCAAGTTTTATTGGATATTATTCCATCATCATTTGATTTTTTGAAATTTTGCACTTTGAATTTTTTTTGGTGTGTATAGTACATAACTATTGGGGCCAACATACCCCCATTTTTGAAAATTGGGACCCTTGAGAAACCCTTAGATTGAACATGAAAATTAAGCATGTTAAGGTTATTTGAATAATTTTAATATCATTCAATTTATCAAAAGCAAGCTTACTTGGTTATGTTTTTATTTAATTTTGACTAACAGTGATAATAAATAGTCTTCATGGCTTTTAGTTACAGGTTCCATGGTGTTTGTTCCTGAGAAATTCATGTTTCAAACCCCTGGTAAAACCCTTAGTTCAAATTTGAATATTGGTGGGATCAATTGGTGGGAACCCTTTAAAAATCTATTCTGGACCTAGGTATAACATTCATGTTCTAAGCTTAGTGATTTTTTTAACATGACTAAAACTTAGCCTAAAAATGCTTGGTCCCCATTGTTATTCCCCCTTTAAAATTTCCTTATGTACCTAACTAATATTCATTCTATAGGGTCATTTTAATATTTCCTAAGATTAGCCTAAGAGTTTAAACCTAAGGCCCCATTGTATTTATTAATACAAATGGAACCTTAGTCTTAACACCTTAGCTTAAGTTCTAGCTTCCTGAGTCTAATTTTATGTTAGCTCAGTCCCTTGATTTATGCCTTAGCCTAAGGTTTTAATCCTAAGGCCCCGACATATTTATACAATCAAGACCTTAGTATTAATGCCTTAACCTAAGTCTTTTATATCACCATGGTTGTAACTTAACTTCCTTACATCTTATAAGATCCGACAGCTATCACTTCATCATAGTATTTGATCCAATGAAGTGAAGAAATCCTGAGCTTTGACATAAACATCATGAATCTCATATGATCTAATAGTTTGTACTTCCTCATAGCATTTTGATCATATGCCACTAGGAAATCCTAACATAATCCCACACATAGCCCCTTGGACCAATCACATTCAAGATCTTAGATCATGATCAATAGTTCTCGATTTATAATGAAGACCTAATCGAATGGAGTGAGGTATAAGTGAAAATTTAAAGGATTATAGAAGGCTCATAGGATCGACATGTGGTACCCTCACATTTGAATGTTAAAGATAAATGGGTCCTAACTAAAAAAGTAACCAATCATGAGAAATCTCTCAGATCAAAATCTTATGATTGTTGCTTCATCATAGATTATGACCCAATAGAGTGAATTAAATCCAATATCCATGAAATCCCCATGGAAGTTCCAAGTGGTACTCTCACATCGAGTCACTCAAATCTAATGAGTTTAAAATTGACATTCACATAACCATCATTTGACATTTATGAGGATGTATTTGACATCTACGTGATTGTCAAATTTAAGCCCATAAAATTAAAAGCTTCACTAGATTAAAATTGATGTTCATGCAAACATCATGTGATGCCCACAAGGATGTATTTGATGTCCACAAAACTATCAAATTTAAGCTAATAAATTATTCTACTTAGGATCAAAATACACTCAAAAATCTTGCTAGAAGACTTAGAAATTGATTTACAAGATAGGGGAAATGTTTGGAGGATGCTCAAACATTAGAAATATTCGATCGAAAAAGGATAAATGGTCTTATGGTCTAAGTATATGAAAAATGAATTTAGTCTAAGTATATATCCTAATGTCCCCCATTGTATGTTGTTTGAATATCATGAACCTTAAGCTAAAGACTTATGCTAAATCTCATTTTTAAAAGGTCTTTGAAAATGGAGAAATTAGGCTCAATACATATAATCAAAGGTTTTCAGGTGTTTTTTAATACATTTAAAACTTATCTAATGCTAGACCATTATATCATGTTGATCCCATTGAGCATATTTTATACGGCTTTGGTATAAATATTTTAGAACAATGCATACATTGTGTTAATTAAACATAATGTAAACATTAGATTAGAACATTTAGCCATGATCCCCTTTACATAATTTGGAAAACTTAGACATAAATCCCTTAGCCTAAAGGTTGCTTCATGCTTAATAAACATGTAGCAAACCTTAGCCTAAGGAACTTAAGCCTAATTTGTACTTTAATGATGTGCTAAATTAAAGGTCAGACATCTCTATAGATCAATGGTTCATGATTTGTCACTAGAGGATGATCCAATGATGTGAATATCCTTTGGAATTTTCAATAAAGTCATGAGAGCCTATGAGATTGACTCATGGTGGAAGCACATTCGAGGCATAACTGATAGGATGATCTGATAGTTCACACTTTGTCACTGGAGGATGATCCAACAACATAAAGGTGTTCATAACTTTTTAAAGGCACACAAGCTCACCACATGGCCAATGATCATTTAATAAAGGAATGACATAAGATACAAAGCATGGGAAGGAATGCAAAGATGTAAAATGTCATAACCATGGGACTTCATATAGAAAAGGGCCAATCACAAGCAAGGGCCTTAATTATAATCAATAGCTAGCACCAATATAGGATTTTAATTCAATGGAGTGAAATAAAAAATGTATTTTAAATACCAATGACTAGTGCTCAATGGAAATTATGAAAAATGCCATAAAAGGTCTAGACCAATGCCACATAGGCACCACACAAGCAGAAAAGGACAAAATGAAAGATCTTGTAGGCTTGAAAATGCAAAGGTCCAAATCAAATCCAAATCATGTATGAACTAAAGTCTATATATATCCTACCATTAAATCTCAAAAACCCTAAACCCTACATAAAAATGACCCAATTGAATTCATTTGGTCACAATTTGACCCAAAAAATCTTGATTGTGTTTTTGAGTGCAAAAGAAATTTCACAGAGACCAATTTGCAAACCAATGTAAACAATTTGTAGAAATAGAGACCATGGTAGCTCACAAATAACAATTTAAGGAGGAGATTGAGCTCCACTTATTGATAGATAATGAGGGGCAAATCTTCAAGGACATCAAATTAGATGTTGCAACCCTAAATGTCTTGGGCATTAGGAATTGGTCTAAACTATTCTTCATCATGGAAGAACTAAACCCATCATAAAGGAGGAGTAGAGGATTGCCACGGTGAGATAGAGACATTATGAGTTGGTTGCTATCTAGATGATTAGACTTCACCATGTTGATACAAATCTTGAGGTACTACATTGTATAGATATCCTTGCTCCTATCTTTGTTGATTGTAGGGTAGATAATGAATGGATCATCAAGGAGGGAAATTTCAAGAAGATAGCTTATATTTATCCTATAAATTTTGAGAAATATTATAAGCTCCCTCTCCCCCATGTAGACTTGTCTAAAATCAAATAATGGACCAACACACATGACCTAGAATCTGTCCTTATACCCTGGCTATACCAAGGACACCATATCTTTAAGTAATTTGAAGGCAAAATCCCAATAGTCTAATTTAGGGAGGGCATCAGGGTTATATTGACCATGTTAAACTGAGCCTTTAGAGCCCCCTCAACCACCTATGTGAACAAATTTTTGGTTTTCTATGTGAATTTCATGGTAGAACAAAATCTCACCCCTCCAATTGGAGATTTGATTAGTGTCTTCTTGGCCAAACAGTTCACTACCATCAAAAGGAAGACCTCTAAGAAATTTTACATGACGTAATACCTATTGGATGCACTTATTGCCTCAATCAACTTCCCTGGTATTAGAAATTGGTATCCTAAGGGAAAAAACTATCATTTCCCACCACTACTCCAAATTACACAACTTTAAGTATAGGAACCATATATAGTTTATTTGTGATTGTGTCTACCCAGCCATAATGGAGGCCATCATAGGTGTTCCTATGCCTAGGGTCCATCCACTAATCAATAAGTATTTATAAATGATGGGTGACATCTAGTTCTACCCTAATTATATGATTATCAAAATTGAGGTGATCATGTCCTAGCCTTACAAATTACCAGTATATGTTCCTAACAAGCTGGAAGAGTAAGAAATTTCCTCCTAACTCATCCACAACATTGATGGGATTTACAAAGAAAAGAGAAAAGGTATCCTCCACCCATTCCCTTTGACTATTGTAAGAACCATACTCCAAGATTGGAAATAAGTTGATACCATGGCCAAGCATAGAGATTCATTTGGGTTTCAGCTTGATGAACTCAAGATGTGAGATCCTAAAAACATAGTGACCAGTAATTTGAAGGAGAAGAAACTACCTAAGCCTGAATACATGGATCAACTCAGTGTTCATGACACCATCTACATTATGGCTAAGAATTATGAAGAGGTTTTGGCTAAGATCCAAATGCACAACATTAAACTTGAACATAGATTGACCAAGGATGAAAAGCCATCAGGAAAGGCATGGAAAATTCATCCTCTATAGTATCACTTGATACCTGGACCATCTGGGATAGCCTAGGAACAACCCTAAGTAAAAGAACCATAACCACAACCACAACCTCAAGGGTATATTGTGTAAAAGTAGGATGAACAAGGCCATGGCAAGGAGAAAGTGAGAGAATTAAAATTGGAAGAGAGACCTAGGGAGGGGACCTCATCTTAAAAAATATCACAAAATCCACCTTACCCAATTGAGTACTTAGATATGATTGCTTTGGATCCAGATGAGACATTTGAAGGTGCTCTCAAGGAACTTGCAGAGGCATATGACACTGATAGGGAAGAAGAATAGTTTGAAGAAGCTCAAGTCCAAGTAAGAGAGCTTGGGGAGGATGAAGGGAACAATCTTGCTCTTGGTATGGTCCCATTAGATCCTAAGGAGAAGAGAAAAGAACAAATTATAATGGTCCCTCTTGAACACAAAATACCAAGGTTGACTCTCACACACCCAACTAGTGAGATCAACCTATTTAGTGATGAATTCCCCATTCATGGACTAGGCGTCCTTGATTGGTTCATTTATGAAAAAATTGTAAAAGATACATTCTCTTTCCCATTCATGGGCCATGACAATAGTTACCAATGTTGAAGTGCAAGATGACATGAAGCCATAGATTAGGGCTATGGTAAAGGAACAAGAAGAAAGGAGAATTATGGTCACTCTAGGATCAAAAAACAAGAAATAGATGCTCTTGGAGAATCAAGTAGCATAGGTGTAGAGGTCATAGAACCTATAAAATTCACAATATCATCCACCATCATGTATTTTAATCTTGAGACAACTATATTGGAAAAGGTCAACGTCAAAAAACCCTATGGTACACTTAGAGGCATCAACAAGGCATTTCCCACTAACGCTAGAACGAGGGTAGGTCTTTGTGAATTCTTTAAATCTTTGTTGATCTTAGCATGTTTTGATCTAAGATAAGTGTATCTTTGTGATTTTGAGTGAATTATTTTCTTAGAAGTATAAAGATAATTGATATTTACTATTTGTGACACATCTTTGTGCTTCCTTAGAAAAAGATTGAAGTTCTCTGAGATTTGATGCTTATTATCGATAGGTTCAGCTTAAGCTTTGAATGACCATAGTATCTGAGGTTAGGATGGTTCATTTTGATCAAATTTTGGCATATCTTTCATAAATTTGAGTTCTTTTAGGCTTAGACTTAAAGATAGATCATATTCATGTAATTGAATGCATCTGTGAGCTAATTTAGTCAAAGATCAATGTCCTTTGTTATTTTTTCATACAACCTTTGAAAAATAAGATCAATGTGTAGGTCTAACTCTTGTTATTTATAAAAGTTAACTTGATACATCATATTTTAGGTAGAATATTCAAATTATAAGCAAGAATTACCCAAGATTAGAACAATATCACACTCAAAAACTAGGGAACCTTTGCTTGAGCTTGAGGTCCATAGAAAAGCTAATCATGACAAAGGAAAATGCAAGAGATACAAATATTTTCCAACTTTACCTCTTCAAGGTACCTATGCCTTCAATCTTCATCTAGGTATGGCTTAGCTAGGACAATCTTTAATCAATGTACCAGGTGTTGTACATGACCTCCCATGCAACCCTAAGAAGTATTTTCCTACATTTAGTCTAACTGGTATTACAAATGTTGAAGAGAACATTAAGTATTTCAAAGCTACTTTAAGGTTGTTAAATGTTGTGCATGAAGATGTAGCATACAAGTTATTCCCCTTTACCTTTAAGGATGCTGCCTATGAATGGTTCTTAAACTTGCTTGATAATTACATCACCAGTTAGGATGTTTTCACTAATGTTTTTATAGATCATTTTGGTAAGATTGTCAATTCCTATGTTATTTACCATTTGTTCACCACTATTAGAAGAGATGTAATTGAGCCTATTAGGTCCTTTAATGCTATATTTTAGAAAATGTACATCAAGACAATATAACCTTATAATCTTGATGATATTTTATCTTTATAAATTTATAAGGATGTAGTAGATCCCATGACCTCTGTATTCTTGAAGAGATCTATGCCAGCTATAACTTCATTAGCTAGGGCCTACTCTGAGGTAGCAATCATCAATGACTAGATTTAGCCCTAAGGGAAAATGGAATAATTTATGCCAAATATAAACCCGTATATACCTGTGATGAACTTATTCCCAAGAAATGACCAAAATTTCTCAGCATTAAACCAACTTCCAAACCTCAAGCAATTTCCATTAAGTCATGTTGCTCCCAATCAAAACTTAGGATTCTTAAATCATCCTACTAGTGGCTTCAGTAAAAATGATCAAAGGGAATTGGTATCAACTACTGGTTATAACAATAACTAGGTACATAATTCTAAAACTTCTATAAATGAGAATGAATCTATCCTAAAAATGGTCTAAAAATTGAGCATTGATTTTCTTCAATTGCAAAAACAAGTTGGAAACACTGTTTAAAGTTCAAGTAGGAACTTCTCATTTCAAAGGTACAATAGGCCAAACAATAGTAACCTCATTGATATTACATTTCCAGATTATTATAGTGTGCATTGCACAACCAAGTGTGGAGATATTGATTGTATTTATTTTTATAAAGACTTTGAGGATTTCCAAGAGGAATTGGATACATTTGAAGTGGCCCTAATAAGGAAAGTGGTGTAGGTGCTTCTGGATCCAAGCCATCTGATCAAGCCTTCATGGTGGATACTTTTGATTTCCCCTTTCAAGAGGAAAATGAACTTGATGAGATCCTTGAGGAGATCTAAGCCTTTCAATAGTTCTTGAAGAAGACCTATCCCTTGAGGAATAGAGAGCAGAGGCATCCCTTGACTACCTCAACACCCCCAAATAATTTTATAACTCCTCTAGACACTTCTTCAAGTAACAATCCAGAGCCACCTAAAGGGAGTACCTCTAAACCCAATGTTAATATTCCTAGTTCTAATAAAATTGGATATAATAAAGTTGAAGATATGAAAAAGATAAAGGCTAATATTACATTGTATGAACTTACATAAATTATAAAGCAAAGGGACCTACTACTGGAATCTCTATCAAAGAAGTCCAACAATCCATCCAGGGTTGATCATGCTAATGTAACTATGCACAAAGCCAAGGCTAAATCTCCTTTTTTGCTCACTATCAAGATGTTTGGTAAGAACTTACATAATTGATTATTAGAATTAGGTACATCTACCAAAATCATGCCTACAAGTATATGCAAATAACTTGTCCTAACTCCTATTAAGTTTGATAGAGTGGTAACTTAGTTAGATAAGTCTAGAGTTAGGGTAATTAGGGATCTTTTAAATGTTCACATGCAACTAGATTCTAAGCCTAGAGTGAAATAATTCATTGATATTCAAGTTGTTGATATATCTGATGTTTATAAAATATTATTGAGAAGGGAATGGACCAAGGATTTAAATGGTTACATGTCCACAAATTTCTCACATCTGTGGTTACCTTGGAAGGGAGTTCCTAACTAAATCAGGGTTGAAAGAGATTCGAGGATGAAACACATGATAACTGAGTACAATGTTGTAAATGAGAGAGTCAACATAATTGACTTAGACTTAGGGGTGTTCACCCTAGAGATTGATAAGGTATGTGATCCCAAGAGTGATCATGTTCTTCTTGGATTATGGAAATTGCATTTTGATGGTGCTAGGTGTAATGTTGGATTAGGTGTTAGTGTTGTCTTAACTAAACCTACTAATAGAAAGGACCATGCTTCTCATAGGATCTAATTCCCTTACAATAATAAGCTTGGTTTATATGAATCCCTTATCTTAGGTTTGAAATTTGATATAAAGAATAAGGTTAAAGAACTACTAGTTTATGAGGACTCAGAACTAGTGGCCAACCAAGTAAGAAGCAAATACCAATGCAAGCTCTCATATCTTAAAAGGTATAAGTTTAGAGTTTGGGATTTGATTGAGTAATTTTATGCTTTTATCATCACATCCATTGCAAGAGAGGAAAACCAAGCTATTGATGAGTTGGTATCTACTGTAGCCAACCTCACGCCCAACTAAGATTCCCCCAATTTTAGCATTGAGTTGATCCCTTGTCCTTTAGTGCCTGATAATGTTAACCATTTTCAAGTTTTAAATGATGATCAATAGAATATGGATTTCATGATAAATTTTGAGGCATTTTATGCTCATACTATTGATGATACTAATGAAAATACATTTGAGGGATACAAGTTAGATAGTAAAGTCATTCAATTGAATGACAACAAAATCCCTAAGGGGATGATTTCTTTAGAGAGACTGTTTGATCAGGACAAACTTGTTGATAAGTGGGAAGGATTATAATGTTGTTGATCTTAGCCTCCAAGATCAACCCCAACTAGTAAATATTGGAAAAGCCTATACAAACATCAAGAACAAGAAATCTAAAGAGCTCCTTACCCAATACAAAGATGTGATAGCATGGTCCTATGATGACTTAAAGATATTTGATCCAAGAGTCATTACCCATACTATACCCCTTAAGGAAAGTTGTAAATCATCTAGGTAGAATTAAAGACCTGTAAACCCTATCCTAGAACCCGTGATCTTCAAGGAGGTCAAAAGATTACTAGATGCTAGGATAGTCTTTCCCATCAGGCATTCTATCTAAGTGTCTAACTTGGTGCTAGTCAGGAAGAAGAATGGTGAGATTAGAATTTGTATATACTTTATAAACTTAAAAAAAGCATCTAAAAAGGATAACTATCCCCTTCCCTCTCTAGACCAAGTGATTCAAGTTTTTTAGGTTCAACTATGATGTCTTTTCTTGATGTATTTTTAGGTTACAACCAGGTATTGGTTAAGAAAGATGACATGATGAAAACAAATTTTACAACAAAGTGGGGAAACTTTTCTTACAAGAGGATGCCCTTTGGGCTAAGCAATATAGGAGCTACCTTTCAAAGAGATATGGACCATGCCTTCTAAGGTCTGATTGATAGGTGTATTATTATATATATGGATGATCTAACAATTTTTTTTTGAAAATAGGGAAGATCACTTCTTGTACTTACAACAAGTTTTTGAGAGATGCAAAAGGTATAAAATCTCCTTAAACCCTAATAAGATTATCTTTTATGTTACTAAAGTAAAATTATTGGGTCATGTTATAACCAAAGATGGGATCTCTATAGATCCTAAAAGAGTGGAGGTGATATCTAGAATCGAGCCTCCAAATAGTAAGAAAGAGCTGAAGTTATTCTTTGGTAAGATAAATTTTGTAAGAAAGTTTATTTCTAGCTTTACAGAGATTGTCAAGCCACTGAATGACATATTGAAGAAGGATGTTAAGGTCACATGGAATGAAGAATCCAAAAAGGCATTCAATGATATAAAGGAAGCCATTAGCCAAGCTTTATTCCTTTTAAGTCTTGACTTCTCAAGGAACTTTTGCCTCTATTCTTTTGCATCTGACCACATTATGGTTGTAGTGTTAACTCTAAATATTGATGGGTGTGATCACCCAATATCTTTTATGAGCACTAATTTTAAGAATGTTGAGTTAAATTATGCATTAATTGATAAGTATGAATATGCATTAGTTAAGGTAGTTAACAAATTTAGACATTATATCCTTAGAAATAAGGTGCATGTTATCCTACCTGACCCTACCACAAAGCTTATGTTAAGTTAGAATGAACTAGGAGAATGTAGAGGTAAGTGGATGTCTATTTTTCAAGAGTATTACTTGGATATGAAAACAAAAAAATTGGTAAGGTGCCAAGGTTTGATCCAGATGATTGCTAATGCTAACCCTAGGCTAAGTATTATGCAAGTGGATCAACAAAACTTTCAAGCTAGTGAGTGGTATAATTCAATCATACATTTTATAATTAATGGTACTTGTCTTGTAGAATTATCCAGGGATCAAAAGAGGGCCCTAAGATTGAAGGTATCCTTCTACCTGATCAAGGATGGGGTCTTTTATAGAATAAATTTTAAAAAGGATTTACTTAAGATATGTCTCACAAGAAGAGGCCACCCAAATCATGAGCACCTTTCATGAAAAACTAGGTAGTGGACATCCATCTGGGAGAACCACAACCCATAAAATTATTAGAGTTGGCTACTATTGTCCAAATATTTTTAAGGATGCTTATAAACATGTGAGGGAATGTCACCCATGTCAAGTCTTTAGCATTAAAAAACCAAAGGAAACAATGCCTTTGCAACCAATAATGGTTGTTAAACCCTTTGCATAATGGGGGTTAGACTTTGTTGGGATAATCAACCCTAATTCATCTAAAGGTCACAAATATGTCATGACTACCATAGATTATTATTCAAGGTGGACTAAATATGCAACTAATAAACAATGCAAGACTGAAGAAGTGATCAACTTCTTGGAAGAAAACATATATACTAGGTTTGGAACTCTAGTCTCTCTAGTATGTGACAATGGATCTACATTTATATCTATAAAGATGATTGAATGAGATTATGATAATGGAATTACTCTCAAGTTTTCATCTAACCATTATCCCTAAGGAAATGGAGTCTTTGAATCTACAGATAAGAACCTAATGAAGGAAATCAAAAAGTATGCTGCAGATAAGCTTGGGACTTGGCAAGGCTCCTTAAGTTTTCACTATGGGCTGATAGGATAAGAATCAAGAAAGCCTTAAGAGCCTCACCATTTTTGTTGGTGTATGGACAAGAACCTATCTTTCCTATCACTCTTAAGCTGTCCACATACATATTTATGTAGGAATACATGGAAAAAAGCCAAGAACTTTCCAACTCTAGATTGTTGGACATAATTCAAATGGAATATGCAAGGGAAAAGGCATTTGTTGACTTTAGTAGACATCAAATCATAGTGAAGAGGTGGTTTGAAAAAATGTCAAATATTAAGGTGTTTAGACAAGGAGACTTGGTTTTCCTTTAGGACAAAGCATCTGAGTCTAAAAGCAAACATGGCAAATGCATACCCTTATGGATTGGCCCATACCATATTGTATAAAATATTGGGAAACAACACTTTCAAGCTCAAATATTTACAAGGACTAGAGCTCACATTTCTCACCAATGGGTAATATCTCAAGCACTACTTCACTATTGCTCCACCAAAGGTCTTCATGGAGTAAACTGTAAGATGGTTAGATTTAGTGTAGGTATGCTAGCTAGTTTCCTTCCAGTTCTTTCCTTCCTATCCCTTATTTATACATAGGAATGTATAAGTTTATTTACTTTCCTTTGCTTCCCTACTTTCTTGCTCTATGTTGTGTGTTTCTTTCTTGTTACCTTGTTCGTTGGTTCTAATAAATCCTTTTGGATAATTCTGAACTCAAAGTTATGAATTTTTCTTAAAAAATTCTCAAAATTCATAAATATAGGTGTGAACCCCATATGTATGATGGCCATGGTCCTAAAATGTAAAGCATAATTTTTTAACATGGATAAATTAGTAAAGACCAATAGAAAAGGCCAATCATTTCATAAGAACCTAACCATTATCTTGAACTCAAAATGGTTTTAAGAAGGCTTGAACTTGTAAGGAAAAAGCTCAAATTATCATGGTATACCCATACTAGCACTTAATCAACATCCTTGCCTAGGATAAGGGTTGCATCCATAGGTAATTCTCTAAAGATCAAACACTTGACCAAATCCCAAAACCTGGCTATTCTGGTTCCCAACCTTGCTAAAAGCATAAAAGTATAAATAAAATAAAAAATAAGGATACAATGAAAAATCAAAAGCTTTCACAAATAGGTGATTTTGGTAATCTCCACTGGGGCTATGGATGCCTAGCTAGTAGTGGAACAAGGTCTTGAGTGGAATTAAAGGCATCTATGTCAGGGCTATGGATACCCGGTTAGAATTAGAGCAATGCCCAATCCTTACCTAAGCTAAAATCATGGTTCTTAATAAACATATTAAAATGATATAAGTTAGTGTTAGTGATTAAGGACATAAAGCCCATAAGTTGTTTCTTGAACCCCATGGAAAATAGTAAGTGGAATCAAAGCACACACACAATATGGTTATGTCTTGGTGTTTGACCTTAAGTTTTCAAGTGCAAGGTTTGTTTGAACCATAACTTGATATGGATGATGATATTGATCAAGTGGAATGGATGACCTAAATATTTTTCTAAATCAAATTCTCTAGGTTTTAACATATTGCTATGTTTCCCCCTTGAGTCACCATTTTCTGGGGCCAACATACCCCCATTTTTGAAAATTGGGACTCTTGAGAAACCCTTAGATTGAACATGAAAATTAAGCATGTTAAGGTCAATTTTAAAATTTGAAGATCATACACTTTATCAAAAACAAGCTTACTTGGTTATGTTTTGCTTGAATTTTAACTCACAGTGCTAATAAATTATCTTCATGGCTTTTAGTTGTAGGTTCCATGGTCTTTATTCTTGATAAATTCATGTTTTAAGCTTAGTCGTGTTTTTTAACATGACTAAAACTTAGCCTAAAAATGTTTGGTCCACTTTTTTATTTTCTCCTTTAAAATTTCCTTATGTGCCTAACTAATATTCATTCTATATGGTCCTTTTAATGTTTCCTAAGCTTAGCCTAAGAGTTTAAACCTAATTCCCCATTGTATTTATTAATACAAATGAGACCTTAGTCTTAACACCTTAGCTTAAGTTCTGGCTCCTTGAGTCCAATTTTATGTTAGCTCAGTCCCTTGATTTATACCTTAGCCTAAGGTTTTAATATTAATGACCCAACATATTTATACAATTAGGACCTTAGTCTTAATGCCTTAACTTAAGTCTTTTATATCACTGCAGTCGTTACATAACTTCCTTGCATCTTGTAGGATCTGACGACCATCGCTTTATCATATTATTTGATCCAATGGAGTGAAGAAAGACCAAGATTTGACTTAAATAACATGAATTTCAAATGATCTAATGGTTTTCACTTCCTCACAACATTTCAATCAGATGGTATGAGGAAAGCCTGACATAATCCCATTCATAGCCCTTTAGACCAATCACATTCAATCTCTCAGATCATAACCAACAATTCTCACTTCATCATGAAGACCTGATCAGAATGAGTGAGATACAAGTGAAAAGTCAAAATAATATGGAATGCCTATAGGATTCAAACATGGCACCCACATGTTCAATGGTCAAATATAAATATGTCCCAACTAACAAAGCAACTAATCATGATCAAGCTCTTAGATCACAATCTTATGATTGTCGCTTCATCATAGATTATGATATAATAGAGTGAATTAAGTTCAAAATTCAAGGAAGCCCCATGGAAGTACCAAGTGACACTCTCACATTAGGTCACTAGAGTATGATGAGCTTAAAATTGACATTTGCACGGCCATCATTTGACATTTGTGAGGATGTATTTGATGTCTACATGACTGTCAAATTTAATTCCATCAAATTAAAATCTTCATTAGCTCAAAATTGACGTTTACATGACCATAATTTTATGCCCACAAGGAAGTATTTGACATCCACAAAACTGTCAAATTTAAGATAATGAATTATTCTGCTCAGGATCAAAATACACTCCAAAATCTTGCTAGAAGACTTAGAAATTGCTTTACAAGCTAAAAAAAGTTCTTGGAGGATGTTTAAACATTATAAATCTTAGATATACAAAAACTAAATGGCCTTATGGTCTAAGTATATGCATAATGAATTTATTCGAAGTCTATATCCTAAAGTCCCCCATTAATGTCGTGAACCTTAGGCTAAAGAATTATGCTAAATTTCATTTTTAAAAGGTCTTTAAAAATTTAGAACTTAGGCTAAATACATATAATCAAATGTTTTTGTGTGTTTGTTAATACATTAAAAACCTATCTAATTCTAGACCATTATATCATGTTGATCCCTTTGAGCATATTTTATAAGGCCTTGGCATAAATATTTTAAACTAATGCATACATTGTGTTTATTAAACACAATGTAAACACTGGCTTGGAACATTTAGCCATTATCCTATTTACATAATTCAAAAAAATTAGACATAAATCCCTTATCTTAAAGTTTTCTTCATGCTTAATAAACATGTAGCAAACCTTAGCCTAAGTAACTTAAGCTTAAGTCCCACTTTAATGATGTGCTAACTTAAAGGTCAGACATCTGGGTAGATCAATGGTTCACGCTTTATCATTTGAGGATGATCCACCAATGCAAAGATCCTATGGAATTTTCAATAGAATCATGAGAGCCCATGATATTGATGTGTGGCAGAAGCACATTTGAGGCATAACTAATAGAATGATCTAATGGTTCATGCTTTGTTGTTGGAGCATGATCCAATGGTGCAAAGGTACTCATGACTTTTCAAAGGCCTAAGAGATCATTACATGGACAATTCTCATTTAATAAAGGACTAACATAGGATATGAATCATGAGAAGGCATGCAAAGACACCAAGTGTCACAACCATGGGACTTGGGATAGAAAAGGGCCAATCACAAACAAGGGCCCAAATCATAATCAATGGCTCACACTAATCCAATATTTTAATTTGATGGAGCAAAATGAAATAAGGTATTTTAAATACCAATGGCTAGTGCTCGAATGCATTTATGAAAAGTGCCACAGAAGGGCCAGACCAATGCCATATAGGCACCATGCAAGCAGAAAAAGACAAAATGAAAGATCTTGTGGGCTCAAAAATGCAAAGGTATAAAGGCAAAGGTCTAAATAAAATCCAAAGCATGTATGAACCAAAGTCTAGATATATCCTAACATTAAATATTGAAAACCCTCAACCCGATATAAAATCAACCTAATTGAATTCATTTGGTCACAATTAGACCTAAGAAAATCTTGATTGTGTTTTTTAGCACAAAAGATCTTTCATAAAGACTAATTTGTAAACCAGTGTTAACAATTTGTATAAATAAAGACCATGACAGATCAAAGATAATAATTGAAGGAGGATATTTAGATCTACTTATTGATAGATAATAAGGGGTGAATATTCAAGGATACTGAATTAGACATTGCAACCTTGAATGTGCCAGGCATTATGAACTAGTCTGAACTATTATTCACCATGGAGGAACTAAAGCCCATCATAAAGGAGGATCAGAGGATTTCCAAGGTGATATGGAGACATTATGACTTGGTTTATATCTAGATGATTGGCCTTCACCATTCTCTTACAAATCCTAAAGTACTGCATTGTATAGACATCCTTATTTCTATCTTTGTTGATTGTAGGGTAGATAATGAATGGATCATCAGGGAGGGAAATTCCAAGAAGATAGATTATATATATCCTATATATTTTTAAAAATATTATAAGATCCCTCTCTCCCATGTATACTTGTCCAAAATCAAATAATGGACTAGCACACATGACTTGGACTCTATCCTTAGACCCTGGCTAAACCAAGGACCCCTTGTCTGTAGGGACTTTGAAGGAAAAATCCTAATAATCCAATTTAGGGAGGGCATAAAGGTTATAATTACCCTATTAAACTGAGCCTTTGGAGCTCCCTCAACCACCTATGTGAACAAAATTTGGGTTCCCTATGTGTATTTTATGGTAGAACAAAATTTCACCCTTCTAATTGGAGAATTTATCAATGCCTTCTTGGCCAAAAAGTTCACTACGATCAAGAGGAATACCTCTAATCAATTTTAAATGATGTCATACCTATTGGATTTCATTATTACCTCAATAAAATTCTCTAGTATTATAAATTGGTCTCTTGAGGGAAAAACTACCATGTCCCACCATTACTCTAAATTACACATCTTTAAGTACAGGAACCATATGTAGTTTATTTGTGACTATGTCTATCCAACCATAGTGGAGGCCATCACAAGTGTTCCCATGCATAGGTTCCATCCACTAATCAATAAGTATGTATAAATTATGGGTGACATCTATTTCTACCATGATTGTATGGTTATCAGGATTGAGGGGATCATGTCCTAGCCTTAGAGATTACTAGTATATGTTCCTTGCAAGCTGGCAGAGCAAGAAATTTTCTCCCATCTCATCCATGGCATTGATGGGATTTGTAAAAAAAAGAAGAAGGGTCTCCTCCACCCATTCCCTCTAAATATTGGAAGAACCATACTCTAAGATTGAAAATAAATTGATACCATGGCCAATCACAAAGATTCATTTAGGTTTTAGCTTGATGAACTCAAGATGTGGGATCATAAGAACATAGTGACCAGTTATTTGAAGGAGAAGAAACTCCCCAAGCCTAAATACATGCATTAGTTCAATGTTCATGACACCATCTACATTAAGGCCAAGAATTATGAAGAGCTATTGGCTAAGATCCAAAGGCACAACATAAAACTCAAACATAGATTGACTAAGGATGACAATACATTAGGAGAGGCATGGAAAATACATCCTTTGTAGTATCACTTGATACCTATAACATATGGGATAGCCTATGAATAACCCCAAGTAGAACAACCATAACCACAACCACAACCTCGAAGGAAAATTATGAAAAATCAAGATGAACAAGGCCATGGTAAGGAGAAAGTGGGAGAAGTGAAATTGGAAGAGAGACCTGAGGAAGGGCCCTCATCTTCAACACTCCCATAAAATCCACCTTCCCCAATTGAATACTTAGATATTATTGCTTTGGATCTAGATTAGATAATTGAAGGTGCTCTTAAGGAAATTGTAGAGGCATATGACACTGACAGGGAAGAAGAATAGTTTGAAGAAGCTCAAGTCCAAGTAAGAGAGCCTGGGGAAGATGAAGGGAAAAATATTGCTCTTGGTATGGTCCCATTGGCTCCTAAGGAGAAGAGAAAAGCAAAAATGGCACTGGTCCCTCTTGAGCCCAAAAGACCAAGGTTGACTCTCACACACCCAACTAGTGAGATTAACTTATTTAGTGATAAATTGCCCATTCATAGACCAGTCATCCCTAATTGGTTAATTTATGAAAAAGTGCAAAAGATACCTTATCTTTTTGATTCAAGGGCCATGACAAAATTTACCAATGTTAAAGTGTAAGATGACATGAAGCCATGGATTAGGGCTATGGTAAAGGAACAATAAGAAAGGAGAATTATGGTCTCTATAGGACCAAAAAGCAATAAGATTGATGCTCTTAGAGCATCAAGCAATAGAGGTATATAGTTTATATAACCTTTGAAAATCATAGAATCATCCACCACCATGTAATTTAATCCAGAGATAGCTAGATTAGAAAGGGTCAACACCAAGAAACCCTATGGTACACTTAGAGGCATCAAAAATTCCCAATGGCTCAGAGTCACACAATCTTCAAAGTTTTTGTGCAAAAGTATGATACTACAAAGTTCATAAAAACTAATGCACAAATACATAACACACCACTTATAAAAAGACACAGTCAAAATTATATGATCTCCTATAAGCTATGAGGCTTACTGTTATGGAATTGTGTGAGGTTCATGGGATTCACTCAAACTTAGATGCATATGTATGAATTTATATAACATTATTTAATAGTCAATTAGGTCCAAGGAATGAGCCACGAGTGGTCAGGGGAAATGTATAGGCTTAGGTATAGATCAATGGTCATGTGAAATATTACGACCTAAGTTTTAACATTTAAAGGGGGTAATGAAAATTATAATAGATGCCTCATATTTATGATGTGACAAGGGGTCATAATTGATATTTAAATAGGGACCTGAGGACTTAAAATTTTATATAACAAACTGAGTGTTAGTTTATAGTTGGTACTATTTCCAATCTATGTATATATGTGACCTTGATGTTGAACCTAATGATCAATTCAATATCACCTTAAGCATTTCTATTATAAACTAAACCTAAAAAAAATTGACTATGAAATCTATGCATTCATTCAAGACATAAGAAGGTCCCTATTTTAAAAAAATGAATAGAATGTGTTGGTCACAATAAATGTTGAATTTTATGAGGAAAACACCATTAAGTGTCTAGAAATTGAAATCTCTCATTAATTTCAAAATAAAATCAACAATAATGTGAGAAATTTTCACATTTTCATAAGAAACCTAAATATTGGTTTATATCTTATCAAATGACATACTAAGTGTTAACATCTACAAAGAGCTAGATGCCTTTGAAAAGTGACTTATTTACCTTTGCTTCTAAGGTTTTTGATATAACATGTGAGTGATCACATGATCAAAATTGTTTGAATGGTATTTTATGTTTGATCTTTTAATATTTTTTGGGAATGGCTTAGGGGAAAGATGTGGGCATTACTCTACTTCCTACCAAGCATCTATAACCCTAACAAAAATATATTTGGATCTAATTTAGGCCTTGCTCCCCTAAAAGTGAGGCATTTATACCCACAATGGAGGTTTCCTAAATCACCCTTTTGGATAAAACTTGTGGATTTTTTTAAATATTTCAAATTCTCCTCTTTCTTTTAAATCTTTGAAAGGGTTGATAACCAATATAGTTGGGTATAAGGATCACTAAAAAATTTAGTTACAAGTGATATTTCCTTTATTGTTCATACACCTTAGGTAAATTTTAGTGTGATTAATGTTGAGCATGGTATTTGATGTTAGGTTATAATTTATGTCAAATAAAGCATGCAATTATATTACATGAATGCTAAAGAGGTTGTGTTTGATAGCTTGGAGAGATATGGCACATTTGCAGGTCTGTAAGGACAAAGAAGTCGTAAGGCATCTATAGATGTCTTGATGAAGCTTTGGTGTGTCACTTGATCATTTAGAATGAGAAACAAACATATTATATCTTAAGATAAGCCATACCATCATAGACCATCATACAAAAATGATTGAACCAACAAGTTTGTGCATTTATTGCTGGTACTTAGAAAGTCAAATGAGGTCAAAGGATTTCATGGAGATGTTGTCTATAGTGCAAGAAGGTACCCTGAAGCTTTGGAATCTTGAATTATTTTATAGATCAAGTTATAAAACTTCAAAATTTCTCTTGAAGATTATGATGGTCTATAGATCATCAAGTTTGACTATGTTAAAGTTTGATGTCAACTAGTTAGTAGATCTAATAGTGAGCATTAAATCACAAATCTTAATCCAATGATGCACGTAAAAGTCAATTTGTCAAAGATTGAATGTAATAGTGACATGTGTCATATTCATGAAGCTTGGATAGAATATAAATGGTTTATATGCATCCAAACTATCAAAAAATCGATGGTGTGAGTTGAATTTAAAGAGGCAAATGTGTAGAAGCAACATAGAGCTACTACGTGGCATAATCATAGGAGCTCAAAGCTTAGATTAACATTGAGCGCTATAAGATAAAGCCCTGGTTAATCTATAGAGATTAAAATGATGTATTTATTAAAATTTATTAGGGATCATGAGATGAGGTCAACTTGTCCAAGGTTTAACATATGCTTAGTGACCATTGGATTTTAAATATTTGAATTTGCGAGGGAAAACCAATACTCAAGTTTTATGCTATAAAATTTGATATATGCATAATTTATTGATGGTGTAAAAATCAAAGTTGTATAGGACTTTAAGGTTAATCTATAAAACCTAGTTATAAGGTTTTAATGTTTGTACAAACAAAGTTATGGATATTTAAAGTTGTCTATTTGTTCGTTAATGGTGTTACTATGTATAGAATACTGTTTGAGCAAATTATACTTTAGTACAAGAGTGTTTTGGTGGGAAAAATAAAATGAAGATGTCTTAGAGATTATATGGAGTGGACCCATGTAATTAAAAGTGATCTTATGTTCTTAATTATCTCGATGAAGTGCTAAATGTGTGAATATGTCTTTATGAGATGTATAAAGGCTAATGAGGCATAATTGAAAGGTATAGCTACTTAAGTGTGACCTATAGTTGTTATGAATAACATGTGTAGATGGTATTGAGATATGTTAGATGTCTTAATGGTTAATACAAGTATTATGGCTGACCTAGATGGTGATATTCAAGAAGACTCTATAAATAGTACAGACCAAGGCAATGGTTTCTAGACTTGAGTGTGCAAGTGTTGAAAGAGAAGAAGACAAAGGAAAAGGAAAGAGATCAGAGAGAGTGTGATCAGTGGATAAATTTAAGTAAAAAACTAATTTAGGATGAGTGAAGAAGACTAAAGATATCCAAAAGGGTGTTTTGGATGCATTTCTTATATAAGAAAGTTTGTGTGTGTGATGAGTTGAAAAAAGGTGTTATACATTTTGTCTCCAATTAGATTGGTCTAAAATCAAAATTCTAAAGTTGTTGATTTAAATAAGTTGTTATGTGGGTGCTCAACATCTAGAACAAGTGGGTAATTATTCACACTTAGGGGTGGGTGCTCCTTGTGAAGTGGGTGCTTCACTAAAAGGTCTTATGTTTGTGATCATCTTATAGGACAATTAGTCCATGTGTTTGCAGGATTGAGAGTGGGTTTTATTCCCTAAGAAGGTTTCCCACATAAATATTATGTTATGTATGTGATCTTGATTCCTATTTATTATTCATTATTATGAAAATCTTATATGATTTATGAATGCTTATGGTCATTGATTAAGAGTTTGAAAGAATTACATTTGAAGTTTGAAATATCTTGCATCATTGATTCACCCCCCCTCTCAGTGATTGTACCTCCAATAATTAGTATCAGAGCAAGAAATTCATTACAATTTTAACCACTTAAAGGTGATCTAAGGTACATATGACAAGTCAATAGATTTAGGGTTTCTATACAAAGTAAGCACCATTTTCAATGGGTCAAATTATGCTTTCTAGAGTACAAGGATAAGGACATACATCATGTCTCTAGGGTTTGATAATTGGTAGTATATCATGGATGGTTACACTACACCACCTACTCCTCCAACTAGTGTTGCTAATAAGAAGTTGAGTGAAAATAATTCTAAATCTATAATGTTATCATTTGTGGTTTATCTGAGGCTATGTTCACCAAGGTGATCCATTGCAAGTCTACCAAGGAAATTTGGGTCAAATTATAGTCTATCTATGAAGGAGACTCTAAGGTAAAATTGACTAAGTTTTTGACCTATCAAAGGCAATTTTAACGTCTTGAAATGAAGGAAGAAGATATTATGGCATCCTATCTTCTAAGGGTTTATGAGGTAGTAAACATGATTAGAGGTCTTGGGGAGGAAATTGACGAAGCTACCATAGTAAAGAAGGTATTGAGGACTCTTACACTCAAGTTTGATTCAAAGGTTTTTGTTGTAGAATAAAGTCATGATATCACTAAGTTGAAGTTGTATGATCTGCATGATATCCTTATAGCCTATGAGATAAGAGTTGATGAAGATAGATCTCCTAAGAAATAAGCAACCTTCAAGGTGATCAAGGAGATAAAAACTAAAAGGAACAAGTTAAGTCTTGAAGATTTTGATCTTAATGAAGATCAAATTGAAGCCATGATAGCAAGAAAATTAAGTGTAGGATCAGGTAAGTATGAAGGAAAAATTCCTTTAAAATGTTTTTCATATGGTAAAGTTGGTCATTTTAAAGCTAGATGTTGAGGTAAAGACAAGTATAAACACAAAGAAGCTGATACAGAATCTCATGAGGATGAACACAAGAAATCTAAGGGTTATAGCAAGTAAAAAAAGTTTTTTAGTAAGAAAAATGAAAAGAAGGTATCATACAAAGGCAATAAGAGCCTTTACCATGAAGAAGATAGTAACTCGTCTGTAGAAGAAGTAAACAGATTTGACTGTGATGATTCTTTTTATAATAAGGACATGGAGACATTATTTATGGCTCTTAGTGATTATGAAGAAGAATGTTGTTTAAGTATATATTTATTTGGTGGATATAGATCATATGAAGAAGGTGAAAAAGTCACTCTTAAAGATAAATATCTATATACTATGGAATAAATGAAGATACTACAAGGAAAGAATAGAAAAAAAAGATTCCTTGATCAAATTCTATGAGGAAAAAATTGGATTTTTTGAAGAAAGGTTGAGTAATGAAGTCAAGGAGCATGATGAGATCACACAACATCTTGAAACTCAGGTTTGTACTCTTGATGAAGAAGTAAAGATTAATAATGAAGAATGTATCATGTATCAATTAGAGATAGAGTCTTTGCAAATGAAATTAAATCAAGCTATGAACAAAGATACAACTGATAATTTAGATAATAAGTGTGAATTGATTATTTCTATTGAATATCTAAAGACTGAGAAGAAAAATAAAAAAGAGATGATGTCATAAATCAAGGACTATGAAGAACAATTTAGTGTGTTTGAAGCAATAATGAGTGATGACACCAGGGAACATGAAGATACTATCAAGCATCTCGATGGTCAATTGGAAACTATGTCTACAAGCCTTAAAGCCAAATAAAATGAGTAATTAAGGTATGTAACTAAATTGAGTCATTAAAATCTGAGTTAGATAAGACATCTTTTAAGGTGAAGTCATTTATGAACTTTGAAAAGAGCTTAAATGATCTTGATAATATTCTGAGTAGTCAAAAGCATGTAAGTAATAGAATTGGTCTTGGATACAAAGAAGAACAAAAGTATGTAACTCAAGATATGACAAAGGATCATGTGAAAAAGGACAATCAAAATTTTAATATCAATCATTAGTCAAGGAATAAAGGCATTGGTAGAATTAAGACAAATCAGATTAGATAACCAAATGCTATGAGGTATGCAAATTTCAATGGACATTATTACTCTTGCAATCAGTTTGGTCATAGGTTAAAATAATGTAAAAGATTATCAAGTAATGAATTTTCATGGAATTATGAGAAAGACAATGGAAAACATGAAGAACTTCATCACTCAAGACAGTCTGCAGGTTCACAAGAAAAGAATGACATCTTTTGCTATAAGTGTAAAGGGTTTGGTCATATTGAAAAGTTTTATAATATCTTCATCTAGAGACCAAATGATAGGTACATGAACAAATTCATGAAACTCCAAGGAATCATATGTCTCAATCATAAGGTATGTACATTTTGAGAAATCTCATTTATTTCAAATGTCATGAAATAAGTCACATAGCAAGGTTATACAAGAATGATCAATATTATACTTCAAAGATTATCAATCCTAACATGAAGACAAATATTCATAATGAATGAATGCCTAAGAAGGTAAATGAAAAATAGGCTAAAAATGGATTATTTTCCATGAAAAAATAGGGAGTAAATTCAATTATAAAGGAATAAGCCTTATCTGCCCAAATGGACAAGGAAATCAAGCAGAATCTTGAGATAAAAGAAAAGAATAAGGTTGAGAACTCATTCCAAGACAATCTAAAGATGAGGAAGGACTTCAAGTCAAGTAAGAGCATGGAGATATGGGAGTCTCCTAAGTTTTGGGATATTTAGTCCCTTTATGACAAGTGGGTGTCTCTACCTATGCTTCTTAGGAGACATATGTCATGTGTGAAAGTAAGTGTGTGTGTTATAGGTTATGATCAAGATGTAAATTAGTACAAAGGTATGTTATTTTCAAATTTTTAATATGCAAGAAGTGTTTGGCTAAGGGGGAGCTAACTTAGTTATCTTGAGTATCTTAAAGAAAATATGCATAATGTAAGGGGGAGCATATGTGAAGATAATTCAGTCATGATAGAAGTATGAAGATGTCTGCTACAGTTTTGAATTCAAGAAGATTGACATAATGACTTGATAAAACCAAGTCATGCATTTTGACAAGGTTTTTAATCTTCTTACTTGAACAAAAGAAGGATTATGAAACTTGTAGGTAGATAGGTCCAAGGATCAGAGAAACGCAAGTTTAGATTGGTGTTTGTCAAAGAATAGATGACATGAGATAGAGTATGATGTTAGGGGGAGATTTTTAATATCTATGACCAGTTCATTAGGTCCAAGGATTAGACAAGTCCAAGTTTAGATTAATTCATGATAAAGGGGAGCAATTGTTCATATGCTTAAAATTATGTAAGTATCCTGAGCATCTTAAATAATATTTGAATACATACATGATGTTGAGAAATGATTGTTGGCATATTAAGAAAGAGATCCTTTGTCATTAATGTCAAAGGGGGAGAAATATTAGAATGAAATAATTGTACAAATAAAGTCATTCTGAGGGTGTTTTGCCATCAAAGACAAAGGGGGAGATTGTTGAGCATTGTCATTGATGTCAAAGAGAGAATGTGAATCTAGTACATGAATGATAAAGAGGTTGTGTTTGATAGATTGGAGAGATATGACACATTTTTAAGTTTATAAGGATAAAAAATAAATTGTGAGGCATCCATAGATGACTTGATGAAGGTCTGGTGTGTCACTTGATCATTTGGAATGAGAAATAAACATCTTATAGATTAAGAGAAGCTAGACCATCATATACCGTCATGTAGACATGAATGAACCAACAAGTTTGTTTATTTATTTATGTTACTTAAAAAGTCAATCAAGATCAAAGGATTTATTGGATATGTTATCTATAGTGCTAAGAAGGTACCCTAAAGATTTGGAGTCCTAAAGTGTTTTCTAGCTCAAGTTATAAACCTTCAAAGTTGATCTTGTAGACTGTGATGGGCTAGAGACCATCAAGTTTGAATATGTTGAAGTCTGATGTCAACTAGTCAATAGATCTAATAGTGCACGTTAAATCATAGATCTTGATCCAATGATGTACATAAAAGTCAATATGTCAAAGAATGAATATACTAGTGACATGTGTCACATTCATAGAGCTTGGATAGAAGAGTTGGAGACTTGTCAATGATGTCATGGCAATGTTACAGAGGTGTCTTGGTGAGTGGATGAAGTTCTTTGATAGTGTAAGTGACAATGCCAAAGTGTGCAATGTGCTTGCCAAATTGTGCTTGAAGGAGGCTTGGTTGATCTTCAATTTTATCTTGGTTACAAATGTTCAGGGATGAGTATGGTGATTTGAGCATGAGCAAAGGGTCCTATCATAAGTCAAGAATGGTTTGAGTGCTTGTGTGCATGAGTGGAATTCACCTGGTTCATCATTATTCTATCTAGAAATTTTGGGTCCAATGGTAGAAAAGAGTAAGTATTTTATTGACATCATAATTTCCATGTGTGGATGAGTCAGGGGGAGTTGGTCATATGGCTATGATCACATTAGTCCATAGTTACTATGTGCTAAGTCTTAGGTCATGTGCCTAAGCGCAGTCAAAGATATGTGGGTGCAAATTTGGGATCTAAGGAATTTTGAAAGTGTTTTTTATGTTCAAATAGAGCTAAGAAAGCATGTTGATGATGTCAAAATTTAAATTCATGAAGGTTTTAGGAGGAAATGGTCACATGGGTTTGTTTAATATTGTGCTTAGTTCTAATTGTCTAAATCTTAGGTCATGCACCTAAGTGCGATAAAAGATATGCAAGTGCAAAGCTGGGCTCCCAAGCAATTTAACATTATTTTCCCAAACTTAGCCAAATTTGTATGAGGTAAGAAATAATTGAGTAATAAATTTGGTGATGGCATATCTTTCACATGTGGATATTTCAGAATAATATGATCATATGGGTTTGTTCAATTTTGTACCTAGTTAATTTATGCTAACTTTTAGGTCAAGCACAAAAGCATGACAAAAGATATGCATGTTCAAAGTTGGCCTCCTAGATAAATTTTTGACATAGCTCTGTGGTAGAAAAATTTGAGTGATTAGATTAATGATGTTATATCTCACACATGAAAATGATTTAGGAGTAGTTTGACACATGGTTGGATTCTCTTATGTGAGTAGATCATATGGTCCAAATTTGAATACATGCAAGTCAATGAGGTAAAATATATGATTGTGAAAATTTAACCTTCTAAGAAGATAAACAAGGTTCCCATACTTAGTCATTTTTTTACAAGTTAAATTTCTAGCATCATCGATGGAGTGAGTTGCTCCAAGAAGTTAGGAAGAAGTGAGATGGTACCAAGTGTTCAATGTTTAATGCTATATAGAGATAAAGATCAAGCTTATTCTAAGGATCAATAGTGAGTGGGTGATCATATGGATATATATCAATGGTGTGTATTAAAATCAAGAGGTCAAAGTGATATCTATTTAACATTGTTAAAGACTGAGATTTGTATAGGAGATCAATGGAACACATGAGGTCAAAGTTGTAAGAGTGTATGAGATGAGGGAAACATGTTCAAAGTTTAATGCTTGGAACTAGCAGACTATATGTTAAAGGTCAAAGATTCATTTAATAAGATCTATGGTTCATGTTTAATCTAAGTAGTGAGGACTTGAGATGTGAGAATAGTGTTCAAAGTTTAACTATGACCGTTTGCATTTAAATATTTGAATTTGTAAAGGAAATACTAGTGTCTAGTTTTTAGGCCATATCTTTCAATTTATGATGAATTTACTCATGATGTAAAAATAAAACTTGTAGAGGATTATAAGGTGACTCTAGAAATATAGATTTGATGATATGAAATTGAGTTTAGTCAAATATATTGAGGTTAAAATTTGATTATGTTTCTATGTATGTCCTATAAGTAACCTGAGAAGGATGTTTGAGCTTGTATTAGTGTTGTTTCAATATCTCATGATGAATTGGATATTGGGGAGTGTTTTAGACTCCATGAGGATGATATGTGTGAATTATGAAGGTTTAAATAATTATATGCATTATGAACAAAGGTTTATAATTCAATTATATATTCATTCATGGTGACTATGTGCACAAAATGTTGTTTGAGCAAATTTTGCCTAAGTAAAAGGGTATTGTGATGGTTATTGGAATTTAAGGAGGACCCATAGATCATTTGGAATGGGTCCATGCATTTAGAAAGTGTTCCTATGTTTTTATTTTTCTTGGAGAAGTGTCAAAGAGCTTAATGGGTCTCTATAGGACCTAAAAGTGACTTAGGCCTATTTGAAAGTGGATTGTGCTTAAGTGTGACCCATGTGAGATGCCTTAAGGGTGAAGGAATGTATTATGGCTGACATGGAAAATATTTTGGACTTGATATTTCATAAATAATATATAAATAGTGAAACCAAATGTGACGGTTTTTAGGTATGTGGAAGAGGCTTGTAGAAGATATGTGCAAGACTTGAGTGTGATGAATGAAGGTTGAAGCAAAGGATAGAGAAGAGTCGGTGTGTCTAATGGATAAGATGATAAGTAGATCAGAGTGAGGAATATGTGTATGACATGTAGGTCATATTTATGATGTTTAAATAATGCTCTTTCAAATTGAGGATATGCAAAGAGGTTTGAGTGTGCATATAAGGCCTATTTGAGATAAAGAGAGTTTGTGTAGGGGTTAAATAAATAGAGATACATCATTAGGTGTTGAAGAGATTAGTTCTAAGGTGGAGGTGTTCACTTAAAAATAGGGTTTAAAGGACTTTATATTCATTAGGGGTAGTTGATCCTTGTGAAATAGGTGTTTCACTAAAAGCCTTTGGTTAGGAGGACATGATCAAAGTTTGCTGGTCTAAAGGAGTTGACCAATATCTTGTTTGTAATTTCTTATAGGATATTAGTAGACATGTTTTAAGCTTAATATTAGGTTTTATTCCCTATGATGGTTTTTCATAGGAACTATGTTATGTGTTTGATCTTGTATATGTATTTGGTGAATGAGCTCTCTTGTTAATGTTTCTTGATCAAGTTGATATATGTTGATTATTTAATAGTTTGAAAGGAATGCAATTATAATTGAAATATATGGGCTCAATAATTCACCCTCCCCCTTAGTGATTTCACCTCTAAAAATTGGTATCAGAGTGGGTCCTTTGGTAAATGCCTAACATCTTGAAGGTGATCCAAGGTATAATATGGGTAGTCATCAAGGAAGTTTCTCTACTAAGAAAGCACTGATGTTCAATAGATCCAATTATGATTTTTGGAGTGTGAGGATGAGGACATAAATTATGTCCCTAGGGTTTGATTTATGCAAATATGTTGTGGTTGGTTATGTTTCCCCTACTACTCCTCCATCTAGTGTTATAAACAAGAAGTTGTTTGAGAACAATTCTAAGGTAATGAATGCTATCACTTATGGTCTTTCAAAAACTGAGTTCACTAAGGTAATCCATTATAAATATGCTAAAGAGATATTGGATAAAATTTAGATCATTTATGAATTAAATTCAAAGGTCAATCTTGCTAAGTTACAAACTCATAGAAGGTAATTTAAAAGTCTCAAGATGAAGGAATAAGATTTTATGGCATCCTTTCTATAGAGAGTTGATGAGATCATGAACATCATCAGAGGTCTTAGTGAGAACCTTGAAGAGGATACTATTGTTTAAAAGGTTTTAAGGTCTCTATCCCCCCTATGTTTGATCTGAAAGTATCAGATATAGAATAAAGTCATGATCTTACTCTATCGAAGATGGATCAATTACATGGCACCCTTATTGCCTATGAGATGAGGAAGAATGATGATATACCACCAAAGAAGGAAGAAACTTTCAAGATTGAAATGAAGACAAAGAAGAAGTTCTAAGGTAATAAATCCAAAGAAGATGACATTTCTAATATAGATGAGGATGAACTAATTGATTTGATTTCAAGGAAATTGAGAATAGGTTCAGGCAAGTATAAAGGTAAACTACCCCTCAAATGCTTCAATTGTGGTGAGATAAGACATTTTGATAATAAGTGCCCTCATAAGTATAAGAAGGATGATGATGAAGACCATGATTAAGGTCATGATGATGGCAAGGGATTATTCAAGTCTGATAAAAGTAAAATGGGAATTAAAAGGTTTGACAATAAGAAGACGTACTTCAAGGACAAGAAGAGTCTCTACACCAAAGAAGATTGCAGCTCATTAGATGAAAGTGAAGTTAGTGACTCACAGTATGATCATGAAGATGATGGTCCTACTAAAGAGAAGCTCTATTCATAGATATGTTAAGCACGAGATATACTAAGAGGGGGGGTGAATTAATATATCATAAATCTTATAAACTCTCACTTAATCAAATTCTACTTAACCATACATTCAAGATATGCAATAAAATTGAAATAATAAACACCACACAAGATCCAAAGAGACACCAGATTTAACATGGAAACCTAATGTGGGAAAAACCATAGAGAAAAATCTCAAGTATATGAATGATCACCAACTTAAACTATAATATTCGCAAGAAACAACTTACAAGAACACCAACCCCTTTGCTAAGCACCAACACAACAACTATTCATGAGCACCAACCCCTTATAAAGATTCGTAAGCACCAACCCACAGGAGCACCAACCCCTCTTGTGTATAAAACATAACTATCTCTCAATGTTGTTTTCTCAACAAATGATAGCACATTACAATATCTCTTTATTTTCTCTCATTTGCTCTTCTAATCTAGATATAGAAATTACAAATCATACTCTATCTTCCATATTACAAATGAATTCTCAAGCCTTTATTTATAGATTTCCAAATGACCTTTGGCATTCACTCTTTGTGACCCTTCAATCCTCATGGAAAATGGTGCCAAACTTTCATGACCCTCCATATCTTTGCATTTGAAAAGTCATATGGTGACCCTTCATAAGCAAAAGAATCCTTTCCTATTTTTTCTTTATCTTGGTGACTTTTCATATTCCTTAAAGTGTCCCTTCATGAGAAATTATGGCCTTCCTCTTTTGTCTTCACTTGGTGACTCTTAGAATTCCTCAAGATGACTCTTCATAGGAAAATGCATCCCATTTCTCTTTCATCTTTTAACCCATGACTCTTTGAATTCTCCATGGGCCTTCTTTTGACTTATATGTAACCAAAAATATATTCATTTATATTAAATAAATATTAACACACATTAACCAAGATATGACTATTAAAAACATCATTAAATGTAATGGGGCCTTTATCACCAATAATGCTAGACCTTTGACATCAATGACAATATTTTGAACAATCTCCCCCTTTGTTATTGATGGCAACCTCAAACTGAAACTACCACATCTTGAAACCTACACATACTGTCATCTGAAAAACATATAGTAACTCCCCCTTACTATAACAACCTATACCTATTCCCTGTACTTATTTTTGCACCTGTATTTATACCTATTATTATCCTCCTTTGATATCAATGGCAAAGGGCCTACCTAGAGATAACACTTAGCTTCCCCTCAACTGATGCTGAACCTCAATGGTAGGAAGTAAAATAAATTACTCCCAACTCCTCTCACAGATCTTTAAATGTGTCCTTTGATCGTGCCTTTGTGAAGATATCTGATAATACATATAAATTAGTGCCTGTCCTCTGAGCATCTGCAATCAACTCATTTGAATATTTTATTCTAATCTCATAACCTTCTACATAAAAATTTAATGTGTATCCCTAATCACATATTTGACTTACACTCAATAGATTATGCTTAAGACCTTTTACATACAATACATTCTTAGTCTTGGTTCTACCATTATCCAACTCAAAGTACCTTTTTTGGCTATCCTGGTAGTAGTTTTATCTCCAAATTTCACTATGCCACCATTGATATTCTTTATAGTTATGAAATTAATCTTATCTCATATCATGTGTCTTGAACATCCACTATCAATGAGCCATGGCTATTCTTCATTTCTTGCATGCAAAGCTGTCCGAACTAACATAAAATCTTTAGGTTGTTTCTTCTACCATGAACATTTTTGAACCTTCTTCTTGATGAATGGAACCTTAAAAATTTGGTCCTTATTGATTGAATTGAACACGCTCTATAATATCAGGCTATGTGTTTAAAATTATGGCACTTGTAACATATTATGGCCTCTTCATCAAAACTTGATAGAGGAGCAAAAGAGTTGTAGCTTCTACTAGGTTTTGCATGAGTTTCCTTCTCCTTGTTTCTAAAATTGTAAGATATTTTCTGACATTCTATTTTCTTGTGACCATATACATTATAATAAAAATAATAACCATGAAAATAGAACCTGTTTTTGTATCTCTATCCTGATTGTATTTTGTAACTTTGCTCCTTCCAGCCTTCTTTGTTTGAGATGTCCTCTATATTCTTCACTTCTTCCCTTTTTATTTCCACTTTTGTAAGAACTTCAACATAGCTCTTTTTCTTTTCAAATTTGATATCTTTCTTATTTGATATTGACTTTTGGATTTATAATATCTTATTCAACATGTTAGTGCTATCCTCAAATTTTGAATTACTATCTACTTTATCATTGATTTCTTTCTCAATATCTTCTTTTAAAGAGGCAATTTCAATAACATACCTTTCACATTTTTTTCTTACTTTTTTGCAATTGTGTTGTTAGATCTTTTTCATTCCTTTTAGCTTCTTCAAAGTGTGTTGTTAGATCATCAATTATTTCCTTTGACTCCTTTTCATTTTTCTCGATCTAGTGCTTCAATATTTGATTCTTCTTCTCAATAGCTTATAACTCTTCTAAGGCACAAATGAGTTCTCCTTCCAGATTCACTTTGGCTTCATCCTATTCTTCTTCTTGATCATATATAATTTTTCTTGCAGAGGCATATTCATGTATGGCCATGCATAAAATATCTTTTTCTTTTGAATCACTGACTCCACTATCTTCGACTGAGCTAGGATCTTTAAAATACAAACTCTTCTTCTCGAATCCCTTCTTGAATTTACCTTTTAAATTCTTCTTGTATGTAGAATTTTCTTCCTAATTATCATCATTACCCTTATTTGGGAATTTAGCTAAAAAATGTCCAATATTTACACAATTAAATCATTTAAAAGGTAATTTTCCTTGATATTTACCTATGCCCTTTTTTGGCTTACAAATGAAAAGAGATCTGTTATCATCTTCATCATTGCTAGAATTATCACTTGATTCTTGAATCTTAGCCTTCTCTTTATTTGATGTCTTGAAAGCCAATTCTCTCTTTGAGGGTTTATCTTATTCAGTCTACATCTCATATGTCATGAGAATACCATGAAGCTCATCCACCTTTAGCTTGGCTAAATTATTCATCTTTTCAATTGCTGAAACTTTTGCATCATATCTCAATGGTAGAGATCTCAAAACTTTTTGAACCATAATTGATTCTTCTAAATTTTCTCCAAGACCTTGAATCTAATTAACTAATTGATCAACCCACAAAAGATAACTTGCTATATTTTCTTCTTCTTCCATCTTCAAACTCTCAAACTATCTCCTGAAAGTCTAAATCTTAGCTTGATGAAACTTTCCATCACCTTTATAAATATTCTCAAGTTTTACCCAAGTTTCATGAGAAAATTTACATTGCATAACTTTAACAAATTTTGATTCACATAAACCACATAAAATATCATCTAAAGCTTTAGCATTATTTTCACTTGCCTTCTTTTCTATCAGAGTAGTTACAAGTGTCTGTGGCTCTTCATATTACTCCACCACTGCTTGCCATATGTTGAATCTAAGGGCCATCAAATAAGTCTTCATTATTATGCTCTAAAAAATATAATTCATCCCATCAAACAAAGGTTCCCTATTTTTATAAAATCCTTCATGTGATCCAACCATCATGCTTTCTTGGTCTACCTTCAAGCTATAATTTTTTTTCAAAAGGAACTTGCTCTGATACCAATTGTTACGCATGGGATATACTGAGAGTGGGGGTGAATCCGTATATCATAAATCTTATAAACTCTCACTTAATAAAATTTCACTTAACCATATATTCAAGATATGTAATAAAATTGAAATAATAAACACCACACAAGATAAAGAGAGACACTAGATTTAACATGGAAATCCAATGTGGGAAAAACCACAGAAAACAATCTCAAGTATATGAATGAACACCAACTCAAACTACAATATTCGAAAGCACCAACTTGTAGGAGCACCAACCCCTTTTTTAAGCACCAACACAAAAAATATTCATGAGCACCAACTCACATGGGCACCAACCCCTTACAAATATACGTGAGCACCAACCCACAGGAGCACCAACCCCTCTTATGTATAAAACATAATTATCTCTCAATGTTTTTTTCTCAACAAATGATAGAAAATTACAATATCTCTTTCTTTTCTCTCCTTTGCTTTTCTAAGCTAGATATAAAAATTACAAATCATACTCTATCTTCCATATTACAAATGGCTTCTCAAGCCTTTATTTATAGCTTTCCAAATGACCTTTGGCATTCACTCTTTGTGACCATTAAATATTCATGGAAAATGACACCAAAATTATATGACCCTTCATATCCTTGCATTTGAAAAGTCATATGGTGACCCTTCATAAGCGAAATCATCCCTTCCTCTTTTTTCTTTATCTTGGTGACTTTTCATATTCCTTAAAGTGTCCCTTCATGAGAAATTGTGGCCTTCCTCTTTTGTCTTCACTTGGTGACTCTTGGAATTACTCAAGATGACTCTTCATAGGAAAATGAATCCCATTCCTCTTTCATCTTTTACCCCATGACTCTTTGACTTCTCCATGGGCCCTCTTTTGACTTATATTTAACCAAAAATATATTCATTACTATTAAATAAATATTAACACACATTAGCCAAGATATGACTATAAAAAACATCATTAAATGTAATGGGGCATTTATCACTAATAATGCTAGACCTTTGACATCAATGACAATATTTCTAACATGATAAGGAAGGGAGTTGCTCACATAAAAAAGAGTCTACTTGTAGTGATTCAAATGATGATGAAAATGAGGTGGACTATAAATTTGATTTGATAAATGCTCTTAAAGAATTGAAGATTGAAAAGAAGATTAAATAGAAGATAAAGTCTCAAATCAAAGACTATGAAGAGTAATTCAGTATATTTGAGGCAATAATGAATGAATATGCTAAGGTGCATGAAGATATGGTTAAGCATCTCAGTTATCAATTGTAAATATTATCAAAAAGCTTGAATGATAAATAATATGATTTCTCAAGGTATGATTCTAAGATTGTATCTTTTAAAGATGAGTTAGAGAAGTCTACAAGCAAGGTGAAATCATTTGTCAAATTTGACAAGAGTTCTAATGATCTGGATAATCTCATAAATAGTCAAAAGTTAGCTAGTAACAGATCTATATTGGGTTTTAATGAATATCCCAATGTTACTTCTCAAGTTGACATGAATGTCAATAAGATCAAGATGGATCAGCCTTTGAAGACAAATCATCAAACAAGGAATGACGGTGCTAGAAGAATAAAGACAAATTAGATCAGACAACCAAATGCCATGAGGTATGCAAATTTTAATGGTTACTACTATACTTATAATTAGTTTAGGCATAGAGTCATAGAATGTAGAAGACCTATTAAAATGAGTTTGTATGGAACTATGATGGGGGTCATCAATCAAAAAGAGTGGGAAAGGTTAAGTGCTTTGATTGTCTTAATGAAGGACACTTTGTTAAGCATTGTCTAAATAAGGAAAGGCAAGGTGATGAGGCTAGGATATGCCCAATAAAAGTATAATAAATGACCTCATCTTAATCTCTCTTTCTATTAAGTTTGATTGCATTTTGTAACTTTTATTTTGATCTAAGATGAGTTAGGATGTGATTATCCATCTTTTGTTGATTGTGATTCTAACATTTTAAAAGCCCTGTAATTCCTAACAAGTGTGTTGGAAAATTATAGTTTTGCAATAAAATAGGTCATCATCAGGCTAAAAAACAAATATGAATTGGATTGCATGTTTTTGGAAGCATTGGACTCAATTCAGATTAGTTTCAAAACCTACAAAATATGTTCCAAAATCATCACAATTAGTTCCAAAACCTACAGAATCTATTCTGGAACCATCACAGTTAGTTCCATAACTCCATACTATTTCAAGTCATCACATTTTTGGACTTAGCTCTAGAACTCTATATTTAGCTCTGATACTCTTATAAATAAGCTCTGGAATTTTTGTGGCTAGATATGGAACTGATGAGGATCTATTCCAAATGACTGGTAATCTATTGGATCAATGATCCCATTAAATCAAGAATAGATTCCCGATTTTTTGAACTTATAGAATCAAGACATTTATCACACAACTGGACATCTAGTCACATCTTGATTTAATATCTATTCTAGGTACGATTCAGTTCCATCATATCTATGAAATAGTTATAGCCATCAAAGCATCTATATATACAGACCTGAGAATATAGAATATAGAGAGAAAAGGATAGATCAGTACATTTGTAATACATAACATTTTATCAATGAAATAGCCATTTCTATTTTGAAATCAAATTAAATTGTTCAAATCTTGTTCTAGGTGGAGCAAGGGCCCACTCCTCCAAAGAACCAGGATCTTCATTTTTGTCAGTATTTATATTTCTATTCACAAAAGTAAATAGGTAATTCTATTAAATTTATAAATGCTTCCAACTCCTTAAAGTTAAGATTTATTGTAAATTTGTTCCTGCAGGTGTTTTAGATTAAATTTTTATTTCTATAATGTGTGTTTATTTCTAGAAATCAATTTCATTTCTGCAATGTGTGTTTGTTTCTAGCAATCTATTTTCATTTCTACAATATGTGTTTATTTCTAGTAATCTATTTCATTTCTGCAAAGTGTGTTTATTTCTAGTAGGTTTACATAGTTTGATTCCAATAAGGTTTTAACTAAGAAATCCTTAAGACATTAAAAACCCCCCAAAACAAAAAAAATACAAATAATTCCATTCAATTACTAAATCATTATGATTCCTCTTGTTTCATATAGCTTTAGACATAGCCCTGGTTAAATATGACATCAACATAAAGTTGATTAAATGAAGGGGATGATGACACCCATCATTTTTGGTGCCATTGCTGGGGAACACTAGTTGGAATTTTTCTAATTAGGTGTCAATAAGAGCAACAATCATTCATTTAGTAATTAAAGAATTTTTCCCTAATTTATGAGTAGACCACAGGATTCTAAGGGTAGATTTTTCCCCAAAATATCTAAACAAGAAATTCCATCATCCTCTAGTTTAAGAAAGGATGTTGAGCAAGAATTGGAGGCACCATTATCTCCGACAAGACAAGAAGCAAAATTGCCATCTTTGGAATTTTTGGATCAGTCACCAAATCCAAGTAAAACCTTAAGAAGGAGGATTATTTTTCAAGATCCATTAAGGGAAAGTTTTGATTCTCAATTGAGTAGTCAGCCCCCTGCTCCTGAATTTTCACCATCCCCAAAATAGACCACATACCACATTTATTGGGAGAAGGGATTAGAAAATACCAGATAGATGGAATGCAAAGCTGGAAGAGAACCTGAGAGAACCTTTACCTATCCCATTCATCTAAGGATCTTGACCAATTTCTATTTGAGTTTAAAGTACTATGTCAGACTTATGATTACAAGACATATAATCAAAAATTAAAGTTGTTTCCATCTACCCTGAAGGATGCAGCAATGAGGTGGTTTATGGGATTAACATCTAATTCTATTACCAATTGGGAACAAATGGAAACTATCTTCCTATACAAATATCAAGATTATTGTAGAGGAAGAAATCTTAAGGAAGAATTTTTCAAAATCAAATAGGAAGAAGATGAAAATATGGAAGATTATTTGGATAGATTCCTCTTTGTGAGTAAAAGATGTGGATTTGTACTTCAAGAAGATTTAAATAAAACCATTTTTGTCAAAGGTCTAGATGATGAATCTAGGAAAACCCTTTATTTAATTGGTGGAGGAAACATTTCTCAATTAAGAATGGATGAAATCATAGAAATTTGTAGAAACTATTCAAGAACAAGGGGTGGACCTAGAAAAGGGAAAATGGTTAAAAATTTGAATCCAAATATGAAAAAATTGATGGATGAATTGGCAAACTTTAAAATAGACATATTAGTTCAATTAACCTCCACCATGAATGGATTGCAAGCTAAAGCAAATGCCCAACTTGAGCCATTAGCCATGTATTGTCCTAGATATAGGAAGAAGCATGCAATAAGGGAATGTCCTTTGGATAAAATACAAGTATGTCTCATCTGTGAATCTAAATAACATGATACTCATGCTTGTTCTCTTCTTCCACTCATAAAAAATCATCTCAAACAAACTAATACATCATCCACCACAGAAGAATTAAATTTTTTTTGGAGACAACCTAACCAAGGACAGTTTATGCCAAGACCAGCTCCTAATCCCTAGATGATGCCATGGGTAGGTCAAATAGTACCACAAAGTTAGGGACAACAACCTTGGGCCCCTCAACCCACATGGCATCCTCAGGATTGGGCAAGTCAATCTTGGTATACTCAAGGACATCAACAACCTTGGGTTGGTCAAGGAAATCCTTATGCTTGGCCACAACCTAGATGGAGCCCTAGAAATTATGTGCAAGGAAAAACATATCCAAATCAGAACCAACAAGCCATAATGGGACCTCCAGCAAAAATTCCATAGATCAAAAACATAGTCCAAACCCAAATGCCAACACAACCAGTAGCAAACTCAAGAAACAAACAAACAACTCCTGTATACGAAATAGAACCAAAAAAATTAGTTGATTTAAATACAATGGATTGTAAAAACATTCAAACCAAATCTGGCAAAATAGTTAGCAGTCCACTTGTTATAATCACTGAGATGACAGAAGAAGTCAAAACCCCTAGCATAGTTACACCTAAGGAAGATGACAAAGAAAAAGATAAAGAACCAAAAAGAAATTCTATTGAGATTCTATTTCCAGAAAGACTTAAAGAAACCATAGAACTTAATGAATTTGAATTGGTGTAGGAACTAAGAAGATTAAATATTGATATACCATTGTTACAAGAAATTAAGGATATTCCAGAGTTGAAAAAGTTAATCAAATTTTTATGTTTTAAAAAACTTGGAAGAAAGAAGCAGTGCCCCAAGACTATTCAGGTAGATGGGAAACTTGCTGATTTATTAGCAGGAAAACTCCTACTACCTAAATATGGAGATACTGGAAGCCCTGTTATTTCTATTTCTATAGGAAATAAAGATATACATAATGTTTTGATTGATTTAGGCACAACTATCAATGTAATGACAGTGGACACTTTGAAAATATTACCATTAATAGGCATACAACCTACTAATACCATATTGCAGATGGCAGATCAGTCTGTAGCAAAACTAGGAGTTATTGAAGATGTGGAAGTAATGGTGGAATCATGGGAATATCTAGTTAACTTCCTTATATTGTAGCCAAAAGGTAAAACACTTGGTTATCCCATTATTTTGAGGAGACCATGGTTAGTTATATTTATTGTCTTAATTGATTGCAGTTCAGGTGATATGACTATTTCAAATGGTAAGAATTCTAAGTAAATTTTATTATATCCATCTACACAACCTTTTATTAATAATTAAGCAAAATTATGGGTTGATAATATTGATATTAATGAGCAAAATCTATCTTCTTTGGCTATGATAACATTATAGGATCATGTACAAAAAATAGATGATATGGTTAATCCTTCATTAAATGAACATCAATCGTCATTAGAGCAGTCAGGATTAGCTCTAGAACCATCATAGTTAGTTCTAGAACCATTACATTTAGTTCCAGAACCATCACAGTTAGTTTCAAAACCACACCAATTCTTTGCAAGTGAAGATAACTTCACTCCAGAGGAACGTGATTTCTCTTGGGGAGAGGAAGGATCTGTAGCATTAGATTTACAGATATCAGGAGATGGTAAAGAATTTTTGGAAAATAGCAGTAACGAGGAGTTTGATCTACAACAAGATAAGTATCATAACTCTTCCTATTGTCCTTTGTCTAGCATTCTGCCTCTAGAAACATTCATAGATGTTGCTACATATCATATATTGTTACCACATGCTTGTCCATTAAACACCTTAATGGAACCCTTTCAACAAATCAGTTCATCATATCCTGGAACCAAACATGTTGAAATTCAACTAGGAAATTTTTTGTTAAAGAATGATGAAGAGGCCAAACTATTTGATGTTCTAAAGGATCATACTAAAGCATTTTCTTGAGACTATAGAAATGTGAAGGGAATTCATCCAAGTATCTGCACTCATCACATTTATACTAAAAATATTAGACCAATTAGGCAACCTCAGAGAAGGATTAATCCAGCCTTAAGGGATATAGTCAAACAAGAAATTGAAAAACTATTACAAGTAGGTTTTATCTACCCTATCTCAGATAGCCAGTGGGTGTCTCCTCTTGTAATTTTCCCTAAAAAGAATGGAAAATAGAGAATTTGTGTTGATTATAGGGAACTGAACAAAGCCACCCTGAGAGATTATTTTCCCTTACCATTCATAGATCAAGTCTTAGACAACCTTTCAAGTAAACAATACTTTTCCTTCTTGGATGGATTTAGTGGGTACAATCAAATTAGAAATGTTGTTGAGGATTAGGACAAAACTATATTTACTTGTTTATGGGGTACCTTTGCTTACAGGGTATTGCCATTTGGACTATGTAATTCTCCAACAACCTTTCAAAGCGCTGTATTAGCAATTTTTACCGACCTAACAAATGACTGTGTGGAGGTATAAATGGATGACTTTACTGTGTATGGAGATACATTTAATGTGCCTTAAAATTTTTGGAAAAAGTATTAACAAGATGTGAAAAACATCACTTGTCTCTTAGTCATGAGAAATGTTTGTTGATGGTTGATGAAGGGATCGTATTAGGGCACCATATTTTAAAAAGAGGAATTTAGGTTGACCAGAATAAAATCAAGATTATTTTAGACTTGCCTATTCCACAAACTTCCATAGATATCAAATCATTCTTAGGACATGCTGGATACTATAGGCATTTTATCAAATATTTTAGTAAAATTGTTGCCCCAATGTTTAAATTACTTACCAAGGACTATGAATTTCTTTGGGATGGATAGTGTCAACATGTTTTTAAAGAAATTAGTAACTACCCCGATATTACAAGGACCTAATTGGGAGAAACCTTTTCACATCCAAATTGATGCCTCAAATACCTTAATTGGTGCAGTTTTGGGACATAGAGATAAAGAAGGAAGAATGTATGCTAATTACTATCTTAGTAAAAATCTTACTCCCAATGAAAAAAATTACACTACCACTGAAAAATAATTTCTGGTTGTGATCTATGCAATCAATAAATTTAGACATTACATTATAAGGGACAAAATATTTGTACATACATATCACTCAACAATTAAATATTTAATGAACAAACCTAGGTATAATAATTAGATGGTCATTAATTCTACAAGAATTTGATATTACCCAGGCAAATCTAATGTGGTGGTTGATTTCTTGTCAAGATTGACCAGTACAAGGGAGCAGGATCTAATCAAGGATAACTTTCTAGATGAACAATTATTTGCTATTTCAGCTAACACACCATGGTTTGCTAACATGGAAAATTATCTTGAAACAAGGAATTCTCCTCCTTCTTTCACTAAAAAATAAATTAAAAAATTAATCAAAACTAGTGCACAGTTTAAGTGGTTAAATGGAATGCTATTTAAATGTGGTCCTGATTTGGTTTTATGCAGGTGTGTAAGAGAAGATGAAATTTTTGACATCCTCTAGGCATGTCATGATGAACCAAGTGGAGGAAACTATTCAATGAAAATAATAGCTCATAAGATACTTGGCACTGGTTACTATTGGCCATCTCTGTACAAAGATGTGAAGAGATATATTAGGCGGTGTGATCCTTGTCAAAGGATGGGATAGCCAACCATTACCAATGAAATGCCTCTGTAACCACAAGTTGTGATTGAACCATTTGAGAGATGGGGATTGGATTTTGTTGGACCTTTTAATCCTCCTTCACAAGGAAAAGAGCACATTCTTGTGTGTATTTATTATTTAATAAAATGGTCAGAAGTGCAGGTTTTAGCAAATGCCACTAAAGAAGTAGTTATTAATTTCCTTTGGCACATAATTATGGTAAAGTTTGGAGCACCAAGAAGCTTAGTTTTAGACTAGGGACCATAATTTATGTCTAATATGATCCAGGCTTTCACAATGTATTATCAGATCAATCATAAGAAGTCATCTCCCTATCACTTGCAAGAAAATGGACAAGTTGAAGTAACAAATAGAGAATTAAAAAACATCCTCACTAAAACAATTGAATCTAAAATAAGAGATTTGGTAAAAAGACTACCTGAAGCTGTTTGGGCTTACAGTACAACTTGGAAAACCATAATAGGGTTTTCACCATATGAGTTAGTCTATGGGGAAAAGCCCTTGTTGCCTATTGATTTTGAACTACAGACATTGAGGATAGTAGCTAAGGTGGGAATTGAATTGGATGTAGCTCAAAAAGAGTGAATCCTTCAACTCAATGAATTAGATGAATTTAGAATGGAAGCACTTCACCAGATAGAGATAATCCAAGGTCAAAGGAAGCAATGGCATGATTCACATATCAAGAAAAGACAATTCAAAGTAGGAGACTGGGCATTGCTATCTGATTCTAAGTACCAACAATTTAAAGGTAAATTAAGAACCAGATGGTTGGGACCTTATCAGATCAAGCATATATTTGACAATGATTCTATCTAGTTACTTCTCATTGATGGCAGTAGAAGAATACTGTTGGTCAATGGACACAGGCTAAAACTTTATAAGAAGCCTCCTACTAAGGATGAATTCTTGAAACAGATTGAAGCAAGCAAAAAATTTGATCATATGGAAGAACTCGTTTCTTCCAAAATGATCAAATAATTAGATGAAGAGATCTAGAATAAAGGAAAGAGAATGAAAACTAGTAAATGGCATTCTCTTCCAAAAAAATTATATATATATATATATATATATATATATATATATATATATATATATATATATATATATATATATATATATATATATCAATTGAAAATTAGTAATGATGGTTGATCTTCTCAAATAAGTGGCTAATTCATATACAACTTTTTTGAAATTCTAACTATTTTCTAACCATTTTTTAGGGATGATGTGTCAACATGATGGAGGGATTACATCATCAAGGATGGTAATTATGTTTTTAACTTGTTAAAGGTTTAATTAAGTTTGCATGTGTTATTGAGTTGATTTAGAAAGATTAGTATGATGAGTCATCTATTATACATCATGGTTAAATGTGCAAAATCATGAGAAGGATATTGATAATGGAATGAGTTGATAGATAACCATAATCATTTTTATGATTGAAGCAATGAAATCTGCTAGTTTCACAGCTAAGTACAGTAGTTCTATAGCCAAAATTGATAAGTTCTGTAGCTGAGTACAGTAATTCCATAACTGAATTCACCAAATCAGCAACCAAATTAGCTAGTTCTATAGTCAAAATCATCAGTTCCATTGAGACAAGAAGCAATTTTTAGCTAACTTGTGAAAGATTTAAAGAAGAATGAATCATGGGAATAAAAAAGAAGTCAGAACCAGAGAATGATACCCAACTCCTTGCAGACAAAGAAGTAGTAAATATCTTTCAACATGCAGGATGGCTGGAGTTTCTAAAGAAATTTCCCAAATACAATGATAAACTAGTAAGAGAATTTATTATCAATTTAGAACAAATAAGGACAAAGATTAGGAAGGTTTTCATTCCTTTTTCTATGAATATCATAAGTGAGATGTCTGGAATACTGATAATGCATGTCCCAAACCCTGTCAAAGGGACATTGAAAGACCTGGTTGAAACCCTATTGAAAAAAGGGGAAGCTGAACCCCAATATATTTATAATACAAAGAAAATCATCAAAAGAGTTAAGAGGGCCAAATTGACCAAACTCTTTGACAGAGTAGCATTTTGGATAGTCAAATATTTAACATGTGATGGACAATTTGGGACAGTAGGAAAAGAAGTCCTAGAAATCCTTATACACCTTAGATATGGAGTTGAAAAACTAGAATATTTAGTAAACCTTCCAAGGTTTCTTTTTAACTCCATCCATACCATGGCCCAGAGGTATTCTTGGGGTGTAAGAACAATTAGACATCATGGGTTAGTGCATTTAGTATGCCAACACCATTTCCTTTTCAAGAAAAATGGGGAAGAAATGTGGGACAAATTTCTTGGCAAGTTTGAACAAAACCCTAGTATTCCTAGAAGAACAATAGAAAATCTTCCTACTCCTTCAGTTCATTTAAAAACTGCTACCATTGCTGAAGAAAAAAAATATTAGGAGAAGAGGAAATACCAAAAAGAAGAAAATTTGAAAGAAAAGTTAAAATTGCAGACCCTACTGTACTTTCTCAAGCCATTTCTTCTTCTATTGAGGTTATAAAAGAACTGGTACCTGTCTTTGACAATGACAGTTCACTTAGGCCTAAGCAAAAGGTGAAAACCAAAATAAGTTCTAAGAGGAGACCTATGTCTGCACATTTTGAGGCTCCTCAAGAAAGAAAATGTCATAAAAAGTCTAAAGAAAGTTCAGAGGAGTTGGAAGAACAAGAAAGGCTAGAAACTGAAGCTACTAATATTTTGGGCAGCATGGCTATGACTCCTCCTGAATCAAGCCAAGCAGAAAAGGAAAAAGAAGATGAAAGATTTGAGGAGCTGGTTTTCTAAGAAATGAGTGAGACTACAACACCATCACATGCAGAATATGAATAGGCATCTTGGATAAAGAAAGGGAAATCCCCTATGGTGGAAGAGGAATGCTTAACTCCCTAAGAAATTTCAGAAAAAGAATAAAACTGGCAAATTAAATAGGCTCTATTTTTGTCTAGAGTATAACTTATTATCAAGGAAAAAGATGAGGAATTAAACTTCCTCAAACTCAAGTTAGACAAGAAGGAGATACTCCTTGCAGAATTAACAAACTAGTTCACAGCCACGAATGAAGAATTAGTAGAAGCTAAAAGTCAACTAATGGAGAATGAGGAAAAATGTACAAGACATACCTCTATGTCAACAGTCTCTACACAGATTGAATTAACTTATTTACCACTCAAGTAGTTATGGGATGACACATGCAGAGAAATCAGTGAAATCAAAGCATCCAATACATACTTGAAAGGCAAATTGGTGGAAGAAGAGAAAACAAGGAAGGAATGGGAAGACAAATTTTATAAGGAGGAAAATGATAAGTATAAATGTCTTGTGAAAATACAAATAGTTTGTATGATGAGTGAGAAGCTTCTTGCATGCAGAAGACCTTCTCCTATTTATAGCATGCTTTCAGAGGAACAATTCATTCGCTGGCAGTTGGCAAGGATAGCATGTGGCCTTCCACATGAAATAAAAGATGAAGCTAATTTCTCAGTCGCCTACTCCTTAGCTAATACATAATATAAAAACCTTCTTTGTGAATTTTACCTCTACAATTTTATGCTAGAAATAAATACAAGTTTTATGATCAATTTGTATGTAGGAGAAACCGAGCTTAATATATTTGTCTCTATTCTTCAAAATTAGATTTCATGGAAAGAAATGGAGTCAAAGCATTGGTTAAAGGCTAGTTCATCCAGTCTTTGTATGAGAATTCATTATGGTAATCCATCCACCTTTGCTACATATTTCCAATCCCATGCATTTAATGATAAATTCAAGGGACCTTATCTTTTTAGTTTACAACAAAGCATGGATGTCTTCACCTCCTATGAAAGGGTAAATTTTGATAATATCTATGATGCATGTTTAAAAAGATGGGAATTTCTCTCGATGGCATTGAAAATAAGGGAAATAATATCCCCTTCAAATTTGATCTAGAGTTTAGAAAGGGCAAAAGCTTTATGCACAATAATTCCCTAGATCAATGAAACTCCCCTGAGCATATAGATAGGAATGCAGACAAGGCCACCTCTACTTCTCACCCCCATATCTCCTTGGCAAAATAGAGAACCTCAACATCCCACTCAATTTGAGGAATGGAAAAGAAAAGTAGAAGTAGGAGTAGGGTATAGTACTTCTGAGTCAAAACATTGGGATATTTATTTTCAGCCATTTGATCTAAGCAATCAAATGGAATGCAGGATATACAATCTTGAATGTGAAGAATGAAGTTTGTAAAGGGACTTAAAAACAAGTAAGTATGGGGGAAGTGAATGAAGTTTGTAAAGGGACTTACAAACAAGTAAGTATGGGGGAAGTGATGAGGCTAGGATATGCCCAATAAAAGTATAATAAATGACCTCATCTTACCCTCTCTTTTTATTAAGTTTGATTGCATTTTGTAACTTTTATTTTGATCTGAGATGAGTTAGGATGTGATTATCCATCTTTTGTTGATTGTGATTCTAACGTTTTAAAATATCTGTAATTCCTAACAAGTGTGTTGGAAAATTCTAGTTTTGTAATAAAATAGGTCATCATTAGGCTAAAGAACAAATATGAAGTGGATTGCATGTTTTTGGAAGCATTGGACTCAATTTAGATTAGTTCTAAAACCTATAGAATCTGTTCTGGAATCATCACAGTTAGTTTTGAAACCTACAGAATCTATTCTGAAACCATCATAATTAGTTCTAGAACTCCACCATACTATTTCAAGTCATCACATTTTTATACTTAGCTCCAAAACTCTATATTTAGCTCCGATACTCTTATAGATAAGCTTCAGAACTTTTGTGGCTAGATATGGAATTGATGAGGATCTATTCCAAACAATTGGTGATTTGTCGGATCAATGATCCCATTAAATCAAGAACAGATTCCTAATTTTTCAAAATTGTAGAATCAATACATTTATCACATAGCTGGATATCCAGCCACATCTTGATTTAATATCTATTCTGGTTATGATTCATTTCCATCATATTTATGAAATAGTTACAGCCATCAAAGCATCTATATATACAGACCTGAGAATATATAATATAGAATATAGAGAGAAAAGGATACATCAGTACATTTGTAATACAAAACATTTTATCAATGAAATAGCCATTTTTATTTTGAAAGCAAATTAAATTATTCGAATCCTATTCTAGGCGAAGCAAGGGCCCACTCCTCCAAAGAACCAAGATCTTCATTTTTGTCGGTATTTATATTTCTATTTGCAAAAGTAAATAGGTAATTTTTCTACATTTATAAATGCTTCCAACTCCTTAAAATTAAGATTTGTTGTAAATTTGTTCCTGTAGGCATTTTAGATTAAATTTTCATTTCTGCAACGTGTGTTTATTTCCAACAATCAATTTCATTTTTGCAACGTGTGTTTGTTTCCAGCAATCTATTTTCATTTCTGCAATGTGTGTTTATTTCCAGTAATCTATTTCATTTCTACAAAGTGTGTTAATTTCCAGTAGGTTTGCATAGTTTGATTCCAATAAGGTTTTAACCAAGAAATCCTTAAGACATTAAAAACCCCCCAAAATAACAAAAATACAAATACCTCCATTCAATTACTAAATTTCTATGATTCTTCTTGTTGCATATAGCTTTAGACATAGCCCTAGTTAAATATGACATCAACAGAAAGTTGATTAAATGAAGGGGATGATGACACCAATCACAAGGTAAGTCTTCTTAAAAAATAGTTTGTTTCAACTGACATGACATTGGACACATTGATAGTTTTTGTCTAAACAAGGTAAGACAAGATGAGTTTCCATCAAGGAGTATGGTTTCTACAATTGTGAACAAATAGGTCACATTACTAGATTTTGCAAGCAAAGGTCATTAAGTCAGAATATATTTTATTAGGATCCTAGAGTGCAAGATAGAAGAAAGTGAACTCATGGAGACCAAAGGTGTTAAGTAGGAATTATTCTATGTTTATAGGTCTAAGTAATCTATTTGATATGGTGGAGAATGTTACAAAAGTTGAAGAGTACCAAGGGCTCTCATTATCTACTCATGTTGTGAATGAAGAGACCAAGCTAAAAGAGAAGTTGAAGGTATTGGTTGAGGCTAGTTCTGAGGTAAGTATGGATCCAAGTGAATATATTTCTATTGTTAAGCATGTTTCATACATATATATTAGTTGTTTATGCCTAGAATGAGGTTCTAAGCTGCAAGGTTGATTATTCAAATGAAAAGGTATGTCAAGATTCCATAGTTGCTCCATGTGTTATCAATTGTATCTTAGAAGAGAAGGAGAGTGATATAGAAAAGGAACTAGTCGTCATAGTTTAGACTAAGAAGAAGAAAAACAAGATCAAGAAGTCTTATTGCTATAAGAGGATTCTTGTGGTTACTGAGGAGATGTGGGCTACTCTTGGCTTCACTTTATTTTAGAACATTGTAGCATAAATGATGTATCTGTCTATGCTTCTTAAGAGACTCATTTTAGTGGAGAAGCAAGTGTTGTTATGGTGTTCTTTAGATGGTTTTAGAATTTTAGAGTTGAGTTTTTCTTAAGTTTAATCATATATGTCTAGATGGAAGATATGTTATGGTGATGTCAGAATGATGTCATTACTATATATGGTCAGTCTGTAGGGTGAGATTGAAGGTTTTCAAGAAGAGGATTTGTGATTTTTCAAGATGATAATTTTGTACATAAAGGTATATTTACATTATTTTATCATGTTTTAGGTGATTCTATGGTCTGAAGGTATGTCAAGTCAAATTAGAGATTTTTGTTTGCTCTCGGGTTTCCTAGTTTGTGTTCAAGAGTATGCAGGTCCTAAAATGGGTTATAGGATGTATGGGTTCCTAAAGATGTGGAAGATCAAATATTGGTCTAGAAGAATGTAATGGTTGTCTTTAGATGTTTAAGAAGTTTTAGAGGTGGATGTTATTTGGAAGGTGCTATGTTGACCTTATTTGTTTTGAGATTCTAGGGTTTTAGGCTCTACTAGAAAAGTGGTTTGACTTATGAGTTGAGATCTAAGGCTTCTTAATAAGTTTAATGGGCCAAATGGGTTGTCAAATCAAGCTTTAAAAAGATATAAAGGTTTGTGGTTTTACTATTGTTTATTTTTTAATCAAAATGGAGGCCTAATTGGTAAGTTAGTTTGTGAAGGAAGTATGTTGCAGAGGTTGAGCTAGTTATTTCAAATTAGTGTGCTTGAGGGGGCATATAAGAGTGCTTCAAATATAATTTTTTATGTCCTAAATGTATCTTCTAAAAATTGTGGGCTCTGCAAGTTTTAGGTAGGGCTACAAGGAGACTAAACAGGCCTCGTGAGAATAATAGTGCTTTTTGTTTAGTTTATCCAAAAGAAAAAGTCATGAGTATTTCAAGGTGAGTTTTTAGGTTGTTTTAGAGCATATTTTATGATTGATGAGTGGCATGAAGTTCTATTCATGGTCTCTAATGTGGCTTGAGAAAAGTGAGTAGTAAGCCTATATGGTGGTTCTTTATGGTGTATGGAGATCTGAAGATGATGAAGTGATGCAATGGGTCATAAATCTTATGGGGAGTCCTCAAATGATTCTTGGTGAGTTCCATTAGATTTTAGTATTTTTGTGTGTTCCTTTTCATTGGTTACAATAATTGGTTTAAGAAGAGTGTTGACATAGAGCAAAAGGAAGTTGATAAGATAAGAAGAGGTAGGCTCAAGGTAAGGGGGAGTTTGTATCATCTTTATAATCTGGTCTTCTCCTATTTGTAGTCTTTTTAGGTCTTCAGGATCAGTTGGTGTCCACTTTATCATTGTGTCAAATGGGGAGAAAGTTCTTATTGTGAGAGTGCTTGAAGAGAGAGAAGGTGAGCTATATTTTGCTATATGATGTTTTTTAACATTAATGACAAAGGGGGAGATTATTGGAGAGTTGTCAATGATGTCATGGTGATGTCATGGAGGTGTCTTGGTGAGTGGATGAAGTGCTTTGATAGTGTAAGTGACCATGACAAAGTGTGCAATGTGCTTGTCAAATTGTGCTTGAAAGAGGCTTGGTGGATCTTTAGTTTTGGATTGGTTAGAGATGTTTAGGGATGAGTATCATGATTTAAGCATGAGAAAAGGGTCCTATAAAAATTCAATAATGGTTTGAGTGATTATGTGTATGAGTGAAATTCACCCAATTCATCATTATTCTTATCTAGACATTTTGGGTCCAATGGTAGAAAATCTGAGTAGGTAGTTTGATGACATCATAATTGCCACATGTGGATGAGTCAGGGGGAGTTGGTTATATGGTTGTGATAACATTAGTCCCTAATTTATATGTGCTATGTTTTAGGTCATGCACCTAAGTGCAGTCAAAGATATGTGGGTGAAAATTTGGGCTCTCAAGCATTTTGATAGTGTTTTTTATGTTCAAATAAAGTTGAGTAAGCATGTTGATGATGTCAACATTCACATGCATGGAGGTTTTAGGAGGAAATGGTCACATGGGTTAATTTAATATTGATTCTAGTTATTATGTGATAAATATTATGTCATGCACCTAAGCACGACAAAATATATACAAGTGCAAAGTTGGGCTCTTAGGCAGTTTGACATTGTTTTCCCATACTTAGCCAAATTTACATGAGGTAAGAAAGAATTGAGTAATTATTTTGGTGATGGAATATCTCACACATATGGATGTTTCAGAACAAGATGATCATATGGGTTTATTTAGTTTTGTTCCTAGTTATTTTTCACTAAATTTCAGGTCAAGCGCCAAAGTGTGACAAAAGATATGCATGTTCAAAGTTAACCACCCAAATAAGTTTTTGACATATTTAGATCTATGGTAAAAAAATATAAGTGATTAGATTAATGATGTTATATATTGCATATGTAAAGGCTTTAGGAGAAATTTGACACATGGTTGGATTCTCTTATCTAAGGAGATCACATGATCCAAATTTGAGAACATGCAAGTGAATGAAGTAAAAGATATGACTATGCAAAGTTAGCCTTCCAAGAAGATAATCAAGGTTCCCATACTTAGTCATTTTTAAACAAGTTAAAGTTTGAGCACCATCGACGGAGTGAGTTACTCCAAGAAGTTAAGAAATAGTGAGATAGTGCCAAGTGTTCAATGTTTAATGTCATGTAGATATAAAGATCAAGATTCTTCCAGGGATCAATGATGAGTAGGCGATTATATAGATAGAGATAAATAGTGTGTATTGAAGTCAAAAGGTCAAAGTGATAGTTGTTTAGCATTGTTAAAGACCCAGCTTCGTACATGATATTGATGGAGCTTATGAGGTCAAATTTGCAAGAGTGTACGAGATGAGGTCAACATGTTTAAAGTTTAACATTTGGAATTGGCAAACTATGTGTTAAAGTTTGAAGCTTTGTATAATAAAATCAATGGTGCATGTTTAATCTGAATAGTGAGGACTCAAAGATGTGAGCATAGTGTTTGAAGTTTAACGATGACCGTTTGCATTTAAATATTTGAATTTTTAAAAGAAATACCAGTGTCTAGTTTTTTAGCTATATCTTTCAATCTATGACAAATTTTCTCATGATGTAAAAAGAAAACTTGTAGAGGACTCCAAGGCACATCTAGAAATATAGATTTGATGATATTAAATTAAGTTTAGTCAAATATATTGAGGTTAAAATTACTATGTTTTTGTGTATGTCTTGCAAGTAACCCAGGAAGGATGTTTGAGCTTGTATTGGTGCTATTTTAATATCTCATGATGAATTGGATATTGGGGAGTGTTTTAAAACCATGAGGATGATCTATGTGAATTATGGATGTTTAAATAATCTTATATAATATTCACAAAGGTTTATAAGTTAGATATGTTTTTGTTCAAGGTGACTATGTGCACATATTATTGTTTGAGTGAATTATGCTTAAGTAGAATGGTATTGTGATGGTTATTGACACTTAAAAAGGACCCATATATCATGTGGAATGGGTCCATGAATTTTTAAAGTTTTCTTATGTTTTAGTTTGCTCAGAGAAGTGTCAAAGAGATGAATGGGTCTCTATAGGACCTAAAAGTGACTTAGGTCTATTTGAAAGTGGATTGTGCTTAAGTGTGACCCATGTGAGATGCCTTAAGGGTGAAGGCATGTATTGTGTCTAACATGGAAAATATTATGGACTTGATAATTCATAAATTCTATATAAATATTTAAACCAAATGTGATGGTTTATAGATATGTGGAAGAGGCTTGTGGAAGATATGTGAAAGACTTGAGTGTGATGAATGAGCATTGAAGTGAAGGAAAAAGAATATTAGGTGTGCCCAGTGGATGGGTTGATAAGCAGAGTAGAGTGAGGACTATGTGTATGACATGTAGGTCATATTTATAATGTCTAAATAGTGATCTTATAGATTGAGGATATGTGAAGAGGTTTGAGGGTGCATATAAGGCCTGCTTGAGATAAAGAGAGAATTTGTACAAGGGTTAGATAAATAGAGACCCATCATCAAGTGTTGAAGACATCAGTTCTAAGGTGGAGGTGTCACTTCAAAGGAGGGTATAAAAGACTTGATATTATTTAGGAGTAGTTACTCCTTGTGAAACAAGTGTTTCATTAAAAGCATTTGGTCAGTATGATATGATCAAGGTTTGTTGGTCTAAAGGAGTTGACCAGTCTCTTGTTTATAATTTATTATAGGACAATAGTCCATGTGTTGCAGGTTTGAGAGTGGGTTTTATTACCCATGAGGGTTTCCCAAAGGAAATATGTGTTATGTGTTTGATCTTGTGTAAGCATTTGATGAGTGAGGTCTCTTGTTAATGTTGCTTGATCAAGTTGGTATATGTTGATTGTTTAATAGTTTGAAAAGAATACAATTATAATTTAAATATATGGGCTCACTGATTCACCCTCCATTTTAGTGATTGTACCTATAATATGAATATCAATGGTTCATAAGAATTCATACTATCAAAATATTGATGGTGTGAGTTGAAGTTAAAGAGTCAAATGTGCAGAAGGCATGCAAAGCTGCCAAGTTACACAATCATAGGAGCTTAGAGCTTAGATCAATGGTGAGCACTGTAAGATAAAGACATAGTTAATTTATAGAGATCCATGATGTATATTTATTAAACAAAATTAGGGAGCATGAGATGAGGACAATGTGTCCAAGGTTTAACATATGCTCAGTGACCATTTTAATTTAAATATTCAAATTTACGAGGGAAAACTAGTGCTTAATTTTTATGCTATAACTTTTGATATATGAAAAAAAATTTAATGGTGTAAAAATAAAAGTTATAAAGGAATTCAAGAATAATCTAAATAACCTACTTATAAGGTCTGAATTTTTTTACATATAATTTTATGGATATTTAAAGTTGACTATTTGTTCATTAATGGTGCTATTGTGTACAAAATAATGTTTGAGAAAATTGTGCTTTAGCAGAAGAGTGTTTTGGTGGAAGCAATCACCTAAAGATGTCTTAGAGATCATATGGAGTGGATATATGTAATTAAAAGTGATTTTATGTTTTTAATTTACTTGATGAAGTGATAAATGGGTGAATAGGTCTCCATGAGACTTATAAGGGATAATGAGGCCTAATTGAAAGGCGTAGTTGCTTAAGTGTGACCCATAGTTGCTATGGCCAACCTGTGTGGATGTTATTGAGATATGTAATACGTATTAATGGTTAAGACAAGTATTATGGCTAACCTAGATGATGATATTTAAGAAGACTATATAAATAGTATAGACCAAGGCAATGGTTTCTAAACTTGAGTGTGCAAGTGTTGAGAGAGAAGAAGATAAAGGTAAAGGAAAGAGATCAAAGAGAGTGTGCTTAGTGGATGGACTGAGGTACATAAATGATTGAGGATGAGTGAAGAAGAGTAGAGAGATACAAAAGGGTGTTTTGGATGCATTGCTTGTATGAGCAAGTTTGTGTGTGTGTGATGAGTTAAAATAAACGTGTTATACATTGTGTCTCCAATCAGATTGGTCTATAATCAAAATTTTGGAGTTGTTGATTAAAATAAAGTGTTGTATGGGTGATAAAAATATAGAACAAGTGAGTGTTTGTTCACAATTAGGGATGGGTGATCCTTGTGAAGTGGGTGCTTCACTAAAAGGTCTCATGTTTGTGATCATCTTATAGGACAAGTAGTCCATGTGTTTGTAGGCTTGACAGTGGGTTTTATTCCCTAAGAGGGTTCCATGTAGATATTATGTTATGTGTGTGATCTTGCCTCATCTTTATTATTCATTATTATGAACATATTGTATGCTTTATGAATGCTTATGGTCATTGATTAAGATTTTGAAAGAATTACATTTTAAGTTTGAAATATCTTGCATCACTGATTCACCCCACTCTCTCAGTGATTATACCTCCAACAATTAAGTGCAATCATGACTCATTTTAAATGCAAAGGTTGTTATTAATTAATGTGATAATTTTGAAATCAATATTTAGTTCCCTAGTAAAATATAATTTAGTCAGGGATGATGTTGAAATTCAATAGAAAATTATCATTTTTAAAAAAAATTTCAACTTTCAGAGTGAACTCAAATTTGTTTAGCCAATTGAATGTGACTAACGATCTCCTATGGAATGGATTTGAACAATGTCAACTTGGCCAATGACCAATGATGTATATATTTTTTTTATTAGTTTATTGTCTTATGTCCTTAACAACACTTATCAAACCAACACTACTGAAGCAAAGTTACTTGAAGGGATTATTCCAAGAATATTTATCAATGACAAATAAAAGTGTAGAAATAAAGAAATAAAAAAATAATATTACCTATCAAGGTGAAAACCATAAATGAGACAAGAATTTTAAAGTGGAAAACTGAGCGTATTGGAAAAAAACCCATGTGATCTTATATGAAGGCTTGTCACTAAAATCTCCACAATTACAATTTAGAAGCAAAAGAAAATTGAGAAGAAGAGAGATATAAATTTATAGTGAGGAAATTATGAGAGGCAGATTATTTTATAGAGCTAGAGGAAAATAATGGGAGTTACAAAAAATTCCATGATTACCGTACAAGCCTCCTTTGTGTGTGTCACTTATGGCCTAACTCCTTAAAAATTGAAAGGGAGTGTTTGTTAAGTAGGGAAAGGGGTTACTTATGCAAGTAATTTCAAAGTCATAAAGGGGAATAAAGAGGTGAGTGAAACCTCATGGAATGCAAATTTATGTGAATTTATAATTCACATAAATAAAAATTCCACACACATCAAGGGAATTTAGGATAAAATAAATTATCTTAAATAAAAGGTAATCCTAAAACTCCCCCTTAAACTTTATTTACATATTTATAAACAAATAAAAAGGGAGGAAACATTACTAACTCTCCCCTTAATGAAAAATTCCTTTAATCCTAATATATTACAATATAGTGCAAATATTTCTTTAGATAATGGCTTAGTGAAAATATCAATCATTTATTCTTGAGTAGGATAGAAAGAGAGAAGAATTTGATTGTCTTAAAAAAGTTCATGCTGAAAGTGATGTTGAATTTCAATGTGCTTGGACCTTGCATGAAAAATCAATTTTTTTCTAAGGCAATGACAATTTTATTATCACCAAAAATTAAAGTAAATGAAGTTTGAGGGTGGCCAAAATATTCAAGAAATATTCTAAGCTAAATAGCTTCCTTGGTAAAATGATTGCAAGCTTTATACTTAGTTTCTATGGAAGATAAGGATACATTAGTTTGATTTTTACTATTCCATAAAATTGTGATAGAACCCAAAAAAAACAATAACCACTTGTGCATCTACAATCATTAGGATCATAAACCCAATTAGAATCTAAATAACCTACTAAAGATAAATTGTTATTCAAGGTATATTTGATGATAAAAGCTAGAGTACCTTTAAAATAATGAATAATTATTATTTTTCTTAATTTCCACTTATTTCTTAATTTTGGAAGAAGATAAGAAACTAGTAATAAGGGTGTGGTATAAATACCTAGTTGGTGATACGCACATAATTCAGATGAATGTCAAGAACTCTTTGGATAAGAAGGAATAACCTATAAATAATAACACACTAACGAAGGGTATTGTTAGCAAGATAATTAATTGGACTGCCTAGTGTGAGTTAGATCCAAGAAGCATATGCTTGCTAGGAGATTGTCAATCCACTGTTGATAACAATCAAGTTGGAAATGATAAAGTAAGGTACTTATATAAGATAAAGGAAATGAAATACAAGAAGAAATTAGGATGGTTTTAAAATAAAATGACTAAATATAACAAAATTTGATCAATACTTGTGCTAAAGTAGGTGGGGTCTGGTTCAAAAAATAAAAAAAGGTGCTATGAATAGTGTTGTTCCCAAAATATATCACTCCTTTTTGGGGACAACATATGAAATATTTTGGTCTTGCAGGCCAAAATCCTCTCTTCCCTTCTCAAAAATTGTTCTGAGCATTTAAATTCTTCATTATTCAAGCTTTTTTAGCTAAGGGACTAGCAGGTTCAACAGGTCCAATGACTTCAACAGGAGAGCTATCACAAAGGAACAACTTTCCAATGCTTAGGCAATTTCAAGCTTGGTTCAATACCAAGGTTCAACTCAAAGGTCCATTGACAAGCTTCAATCAAAAGATTAAACCATTGAACCATTAAACCCCACTTCCAAAGGTTCAAAGGTTCAATGGGTTCAAAGGTTCAATGATGTCAGCAGACTTAAAGAGTTAAGCGCTTCGGCAAAAGTTCAAAGTTCAATCACCTCAACAAGTTCAATGGCTTTGAAAGACTTAGAAGAAAAGAAGAAAGATTGAACCCATTGAACCTTTGAACCTTGAACCAAAATGGTTCAAAGGTTCAAGTTTCAATGAGTTCAATCGAAGTTCGAAGAGTTGTTCCAATCAATTAGTTTAAAGTTGGTTCAAACGGTCAATTGAATGAGTGGAACACAGTATTGAACCATTGTTGGTTCAATCAGTCAGTTCAAAAGAGTCCCCCAAAGCCAAAAGGGTAGGTGCCCTTGCGGAGGGCAGGGAACATTTGCTCAAAGATCAAAGAGAAGGCCGAAAGGGTAATGTTTCCTTCAGACTTTTTGTCTGAAGAAATTACCAAGTAAAGGAACCAAAATAATTTCATCAGAAAGATTTTTTGTGGAAGAATTTCACAAAGGAAATCCTTCGAACAAAATGTCCAAAGAAATTCCTTCAAACATTTTATCTGAAGGAATGATCAAGGGCCCGATTGAAAACAACTAAGGTGAAGGAATCCCTTCAGACATTTTGTTTGAAGGATTTGAAGGAAAAGGCCACCCAAAGAATCTTGAAGGGCAAGTACCCTTGCAGGGGGGCTCTCGGCACCCAGAAAATGGACCTTTCTCAAAGAATCGAAGGGACACCTTCCCTTCGGGGTGTTCCAAAGACATAAAGCTGAAGGAATTTCAAGGCTTCAAAAGACTTAGCCAAAACAAAAGATTCTAAGAAAGAGATTGAACCGTTGAACCTTGAACCAAAATGGTTCAAAGGTTCAAAGAAAACTCCAAGCAAAGGAAGGAAGCAGAAGATTCCAGAGACCAGTTTAAAGAGATGGTTCAACCAAAGAGCAAGGAAGCAATTGAACCAAGGAAGCAATGGAACCAAGGAACTGATAAAGATCACCTGAACCGTTGAACTATTGAACCAATGAAAATTTAAAGGTTCATGGTTTAATATGGTTTAAACAACCAACAATCATTGATGTCCTCGTGGATGCCAAATTTAAGGTAATAGAATATCTGTTAATTTTAAAATATAGCATGGAACTTGAAGGATGAACCAAGTGACCAGCTGAAGAAGATAGCTCGAGAGCTCCAATTGCAACAAGGAAGAAAAGGCTATAGAAGATATTGAAATATCTATGAGAGAGTTATTTTCAGTAGGTGAAACAGTCCACCAAGTAGTCATCTAATCACACCAAATCAAGGATGCGGCCTATTTTTCTTCCATGAAGTAAAGGCAAAGTGAACAACTGTGTAAATAAGAAGGAAAGGACCAGGTGGCCTATACTTTAGAGGAGACATATGAGATGAATTGGCACACCACAGTTAAGGTTGATGCACTGTTCCAAGCATGGCCCCTTGACAGAATTGAAAATGCATTCAAGGCATTGAATGTAGCATGGGCCGTTCCATGGAATAAAGTGCCAACCCTTTCTTGGTTTCTATATATTGTAATCTCTTGTTTTATGAAAGGGGGATCTCTCTATTATAAAAGAAAAACTCTACCAAAATTAAAAGGTGATTACTGAGACTTTGAGCTCAGATTGTTGATCATATTTCTTTGTTTGAATGAGAAAGCAGGTTACTTTTAGACTTTGTGTTATGATAGCTTGTGTCATTTAGGGGATTATTTTTATGTCTATTTCCTAAATGTGTTCTTGTCTATTCTATTAAAATAAGCAGAACTAGTGGAAGTAATCATGAAGGTGTCCTGAAGCCAATTGTGGAGAGACTTTGTGCTGCCATAATTGCCTTTAGTGTGTTTATCTATTTTCTATTTTTGTGTAAAGGACGTTGGGATGACTTTGTACCCCCATTGTCCTTTGTATTTCACTCTTGAGAGTTGAGGTGGAGACTTTATGCTACACCTCATTCTACTGGTTACTGCACCCTTGTTACCTATTGGTTACCTACCAGAAAGAACTCCTGTACCCTGCTGCAAGACCACTTCTGAAAGAAGAGAAGTGCCCTTATTATTATCACCAAGATTTCTCTTTTGTCTATGAACATCATCTCTGAAAAAAGAGAGATGGATGGTGTAGTCCTACCTCTAAGTGTTATTTTCTACTTATATATATAGTATGTAGCTCCTCATATTTATAGGGAACCTCCCCTTGATGAGAGGAGAGATTTGTCCACCTATGATGTGGTAAACCTGCACATTGGGCTAACCAATCTCCCTATGATATGGTTGAAGAGACCTATTTTGCTTATCATTAGTGACAAAATATTCACCCAACAATTTTTAGTGACTCAGCTGGGGAAGAGCGCACATTTTGAAGCCTTAGGCTTCAAGCTGAAGCAGAGCCAGTTCTTTCCCATTTTTATTCTACAATCTGGTAACTCCACACTATACTAGAAGCTAGAGAGCCCAAGGTGTTGTTGACCCTATTTTTGATTTGGTGTAGCAGGGCAATTTTAATTTGTTCCCTCCCCAACTTCAAGTTCAATGATCCAGGAGTGTTCCTCCTACCCATACCAAGTCACCAACACAAGGCAAAGCTTCTTTTTCTATTGTTAGTAGAGCTTTACCTATACATACTCCACCTAGATTTGTTATCCCCATTTTCCATAATCAAATCATGGCAGTTTAAGGCCCCTAGGGTAACTCTTTTGGCCTACTCAATTTAATCCCACCTCTATATGATCTTCCACACAATTCAAGGAAGAATTTATCCAAATTCTTTATTGATGGGAGAGTTTATCTTGATGAACATATTGCTGCTTGCATCATAGCTTGTGGTGTGATAGGCATGGAGTATGAAGATGTAGTAGTCAGGCTGTATGTGGAAATATTGTAAGGTGCTACTAAAAACTGGTTCTACCATCTATAGGCCCAGATTGTGACTGAATAGAACACTCTTAAAGATAAATTTGAAGCCAGATTCAAGCCTACAAAAGATGCACATGCCTTACTGGCCCAACTCACACAGATGAAGAAGGAACCTCATGAACCTATGAGGAGGGACTTCATTGCCAAGTTTGACAAGCTGAGGAACCAGATTTCTATAATTTCTCAGCCAACACCTGAGAACCTTAAATGCTTCTTCATCAACTCATAACTACCTGAAGTGAGTTTCCTACTGAGATGGGCTAGCCACATAGACCTTGTTGCTGCTCAAGATTTGGCTACTGAGGTAGAAGATGACCTTATCTTGGCAGGAAAGATAGGGATAGATCCTAACAGAGGTAAATCCTCTTCATCTTCTGAATATTCACCTATAGTCACCACTAATCTAATGGTGTAGAAGCTAGAAAATGAGTTGCTAGATCTTAGAAAGCAAATGGTGCAAGGGATGTCATCTGCTCCTTCATATAGAGATATACCAAGGAGGACATTCCCCAATTAGTCATACCAAGGCCATGCTGCTAGGAATCAAGGGCAGCCAAATCATCTTCCTCCCCCTTAGGGGAAATTGGCCATTAAAGCACCTCCAACCAATTCAACAGTCAGATATCTTGAAGCAGAATTAGATTTCTCCTTCCAGCCTGAGTTGAACCTAGAAGATGATGCTAATCTCTTCACAGAGGGAGAAGAAGAATTAGCTAGTGACTCCAACATTAGTTTCCTAAATTATCAAGATGAACCCAAAAGTGAAGGTAAAATAGTTGATGGAAATAAACTATATTCACCTAGTCCAAGAACCAGTTAGCCCAACAAGTTGATAAAGAAAAAATAGAGGAGGAACCTCAACCAACAATTTCAATTGCTAAGCGGGGAACCACTCTACCTTTCCAGCCAAAGGACCCAGTGATTTCAAGAAAGGTAAGTACAAACATATCTACACCTTCTACTTCAAATTCATAGACCAGTCCTCCCCTTCCCAAAAACCAAAAGGATGAACTCCCATCCTCTATTCTTAGTTCATTTCAGACATTTGACATAATTGACCATATAAAGAAAACCAAAATTCAAATGTCAGAATTAGAATTCTTGCAATCCAACCCTGAGTAGTTAGATAAGTTGGTTCAATGTGTAGAGAGCCATGTTGTCCCTATAGGATAAGCAATTCTAAAGGTAACTCATGATCCCCCCAAGAACACATCCACTAGGAATAACCTTGTCATTACTCCTCTTGCTGCTCTTGGGAAGACTGAACCATTTTATGTCTCTCTGCTGATAAATGGACACCAACTGAATAATTACATCATAAATTTTGGTGCATCTGACAATGTTATGCCTATCAAAGTGGTAGAATCCCTTGGTCTCACACTAACCAAGACATTTGGGAGATGTTTATCCATGGAGAACAAATAAGTGCCACTACTGGGACAAATCAAGGATGCCTAATTTGCATTTGCATCATTCCCAGACAAGAGAATCAAGATGATTGCCTTAGTGGCTGACGTCCCAGCATCATACGACATCCTTCTTGGGCAAATTTTTTGCAAGGATGTTGGTGGAAAATTAGGCATAGACCTATCTGAGGCGAGGATCCCAATCAAAATTGTTATGCAGAGATTGCTCCCTGAGAAGGAAGTAAAATACATGGTCACCCAAATATTAGTGCCTGAAGCTCAAATTCTATTTGAGTCTTCAAGCATGGGGAATTAATTTTTATCCACGGAGGAATTCCATGAGGTTTTTGATGAAATTCATGAATATGTCAACCTAAAAATTAGTTCAGATGGAACAATAGAAGGATTAGTGGAGCTCAGTGTAAGTGTAGAAAAATATCCCCCTCTAAATGAAGAAAAATCTAAGGAAAAATTAGTGTTTGATGAGGTATAGATTCTAGAATTTGATGGCAGCTGCTCCTCTATCAATTTAGGAGCCAAGATTGTGTTGATATCTCCTTAAGGAGATATTTTTTCTTTTTCATACAAGTTGCAGTTCAGCAACACCAACAACATAGCTGAGTATGAATCTCTATTGCTTGGATTGAAGGCTACTCAAGACAAAGGCATCAAACTCCTTCATGCCAAAAGAGATGTTGAACTGGTGGTTTTTTAGGTAAGGAACCTGTATCAAACCAAAAATGAGAGATTGTGCCACTACTGCAATCTAGTCTGGGATCAAATTGAAAGCTTTGATGCTTTTAGCATCTCTGCCATACTCAAGGAATTAAATGACTGAGCTGATGCACTGGCTATTTCAATAATTCTCTTGGTTCCTCACCTAATTTTAAGGGATATAGGTACACTATTGAACTAGTCTTTTGATCAAGTGTGCCTGACAATGCCAATCATTGGCAAGTGTTCAATGATAACCAAATCATTGCCTTCTTAGAGCAAAAAGATAGCTTTGAATAAATTTATTTCAAAGGTAGTGAGCCTTAGAAGCTGGAACCAGCCCCTGAATCAAGTGCAGACGTAGGTGAAGAATTCATGCAACTTAAAGGAAATAAAATCCCAAAAGGCCTGGTTTCCCTTGAGAAGCTATTTGATAAACATGACATATTCATCAAATAGTAGTAAATGGATTCAAGCTCTTCACAAGATTTTGATCAAATAAATCTAGGTACCAAAGAAAATACAAAGATGGTGAACATTGGGAAGTGCTGCACTCAGGAAGAGAAGTTCAAGTTCACTACTCTACTTCACCAGTACATAGATGTTTTGGCGTAATCTTATGATGATTTGAAGTCACTCAGGCCTGAAGAAATTTTCCATGAGATTCCTCTCAAGAGTGATTCAGTACCTCACAAGCAAAAATATAGGTAGTACAATCTGAAGATATCAAGTACTATTCCATTTAAAATACAAAAAATGTTAAATGCTAGGATAATTTTCCCAATCCATCATTCCACATGGATTGCCAATATAGTACCTGTGAGGAAGAAGAATGGAAAAATTTGCCTCTGTGTGGACTTCAAAAATTTAAATCAATCATCCTTAAAGGATAACTATCCTCTGCCCATCATGGATCAAGTCCTTCAAATAGTGACTAGTTCAAGAGTGTTATCAATGTTGGACGACTTCTCAGGGTACAATCAAGTTGAAGTTGGTGAAGCAGACCAGCATAAGACTGCCTTCACCACACCTTGGGGAACCTTTACCTATCAAAGAATGCCATTTGGTCTAATAAATGCTGGCACCACTTTTCAAAGAGCAATAGAACTTGATTTCAAAGAAAAAATGGGTAAGTTCATTGTAGTATACCTAGATGATTTAATAGTCTTTTCCAAGCATCATCTTGATCATGTGCACCATTTGCAACAAGTGCTGGAATGATGCCGCCAGAATGGCATTTCTCTAAATCTCAAGAAGTCTATTTTTGGAGTAATAGAAGGGAAAATTCTTAGGCACGTTATATCTTGAGAAGGCATAAAGATTGACTCAGATAGAGTTAAGTCCATCTAGGAACTTACTCTACCCATAAGTAAGACTGCAGTTCACTCTTTCTTTGGAAAGGTGAATTTTTATGAAGGTTCATCCTCAAGTTCGCTGAGAAGACTTGCCACATTATGAACATGATGAAGGGAAATGCCACTTTAACTAGACTGAAGAAGACAAATTGGCATTTTGAGACACCAAGACAGCTATTGCCCATGCCTCAATTGGTTTGTCTAGATTATACCAAGGATTTCATAATGTATAGTTACACTTCTGACCACACACTTTCAGCAATTCTAATTCAACAAAACCAAGAAGGTGTGGAATCTCCCATTTATTTCATGACTGTCCTCTCAAAGCTCATGAGCTGAAGTACTCAAACATGGAGAAGCATGCTCATGCAGTGGTAAAGGTAGTGAAGCATTTCCACTTTTACATCCTAAATTCACATACTACTACCCTAGTTCCTGACACCATAGTCAAATCCACATTAACTCAACAGGAGTTTGGAATGAAAAAAAGCAATTAGATTGCTAAAATATAGGAGTTTGATTTAGTCATCAAACCAATGAAGTTGGTTCGGGGAAGGAGCCTATGCCAATTGATTGCTGACAATATACCAAAAGAAATAGAGCATGGAGAAGAAGAAATTGAAGACTCACCAATAGTCCTCTTTGTTTCCACCACGAATGAGTGGTATTTAAGTATTGATCATTTCTTTACTTATGGTGAGTGTTCTTCTTACCTATATCATAAAGAAAGGAGGACTGTCAAGTTAAAAGCTGCCAATTTTATCATGTGGGAAAATAGCTTGTATAAGAGGAACCTTGATGGAGTGTTCCTTTGCTGCATGGATAAAGAGTAGTAGAACCAAATTTTGAAGTCCTTCCATAATCTAGCTTATGGAGGACATTTTTTTTATCTTGTAACTACCCATAAGATTCTATGAGCCAAGTATTATTGGCCTACTCTATTTCAAGATGCATACAAATGGGTACAAAGATGCGAACTATGCCAATAGTTCATTGGAAGACCCAAATTAGCTGCTCTGCCTCTTAAGCCAGTGGTGATAGAAGAGCCATTTCAGTAATGGGAAATTGATTTTATTGGTGCTGTAAACCCATCTTCAAGTGCTAGACATGATTATGTCCTCACAGCCATAGATTACTTCACCAAGTGGGTGGAAGCTATTCCAACCAAGCATGCTACTTCAGAAGTAGTGTGCAATTTCCTCAAGGAGAACATCATTTCTAGGTTTGGGGTCCCAACCAAGATTATCATAGACAATGCAGCTTATTTCTCTTCCCAGGAGATTACTCAGTTCTATTTTTACTATGGGATTACCCTCTCCCACTATTTTGATTATTTTCCACAAGGGAATGGCCAAGCTAAATCAAGCAATAAGAACCTGGTGACTATCATCAAGAAGCTAGTAGATGACAACCAATGAACATGGAATAAAGCATTGGTTGATGCTTTATAGGTAAACATAATTACACCCAAGAAGGCAATTGGTATGTCACCTTTCCAACTTTTTTATGGTCTCAATGCTGAGATACCAATCACCTTGGAATTGCGAGCATTGAAATTGGCTAAGGCAGTCAAAGATTAGACATATGAAAGCTCCATCAATAAGAGAATCATGTGCTTGACTGAGCTAGATGAGCAGTGAACTATGGTGGTGGACTAAATTGCTATGCATCAAAGTCTGGTGAAGAAGCTCTTCAACCAAAAAGCAAAAAATCATGATTTCCAGATTGGAGATCAAGTCTTGTTGTGGGACAAGAGAAGAGAACCAAAGGGAATGCATGGGAAATTCAATTCCCTTTAGAGAGGCCTATTAACTATCCATTAGCTCAATGGTAAAAATAGTTTTCTATTGAAATATCAAGATGGCACACCCTTTTCTCTACCTCACAATGGGTAGCATCTAAAGCACTTCAATTCTTAAAGTATCAGATAAGATCACCTGTACATATGTATATTTGTATAGTCTTTGGTTCTATTTTGTGTTGTTCATTTTCATTTTTTGGCACCTTTCTTTTTGGGTAGCATGAATCCATAGCCCAATGGCATATTTTAAGGCACTAGAGATTCTAGTTTCTACTCCCCTCAGTTGTTTCAAAAATTCAAACTGAAGGAAGTTCCCCAACTGGAGCCCGCTGTTGTTCCAAAATTTGTCACTCATTTTTGGGGACAACATATGAACTATTTTGGTCCTACAGGCCAAAATCCTCTCTTCCCTTCTCAAAAATTATTCTGATCATTCAAATTCTTCATTATTCAAGCTTTTTTAGCTAAGGGACTAGCAGGTTCAATAGGTCCAATGACTTCAACAGGTGAGCTCTCACAAAGGAACAACTTTCCAATGCTTAGGCAATTTGAAGCTTGGTTCATCGCCAAGGTTCAACTCAAAGGTCCATCAACAGGCTTAAATCAAAGGATTAAACCATTAAACCATTGAACCCCACTTTGAAAGGTTTAAAGGTTCAATGGGTTCAAAGGTTCAATGACATTGGAAAACTTAAAGAGTTAAGCACTTCGGCAAAAGTTCAAAGTTCAACCACCTTAGCAAGTTCAATGGCTTCGAAAGACTTAGAAGAAAAGAAGAAAGATTGAACCCATTAAACCTTTGAACCTTGAACCAAAATGGTTCAAAGGTTCAAGGTTTAATGAGTTCAATTGAAGTTTGAAGAGTTGTTCCGATCAGTTGGTTCAAAGTTGTTAGTTCAAACAGTCAATTGAATGAGTAGAACACAATATTGAACCATTGAACCATTGTTGGTTCAATTGGTCAGTTCAATTAGTCAGTTAAAAAGAGTCCCCCAAAGCCAAAAGGGTAGGTTCCCTTGTGGAGGGCAGTGAACAAAAGTCAGGTGCCCTTGCGGAGGGCAGGGAACATTTACTCAAAGATCAAAGAGAAGGCCGAAAGGGTAAGGTTTCCTTTAGACTTTTTATTTGAATAAATTACCAAGTAAAGGAACCAAAAGAATTCCTTTAGAATATTTTGCACAGAAGAATTTTACAAAGGAAATATTTTGAACAAAATGTCTGAATAAATTCCTTCAAACATTTTGTTCAAAGGAATGATCAAAAGCCCAACTAAAAACAACTAAGGCAAAGGAATCCCTTCAGACATTTTATCCAAAGGATTTGAAGGAAAAGGCCACCTGAAGAATCTTGAAGGGCAGGTACCCTTGCAGGGGGGCTCTCGGCACCCAAAAAATAGACCTTTCTCAAAGACCCGAAGGGACACCTTCCCTTCGGGGTGTTCCAAAGACATAAAGCTGAAGGAATTTCAAGGCTTCAAAAGACTTAACCAAAACAAAGGATTCTAAGAAAGAGATTGAACCATTGAACCTTGAACCAAAATGGTTTAAAGAAAGCTCTAAGCAAAGGAAGGAAGTGGAAGATTCTAGAGACCAGTTCAAAGAGATGGTTCAACTAAAGAGCAAGGAAGTGATTGAACCAGGGAAGCAATGGAACCAAGGAACTGATAAAGATCACCTAAACTATTAAACTATTGAACCAATGAACTTTCAAAGGTTCAAAGGTTCATGGTTCAATATGGTTCAAACAACCAGCAACCATTGATGTCCCCGTGGACATCAAATTTAAGGTAATGGAATATCCATTAATTTTCAAATATAGCATGGAAATTGAAGGATGAACCAAGTGACCAGCTGAAGAAGATAGCCTGAGAGTTCCAATTGTAATAGGAAAGAAGAGAAGGCTACAGAAGATATTAAAATATCTACGAGAGAGCTATTTTTAATAGGTGAAATAGTCCACCAAGTAGTCATCTGAGCACACTAAATCAAGGACACGACCTATTTTTCTTCCATGAAGTAAAGGCAAAGTGGACAGTTGTGCAAATAAAAAGGAAAGGACCAGGTAGCCTATACTTTGGAGGAGACATATGAGATGAATTGGCACACCATAGTTAATGTCGATGCATTGTTCCAAGCGTGGCCCCTTGATAGAATTGAAAATGCATTCAAGGCATTGAATGTAGCATGGGTCATTCCATGGAATAAAGTGCCAAGCCTTTCTTGGTTGCTATGTATTGTAATCTCTTGTTTTATGCAAGGGGGATCTCTCTATTATAGAAGCAAAACTCTACCAAAATTGAAAGACGATTACTGAGACTTTGAGCTCATATTATTGATCATATTTCTTTATTTGAATGAGAAAGCAGGTTACTTTCAGACTTTGTGTTGTAACAGCTTGTGTCATTAAGGAATTGTTCTTATGTCTATTTCCTAAATGTGTTCTTGTCTATTCTATTGAAATAAGCAAAACTAGTAGAAGTAATTAGGAAGGTGTCCTGAAGCCAACTGTGGAGAGACTTTGTGCTACCATAATTGCTTTTAGTGTGTTTGTCTATTTTTTATTTCTGTGTAAAGGACCTTGGAATGACTTTGTACCCCCATTATCCTTCATATTTCACTCTTGGGTAGTTGAGGTGGAGACTTTGTGCTATACCTCATTTTTCTGGTTACTGCACCCTTGTTACCTATTGGTTACCCACTAGAAAGAACTCTTGCACCCTACTGCAAGACCACGTCTGAAAGAAGAGAAGTGCCTTCAGTATTATCACTAGGATTTCTCCTTTGTCTGTGAACATCATCTCTAAAAAAAGAGAGATGGATGGTGTAGTCCTACCCCTGAGTGTTATTTTTTGCTTATACATATAGTATATAGTTCCTCATATTTATAGGGAACCTCCCCTTGATGAGAGGAGAGATTTTTCCACTTTTGATGTGTTAAACTTGCACATTTGGCTGACCAATCTCCCTATGCTATGGTTGAAGAGACCTATTTTGCTCATCAGTTAGTCAGTGACAAAATATTCACCCAACAAATAGGTAGAAACATAAAAAGTTAGGTTTAGTTGGGGGTAAGGGACTAAAAATAACTTGATGTTATTCTCTACCATAGTGATCATCAAAAATTAGGTGAACTATCAATGGTTAAGCTAACTGTTAGTGGTTGGGTAACCATTGGTGGTTAGGGGTGACTGTTGATGATTAAGCTAACAATCAGCAATTGCTTATGAGTTTCTTAAGGTGATAAAAAAAGAGTTGAAGAATAGGTAAATGGGCATACAAAGGTTTTGTTGAGGATCTAGTGGAGAGGAAATAAGGTGTAGGCAAGTCTAATTAGGTCAGGGAGGTTAAAAATTTAAAATAACAATGCTAAAGTACTGATACCCCTGTAGCTTGCTAGTTGGTCGATGGTTGAAGGCTAAAGAAATTTTACCAGAGTAATAGTACTTTGGCCTCAAAAGCAAATTCAATAGAGGTTTGGGTCTCTTTTTTTGATGCTGAGTTCATGGAATAAGATTGGATGTTGGAGATCTTGAGTACTTGTATGCTTGATAACTCTTATGAATAATCTTTTTCACCTCCCACTCCACTCTTTTTATAGGCAAAAAGAGATGGAGAATGGAAGGTTACCTAGAGGGTGAGGTTATTGATCATAATGCTTGGAAGTTCATTAGCACTGCATAAGTTAAATATATTAAATGGTGCCTCGTTATCTTGCACATATCTAGTTGATGTGTTAGGAAGTTGAGGAGGTGAGGATACTTGACCATCGATGGTTAGGATAATTATCAATGGTTATGTTGATTATCAATGATCAAGTGTCTAAAGGTGAAAGGGGTAAAAAAGGGTAAGTTAAAGTTTAGGTTATTAATTTGATGAGTTAGCTAATTAGGTGATTAACTAGACTTAAGGTCCGTTGAGGGTCCACAAGGTTCAAGGCATTTTGACAACTAGAATTGTCATGTGTAGTTTTTTAGTGTCTACATTTTTCCACTTTTGGTTATGCAACTTTAAATTAACAAGTTGCAAAACAAAAAATGGAGTACTAGTCAAAGGTCTGATTGTCCTAAATATGAGAGGAGGTTTCCCCCCTCAAACTAGGATTTGATGAGGTTAAACTAAAATTGATTCAAGATTTGATAAGTGGTTGATAGTGAGTAACTAGGTGGTGATAGAGGGGTTGGACTTTTGAAACACAAACATACACCCAAAATGTGACTAAGTGCGATATTCAAGATCATGCAAAGACTAAAGTTGTCAATGTTAGTAAAAATAAGGTTAATTCTATAAGAAAAAGTAATAGGCTAATTAGTCCACAACATTGGTCAAATCTGATCAAGTGACTCTATAAGTCTCTTAGATAGGGTCAGTGTTTTTACAAGTATTCAAGGTAGGAAGTAGTCCCTTAAAAAACATAAATGGTCTAATCATGCACTAGGTGGTACAAAATTCAAATGGTTAACATGGTAAAAATGGTTGGTGCAGTCAAAAATACCAATGCAAGGTCATTACAAAATATGTAAATAGTATAGGTAAAAAATAACCAATGTCGAGGTGGATGTGGTCAAATGGGTGGTCTAAGAAGGGTAATCTCCAAAAAGTTCTATTTTTGGTTGGGGGAGATTAGGTGATATCCAAAATTTTGGCATGTAGGTATAAATGCCTAAAATGGAAAAGGTGTGGGACCTAGACCATCAATGGTCATGGGTTCCCTAAGTTGACCATCAATGGTCACCTTGATTATCAATAGTTAGGGAAAAACCCTAAAAATCTAGAACATAAAAAGTGAAAATGAGATTTCATTTTCACTTTCAACTTTTGACCTCTATGCATTTCATGCTCTAGTGATTTTGTACTTTAGCATTTAGCTGAGGGTTGATCGAGTTGGTGTTAAGGTGTAGGTTGGTAATTAGTTGAGCATGTGTTTGAGGTTGATCAAGATGAAGGGTGGATGAGGGCATGAATGAGTAGTTAGACATGGGATCTAACATCGACAATAATCGATGAATGAAGTAGGAGACATTTTAAAAATTAATGTTTAGTTGATTTGAGTGTAATAGATGGTGAATTAGAGTAGGTTTGGATTAGTTTGATAGGGTTTGAAAATTATTTGGGATATGATGCCCTACTTTGGGTTATGGGTAAAATAAAAAAATTTAGCAGATGAATTTAAAAATTGATTGAGGAGTTAGGTTGGGGTGGGTTTGTAGTAAAGTTTGAATTAGTTTAGTTTGATTTTGTTTTGTGTTGTTTTGAGTTAGTTTAGGTTTAGGGTTTCACCTTTGATGGTCACACATAGTGACCATTGGTGGTTATACCCAATCATCAACAGTCAGTTTGACCATTGGTGGTTGAACACCGAGGGTAAAGTGGGTAATAAGAATGCCAATAGTTGGTCCAATCATCGATGATCGATTATGTTATTTAAAAATTGTTTAAAATTTATAGATGAAAAAGGTTCATTTGAAGATTTATTAAAATGGTTTGTTTGATTAAGGTGTTAAGTGTAAGTTTTAGGATTGGTGAAATGTTTGAGTAATGGGTTGGGATGATTTAGGACAAGTGTCAAGTAGTAATGTTTTGTGGAGAAAGTTGTTGAATATAGCTAAGCATAGGTTTTATAGGTTCAGGGAAGGTGTGGTATGTTAAGGTAGGACATTTGAAAATTAGGAATTAGTTAATGGGTAGAGTTATTTGAATGTTACAATTAATGATAGATTGTTATTCAACTATTAGAGGTAATGTGTTAGATGTAATGTGCTAGTTTGGAATGGGTTAAAAAAGGTGGGTGTAGGTTGGTATTGAGCTCGATTTGGAAAACTAAGTGTGTGTGCTAATATTATTATTTTGTAGGCATATGACTAGTTTAGATGAGGGATTGAGTCCCTAAGATATTTGTAGAGGTTCATGATGAGATGACTAATGATGAGTGGAGGCACATGAAGGAGTTTGACCTAGGGACATGATACACTATTAATACCTACCATGGGATACAGTTATGATCATGGCCCTCATTAAGAGATGAGACCCAACCATGAACACATTTTTGTTGCCAATTGGGGAGATTACCATCTTCCTAGAGGATGTTCATAGGATTATTCAGCTACCCATTTGAGGGGAGCTGATTTATCGTATAGAGAGTGAGGAGAGAGACTATCACATGGATACGATATATGGAGTGGATCAGGTCTATGCTTGATATCATTTAGGCGGTTTTAGCTATTAGCCACTATACTAGAGGGATCTAGGGGACTAATGTCTACTAATGATGATGATGATGGTAGTGTCCTATTTTTCACTACCTAATTTGAGTAGCGGTTATATCCCTTATCTACTACTAAGAGTACTAGTGGAGATGTTGCTAGGGAGGACTATGTTTGGGTGGGCACTAGTGTTACTGGTCTAGATATATAGGGAGATCTAGACCTTTCAAGTACATAGGTGATATGGTATCAGTATTGGGTTTGTATTCTATTGCTAGGCATATGAGCACATTTAGGTGTTGAGACCTTTGGGGCTACCATGGGATGAATACACTCTAACATATTACAAAGTGGGTTTCTTGAGATAGAGGGGATATTATGCTTTGATAGGTGTTGGTGGTGGTGTGAGAGATATTGACTAGTTTCAAGATGCCTTGGAGGGTCTGATAGTGGGTGATGTTGTTTGGAGTCCATATGTGGGTTGGCCAAGGTGGGCCTAGTAAAACTATCACACTTTATCACTACAGAGTTGGTGATGGATATGTGGGAGGTGGGATGGTGAGATTGAGCTCATCCTATTCAACTGAGTTTGGAGGTAGTTTGGCCTCATGTAGGGGCTTTTGCTAGTGTTACTAAGATATAAGAGGGAGGATGCCTAGTTCTTACTTCTAGAGCCACAACCACATGATGTAGTTTTGGATCATGAGGAACTATAAACTAGAGTAGATATAGATGATGCTATTTTGGTATTAGGGTTTATATGCAATGGTTAATTTTGGATGGGGTATTGGGGGGCAACATCCTATGGGTGTGGATCTTATTGGGGCTTTAGTATAGGGTGGTGGCCATAATGGATAGGCATAGGTAACACTTGTAGTGGTACAAGCCTAGATCATCAAATTATAAGGATAGGTGGCCACTTTATAGGGTTAGATTATAAATTTATAGGGTTAGTTGGTGACACTAACAAGAGAGCAAGATCAGGAAAGGATCTCTCTTGGGTTAGTGACTCAGGAGAAATATTCACTAAGGTAGAGGGTAGGAATGATGATAACACCAATAGGGGTACCTGTATAAGGACCTAATACAATTCTTATGACATGATATTTAACCATCATTGAGGAGTTGAGATATTATGAGGTGATAGTACTAGCACAATTTCCATTGGAGCTTTGATATGGAGAGTATACGGCCAATTTAGTAGGTGGTTTAACTATATCTACTCCAGAACAGTGAGCCTCTATAGTGGGTCATACAGGTAGGTCAGGGGGCTAGCACTAGATGGTAGTATAGGTGGAAGAGCGAGTGGTAGTGGTACCCCAAGGGCCTGCTATATGATATTATATGATGTATATGTTTTTGATTTTGATACTGGCCTACATGTCAATGCTGTAAAATGTATATGAGAGAGAGAGATAGATACATTATTACATGTATTATTTTTTGATGGACATGATGTATATATTGATTATGTTCTGATGTTCAGATTTTGATTGATGTTTATGATAATGTTGTTATGATTGTTTATGCTTTATGAGATGATATTTGGGCTCTTTAGCTTAGGCATGTGATGATGTTTATAGGTGTTCATGTATGTTGTATTGATGGATATGATGACATGATACATATGTTGATTTGATTATGTTAAATTATGATGTTTTTTCATAGACAAGATCATGGATATGTGATGGATGATTTGATTATGGCTATTGATGATGTTTATGATGTAATGATATATGATAATGTTTTAAATTATTATGATGTTTATGGTGAATAGAATGATGACATGGTTTATGATGATTTGTTCATAGATATGATGTTTTTGATGGATAAGATGATATTATAGAGAAATAGATGATGTGTGATGTGATTTATGATGTTTTGATAATAGATAGATATATGATGTGGTTCATGGATGTGGTTCATAATGTTGTGTTCATCATTGGTGTTTGTTGTTGATGATCATGGCTATGTAATGTGATTATGATTGATGTTATGGAGATGAAAATACATAAAGTAAGTTAGATAACAAACTAAATGTAGGAAAAAGAGATGAGAATCATGGGATGTATGTCTACATGAACCAATAATGAAAGCTAAGAAAAGAAACATGATGCCTTTTCATTGGTATGGACCTAATGAACCTGAAGTTAGATTGATTTAAGGAAATAAATCCTTTCAAATACTTCACATTAGCATGATTAGGATGATAAATAGGTGTCTCAATTACAATCATGTCAAGTAAGCTCAAAATCTCTTAACTAAAAGATGGTATAAAGGGAAGATAGGTGGTAGGTGAAAGGTAAATGAGTGGATAGGTAAGGTAACCTTATGTGGGTTAGTTTGCCCTTTCTTTAGGTGACCTAAGAACCATAGTATACAAGTCCATGTATTAATCTTAGGTGTATACAGATCGATGTGGGAAGTCTACTAATGCTAGATATGAAAGCTAATTACAACTTTCTTAGGATAGTTGATCTTGATATAGGGTCTTTTGTTTATTTCTTTTATTTTGATAGTTTGTGAATCTGATCAATGCAAGAAGCTTCAAATGATTGATTTTGACCCATTTTACTTAGCCATCATTCAAGGGAGTGGTCTAAGTTTGGGTTTGTATGTTTGGTAGCTGTCTTTCAAAGGACCAGTCTATCCTTTTAAGCAATTTAGATGATTTTAGGTAGTTATCCTTCAATTAAGTAGTCTACAATGCTAGAAATATGTGACCCAAATGATATTTTGGTATCCCAAATTATGGTTGATTTGATAGTGTTAGACATGGACAAGTCTATTTATAATTAGAGGTTTTATTTTATGAGGGCAAAACTTTTAGCAAAAGAATGTGAAAGGAGGGGCTTGAGAGACAAAGGATTATGGGATTTCATCTCATTAGAGATGAATAGTATTCATGAGAAACATGCTATGAGTAGAGCCATGGTACCCATATTTAGGATTAGGCTATAACTGTGATGGTTTAATCACAAGGTTCTATGTTGTAATCTGTTGTCCTCAAAGGGAAAGAGATAGGTAGATGAAATTCCAAATCTCATAAACCAAGGGATGAGCTTAATTTAAAAAAAAAGTGGGTTCAATCTTTATTTAACAAAAGAAATGATGTAGATGTGAAGCATTGAGAGGCTCAAGTTTAGGTTTACCTTCAAGAAAGGAAAAATGATAAGATCTTGATCCATACTTATGGGTGATGATGTAGGGTCCAAGCTAATTAAAAGAAAATTTGCCTCTTTTGATTTTATCCATATTGGTTACACGTTGGTTTTACTTAAGGATGAGGTCTTCGATATTGAATTCCCATTCAATTAGATGTTTATTGTAGGTGCACTTGATTCATTCTTGGTAGACATAAAGATGGTTAAGCGTTGTGAGGTGATATTCTTCAAGTAACTCAAGTTATGCTAGATGTTATTGATGATAGTCACTCTTAGAAATGATCTCTTACAAAGAGAAGGAATTTGGACTTCAAAAGGTAAAACTACCTATGCTCTGAAGACTAGAGAAAAAGGGGGTAGCAGCTATAGAGGTTCAAATGCTAGTGTGATAGGCCCATAAAGTGAAGGGGATATGAAAATTTCAATCTTAAATTGAAGCACTAATGACTTTGGTCAACATTTTGTTAGTCTTCTGCCCATCCATTTTCTTGTGGATGGTAAGGCAAGGAAAAGCTTAACTTATTATCAAATATGTCATATAGACCTTAGAATTTCTTGTTATTGAAAGATATACCATTATCAGTGATGATCTTATAAGGAACACCAAAATGATAGATGATGTGATGGTTGATGAAGTTGACAATTGTCTCAACTTTGGTAGAGATGAGTAGAATGGCTTCTACCCACTTGGTGAAATACTCGATGGTGGTAAAGATGGATTGGTGTTATTGTGATGAATGAGGTTTGATTTCCCCAATAAGGTCTAGGCCCCATTATGAGAATGGCCAAAAGTCTTTGGATATATGAAGGCCATGGGTAGGTGCGTGGTGAAAATTAGTGTGTTATTGACATTTGACACACTTCTTTACATAATCACAACAGTCTTGGTTAAGGGTAGGATAATAGTAGCCAAGGTGAAAGATGCATTTAATGACAACTAAACCACTAAAATGTCCCCCATAGATTCTATCATGCATTTCCTTAATGGCATGGGAAGCTTCATGATTATGAAGACAACAGAGAAGGAGGTTGTCAAAGCTTCATTTTAAAAGGATTCCCCTATACAAAGTCTCTTCAGGCATTCATAGAGAGGTTAGGAGAAATGATACCAAGGTTGAGATAATCAAATGTCCATTCATACCATATGTATGATGGAGATACCTCCAAATTATCAATGGTAGGAAGGTTATAATGGATATAATAAGGTGTGATAAATTGGTGGATGGCAACAAAGAGTTTAGAGTTAGAAGGTTGAGATGGAATTTGTGAAACAATGGAAGCCATTGTATCCATGAACTTGTTAGTAGATCATGGAATAGACTAGATAAGTTAATGATCGAATGATGCTTAGAGTATATCTATAAGTTATTTGTAATTTAGTAAGACATCATTATTACATTGGTAAGATCCATTGACCTAGTTAACCACAAGTTGGGAATCACCAAAGATGGTGATTTTTTAGAATCCCAAGGCTAGAGCAGTTTGGAGACCTATGACTAGGGCTTCATACTCAACCATATTTTTGGTGCACTCAAAGTCAAGTTTAAAGGAGAGGGGAAGAGTTTCACCATTGAGGGGAATGAGAATAACTCGAACAAACCCACCACATTAGCATTTGGATCCATCGAAGAACATGGTCATTTGATAGGTTGGGTCCTCTTGAGAAAGAGTCATGATGGACTCATCTGGGAATGCAAGAGGAAGTGGTTGGTTATCAAGTAGAGGATATTTAACTAATTGATCAACAATAACTTGCCCTTTGATTGAATTTTGCTGAAGGAACTTAAGATCAAACTTAGCTAAAATCATAACCCACTTAGCCATATGCTAATTTTGGTATGGTTTAGAGTGCATGTACTTGAGTGGGTCAATGTTAGTGATGACATAGGTTTTGTGATTAAGGTAATGGTGAATTTTAGAATCCATGAAGATGAGGGCTAGGTAAAGTTTCCTAGGATAGGAGTATCGAGTCTCATACTCTATAAGTGTTTGAATTATGTAGTAGACTTCTTGCTCTTTATTCTATTCATCATGATGAGTGAGCATTTCCCTTAAGGATAGATCAGTGGAAAAAATGTAAAGGTAGAAGGGTTGATCCTCTTTAGGAGGGGTCAAGATAGGTGGAGAAATAAAGTATTATTTAAGTGAATTAAAGTCTTGTTGGTAGTCTTTATTCCACTTTAGAGATGTGTCTTACTTAAGAAGATGGTGAAAAGGATGACATATATCCAATAATTGGGATATGAAACATTGGATTGATTAGAGATTCCCCTGCAAGATATGGAGTTTCTTAAGGTGGGTTGGAGGTGAAATTTCTAATATTGTTCTGACTTTGGTAGGGTTTTCTTTGATTAATTAAAGAGATACAATGAAGCTAAGAAGCTTTCCTGAAAGGACCCTAAAGATACATTTCTTTGGGTTAAGTCTGATATGGAAATGGATGAAGCATTCAAAGATGATTTTTAGAACATCAAGATGATCCATGAAATATTTGGATTTCCTAAGGAGATCATCCATATAGTTCTCTATGATTTTATGGATGAGGTCATGGAAGATATAAGTCATGGTTCATTGATAGGTCATATTAGCGTTCTTTAAACTAAAGTGCATGACTTTGTAGTAGAGGGTTTCCCATGGGTTGATGAAAGAGGTCTTATGTTGATATTTGGGAGCAATTAAGATCTAATTGGATCTTGAGAAAGCATCCATGAGAGATAACATCTCATGGCCAACTATAAGATCAATGAGTTGGTTGATGCTAGGAAAAGGAAAGTCATCCTCTGGGCAAGTGAGGTTAAGGTCACCAAATTTGATACAAAGGCAAAATCCCCCTATAGGTTTGGTAATCAGAACTATGTTAGAAACCCATTATGGTTAATCAATGGGTTGGATGAAGTCAACATATAAGAGGCATTGAAAGTCTTATTTTACTAGAAGGGTAATGCAAGGGTGCATCCTATGAAGCATTTATCGAACAAGATTATCATCAAGATGGGTGATAATGTTATGGAGAGTAATGGATGGGTCAATTCTAGGCATATCTTGATAGAACTAAGTAAATGCTATGTTGTAGTCATGAAGGAAATCAAGGTAATACTATTATTTTATGGAGTTCAAGGATCATCTAATCTTGACAATGTGAGGGTTATCTTGAGCACCTAAGTTTACGTCAATGGTAGATTCATTCAGCATGGTTTGGTTCTCAAGGATAGAAGAGATTTATGGATGGATGAGAGGAAGAGTTTTAGTTAAAACATCCTTTTGATAGGTTAATGGGACCAAACTAATGGTATTGATCCAAAAAAAAGTTAGGTGGGATGATATAAAAATATTCAAACTCTAAGGGAGATGGGGTTGGTGAGGATGGGACCTCCTCATCGATGGTGGTGATGGGATTTGGTGAGGTGAGTTCTTTTGGTGGTACAAACCCAAGGCCAAATAACTCCTAAATTTTTTGAGTTTTGATTATGGGTAGCTCACGAGGTCCTTGTTCATAAAGGCCAAGGCCAAACCCCTTCCAAACACACCTGTAAAGGCATGCTTTGACAAATGTAAGTTTGTTGAGATATGAAAAGTCAGAGGTGAATGGTTAGATATGAGGGGTGGTAGAGGTAGTAAAAAGTGGATGGTTGAGTCCCCCATAGATTAAATTTATTTGATGATTGGGTGGCCCAAAAGGGATGATGGTTCTAATGTTGGGGTTATAACTAGGATCATGGGTGAGGTTCCCATACTGTTGAGGAGTAAGGAAAGCATCCAAGGATAGAAGATGGTATTCCAAAAGTGAGAGATGTTGGAATGTGGGTTATAAGGGGTCCTTTATGGGGATCTGTGAAGAAGGGATGGATGAGCTTATTGAAGCTTCATCAACTATAGGGGTAAAGTTGTTGGTAGTTGGTGGTGAAGTGGATGGATGAGGAAGAAGAATATTAGAGGGTTGGTATGTCATATTGCAAGAAGTAAAGGGACTTGGGGTAGTTGGTATGGTGATGACATGACCTTTGTGCTCAAATTTGATGCAATGATGCAAAATGGAATGGACACAACTCATAACATAGATCCAAAGGCATCCAAATAAAATGTTGTATTAGAACTCATCCTCTACAATGTAAAAGAGTTATAAAATGGTGTAAGGTCCCAAGCAAATATGGAGAATAACTGTTCCCAAGGTAGTGGCCATGGTGTCATTGAAAGAGCAAAGAACTACTGTATTTTTAGACATGATGTTCTTAGGCAAGTCAATTTGGTCATAGACATGGGAGGAGATATGTTGATACTAGCCCCTCCATCAATCATCACCCTCTTAATTTAGGTTTGGTTGATGTATGCCATGATAAAGAGAGGAGGATAGGGAACCTTAGCATAACACAAAAGGTACTTTTGAATCCTTAAAGGTGACTAGGGTGGAAAGTTGAAGGGCTCTAACAAAGGATGTAAGGGGTTATGGATCTTTAGTTTGAACGTCTATGGATTATAGAATCTCTATCAGTGTTTGATGGTGAGTTGGTGAGGTGTTGATTAACTCATACAAGCTCATTTTAACTAGAGTTTGGTGAAGTTGTTTCAACACTACACATTGAAAGGATTTAGAAGGGTTAGAAGGGGAGGTACCAAAGATAGATACTTTGGGTTTTGGTAATGGTGAAGGTGTTTGGGTTTTGTTGGAAGGTTGAGGGTTTGAAGGTAGGTCCATGGTATGGACACCTTTGTTTTTCCATTATCTTTTTGTTGGGCCTGAGATCAGGTAACCATATGAATGGTGTGGATAAGAGGAAGTGTTAGTTTGGGTTGCTACTTTGATTCATCCTCAATATTAGGTGAGAGTGGGGGATTAGGTAAATATTAGATGGTTTGAGTTGGTGGTTGGGTTGGTAATGGGCTCAATGGAGGTTCATCTGATAACAAATCATCCTCATCCCATAGGTTATGGATAAGTGTTTGGATATCTTTGTAGTTCTTTGTATCATGTCCTAGTGTCCTATGGTATAGGCAAATCAAATTATCATTGAATCATACTAGTTTAAGATGTGAGGGGTCAAAAAGGTTTGATGGGTGGTAAGGTTATAAAAGAGGTTTACAATAACCTTTAATGGTTGAATATGATTTGACCAAAGGTGTTGATGGTGTTGGGTTTTTGGTTTGGAGAGTGGGAACCTTCTTAAAAGTAGGATTTACCATGGAAGTTGGAGGTGGTGGGATGGTTTTGGTAGGTGGTTTTAGTTGGGTTTACTTGGTTGGTCTGGTAGAAGATTTAGAGGTAGAGGGTGAAGGTTTAGTGGTAGGTGGGAAGGTATAATTAGCTAGGTTAGTTAGGAAGGATAGGGATTTTATTGTTTTGGTAGTAGGTGTAGGTAGAGTAAAAGGAGAACATTTACTAGATGAGGAATAGGTAATGGGGATAATATATGGATGGGGTCCTAAAATTGAAGGTAAAATAGAAGAGGTTGGTATGGGTCTAGTTCTAGATGGTTTGGGTGGTTCTACCTTTTTGATAGGTTTAGTTAAAGGTTTGTTTGGTGGGATTGATGGGGTTAAGTCCAACTTCAAAAATAGATAAGCCAAGCTAGGGGTAAGAAGTATTCTTAGATTATTGAGGGGTTTGATTAAATAGGTATAGGGTGATTTAGCCATTTTAGATTGAGGTGGGTTAAGAGATTCCCCTATGGTTTTGGAGGAAGAAGTATCTAAAGACGAGGTTGAGGTAATGATGGGTTTGAGGGTAGATGTAAGTGAGGTTAAAGGTTATTATTTATTTTGGTAAGGTAGCCCAAGATGGTGCAAAAAGGTGGACCTATCTAGATTGGCTTGATAGGTAAACTCTAGATTTTGAACTAATCTAGAAAAAGGTTTATAGATGGTTTAATTCCTTGGTTATTGGTTTCAAATATTAAACCCATAGGTTGAGGTTAGGGAAAAGTTTCTTCACCTTTATCTTGGGTGGAAGGTTCAATAGTTAAGGAAGATGGTGTCTCTATGGAAAGAATAGAGGAGATGATCTCTTCCTTTGGAGTGGTTTCCAAATAAGGAGTGGTTGGTTCTATGGTATGTAAGGAGGGTGTTGGTTGTTCAAATGGAAAAAGGGAGGTTGCTTCCTTTGTTTGGATGTCCAAATGAAAGAGTAGTGATTCCACTACTTTCATAAGTTGATTGGAGGAAGAAGGGGTTAATGTAATGGTTGCATCCTTTGGTAATTTTATCAAAGGAGAGGTGGTTAGGTCAATGGTTTCTTCAATTGAAAGAAAGGGGTTTTTTTCCTATGTTTAGTTGTACAAAGGAATAAAAGAAGATTTCACCACTTCAATAAGTGGGGTAGAAAAATAGGTAGTTGAGGTAATGGTTTCCTCAATAATAGGTTTAATGGTAACAACATTAACCATGTGTACCTCATGAGCATGAGATGATTCTAGTTGTTTGTTGTCATGTTTGGTAGAAGGTACACAGTTAGGAAAAGGTTTCTAGAAGATGTCTAATGATTGTTTTGGAGGTGAATTCAGTTTATATAATGCAAGTTCACCTTTGTCAATCATGTTTTGGACAATCAATTTAAGGTATTGCACCAACTCACATCATGTCCAATGATATGATGGAAGGCACAAAGATAATTTTCATTGTACCATCCAAGTGCAAGGTGAGAAGCATTGAATTTTTGGGGTGGTTTGATAGGTGTAAATTGGATGAGGTTAGATCTAAGTATTTTATCTAAAACTGAAGCATATGATTCTCTTATAAGAGTGTATTTCCTTGGAGTGGTTCAATTTTGGTTGTGAGTTTGTTGGTTTGATGGGTTGGAAGATTTGGTTTGATTTGGTTAGTTGATGATTGGATGTGGAGTGGATTTTAAGATAACCATGTTTGTGGTTGCCTTTGTCTTGGTGTTGAGATGGTTGGATTGATTGGTGGTTTTTTTTGAAGAAGGGTCATTAGATTTAAAACTAGAATTCTTGTTTCTCAATTTCAATTTACCTTCATCAATGGCTCTAATTTCAATTTTACGTGCCATGATAATGCTTCATCAAAAGTTCTAAAAGTCTAAACTTGAAGAGTTGGAGAAATATGTTTGGCACAACCTTGAGAAAAGAGTTCAATTAGTTCAGGTTGGGGTAATGAAAAATAAATTTGGTTAATGAGACCTATCCATCTAGCTATGAAATCGGTAATCGATTCATCATCGAATTTCCTAATGGAGTAAAGGTTATTAATGGAAACCTTTTTATATATATTAACTAAAAAGTGATCTAAAAAGATTTGGGCTAGTTGAGAAAAAGAGAAGATAGAGTGCTTGGTGAGAGCACTATACCAATCCAAGGCTAGTCTAGATAGAGACATGGGGAAGGTATGAATAAGGAGAGCATCGTCATATGCGATTAAATAACAAGAATGGAGAAATTCTTTCAAATGTTGTTGAGGGTCCTCCATACCTTGGAACTTGGAAAACTTAGGTAGTTCCCATTGAGGAGGATAAGGTTGGATAGGAATGGATGGATGAACAGGCTCATTGCATATTTTATCATAAGATAGAAGGTTATGAGCTCTAGAAATAGATGATTCAAGATTGGACATTTTATCCATTAACATCTTAACTAAAACTATTTGAGTTTGGGGTGTTCCATAGTTGGGTAGTAGGTTCAGTTGAGATTGGATGGTTACATTATATGGATAAGAGGTGGGAGGTTTAAAAGGTGCTACATATTGGTATATGGTCATTAAAGGTTGGGATGATGCCCCATATTGATATGTGGGCACAAAAGGTTGGGTAGAAGGGGGTATATGTCATTTTGGATTAGGAATATACTGGTAATATGTCATGGGTATTTGTTGAGGGATTGACAAAGGTTGATTTGGAGTTATGGTTGAAGTGGCAGGTTAAGGTTAGGTGGTGACTCTTATGCTAATGGGTGGAAGGGTAAGAGGTATGGAAAGTACCAAATTTTAGAGTGGGGTAGAAATGGGTTGGTTGGTGGTGATAAGAGGAATGGTAGAAATAGCTGTAGAGGATATCTATATGGTATGTGGGGTATAGGTAACAAGAGGTAAGGTTCCCCCTATAGTGGAGGTATTGATTGGTGTAGGTGGGGTTTGGTTATAGGTTGGAATGTTGGATTGGGTTTCAGTGGTGGTAGTGGATGGGATATTGGTAGAGAAAGAGACTTAGGTGACCCAAGGTTGGTTGGAAGTAACACCAACCATAAGAGGAGGAGGCATACCAAAGGGTGGATCTGTGGGAGGAACTAAAGTAATAGGGGTGTGGTGAGATAAGGTATTAAGGTAATGTCAAAGGGCTATGGGGTTGTTATCAAGGAATTTGTAAAAATTTGCATCAACCTCAACAACTATCCATGGCATGGTAGAAGGAGGAGAATGATGAGGAGAAACCTTAACATCTGAAGTATACTCCATAGAGGAAGAAGAGGAAGAGGAAGGTGGTCCTTGGTTGGTTTGATTTCTCAACTGCTGTCTAGTAAAGACCATGTGAAAAAATAATAAAGGAATGAAGAAAATTCACATCTCAAACAAAGAAAAAGCAAAAAAAAAGAATTCAAGGCAATCCAAACATACATTAAAAATGTGTTTAACCTTAGGATTCTTTGTAGATCACTTTTGTCTTATGCCATGGAAAGTGCGATGAAGAAAGCTGGCTTGTAGATTAGGTAATAAAGAGAAAATATATGGTTAGTTTTAGGTTGTTTTTAGGTACTCAAGAGAGAAATCTATATTGATCTTCAATATGTGGCTTGGTATTGGGGCCTACCCCCTCACTTCACACACCATAGTGATAAAGGTGTCAACTACTTAGCCAAGATATACTAAATTTTAGAGTTCACACTCAACCAAAGAGCTGAGTTGGTTCTCCTCTTGGTAATAACCTCTAAGTAAGATTATCGAGAAAGGGTAAGGTTGACTGCTAGGTGATGAAATCCTAGTTAGGCCTTGTCTCAAATTTGTTTTGATGTGTTGATTGATTATGTAGTTTGGATAACTGTGTGATACAATAGTGAAACTACAATTAACTACTTTGATTTTAAGCTACTAGATGAACTAAAATAAGCAAGCAATCAATGTAATGCAATAGGCTAATTTTATGCCAAAATAAATTTCAGATTTCATTAGATGAGCATAGAATAAAGGAATAAATAAAGGGGTACCTAAATGATGCTAGGGTCCCACTGGGCATGCCAAAATATTTTTCTTAATTTCCACTTATTTCTTAATTTTGAAAGAAGATAAAAAAACTAGTAATAAGAGTGTGGTAAAAATACCTAGTTGGTGATGCACGCATAATATAGATGAATTTTGAGAACTCATCTTTGGCTAGGAAGGAATACATTGCAAATAAGAACACACTAATAAAGAGGATTGTTAGCAATATATTTAAGTGGACTACCTAACATGAGCTAGATCTAAGAAGCAGACACTTGCTAGGAGGCTATCAATCCACTATTGATAAAAATCAAGTTAGAAATGATAAATTAAGGTAATTTCATAAGATAAATGAAATTAAATACAAGAATAAAGTAGGATACTTGTTAAATAAAATAAATAAATCTAGCAAAAGCCGATCAATACTTATGCTAAAGTAGGTAGGGTCTAGTTCATAAAATTAGAAAAGGGGTTGTGAACAGGTAGGAACATAAAAAGTTAGGTTTGGTTGGGGATAAGTTAATAAAAATAAATTATTGTTATTCTCTACCACAATGACCATCTATGGTTAGGTAAATTGTTGGCAATTAAGCTAATCATCGACAGTTGGGTAACCGTCAGCAGTTGGGGGTGACCATCGATGATTGCTTGTGGGTTTTTGAAGGTGATCAAAAATGAGTTGTAGAATAGGTAAATGGGTAGATAGAGGTTATATTGAGGATTTTATGGAGATGAAATAAGGTGTAGATAGGTCTAATTAGGTTAAGGAGGTTAAAAATCTAAAATAACAAGGCTAAAGTACTTATATACCTATAGCTTACTAGTTGGTCAATGGTTGAAAGATGAAGAAATTTTTATGGAGTAATGGTAAATTTGCCTCAAAATAAAATTCAATAGAGGTTTAGGTATATTTTTTTGATGTTGAGTTTTTAAAAAAATATTGGATGCTAGAGAGCTTGAATTCTTGTATTCTCGATAACTCTTGTGATTGATATTTTTTAGCTCCCACTCCCCTCTTTTTATAGGCAAAGAGAGATGGAGGATGGAAGGTTACCTAGAGGGTGAGGTTTTTGATCATGATTCTTATAATTTTGTTATCACCATAAAAGGTGATTATATGAAATGGTGCCTTGTTATCTTGCACACAGTTGGTTGATGTGTTAGGAAGTTGAGAAGGTAAGGAGATCTGACCATCAACAATCAAGATAACTATCGATGGTTAGGTTGACCATTGGTGGTCAAGTTTATAAAGGTGAAATGGATAAAAAAAGGGGTTAATAAGGGTAAGTTAAAGTTTAGGTTGATAAGTTGATGAGTTAGATAACTAGGTGATTAACTATACTCAAGGTCTATTGAGGGTCTATAAGGGTTCGATGCATTTTGACAACTAGAACTATCATGTGAAGTTTTATAGTATCTATAATTATTTTATAAACTTTAAAATTAGTATCTTAAGTTTTATACATAAAACAATAAACCAATCCAACATAAAAATCAATATCAAGATGAGTATAAGTAAGAGATTTAAACTGCCAACTAATTATCTATAGAGAGTTGGATCAATAGTTTTAGTTTCCATGTCATTAAGTAATGTAACACCAAGTTCCCTAAGGGTAATAAAAACTTTATAATTTAACATATTAATCTGAGATAACAAGTTATATGCATATTTACATTGAGAAATAGAAATGCTATCTTTTTCTTGCCAAACTTGAATGCTTAAAAAATAATGTAAGAGACCCAAATTAGTCATTTCAAAGATATTATTTAAAGAATTTTTAGTGAAATAAACCATTTAACTATTAATACCAATTATTATTAAGTCATAAACATAAAAAAAATGATAATTATTCTATAATAAGTGTTTTTGACAAAAATATTAAGATCATTAGAACTACGAGTAAAGCCTTAAGCTATGAAAAATTGATAGATTTTAGAGTACCATTCTCTAGTAGATTATTTCAAACCACAAATAGCTTTATTTAACTTTGAAACAATATTTTAATTACCTTTATTAATAAAACCATGGGGTTGAGACATGTAAATTTCTTCATGCAAATCACCATTTAAAAAAGCACTCTTAACATCTATTTGATAAATAGGGCAATGCATGTGAGCAACCAAAGCTAAAGCAACTTTAATTGTGGACATCCTAACAACAAGGGAAAAAGTTTTATTATAGTAAATTCCTTCAATTTGAGAAAAACCTGTAGCAACTAATCTAGCTTTACATTTTTCAACTTGATTATTAAAATTGAACTTTGTTTTAAACAACCATTTATAACTTACCAAATGATGTCCTTTAAGGAGAGGGACTAAATCCCAAGTGTTATTGGAAATCAAAGATTTGTATTCATCATGCATTGATTTTTAAAAATTAAGGTGGCCTTGAGCTTTTTTTTAGTGTTTTAGGATCATTATTGTTCACAATTTTAGATATAAAATCATAATTACAAAATTGTTGCCTAGTTCTATGAGTATCATTAAGATCTACATCAATTACAGAAGCTTCTAAAGTATTCTTAACCCACTTAAGAATAGATTTAGGTGGAGTAAGACTATTCTAAGGAGAAATAACTTTATAAATAACATAATTATACATTAAATCATTATGAACATAACTTGATTTAGAAGGAAAAGAAGCAAAAATTATATCAAGAGAATCTGAATTGGAAGCATAATCAAGTACACTATTTTTAATAATTCCAAAAGACCTTTTAATCTTGATTTTATTAGTTTGAGGATCATACACCCTATACTATTTATATGATTCATCATAACCAAGAAATATAAAAGTGTCTACTTTATAGCCTAACTTTTTTCATTTTCCTTTGGGAATATGAATAAATGCATGACAACCAAAAACATGTAAATGTTTTAGATTGGGTTTTCTACCACTCCAAGCTTCTTCAGGGTTAATATTTAAAACAAATTTAGTAGGATTCCTATTGATTAAATATAAAAAAACAATACATAGCTTCATCCCAAAATTTATAATGCATATTTTTAGCATGCAACATACACCTAACCATTTTAGTGATAGTCTTGTGTTTATGTTCAACAACACCATTTTGCTCAGGTGTGTAAGAAATATTTTTCTCATATTTAATACAATGTTAATTATAGTATGCAATAAAATCATTGTTAACATCTTCAATTTCATTGCTAGTTCATAATATTTGTAGAGAATAATGAAATTATTTTTCAACAAAGGCATGAAAATCAATAAAAGTGTTTAAAGCTTGATCTTTAGTTTTCAAGAAGTAAATCCAAACTTGCCTAGTGAAATCATCAAAAAAATTTAAAACATAATTTAAACCATTAATAGAAAGAGTTTTCATAGGGCCTAAGAAATCACTATAAACTTTTTCATTAGCACACCAAGATTAATTCTTAGGAAAAGATTCTCTATGTATTTTACCAGCAATATAACCACTACAAACAAAATAATTTTAAGCAAACCTTGCACCATATTAAATTTATTCATAAATACAATACTTTGATAATTAATATGATCTAATATTTCATGCCACAAATTAGATTCATTAGAATCAAGTAAAGCATGAGAAGAGGAGGAAGAAGAGAATCCAGTAAATTTAAACAAATTATCATTGTCTAAAAAAAGTAGCAACTACTTGAAAATTTTGCTTGATAGATTTAACGTAAGAAGTGTCATTAAATAATTCTAATTTATTATTTGTATAATTAAATAATAAAAATTAAATTCAATTTTAAATCCAGAATAAGCAAGACATCATGCAATTCACCATTAGAGATTTTAACAGTTCCTATGGATTCAACATTATAAGAAGCATGATTTGCAAGACTTAAATGATTGTTATAAAGATCTGGTTCCAAAGAAATAAATAAATTTACATTGAATTTTATATATTTAATAACAATAGAATCAAAAATCCATTAAATAAGATAAGCTTTTAAAGCTTAAATAAAATCAACTCTAGTATTAGACTTATGTTTAGTTTGAGTCTTAGTGTTACTAGTACTAGCATTGTCTTTGACCTTAATTTTTCCACTTTTAATATCACATTTATTTTTAACTTAATGATCTTTATCATGAGTATTTCTGTCAAAATAATTGTACTCTAATTTTTTCTTAGGTTTGGATTTATATTTTTGATCTTTTTTGTCATGTAAATTATTGGACTTAGCATATTATTTTCTATTATTATGTTGGTGTTTAGAAATAATAACATATTCATTAATATTAAGACTACCAAATTGAATTAAATTTTATTCTTCTTGATGCAACAAAGTACAAAATAAATCAAACATCAAATGAGAAAATAAAGTAGGAAAAGCTAGTTACAAATAAACATTAGTAATAAACTGCTGAAAAGGTTGAGGCAAACTTTTTTCCATGATAATATGAATTAAATTTAAATTTAAAAGTTTAAAGCTTAAATCAGTGCATTGAGAATACAAAGAGTGAAATTTAATTAAGAAATTATCCATAATTTTGAAGTTAATATACTTTAAATCAGACAATTGATCTTGAATTTGAATTTTTTGAGATTCATTCACAATATCATAAACAAATTTAAGCTTAGACCAAGCAGTGGATGCAATAATACAACCATCAATATGAACATATAATTTTGGGGTCATGGCCATGTCAATCAAGCCTAAGGCCTCATTATTTTTTACTTGTTATTTTTAGTGAAATTTAGTAATAGTAGTCTTTTCATCAAGTTTGGGGTCTGTGTCATCTACTACACACACCAAGTGTTTAAAAGTGAAAATGTAGTGAATATGCAATTTCCATAAATGGTAATTAGAGAACATGAGTTTAAATTTAGGAAACAACTAAGTTATTGTGCAATGAAAGCTCACCCAATATCAGAAAGTGAACAAGCAAAAAAATCACTTAAAAATGAAAGAGGCATGAAGGAGGGACAAGAGGACAAAAAAAAATACTTAGACAAAGTCCAATAGAAATGACAAAGAATAAATGAGAGTTTAAAATGTTTAAGAATTGCACAAGAGTGTAACAACTACAATATGGCTATAATAATCTTCAAAGTTGAAATGAAAATGATAATAACAACTATTTTTGGAACTTCTATTGATTCAAATTTACCTTGTAAAATAAAATTACAAGGAGATATAAAATGAAACAAATTAGGAATAATAAAAGATTAATTTTATTAAAAAAAGTATGATCCACCTAAATAAAATTAAAAATATTCCATGTATAAGAGACGAAGAAGCTTGTATAACTTTGCCAAATTAAGTTTAGTTATTATATTTTATTTTGTGTTTGAAACTTAAACTTCACAAGAGTGGAGAACTTGTAAATATGAATATAAACCAATTGGTTGATATATATTATTGTTTATTTTTTTAAAAATTACTTGTAAAAGTAAAGGCACACAAACTTTTATTTTCAGAAATATGGAACACTAAAATAATAATTCAGAATGCCACAAGAATCAATGCCCAAAGTTCCATAAATAATAAGCATGGGAATAACAAGATTAAAGTTTGAAGATTTTTTGTGATTATAATAAAATGATAAATAATTTAGTCTTATTGGAAAAAGAATATTAGGAGGAAAACTTAAGTATATAAGCATACGACACCCCTATATCACATAAATAAATTTTTTGAGGAGAATGCAATTAAATAAAAGAACAAAAATTTACAACTTACCTTATCTAATGCCAAAATTTAGCTAGCACTTTGAAACCTACCAAAAAAGGTTAAAATGCCACAAAGTGAAAAATGAATAAGATGTTGTACGGTTAAAATATGACAACAACACACTTGACTAAAAAATAATGAGATGCCACCAGTAAGGATGATGTAAAGAAGGGCCAAAAACATTGATCTCAGAGAAAAAAGAATCAGAATAGAAGATGTTTCAGCAAAAGAAGAAAATGCATAGCTAGAGGAGTAAAGAAATTTACAATAGGTAAAAAAATAAAAAAGGGTAGTTGTACGATGAAGGTAGAAAAATAGAATGGAAGAGTTTTAAGGAGGATGAATACACTTGGTGAAGCGTTCAACCAGAAAAAAGAAAAAAAAAACAACTCTAAATATACAATTGGTGGAAGAGAAACACCCAAGGGAAAGACAAAATGTATAGGACATAAAAGAGTTAAAAAAAAATCCTTACAATGCACTAGATAGATAAGGAGGGATGCACATGAAGAAAGGAAGCTCAATGAGCAAGATAAAAAAATTATGATGTATAAAGATTTATATCTGCTAAATATTAAAACAAAATCCACACACATAAAAGGAACTTATGATAAAATAAAATATCCTAAATAAAGGGTAATCCTAACATTAATTTATGGATGAATGAAGATAAAAATAATATAATCTAATCCTTATCTTACCAGATCCTAAAAAACTAGTTTTAATCAAGGTTTTGAGGGTAAACGTGAAAAGTTGGTATGAAACATTTGGCACCATCTGGTAAAAGCAAGTTTTCACTTTTTATAGTTCAGAGTCTAGCATAAACATATTTCTATTATTTTAATAATTCCATCAATTTTTTCAATCTAAATCCAATAAGATTCAAAAATTTATGTTTGGCACGATGATACTTACCAAAGATGATATCAACAAAAGCATTGGGATCAAGTAAACATGCCTCAAAGTCAAGCCAAATGAATTCATGAAACTCTTATGCTTACATTTATATGAGATTCAAAATTAGAGGCAAATGGGATACCAATTCTTTGTGATGTGATTATGTTTCTAAACAAGTTTATGTTTCCTAATTTTACACAGGTTTAATGTGTTCTTTTGATTCTAAAATTCATGATTATTCATTACAACTAAAGTTTATTTTATGAGGATAAGATTTTGGACTTCTAGAATTATTTTAGATTTGTGATTTTCCTCCATAATATTTTTCAAGAGAACTTGGGATTAAATAAAACATTCATCTTACAATGGCACACTTGTGTGCTTTTCCCAAATGTGTTTCTCATATTCAGTTTCAATTAGCTAATCTCCTCAAGAAGTAGACTTTTTGGCTCTTAATAAAGGATAACATAACTAGATTTAAAAATGTGAAACAAATCCATTTAGTTATTATCTTTGACATCTCCCCCTCTTTACAATGGTTTTGATGAATGACCCAAAATTATGTACCCATTAAAATTTCATATCTTTATTTTATAATAGTGAATAAACCCATATGGGCCTCATATTGTTTTGTTTCTTCTTACTATACATAATTAAAATTTTCTAAATTTTCATTACTACTATCCTCTATGATCTCATGATTGATATATTTTTTTAATAAATTAACCTTCACAATAACTCAATGATCAAATTATGTGCAAGATATTGTCTCCTCCTTGATTATTCTTCAATTTCTTGAAATTTATTTGTTGTATGGATTTATTCTCCATCTTTCTCAAAATCAGAATACATATTCTCATAAAAATATCCATGTTCAAATTTTTCAAAGATTAATATAATTATCAAAATTATAATAAAAATAAGAATATCATCCACATACACAATAAAAAAGGAATCATAAATGGCCTCATTATCTCATTCATAAACCATATGAAGGTAATTAGTGCATTACATAGCCAAAAAGGTAGAACCAACCATTCATACAACCCTTGTCTTGTCTTGATTGTTGTCTTCTGAATGTCCTCTTACTTGATTATCACCTAGTGATACCTAAATTTCAAATCAACCTTAGTAAAATACTTGGCAACTAAAGTTGATCAAGAAGATCTTCAATCTATGGAAGAGGGAACTTATTCTTGATGGTTATTTTGTTAAGTGTTTAATAAACAACACACATTTTGCATGAACCATCTTTTATAGGCACTAAAATAATAGGATAACCCCATGGAAAAGTACTAGGATAGATTATGCATTGGTCAAATAAATAACATAACTACTATTTTAACTCATTTTTATCCTTCTAGGATTACCTATACAACTTGAGATTTGGAAGCAAACTATTTGATAGAAATTTAATTTCATGCTCAATAGGCCTCATCATTGAAAAACACATGGCCTCATGAAATACTTCCTTGAATTACTAAACCAACTATACCATATACTTCTACTCTATTATTAAACATACTACAAATTTTTTTATGTACAACCTCTTTTTTATCTTGAATATCTCTCAAAATAAGTAAAGAAAACTTCCCATTTGCTTTAATAATACTTTTATCTTGAGAGGCACTTATCAAACAGATCTTAGAATAATATTTGTAGGTTGAAAATATGTATCTCTTTCCAAATTTTAACAAATGGAATTGATCATCTTTCTTAAAAAATATAACATCCTGGATATATAAGTAAGGGATACCAAACACTACACCACATATGTCAAGAGGCACAACATCCACTATTTATTTGTCAATGAAATCTAAATTAATACCAAAATTAGATTTACACTGCTTGGTCACCTTAATGTCTACATATATCTTCACCCAACCCAAAAAATATGGGCTTGGATGATTGCAAGTATTTATATTCAATTTGTCTAGTAACTCCTTGCTTATAAAGTTGCTTGTGAACAAGTACAAAGAAGATAATTTAGGTTTTTTTAATTCATTGTAATTTTATTATGAAAAATCTTATAAATTTCACTCTCTTGAGCACTAATACTACCCAAACATACCTTGTTGGCCCCTAAATTTTGATGAAGTGTTGTCCCATGTTGGCACAGGACCAACATGACACAAAAGGACCATTATCCCATTTTGGTACAGGACCAACACAACACAGAAGGGGCATGGCACAAGAGATATGAAACAAAATTGATAGGTGCAGAAGCATCATTACATAGAACCTACTAGTCATAAGAGGAAAAAGGCATGGGATAACTAGCACAAGAGGACCCAATCAAAAGAGAACAATTCACAAGGAACCTAAGAACATAGGACTTGAAATGAAAGTATAAGAATAAGGGATCACATGGAAAGTAAGAAATAGTTGGAAGAATGATTCACATAGGTAAATCCAACCTTATGGATTAGAATTTTTTCACTAGCCCATAAGGAAAGGAACACATGACCACCAAGTTATAGCATAGAGCAAGGATCTAGGGGTACTGAGGCTCAAGTTTTCAAGAAAAACTAGTTGTAATTACCATGACTCTTAGTCTGTTAAGAGTTCATGTGTCAATTATTCAAGCCATTAATGATTGTGACACTTGATCAGGGAAAAAAAAGTATAAATACCCCTATTGTAATATATTTTTAGGGATGAATATTTTTTGATAGAATAATGTGATGAATCTTTACCCTTATTGAATGATATTGTAATGCCCCTTTTATTTTAAGCATAATATATGAATACAAGGATTGATAAAACTTTTGTTATGAATAACTATAGTGTGGACTATGTGTAAAGTGAGATATAAATGAAATACCATTTCTTTTTTAGTAACTAATGTTGTTAAAATATTATAATAATATGCATAATTTTATTAATCAACTTGAGAATAAGGATTAAGGTAATCTATCTATGCATCATCCCTATCTAAAATTACATAGAGAAAGATATGAAGATGATATCATCAATATGCCTCAAAATCTATGGGAATTGGTATTCCACTATGCACTTCAGGTGAGTGTGTGAGACCTAAACCTCACATGAAAGGGCTAGCATGCTAGCTCATTGGGCTAGACTTCAGCATCAGAGATGGAACTATTAAAAGAACCCCAACATTTTATTTCCATTATCGAGACCCAAAGTAATTGAGTCACAGTCATGGGAAGATGTTTGAGTGTATTACACTAGAAAATATAGAAGAATGTGTTACCAGTGTTGAAGATAATTTTGCAGTTCCATATCTTGAGCCAGGAATCTCTACACTATGGTGGGTGGCATAGAATCTCTAGTCCCTTATATGAAACCTTATTTTTTGAGGTCTCAATTCTTTTACATGCTTGGTTTAGCCTATACTTAAGGATGATCAAGGAATATTAAAAGGAGGTAGTCTTGGATGATATAATGGTAAAGGGTTTTAGCATGACTTGGAGTTTTGTGGACATGAGCAGTAAAATTTTGGGGGAATGGAGTTTGAAATAAATACATTTTGGAATATATTGTGACCACATATTCATGACTTGAATAATCCAAGTTCCAATTCATTTGAGATCCACAAGTTCACTATCTAATTCTTTTTGCTTTCAAAATTAAGAAATTAATTATTGACCTTGGACTGGAAACTATACTAATGGAGAGTTAAATCCTCTTGTGCATGAGCCATACATTTAGAAGGGGAGAGTAGGGGTTGATAGAAGATAATGGGTTCAACATGGTAACAAGCTAGCATACACTATAGAAATAGAATTATGATGAAGTTTAATAAATAATCATGGGAGTTAGCAGTGTGGGAAGAGATCAAGAGAACTCAAGGAGTGTTGTTAGGAGCTATAAAGAAGTGGAAACACATGAGGATTCCATCACTTTTGAGTTACATTCTATACCACTTCTATCCTATGAAGGAGAAAAAAGTTGGATGACAAGAGTTAAAGAACCAAGTCTGAACCAACCCAGCTCTCCCAACATCATGCACACTCATGCCTTTGAGTCAGATGGAGTACACATTCAAAATTGAGATACAGATAATTTGGAGTCAAAATTTGAATCGATAAGGGATATTAAAATTGAGCTTGTTGACACTCATTTAGATTTAACACTATATTTCCCTCTTCAAGGGAATTCTATGGCACAACTTGGGATACCTAGTGGACCTAGTCTTCAAGGACAAAATACAAGCCCAAACCTTGTTAACCAACTGGTATTTCACCTCATACCATGAACACTACTATTGGAGGTGCTGGAGGAGGACTAGGTGGTGGCATATGAGGAAGTTGACTCCCTCCTCAAAAGACTAGAGCTGGAAGTTCCTAGTACATACCCATTTAAACACCTTAACTGATTATGGTTTACTATGAAATGATGCTTCAATTGCTATAGTATCAAGGGATGGAGAATGTAACTAATCATGTCTAAAAATATGAACTAATTTGGAGGGCATGAGGCATCATATCTTATGAATGTAATGACACATAATTTTCCACTACACTTTTAGAGTGCATGCTTAAGTGGTATTAGAAGTTTGACCCTCAACAAGTAATGGTCAACTTTCATTAACTCAAAATAGCCTTCCTTTAGGAGTTTGACTTTCCTAAATTTGAGCAGCAAAGTATAGCAGTGTTGAAGGACATAAAAAAAGGACTTATAGAGAGCATATATGAGTATAATGAAAGGTTTATGACCTTTTTGTCTAAACTATCATTTAAAATTAACACTACCCAACATGCATAATGGTTTTTGGGAGGCCTGTTATTACCCTTCTGACAAACTTTGTCATAACAGACCTTCACTAGCCTGCACAAGGCTTTTGAAGCTGCTCTCCATGTTGAAACAAATAAAAGCATTGATACCAGGGTTAGTCTCTTTATGGAGGCCCAAATATCCTCAATGGCATCACAACTTGAGAATTTTATGGAAAATAATGTACACAAGACACGTAGTGGTGTCTGGTGTACCAACTATGAAACTAAAGGACATATAAGGAACAACTAATCATGAGAACATCTATGCAATACTTAAACAAACACATGAAATATATCATAAAGAACATAATGTACAATCTTTTCCTTTTATATAGTGATATATTCACACTAAGGTGTCTAATTATTATAATATGTATGATGCATATACTCATGATACTAATGACTATCATTTAATCAGTGTCATCCATGAATCTCGAGTGCATGGCATGTGCCAAACCTTAGTAGTAAATACTCAAGACAATGGTGAATACCATGGACATAGGAGAGGGTGAGGATGAGGAGGTGGATGTTTCCCACCCAAGACTTATTACAAATGTGGGTCACTAGACCATTATTAATATGATTGTCTAGATTACCTAACATGTACTTTCTATAAAAAGGACCACTAGTTGGAAGAGTGTCTTGATCTATATGTGAATATCAATAAAGAGCATAATGAAAAGGGTGATAGTATGATTTAAATTGATAAAACAGAATGGCATGCATGCCCAACTATCCTTATAATTTAACAAGTAAACATTGCCACTCATAGTGGGGGATAGACCCAGTTGATAGCTAATCTAATTGAAAAGGTACAATGAGAAGAACCACAAGATAGAAAGCACCTTGATGTTCAAAAGCAAAAGTATGTCCTATAGGATATGATCAAACTCATATGATAAATTTAGGGAGAGATTTAGTTCTTAGAAGATAAGGATGTAATGTAGTGTACTATTATTCAAAGGGAAGCTAAACTTTGACCTATGGCACAAGACAACTTCTAGGAACTATGTAAGCAGATGCTAGACAAGGATATTGTCCCACAACTTAGTGCTTGGATTAAGAGTCAAGCCCAAATACCAAATTAATCTCACCATCACATTATTTGACAAAATGAAGACCATTTCTTAAATCATGATCGATGATAGGATAGTCCTAGTTCATCCACTCCCCCATAATATAGATAAATATTGGTTAATGTTACCATCGATGGATGGGTAATTTGGGACATATTAGTAGATATCGATGTGTAAGTCAATGTCCTCACCAAATATGCTTGGTGAAAAATGTCTAGTCTAGTTGTACAACGTTCACCTCATGTCTTATTCATGGCAAATAAGAATTGTGTGCACCCTATTGGGGTTCTCAAGAATGCCATGGTTGACATACTTAGAATACCATTCAAAGTATATTTTGAAGAGATAGAGTTAGCTGAAGCTAATGATTACCCATCTCTAATGGGAAGACCTTGGTGCTATGAGAACAATCCAGACCTAAGATTTTAAAAGCACTAAATTATTTTTGAGAACACTGATTATCATGTCATTATCCCACTGGATCAAGCACAAGGACCCCCTTATATAGATCCCATAAATGTTGATGAAGACATCAACCACTTATATAGTGTCACTAATAGAAGTGATGAACAACATGATCCCACCCCAGATGGTATTCTTTCATAGATAAATAACTAGTCTATATCTAATACTACAAGTAATGCTTGTAAGTGTTAGGCTCATGGTGACTATGATCTCACGAGGAGGATGTGTAATACCATCAACAATCAAGAGAACTTCCCACACCAACTTCCTAAATGTAAAAATTTTGTTTGCCTTAATGGATTAGTAATGAGAGGGCCATATGTAGGACTACTACTAGAAAGACTTGATGAATCCCCATATTTTCAAGGATAAATACAGGTACATGATTTTGTCTAGTGCCTTAAAGAATTCTATGACATCAAAAATGATTGGATGAGGTCATTATACCGCCTTTTTTATGGCACCACTACAAGGTGGTGGTGTACTCATAAGGAGCACCTTTTGTACTAGGATCAAGTATGTTATGCCCTACATCACATATTCCATTACAATAAGGTTAGGGGAACAATTAGTTATAGTGGAGTGCAAGCACTTGACCCTCACAATGAAGCTTATGAGACAATATGTAGAAATAAGGAAACATACTTACCAAAGTATCTATGGGTGTATGCATTTTATGAAACTTTACACACATAGGCATGGGCTTAGGATATTCATGAAGAGTGACACATGGGAACTAGGTTCTAGTCATTATTGAAGGAGAGTATGACCTTAGCACTCTCCTATTCATCACCAAAGATGGACCTATGATTCACTCTCCAGGCTTTGTGTGAATCAATTTTTGAAGACCTAAGACTCATGGAATACTATTTGAGGCATATCCATTAGGACCCTAATTAACCTTTACACTTTTTTAATGAGACTTCAACACATCAAGTTCCTGCACCTACACTAGTCCCTCATGAAGACTGATGTGAAAAGATTTTCCTAGGAAAGCAAAAGCTTATCTTCCAAGTAGAAGGTGAAGGATCTACTTCACTTGACCCCTTGACCAACCATTTATATGTTTTTATGAACTTTGGTACATGGATTAATCAAGACATAAGTAATAAAATGGATAACCCCTATCATGGGCTTATTCAAACTATTTAATGCAACATTGGCATAGAACAAGAGCTAAAGATAGTTACAATTAGAAACTATTTGACTGACACAAAGATTACAAAAATCTTTGAGTTGCTAAAATAATATCAAGATGTTTTTCCAAGGAACTATATAAAAATTAATGGAGTCCACCCATCCTTAGGGAAGATATACATCAAGCTAGTTATCAGTGCTTGACCAGTTAAAAAATGACCATACAGGATGAATCATAACCACTAGGCATGTGTTAAAGAGGAAATTGATAGTTTGCTCTTCACTAGATTCATCACTCCCATTATCAAATCTGAATGGGTTAGTCCCATGGTGATTAATATAAAAAATTATGAACACATCCATATTTTTGTGGACTATCAAGTGCTTAATGCATCCTATATGATAGCTCCCTTTCTAATGCCATTCATACAAGAAATCCTTGAAGGTGTTATTGGTTGTGAAGTATACTCCTTTATAGATGGATTTTTAGGGTACCATTAGGTCCAAATAAATGAGAAAGACCATCCTAAAATAACCATCACCATAGAATGGAGATCATTTGCCTATACTATTATGCCCTTCAAGTTGAAAATACCCCAACAGTGTTTTCACAGATAGTAGTTCAAGCCTTTAAGGACTTCATCCATAAGTTACCCCAATTCTATTTGGACAATCAGATGGTATATGGTTTGGTCAAGGACCATTTTTTTAATCTCAGACTCATGCTTGAGTGCTTTTGGGTGTTACAAATCTCCCTATATTTGAAGTGCCTATTTATGATGCCTTTTGGTGTGCTCCTAGGGCATATTATTTGTAAAGAAGGACTCCTAGTAGACTTAGTAAAGGTATTTTCTATTCTTCACCTTCTACTACCGAAGACTCACCATGAGGTCTATGCCTTTCTTGGCCACATAGGTTATTATAGAAAGTTCATTCATGGTTATGTCAATATTACCACGTCCCTAGAATAACTTTTAAAATAGATTGAGTAATTCATATGGACTTACTCTTATAAGGAAGCATTTGAAAAAATCAAGGAAAATTTGGTCACTATACCTATTCTTCAATTCCTCAATTAGACCAAGCCATTTCATGTCCATGTTGATGCATTTGGTATGGCCGTTGGCATGATTCTTGCACAACCAAGTGAAGGTCACTTATATCACCTAATTTAATTTGCTAAAAGAAAGTTAAAACCAATTGAAATAAACTATACCACTATGGAGTGTGAAGCTTTGTCAATGGTATATGCTTTACAAAAGTTTAGGTAGTACCTTATAGCCATTCCTTTTATTTTCTATCCAGATCATGAGGTTTTGAAGTACCTTATCAACAAACCTATACTACATGGATGGAACTATCTCTAGATTGTATTGTTTCAATAATTCTAGTTTTTAGTTATGGTGAAACCTAGAAAGGCCAATTGTGGACCTGACCACCTATCTTAGATCAAGAATAGAGAACCACCACGTGCCATAAAAGATGATCTTCCTAATGTACAACTCTTTTGAGTAACACATGTGCCTGAAGGACTAGAAGACATTATAACATTTTTTATTATTGGTTCTATACTTGAATCTCTCACCTCATAGGAAAAAAAGTAACTTATGGTTCGTGTCACACCCTTCTAGCTCATAACAGGTGATCTTTACAAAATGGACTATGACAAAGTCATTCAACATTGTGTAATTCAACATGAGCACCTTGAGATAATTCAAGAAGTTCATGAGGGTATTACTAGAGGGAACTATGCTAGAGAAGCTACCACATGAAAGGTTTTACTAGCTAGACTCTGGTGGCCAACTCTATTCCAAGATGCTAAAACATAAGTTAGGAAATGTGACATTTGTTAGTGTATAGGCAAACTTAACTGAAGAGATGCTATGTTATTATGACCCATCCCTTATTAATAACCATTTTAAAAGTGGGCTATTGAATTTTTTGGTCCTATTACTCCAGTAGGATGATGAATGGGTTCTTGATATATCATTATGATAATTGAATACTTTACACATTGGGATGAATTTGTGTCAATGAAGGATTGTACTACTACTACTACTACATGATTCATCTGGGAGAACATCATAACTTGGTTTGGATGTCCCTTAGTTTTACTATTGATTATGGTACCCACTTTTTGAATGAAACAATTCACATCTTACTGGTCAAGTTCATGATCATGCACCACAAAACAACACCATATCAATTGTAAACCAATGGACTAATAAGGCTTTTAATAATATCTTAGGTACCACTTAACTAAAATTTTCAATGTTGACCACACTGATTAGGATGAAAGGTTATCTATAGTACTATGGGCTTATTGAACTACCTACAAGCACCTAAATAAGAACACACCATTCAACTTGGTGTATGGCAAGGAAGCAATGATGCAGTGGAGTTCTTGGTGCCATCCCTTTATATCATGTGCATAGGATAACTAGATGAAGAGACATCATTGAAATCATGTTTAGACACTTTAATGAAACTAGATGAGACTCAGTTCCTTGCACATTGGATCCAAGATGTAGATAAACTCAAGTAAAAGGCATGGAATGATCACCATATAAATAACAAAGTCTTTTTTAAAGGAATGAAGGTCTTGTTGTATGAATCTAAGTTCAAGCACCACTCTAGAAAGCTTCACATCCATTGGGATGCCCCATTTATAATATATAACATTCAACTTACCAGAGCATGTCATTTACAAAGGATGGATGGTCAATTCTTCTTTGTGCACTATAATGGGAATCAACTTCAATCATACTTCACTTCAGAATAGGTGAAATTTTGTGATCAATAAGTCTTATGCCATTAGATTAGGATTTATTACTTTCAATGAAAGCACTGCCTTTGTTGCATGCCATTTTCCCTTTCTATAATTTTTTTTTTAAAGTTTTTGTTCTATTCATGGAGGACCATGACATGTTTTAGTGTGGGGGTAAGAACTCAGGTTTAAAAAGGTAAAAATGAAAAATGAGCAACTTACTTTGGTGCATGAGATATATGGTCATGTAAGTTATGTGGGTGCATAAGTCGAAAGGGCATACAAGGTACTAAGGGTAAGCGAGTCATTAAAGGCACTAAGAGGTAAAGTTTCCTCCATAAGTTATAAATTTAAAATGCAATACTTGTCTTCTACCACTCAAAAGGGAGGGATACAACTGTCACCAACTTCCAAGAAAGGCATGAGATGGGATGTGCCATTAATGTGACTAGGTTAGTTATGGTAAGAATCATGCCAATGACATGATGGGAGAATACCATTAAGGCATTAATTGTAAAAGGTATGGATATAAACATGGTAGCCATTGAAATATCTACATTAAATACCACCAACCAATGGGTGACAGATGGGATTTAATGAAGGTGAACTCCTTTTGGAGCCTTTAAATAGGAAAGTTAAATGTATTTCACACTTTAATTTACGTTTAACTTGTATTTACCAAAGATGAGGTCAAGAAAAAACTAAAGCTAAGTTAATCACATCCAGAGCCAAGAAAAGAGTTGTCAATTCATTAGTGAACCATGCAGGTCATCACCAAGGTTGAAAAGGGAAATTCAGAGTTGGGGTTGAGAGGAAAAGTTTTAATTTCAAAAGTTACAGGTTGTAGGTCTACCATTAAAAAGGATTTAAGCTCATAAGCCAAATCAATAGCCTACAACAATGTATTCATTTGGGAACAAGGGATATTTTTGCATTAACCTTTAGGCTCCTTGAAGGTTAATGTAGCCTAAGAAAAAGACCAAAAGACTTGAAAAATTTCTAACAATACCAAAAAAGGAAGAGGTGAGCAGAGGAGACTGGGTCCCCATTAGGGAAGAGACTTTAAAGGAATAAGCACAACACCCAAAATAACAAGCCCAGAGTATGAAAAGAGAAGAGGGATAAAGCATGGAATAAGATAAGGAAAGAATGGTGTAGAAAGGAAAGCATACGTAGACGTATGAAGCATAGAAGGCCTAAGCATCCCCATCTTCATCTCTATTAATAGAAGAGATGTAGTACCCAGACTCAATCTTACATGTGGAAAATTGGGTTTTTAAGGTCTCAAATTATATAGTGTTTGATTACAATCACCATCATCCTAGGAATGAGGCTGAGCTTCAAAATAACTATCAGGTCAAAACCACCAACACAAGGAACCAAGTGGTCTATGACCTAATAATCTTCAACCAGCTAGATGCGATGGGACTTTTTGATCTCTTTAACTTGCCCTATTTTGGTAAGCCCATGGAGGTTGTACGATTATTCCTTTTTTGCATCCATGAGGACTATATATAATTCATTAGGTGTATTATGAAGATCACCCCTAAAAATATTAGAAAAGTCATAGGGCTACAGTATTTGAGGTTAAGCATCATTTATGACTTGGCTGACACTGAGGTGATATAGAAGACTACCATGACATTGATGTATCAAAAATAGGGGCACACTATTCACATCAATAACCTACAAGATCCCACCCTCTAAGTTATAGTGTGTATCATCTCAACCAAGATCAAAGGGACTGATTAATGGAAAGAGGTGGACATGATGCACCTCTACATTGCTCATTAGGTCTCATAGGGACTAAAGTACAACTAGGCTTTATACTTTATCCACAAGATTATTGAAGACATGAAGAGAGCCCATTAGACACTGAAGTATAGGTTTCCTTAGGGGATAATCCTCCTCTTAATGGTCTTTGACAAGATTAGAGTACTAAAATATAGTTTAGGAACATTGAAGTGGGTATACCCTCCCACACATAGGTCCCCTATTGAGGGCTACAAGGTGTTCACTTGCCCTAGGCACATCACTCCATCTTATAATATTAAGATGAAGTATTAGTTTGATGAGAAGAAGGTGGAATTTAGGAATGAGTGGCACATACCAAAGGACTTGCCTCCCTTAGCTATAGAATAGGCACAATTCATTGTGGAAACACTCTCCCTTACATAGATCTACTGTTAGGTTGTGGAGTTAAAGCTTCACCAGGATGCAAACAGGAGGTTGCTAAGGGGTTGCTAAGTTGCAGAGCAACTGACCTCAGTCTGATCAATTGACGTTGGTCATATCTAGTGAGCAGAGAAACTGACATCAGTCAGGAGTTGGTCGACGTCGGTCACCTCCAGACAGACATGGATTGACGTCGGTCACCTGTGTAGTTCTAGAACTACTTGTTGATGAATAGTTAGTTAACAAAATAGTTGTTTTCATGTTAAAGGCTAATTTTTAGTCTTGAGTTGTGGATATAATTATTCTAATTGGATGTCTAATTATTGTTTGCATGGGATCTATATAATAGACTCATGGGCTGTATTGTAAAGAGTGTTAGTTGAGAGAGCAAGGTTAGCTCCTTCACAGTGAAGAGAGTAAGGTGTGTTCCTCCTAGTGCCACAGTGCCAAGTGTGTATGATCAGATAGATCTGCAGGTTATTTCAAGATCTGGTAGAGATCCACAGGGGTGCTGGTTTGGAGAATCAAAAGGGTTCTTCATGCATGTATGATCTCGGTCAGTAGGTGTGCAAGGCCAAGTTGATATGCGGTATAGCAAGATCAGGCGAGATCTACATGGTAAGTAAGATCATTGATTTGTAGGTAGGTGTGTGTGTGTGTGTGTGTGTGTGTGTGTGTGTGTGTGTGTGTGTGTGTGTGTGTGTGCGTGTGCGTGTGCGTGTGTGTGTGTGTGTGCATGGTCTAGGTTTGCAGGTGTTGCAAAACCAAGTTGATTTGTAGGTGGCAACAAGATTAGGGAGATCAACAACATAACAGGTAGCAAGATCAGGGGAGATCTACTTAGAGTATGGTGTGTACTCAGACCTTGAGTACGTGGAGTACTCAATTAGACTGGAAGTAGGCAATGATGGTTTTTCCGGTTGTCACTTACTAGTGGTACTAGCAGTAGTGATACTGACTGGTTGGAGGTGAACACCAACTCTGTGTTTGAGTTGTGTGTTGGGACCGTAATTGAGAGAGATAACTCTTGAAAGTGAATTACTATACACTTGGTGTGGGAAGCCTGTAAGGTGTGGAAGAGTGTGGAGTCTCTTCATTATAATTCTTTTCTGGAAGAGTATTAATATAATTGGGTATTGTCTCTCATATTCTATGTTATTTCTGAATTCTAGTTACTTGTGCATTCTAGTTAAATTCCATGTTTAGTTGCTTATACAAAGGTAATCAATTGTGTGCTCCATAATCCTGACAAAGTGGTATCAGAGCTAAGGTTGTAGGGAGCAGGTTTGTGTTTGATTACAAGTCACTCTTAGGGGTTTTTGATTGAGTGGGAGTATAGTAATGGCAGAAGAAAGTACACTAAGAATGGAGGAATTGAAAAGCAAGAATGGTCAATTATGGTGTTATGGAAAGAAAGAGTAGGTAAAGAAAAAATTTTGGTTGGTAAAAGATCAACGTGAAGGAATTGAAGAAGTAGATGTTGTAGGGGTTGTTGCATAGGATGCTCTGGGATGTTCCTTGGATAAAGTAGAATCTTGTTTTATAGATTTTGTTGCCTCTTTCCATGCAGCCCAAAATAGAGTATTTTTCCATGTTAAGGTCTTTGAAGACTTTGGAAAGATTTATTTAGGGGCTGGTGTGCCTTGTCAAAGTTTTGGCAAAGGGGAAGTGTGGCTGAAATTGCAGACGGCCAACACATGGGTGTTGAAGGAGGTCATGCAAGTCCTAGTTTTGAAGATAAGGCTAATTGCTTCAAGAAAGTTGGGTGATGAGAGATGCACAGAAACTCTCACAACGGATGCACTTGAATTAGTAGGTGGTAAGAAAGTAGGTATCCTTTATCTATCTACTTATATTATTGATTCTTCTTTTGTTGTGAAGACGTGGCTTTGTAGGCTTGGTCACAAGAGCAAGAAGGAGATGCATGTTCTTAAGTGGAAGACATATGTCTTTGACAAACTTAAGAACTAGAAAGCCTTGGTTTTCATGGAGGAGATGATGGATAAAGATTAGTGGAGAAGGATGAGTAACTCTAAGTAGAGCAGTTTGGATAGGGTTTTGATCTAAAGAGAGCTCACAGGTAAAATTTCATCACTCACAGGAGAACACAGGTACCAACATCAATCAGGAGGAACCAGTGTTGAATAGATAGGTGCCAATGTCGGTCATGTGTAGACCAGAGCTGGTGGTGTCGGGTAGGGTAAGACTAACGTCAGTCAGGGAATTGATGTTGGCAACAAGTAAACACCGACGTCACTTAGGAAACTGGCATTGATAGTCAGGACAATCGCATGGAATTGACATCAGTCAGATGCAGACTATGTGGTGACCGAGATCAGTCACTGGAATGGATTTTGGGTAGACAACAAGCCATCAAGGAGTCTCAAATGCCCATATGGAGGACTAAAAGGGTAAGTAAGCCTCAAATTCATTATTCCTCTTCTTTATACTCGTTGCTCACTGCAGAGCAGGAAGGATCCAAGAAATAGTGGGAGCATGGCATGAATGAGGAATTTGATTCCTAGGATGCAGAACCAAATGGGAGATTTGGTAGGGTTGCCAACTGGTATGAAAGCACTAAAAGATGAATGGATTCCTTAGTTAAAGAATAGAGTGAATGGATACGTGAGATGGAAGGCTAGGTCATATGGTCTTGAGGTAGCTGCAAGATAATGGAGGTTTGACAGGTGGAAGACAAATCATGGCTTTAGTCAATGTCATTGTAACCATTGTGTTTACTTTACCAGGTTGGGTGATGATTGCAACATCATCCTGTTACTGTATGTTGTGTGTTTTCTTGATGCAGGGTCACACATGCAGGGTTGTTGAGCTAAAGGTAAAGTTAGTTCAGTGGTATGTCATGAGGAATTTGGAGCAGCAAAATTCTTTGGCATAAGTGTGTTCTAGAGACATGGAAGATCACAGGTTGATTTTGTCTCTGGATGATTGTGTGAAACTGGTTAGCACACCGATGGGTTGGATAGTTTTATGAACAGTGTCCTGATTCAATGATGAGGTTAAGTACATGCGTACTGGACCTGAGGTTGCCCATGCAGTGGGAGCTGTCAACAAGTTTGGAACCAATATGGGAAAGAAGCACTGGAGGGCAGTTCAGTGGATTCTTAGGTATCTGAGAGGGACCGGCAGCAAGGATTTATGCTATGCAGGGTCAAGTTCTTTTCTAAATGGGTTTGTAGATGTGGATGCAGCACGTTACTTGGATGACAGGAGGTGCACCACAAGATTTGTGGTGGTTGGTCTTCAAGGTTGATCTTGAAGAGGGATACAAGCTAGGAAACAGATTAGACAATGTATAGGTATAGGTACAGGTGCAGCTATTTATCTCCAAGTGGGAGATTGTTAGGTTATGGAGCTAAAAGCTTCACTAGGATGCAAACAAGAGGTTGTTGAGTTGTAGAGCAACCGATGTCAGTCTGATCAACTGACATCGGTCATATCCAGCGAGTAGAGCAATTGACATCGGTCAGGAGTCGGCCAACATCGGTCACCTCTAGATAGATAGGGACTGATGTTAGTCACCTATGCGGTTCTAGAACTGCTTGTTGATGAATAGTTAGTTAACGAACTGGTTGTTTTCATGTTAAAGGCTATTTTTTAGTCTTGAGCTGCGAATCTAATTATTATAATTGGATGTCTAATTATTGTTTTCATGGGATCTATATAATAGACTCATGGGTTGTATTGTAAAGAGTGCTAGTTGAGAGAGCAAGGTTAGCTCCTTCATAGTGAAGAAAGCAAGGTGTGTTCCTCCTAGTGCCATAGTGCCAAGTGTGTATGATCAGGTAGATTTGCAAGTTGTTGCAAGATCTGGTAGAGATCCACAAGGGTGCTAGTTTGGAGAATTAGAAGGGTTCTTCATGCGTGTATGATCTCAGTCGGTAGGTGTGCAAGGCCAGGTTGATCTGTGGTATAACAAGATCAGGTGAGATCTACATGGTAAGTAAGATCATTGATTTGTAGGTGTGTGTGTGTGTGTGTGGTCTAGGTTTGTAGGTGTTACAAAACCAAGTTGATCTGTAGGTAGCATCAAGATTAGGGAGATCAGCAACACAATAGGTAGCAAGATCAGGGGAGATCTACTTGGAGTACGGTGTGTAATCAGACCTTGAGTACGTGGAGTACTTGGTTGGACTGGAAGTAGGCAATGACAATTTTTTTGGTTGTCACTTACTAGTGGTACTGGCAATAGTGATACTGACTGGTTTGGAGGTGAACACCAACTCTGTGTTTGAGTTGTGTGTTGGGACCGTAATTGAGAGAGATAACTCTTGAAAGTGAATTACTGTACACTTGGTGTGGGAAGCCTATAAGGTGTGGAAGAGTGTGGCATCTCTTCATTGTAATTCTTTTTTGGAAGAGTATTAATACAATTGGGTATTGTCTCTCATAGTCTGTGTTATTTTTGAATTTTAGTTACTTATGCATTCTGGTTAAATTCTGTGTTTAGTTGCTTATACAAAGGTAATCAATTATGTGCTCCATAATCCTGACATCTACATGAATCCATCTAGAGAGATTTTAGCATGGCTCAAGCTACCCTATGTCTTCTCCATGTGGTACTTAATATAATTCATCCATCAAATATATGATGCACAACCTATCATTTTGTAGGCTGAGAGGATAGACATGGAGATTCACACTATGTATATCTAGGAAAGAAGGCCTATGTGGAGAGGTTGGAGATGGACCTGATTGATATCTAGGTCAAGCAGACTTTGGTCAGGGAGAAAATTCACAAGTTGTTTTACATATTACACCTGTAAAAGAATCCATAAGGTGGAGATCTAAGGAAAAACTCCTTCCAACACTACCTATGAATAAAAATAGGTGATCAAATGTGGGTGTAAGTATAAGTGGGAAATAGGGCCCCTAAAAGTGGTAAAATATGGTAGAAGCGTAGTCATTTAGACCATCTTTTCATCCCTTCATGCCACCTCCACTTACTCCTCATCCTTCACCCTCACCACCTATTACTTCTCCATCCCCTCCTAATACTTCTCTATCTCCTCTCCACACTTCTCCATCTCCTTCACACTCTGACTTTGCACTCTTTGATTCCCCAACCTTCATATCCTCAGTCAACTCCCCCTCTATCTTCACCACCTTTTCTACCTCCACCTCCACCTTATCCACCCCCACCTTCTCTACCTCCACCATATCCCCCAAGTACTACTATAAGAGCTACCTACCAGCATCTCCCAAGGAAAACACCCCAACTAGACATTCTTGAGGTGTAAATTCATAGATTAGGTTCAAATTCCAAGAAAAATCCCTCCTTGATGAAGGAGAAAGCCACATTCTATGATTCCTTGCTTGATGCTGAAATAATGTATAATGAGGAGGATGGTGAGGAAGAAAATGAGATGGCCATTGGTGGCCATGAGGAGTCTAAGATTGAGCATGACCCAAATAAGGGGAAGGATTCGGCTGAGATAAAAGGGTAGGATGATAATGGAATGGTGGGCATTATGCATAAACATTACCAGTTTGACATTGAGGATAAAAGACTCTATATTTGGCCATACTTCCATCCCAAAGAGGTGACTCTTGAAACTAGGAAGCAAGTTTCCTTTCTACTTGAGATGTATAATGAGGAGTGTGAGTTCAAATTCCCTGTAGACACTCAAAAATTTCATAATTTTAGATGTCAAAATGCCTAAAACTCCTACCCAACCCTGAAGCTAGTTAACCACCTAGTTGACTTATCCCACTTATTAATTTAATAACTTAACTTTCTAATTCACCTTTATTTTAACTTGTTTTCATCTAGACCTTTGATTGTTGATGGTCAGCCTAATCATCATGGTTAGCTTGACTATCGATGGTCAGGGTCTCTAATCCTGCGTTAAAGCATTACCAGCTATATGAGATAAGCATGGTTGCATTTAGTAACTTCCCTTATGTGAGGCTAGTCTACTTTAAAGCATCATAATTAGCAACTTTTTCCTCTATCCATTTAGCAACTTCCTCCTACACTAATTAGGAACTTCATCATATAAAAGGAGAGAAGCAGGAGGAGATCCAAATCCAAAAAATCTAGTAATCCACATCCAATTTATCTTGCATACAAGTGTCTAATGTCCATTTAGTAGGAAATCACCATCAATGGAGACCTAAACCTCTATCATAATCATTTTTTAAGGCCAAAGTATTGTCACTCTAGCCAAATTACTTTAGCCTTCCACCATCAAGTTATAGGTATCTCATGCTTGGTTTCTTTTACCTATTTCATTTCTAACCTCCCTACTCTATCCATAGCTACCTTTATCTTATTTTCCATCCTTTATATCCATAACATTCCTTTTCTTGACTAATTATCCAATCTATCATTACTTTTTTGAACATTTCTATAATTTCACAAGAAACCACCGATGATTAGCCCAACCACCGATGGTCACCTCAACCATCGATGGTCACCCAATCACTGATGATTAACCCACTAACATTTCACCCAATCATCGATGGTCACTATGGCATAAAATAATAACATGTTATTTTCACCCCCTTTGACCCCAACCAAACCTTATTTTCTATGTTCTTACCTATTCAGAAAGACTTTTTTGATTTTATGAACCTGACCCCAGCTATCTTAACATGAGTATTGACCCACTTTTTCTATATTTAGTCCTTTTTTTAACAAGTAATTTAATTTAATTTCATCTTACATGCATTTAATTTTTAGTTATTGAATGCAAGTTTCCTTTCTTTTAATTTATATTAACTTAATTGTTATAAATAGTAAATTGACAGCCTCATATCAAGCATATGCTTCTTAGATCTATCTCATGCTAGGCAGTCCACTCAACCATCCATATAATAACCTTTTTTTAGTGTCTTTCTTATCTACAAGTTATTATTTCTAAGCTAAAGAGGAGTTCCCATCATCATCTGGATCATGTGTACACTTTTACCATGTATTACTTTACACACCCTATTACTAGTTTCATTACTTGCTTCTAAATTAATAAATGAGAGGAAATTAATAGAAACATTTTGGCATGCCTGGTGGGACCTAGCATCCCTTTTTATTCCTTTATTATTTGCTCATAAAATGAAATCTAAAATTTCTTTTGGGCTTAAATTAAATATTTTACATACATTGATTGCTTGCATGTTTTATTTCATCTAGTAACTTAAAGGCAAAGTAATTAATCATAGTTTTCAATCTTTTTATCACAAATTTATCCAAACCACATAATCAATCAACACATCAAAACATACTTGAGACAAGGCCCGACTAGGATTTCATCACCTAGCAAAAAACCTTACCCTTTCTCAATAATCCTACTTGGAGGTCATTACCAAGGGGAGAACCAACTTAGCTTTCTGGTTGAATATAAACTTCAAAATTCAATATATTTTGGCTAACACCCAACACTCTTATCATTACAGTGTGTGAAGTGAGGGGGTAGGACCCAATACCAAGCCATATAATGAAGATCAATATAGATTTCTCTCTTGCGCACCTAAACATAACCTGAAACCAACCTTAGATTTCCTTTTTAGTACCTGATCTACAAACCAAATTTCCTCTTCACACTCTCTAAGGCATAAGCCAAAAGTGATTTAAAAATAACCCTAGGTTATTAAACACAATTTAGTGTATGTTGATTTCCTTGAGTTCTTTTCTTTTTCTTGATTTTTGTTTGAGGTGTGAGTTTCATCATTTTATCTCTTATTTCCTCTCATGGTCTTTACTAGATATTAGTTGAGGAACCAAACCCACCAACAAGCACCTTCTTCATCTTCTTCCAAGGAGTATACTTTTGATGTTGAGGGTTGCCCTAATTTTTCTCCTCCTCCTACTAGGCCTTCGATTATTATTGAGGGTGATCTGGATTTCATCACCTTCCTTTCTAACAACCTCATAGCTCTTTATCATTGCCTAAACACCTTATCTAACTATATCCCTTGTGCTTCAGTTCTTCCTATGGATCCTCCCTATGTTATGACTTCCCATCTTCTAATGGGTCCCACCTCAACCCAACCCATGTTCACCCAACCCTCTTCTTCTTCCAATATCCTAACTACTACCAATCCCCAAACTCCATCCAACATCCCAACAAGTAACCAAATACCTACTACCCTAACCAATACCTCCAACATTGGGTCAAATTTACCTCTTATCACCTATAATCCTCCTATCATGGGGGTATCTTCTACCCTTATTTCTACCATTACCCTTAGTTCAACCAACCCACCAATTTCTACCCCACTTTAGAGTTTGGTACTTTCCATACCTCAAACACTCCCACCCATTAGCACTAGAGTTACCACCCAACAACAACCAACTAGTGATTTCATACCCCAAACTCAATCTATGTCCATTCTACCATCTACCAATCTGAACATACCTCTAACCCAACCCATATCAGCCCCCCAACAAGTACCCATGATAACTTACCCATATGTTTCTAACCCACAAGGATATATAGCACGTTTCACCCAATCGTTTGTGTCAACCAACCTTTATGTGGCACCATCCCAACCTCTTATGATCGCTTACCAATATGTGGCTTCTTCAACACCCTCTATCACTTATCCATACATTGCTTCCACCCAACCTCAACAAATCTTACCACCTAATTTTAAAGCTTCCTAACCTCAAATCGATTTGGTCCAAATGTTAATGGATAAAATGACCGACCTAGAATCATCTATCTTTGGGTCTCATAACCTCTTATCCTATGATCAAATCTGTAATGAACCCATTCATCCATCTATTCTTATCCATGTTTATCCTCCTCAATGATAATTACCCAAGTTTTTTAAATTCCAAGGCAAGGAGGATCCCCAACAACATTTGAGAGAATTTCATCATTCATGTTATTTGGTCACTGATGATGCTCTCCTCCTTCATACCTTCCCCATGTCTTTATCTAAACTCACCTTGGATTAGTATAGTTCTCTCACCAATAACTTCATCTTTTCATTCTCCCAACTTGACCAAATCCTTTTAGATCACTTCTCAGTAAATATATCTAAAAAGGTTTATATTACTAACCTCTATTCTATTAGGCAATTTGATGATGAATCAATTGCTAATTTTGTAACTATATAGAGAGGTATCATCAACCAACTTTCTTTCTCCTTACCCCAACCTAAGTTTATTAAATTCTTCTCTTAGGGTTTTACTAAACATATTTCCCCTAATCTTCAAGTTCAAACTTTCAAAACTTTTGATGAGGCATTCACCATGGCACATAAACTTGAAAATTGAACCATTGACAAAGGGAAATTAAAACTATAGAACAAGAATTCTAGCTATAAATCCAATGACCCTCTCTCCACCAAAACCACTAACCAATCCAACCATCCCAATACTAAGACAAAAGCATCCATAAACTCAGTTATCCTAAAAATTACTCCACCACCAACTGTCAACCAACCCCATCAAACCAATTATTCCAACTCTTCCTATCAACAAAATGGAAACCAAAACTGAGCTCCTCCAAAACAATATACTCTTATAGGGGAGTCTTATTGCTCAATTTTAGACAAATTGCTTAAATCTAACCTCATCCAACTTCCACCTATCAAACCACCCCAAAAATTTGATGATTCTCATCCCATGCCTAGGTGGTACAATGAGAATGATCATTATGCCTTTCATCGAGTTATTGGACATGACATCAATAGATGTAATACCTTCAAAAGTCTTGTCCAAAACTTAATCAATAGTGGATAACTTACATTTGATAATCCCAATGTACCTTCTAATTAGTCCCTTAACATCTTCTACAAACCTTTTCCAAATCATGTTCCTTCTGCCCATCACCATGACAATAAATCAAAATCATCTCACTCTCATAAGATGCATACAATCAACTTTATTATTAGTGAGCCCATTGTTGAGGAAACAAATACCATAACTACTTATTCCTCCATTTCATCCATGGAAGTAGTGGACTTACATTACATTCCTTCAGATACCTAAACAAAGGAATCAACCACCCATATATCTTCACCCAATGAGACCTTAGCTTTATCCACCTCTCTTTTTATGGAAATACCAAAGGATACAACCCTTGCTTTATCCATTTCTTCTTACTCCACTCGACCCATTGAAGTGGTAAAACTGCCCTCCCTTCATTTGGACACCCAAACTAAGGAAGAAACCATGTCCATTCCTTCACTTGAAGGCACTACACCTACCTCCCCCATCATAAAACCATATATTCCCTCTTTGGAAACCATCCCACAAGAGAAGGTTACCTCATCCACCCAACCACCAATTTTGGAATCTTCTATCAAGAATAAGTATGGGGTAACCATTCCCTCTTCTCCACCTAGGGGCTCAATCTTTGAAACTAATGTCCAAAGAGCCAAACCCATCTACAAGTCCTTTTCTATACTAGTCTAAAGTTTAGAGTTCACCTCTCAACCAAACTTTGATAGAGGCACCTTTTGGCATCATCTTGGTCTCCCTTACCAAAAAAAATTTGAATCCTCAACCTCACTTGAATCCACCCTTAAACCCATTATTACCACTTCAACAAACACCTCTTCTTCCAAAACCACATGTGAACCATCCCAATCACCTCCATCTAACATTACCAAATAACCTTATGCATCTTTTACTAAACCTATAAAAAACATAGGAATTCTTCCCACACCTAGTCAAACTCACCTCTCTTTGAAGTTGGACTTAACTCCATCTAGTCTACCAAAGAAACCCCAAACCAAACCCATTAAGAAGGTAGAGTTTCCCAAACCTCAACCTCAAACTAGACCCATACCACTTCCTTCCCACTTACCTTCTATTTTAGGACCCCATCCTTCTACCATCCCAACTACCTATTCTTCTTCTAGTAAACCATCCCCCTTTTCATTATCTACACCGACCCCTACCAAATCATCAAGTTCTAATTCATTATTAACTAACCTATCCACCTCTAATTTCCCACCTATATCAAACCTCTCATCATCTAAATCTTCTACTTTCAAATCATTTACCTTGAAGCCAACCATATCTAAATAATCCTAACCATCAACTAAAAGCTTTCCACCACCAACAACTTCTAGGGTAGAAACTACTTCTAAGAAGGCTCCCATCCCTAAAACTATAAATCCATCACCTCCAACACATTTGAATTCATATTATTTAACCATCCTACAAAGTTTGTTGCAAACTTCTTCCATTATCTTACCACCTATGAAACCATTCTACCCTTCCAATACCAAACCCTCCTGATTTAATGATAACTTGATCTGTGCATACCGTAGGGCATCAAGACATGACACATATAACTATAAATCTCTCTAAGCACTTATTCATAGCCTATATGATAAGGATGACTTGTTATTAGATGAACCTCTTTTACCTCTATTACCAATCCAACCATCAACTCAACCTATCCAACATTTACATACTCCCCTACTCTCACCCAAGAGAGAGGAGGAACTGAAACAACCATCAAACCCAAAAAATCCCCTAACCAACACTATTCATATGGTTATGCAATCTTGGGCCCAATATAAGGACAAGTAAAAATCCAAAGTCTCTATTCCTTATACATACCCTTTAACCCCTCAGCATTTTAACCAAACCCAAAAACCTACACCTTCATCTATACCACCTCCAAAACCCAAAGTATCAATTTTGGGAGCCTCTCCCTCAAACCCTTCTGTCTATCCATCGTATTGTGTTGAAACAACTTCACCAGAAACTGTTGAAAATGAGCTTTAAAAACTAATCAACACCTCACCCCACCATCATCAGGCACTGATAGAGGCTTTACAATCTATAGAAATTCAACCAAATGACCCACAACCTCTTGCACCCTTTATTGGAGCCCTCTAAATTTCTACCTTTGTCACCTTTCAAGATTCTAAAATACTTATTATTCATTCTAAGGATATTGATCCTCCCCTCTTAATCACTATATACATCAATCAAAACCATGTCAAAAGGATGATTATTGATGGATGATCTAGCATCAACATTATCTCCTCCCATGCTTATGACCATCTTTAACTTCACAAGAACATCATGTCAGAAAGCACAAAGGTCCTTTCCTCTTTCAATGATACCATGGCCACTACCTTGGGAATACTTGTCCTTCATATCCGCTTGGGATCTCACAACATTCACAAACTATTTTATGTTATAAAAGGTGATTTCCAATATAATGTGTTATTTAGATGCCCTTGGATCCGTGTCATGAGTTGTGTCCCTTCTACCCTACATCGATGTGTCAAATTTGAACAAGAAGGTCAAGTTATTACCATAAAAGCTGACCTTAGTCCTTTTGCCTCTTGAAATATGACATATCAGCCTAATGATGTTCTTATTCCTCCCTCATCCACCTCACAATCAACAACTAACAACACTACCTCACTACCAATCAAAATTAACAACACTCCCATCCACAACATTGATGAAGCTTCAACTAGAGCATTTATCCCTTCTTCCCAGATTCCCATAGAGGATCCTTTGGAATCCATGTTTCAACATCTCTCCCTTAGGTAATATCACCTTTTAGCCTTGGATGCTTTCCTTACTCCATAATAATATGAGAACCTAAAACACAACCCTTCCTATGATCCCTACATCAAAACCATCATCCCTTTCAGGCTCCCCCACAATTAAAAAAATTTCATTTATGAGGGACTTGATTGGCCACTTCTCACTCCTACCACTACCTTATCCATCTGACCATTCACATCTAACTTCTCTTATCTCAAAAAACTAGCCTTTGCCAAAGCTTACCTTTACAGGTGTGCTTTGAAGGGGTTTGGCCTTGGCATTTATGAATGGGGACCTCACAAGTTACCCATAACCAAAAATCAAAAACCTCATGAGTTATTTAGCCTTGGGTTCATACCAATAGAAGAACCCACCTCACCAAAACCCATCCTTACCATCAAAGTGGATGTCCCATCCTCACCAACCCCATCTCCATCAAAGATTGAAGACTTGGATATCATCCCATCTAACTTTTTTTTATCAATACCATTATTTTGGGCCCTATGACTTATCAAAAGGGTGGCCAAACTAATACCCTTCCTCTCATCCATCCTAAAATGATAGAGCAATATTCTCCTACCATCAACACCATCCGATATTAGGATGATGATTCCATTCTCACCTACCTTGGTTTAGGTGATTCTTTTATTTATAAATCCCTTCTTCCTAATAACTAAACCATTCTAAATGAATCTACTATCAATGTCAACTTGGGTACTCAGAATAACCCTTGTATCATGAAAATTGGCCAATAGTTAAATTACATGAAGCAACAAGATTACCCTTTTTTCCTTCATAATAGGAGCATAGTGTTTGCTTGATCCTATCAAGATATGCCTAAAATTGACCCTTTTATTTACCTCCACAACATTATCACCCATCCTGAGGTTAAGCCCATGCAAAAAAAGCTTCAAAGGATGCATCCTTGCATATCCCTTCTTGTCAAATTAGAAATTTAGCGTTTGTTATCCATTGACTTCATTCATCCCTTTGACTATCCACAATGGGTTTCTAACATCATTCCCATTACCAAACCCATAAGGGGACTTCACCTCTGCATTGACTTTCATGACCTCAACCTCACTTATCTAAAGGATGAATTCCTTTACTAAACATCAACCAACTTATTGATCTTATAGATGGCCATGAGATTTTATCCCTCATGGACAATTTCTCAGGATATAATCAAATCTTTATTACCCCCAAAGATTAGCATAAATTTTCCTTTATCACCCCATGGGGAACCTTCTATTATCAGGTCATGCCTTTTGGTCTAAGGAAAGATGGAGTAACCTATCATTGTGATATGACCTAAATATTTCATGAACTCATCCATAGAATTGTAGAGGACTATGTGGATGATTTCCTTGAGAAATCCAAACATTGCAAGGATCACCTAGCTGTTCTCGTAACCATATTTGACTGACTAATCCATTATCATGTCAGGCTCAACCCCAAGAAAAGAATTTTTAGGGTTTTATCTAGAAAACTTTTGGGTTTTATCATCTCTCTTTGAGGAATCAAAATAGACCCCACCAAAGTTATATTAATATTGGAGATGCCTCCTCTTACTAACTTTAAGAAACTTTACAACCTATAGGGGAAGCTCGAATCCATCGATCATTTCATCTCCTAACTATCAAATAGATGTCAACCCTTTCACCCCCTCCTCAAGGACACCTCTTTAAAGTTGACCAAGGACTATCAACAAGCCTTTGATTTCAATAAGGAATACCTTCTCTCTCCACCTGTCCTCATTCCTCTTAAAGAGGACCAACCCTTCTACCTTTATACATATGCTACATACCATTCCCTAGGGGTAATGTTCACTCATCATGATTAACATAATAAAGAGCAAGCCATCTATTACATTATCTACACCCTTATATAATATGAGACTTGATATACTCAACTTGAGAAACTTTTCCTTGCCTTAATCTTTGTGGCCTCCAAACTCTGTCACTACCTTCTTAATCATAAAACCTATGTCATCACTAACACTGACCCACTCAAGTATATGCACTCTAAACCATACCAAAACCAACATATGGCTAAGTGGATTATGCTCCTAACTGATTTTTTTCTTGATTTTCTTTATGAAAAGTCCATTAAAGGCCAAGTCATCACTGACCAATTGGCCAAAGCTCCTCTACTAGATAACCAACTACTTCCTCTTACTTTTCTAGATGAGTTCATCACAACTCTTTCCCAGGAAGAACCCACCTACCAAATGACCATGTTTTTTGATGGCTCCAAATGCAAACATGGTGGGGGTGATAGAGTTATTCTCATTCCCCTTGATAGTGAACCTCTTCCCCTTTCCTTTAAACTTGACTTTGAATGTACCAACAATGTGGCTGAGTATGAAGCCTTGGTTATAGGTCTCTAAACTACTATAGCTTTAGGAGTTAAAACAATCGGTATCTTTGGTGACTCTCAAATTGTGATCAAATAGGTCAATGGATCTTATCAATATAAAAATGATGTCTTATTGGTGTATAAATAACTCATAGATTTACTCTTGGCATCATTTAATCATTACCTTATTTGGTCAGTTCCTTGATTTACCAACAAATTCATGAACATGATGGCTTCCCTTACTTCCCAAATCCTATCTCAACCTACCAAATCTAAATTATTTGTCACCATCCATCACTTTATTAAACCCTCATATATCAGTTCTGACCTTCCCACCATTTTTAGTGTGGAGGCATTTTCTTTCGACATTTGGTAAACCAAACTTTTAGCTACTTGAACCTTGACATTGTTCCTCCCAACCTTTTAAAGAATGCCCAAAGATATTTTATTCAAAGTACCTCTCATTACACCATACTAGGGAGAATCCTTTATAAATGTGTCTTTAATGGGCTCCTTCTCCATTGTTTGCATAGTCATGAAGCTTCCCACACTATTAAGGAAACACATGATAGAATTTGTGGGGGACACTTTAGTGGCCTAGCTGTTGCTAAATGTATCCTTCACCTTGGCTATTATTAGCCCACCCTTAATTAGGACTATTATGATTATGTAAATAAGTGTGTCAAATGTCAACAACATGCTAATTTACATCACACATCAGCCCATGGCCTTTGAGCATCCAAATATTATTATCCCTTCTCATAATGGGGTCTCGATATCATTGGGGAAATAAATCCTCATTCTTCATAATGACACTAATCTATCATTATTACTACTAAATATTTTACTAAGTGGGTGGAAGCCATTCCTCTTATCTCAACTAAAGCTAAGAAGATTATCAATTTCATCAATCACCATATCATCTTCCACTTCAGTGTTCCTCATAAAATCATCACTGATAATGGTAAATCCTTTAAAAATAAGAAAGTCCAATCTCTTTGCAATGATTTTGGCATCAAGTTAAGCTTTTCCTGGCCCTATCATCCATAATCAAATGGATAGGTGGAAGCTTCCAACAAAATCCTCAATAAAATGTTAACCAAAGTAGTATGTGCTTTAGTTTGGGATTGGTACCTTCACATTCCCTTCACTTTATGGGCCTATCACACTAGCATTCAAACCTCTACAGGTGCTACCCCTTTCTCTCTCATCTTTAGAGCAAAGGTAGTCTTTCCTCTCAAAGTTTAGATTCCTTCTCTTCACATATCTTTACACGAGATCCTTTTTGAGATCAATTATCATCAGGAACATCTCACACATCTTGAACTACTTGAAAAACATCACCTCATAGCACTTAATCATCTTCATGTCTATCAAGAATGAATCAAGGATGCTTAAAACAAACACCTAAAAGAGAAAGAATTCAATATCAAAGACCTCATTCTTAAAGAAAACCAATATGTAACTAATATGGAGAAAAGTGAAAGAGGTAAGTTTGCTTTCAATTGGCTTGGACCCTACATCATAACCCATAAGTATAGATCATGAGCTTATCATTTGTCTTCTCTTGAAGGCAAACTAGAACCTAAACCTCTCAATGCTTTGCATTTGCATCCTTTCTATTGTTAAAACAAGGATCAAACTCACCTTTGTGTTTAACTGAAGCTTGTTTCTTAGTTTATGAGATTTTCACTTCCCTTCACCTACCTATCCCTATTCCTCTTGGGTACACATGATTAAAAAATAGGACCATGTGATTATCTATCATAGTTATAGCCTCATCCTAAGCATGGATATCATAGCTCTACTCATGGCATAGTTCACATGGATACTTTATGTCTCTAGTTAGATGGAATCCCATGATTAGTTCTCTCAAACAACTTTCCCTCATTTATCATCAACCTTTTGTGCTAAAATTCTTATCTCCATAAAGGTAGACCTCTAAACCCAAATAGATTTATCCATGTCTCAACCTAGCATTCAAAATCAAATTGGGGATCCTAAAATATCACATGGGTCCATATCTCTAGAATTACAGATTGCTCCCTTAAAGGATAGCTATCTAAGAACTACATTGCTTAAAAGATAGACTACTTCCTTGAAGGATAACTACAACATAAAAATAAATCCAAAATTAGACCACTCCCTTAAAGGATGGCTAAGACAAATTTTTCAAAATAATCATTTGAAGCTTCCCACATTGATCAGATTCACCCCTTTGATCAAAAATAATAAAAGATGAAAAAGGGGGCCCTATATCAAAATCAAAGTGAGCTATCTGAAAAGGGTTGCAATCAGATATTTCATATATATATTTAGTAGACTTCCTACTTCAATCAATCTACACTTTGTATTAAGACATGGACTTATCTATTATAGTTCTTAAGTCACCTATAGAAGGGGAAAACTAACCCACATCAAGTTATTGTATCACCCATTTCCATTCAAATTACCTATCACCTACTTTCCTCTTTATACCCTCTAAAAATCAAGGGGTTTTGAGCTTACTTGACACAATGTGATCAAGATACTGTCTTTTCACATAAAGCATGATAATACGAAGCATTTAAAAGGCTTATTTTCATTAGGACAATCTAAATTCTTTTTTGTTAGATCCTTATCAATGAACACATAATTCCTTTCTTACCTTTTCATTATTATTTCATGAATACATGTGTCTCATGATTCCTTTATCTTTTTCCAACATTTAGTTTATTACCTATACCAATTTTACGTGTCTTCATTATATCCCAATATCACATATCATATCCAAACATTCAAAACATCATTTTCATCACAACATTATGAATCATATCCCATATATGTACCCAAACATTATACACAAAACATCACCTAAAAATATCAACATATCAAATTCAACCATCTAATCATAAATCACATATTAATTCCTTCATTTCATCATCCATAATCTATACCTATCAAAACATCATACATATCAAGACACAAGATAAAACATATTATCTATTTCACATATCCTCATATATACACATCTCATCTCACAAAGAATGGGGCATGAGCATCCTTCCATTCATAAACCTTAAAACACACATCATACACATTCATAAATATCAAAACTCATGAACTAACTATAATCCACATATCCATAAATCACATTGTTTCAACAAACCACATATACCATGACATCTACCATTTCTTGTATACATCATAACCAATTATCCCTAAGCCACATCATAACTATGAAATAATAACCATATCATATCTATAAACAATGTCATCATTCTCTTTAATATCAACATCTATACATCAAATAATCTATCTAAAACATAAAGTCACCATGATCATATATACATAAAATCATTTATCTCATATCCATAATCACATCATGAACAACATCATTCTATGACCAAAATACAACATTGATCACACACACACACACACACACACACACACACACACACACACACACACACACACACACAAAGCATATACATCTATGAGCATCATCACTCATAGCATAGTCAAATCAATCATCACATATCTAAAATCATATATACCTAAGCTCATGTTATCATTTATAAAAAAATGTCATCAAAACATCATAATCATAAGTCCATCCATCCTAGCCATCATCATAATACATCATATCCATCACATGAACAAAATGTGAACAAAAAAAATCAATCTACATATCCTCTCATGATAAAAAGTCCTCATATCATCATCATAATCATAATGTGTCAATACATAATCAATAAACATCATAAACATCTATAAACGTCAAAACATAATCATCATATCATCAATATAATCAACATATAATCATCACATACATCATTAAGTAAAAACATGGAATAATGTTTCAAATCTCCCTCTCTCTCTCATATATATATATATATATATATATATATATGAGAGAGAGAGAGATTTGAAACATTATTCCATGTTTTTACTTATTGATGTATATGATGATTATATGTTGATTATATTGATGATATGATGAATATGTTTTGATGTTTATATGTTTATGATGTTTATTGATTATGCATTGACACATTATGATTATGATGATGATATGAGGACTTTTTCTCATGAGAGGATATGTAGATTGATTTTTGTTGTTTACATTTTGTTCATGTGATGGATATGATGTATTATGATGATGGATAGGATGGATGGACTTATGATTATGATGTTTTGATGACATTTTTTTATAAATGATGACATGAGCTTAGGTATATATATATATATATATATATATATATATATATATATATATATATATATCATGTCATTGGCACACAAGATGGTATTAAAATAAAAAACATATACATCATATAATCTCATCTATCAAGCCCATGGGGCACCACTCCCACTGGTACCATTTGCACCTACACCTACACTACCATCTAGTAGTGGTCCCCCTTGTATCCTTACCTACCCCACTATTAAGGACCACTATCTTGGAGTAAATATAGATGGACCCCCTACGGAATTGGCCCTATACTCCCCATACCTCATCTCTAGTGGTAACTATGCCAACACTATCACCTCATAATATCTTAGCTCCTCAATGGTGGCTAAGTATCATGTCCTTGGAATGATGTCAGATGGTCTTGCTACTATTTTTGTAGCCACTCCTACCCTCTATCTCAATGAATCTATCTCATGTGCCACTAATCCAAGAGAGATCCTCACCTAATCTCACTCTCCAATCAAGGTGGCAACCTGACCTTATAAGGTGGTGATTTTACCCTGTAAAGTGGCCACCTATCCCTATAAGTTGGTAATCTAATCCTTTACTATTGCTAGTTTTACTATTGCTTATCCATCTTATGTCGATGCCTCAGTAACATCTATATCTATGGGTTTTTGGCCCCCATCACCCCATCCAAAATTAGTTACTATATATCAGGCCTAGTACCACACTATGTAATCATCTACAATCCCTACATCCTCTATCAAATATCTCACTAGTAGCTCCTTGTGGTATAAAACAACATCCTATGGTTATGGATTTTTGAGAAATAACTCAACATCCTCCCTCTTGTATCATGGAAAGTCTGGTGGGATCCCTTGTATGAGGCCAAAATACCTCTAAACTTGGTCAAATTGGATAAGCTCAGTCTTGTCATCTTGCCTCCCATAAATCAAGTGCTAACTCTATAATGATAGTGTGTGGTAGCTATACCTTACCCACCTTGACCAAATCACATATGGCCTCCACACTATGTCTCCCACCACCAAACCCTCCAAGGTATCCCTGAACCACTCAATGTCTTAGCCATCACCACTAGTACCTGTCAATGCATAGTTGCCTCTCCATCTAGCGAAACCAACTAACTAGAAATAGCTCTTGGCTCTATCAATCCCAAGGTACCCCCATGGGCCTCAGTACCTTAATGTGATCATATGCCTAGTAGTGGAAAAAGAACCTAATACTAATCCCATATTGCCTATTAGCCCAAAAGGCCCAGAGCTCTTTATAAATTTGCACTAATAGGACTAGGGCCCACCCAAAAATAGTCCTCCCCAGTAACATCTCCACTAGAATCCCTAATAGCCTATATGGGAAGTAAACATTGCTTGAATATGGCATCATAAATTAGGATATGGCCAACATCCTCATTGTGATCAGGTATCTATCTATAAGAACTCTATTGTACAAGGGTCCATAGCTAAATCTATTAGAATAAAACCATGCATGGACTCGATCTACCCCATACATAAAATCCATATGATATTCAATATCCTCACTCTCTATATGGTAGATTGGCTCCCCAAAAATGGGTAGCTATGTGATATGTTGAATGTCCTCTAGGAGAATCATCATCTCCCCCATCGACAATAAAAATATGTTTATGGTTAGGTCTCATCTCTTAATGAGGGACACAATCATACTTGCATCTCATGATAGGTGTTGGTAATGAATCATCATACTTAGTTTGAATATCTTCATATGTCTCCACTCCTTTGTGGTCATCACATCTCACACCTTGGAAAAAACATGAGGGACTCAATCCCTCATCTATATCTGATCACATGCTTACAGAACAATCATGTTAGAAATGGATACTTAGTTTTCCACTTCTAACTAAGTATCACCCTATACCTATATTTTTCAACCTATTTCAATCTACCCATTACCTTTACCTCTAACACTTAAAATCACGCTTTATCTTTTTTCATATTAAGGACTACTTCTATCACTAACAAGTATCCCTATTCCAATTATTACAACCCCACCTAATTACATCTACCCTACTTATATCTATCAAACCTCTCACACCAAACTATACCTCTATTTGATACCTACACTAACATATCACTTATATTTTCTAAATCTCTACCCACCATCCTTATCTCAACCTTTCAACCTAAACCTTCCTTCATTATAAACATATTTTCCCATGATTTACTCACTTTCCAAACCACCCATTTAACCTATTTCCAAACATTTTCATGAACATTTAAACCTACATTTTAAACATTTTAACATTTCCATATTTTCCCAACTATTAAACTTTCAATAAACAACAACCTTCTCATACCTCAAACACTTTATCAAAACCTTCCACCTCTAACACTTTACATGCATTCAAACCTTTTAACACCTTCATCCCCTTTATCCTTTTCTAAAACAAAAACTTTTAACACATTGACTTTTAAACACTTTAATAATAAAAAATTTAAAAACATTTAACCACCACTTTAAATATCAAACCCTTTCACAAATTTAAAACATTTACACACCACTTTTTACCTCACCTTCCCCAAATCCTTTGATCGGCAATAGTTCCTTGAACTATTAATGGTCCCTTTGGGATATTTTACCTCCAGTGCCCAACCATCAGTGGTTGAGTTGAACAATTGATGGTCATTATGTGTGACCACTGATGGTGTAACTCAAACCCTAAACCTACCCAACCCTCTACAAAAACACCTAAATGCAACAAAAGGCCTACCTAAGACTACTCTACATTGTATTACCAACCTATTCTTTCTTTCCCATCCCTATTTCCCCTACTAATTTTCTCACATTCAATAAATATTAAACTAGGAAATAATTTTATCAAAACCCATTTAAAACCCTACCCAAAACACAAATCACACCCTATCCCTATCACATTCACATTTAAAATAACCAATTCAACTATCTTATCAAATTTAAAACATCACCCACCTCATTCTATGATCGATGGTGTGGTCAAAGCCCTCGTACCATCACCCACCCACGTCCTCATCCACCCTCCATCAAATCAACTCTCAATCAACCTTGTGCAACTAATCACCCAACAAAAAACTTATATCTCAACATATTTAAAGAACAAACTAATAGAATGCACAAAACACCCAAAGCATAAAATATCAAAAGTCAAATGGTAAAAATGACATTACATTTTACTTTTGATCTTCTAGATTTTAGGGTTTCTTCCTAACTATCGATGGTCAGGGTAACCATTGATAGTCAACCCTAGGGAAACCCCTAACCATCAATGGTCAGATGCCCCCACATTTTTTTTTCAAAGTTTTCAATGCACTCCACTTAGGTCTTGACCTTTTGAGAGATCACCTACTCTCTACCCAACTTGAATTGGGCTTATCAAAAATTACCTCTCTCTAACTGACTCATTTGACCACATCTACCTTGACATTGGTCATTTTTGACTTGAAGTTTCACATGTTTTACGACAACCTTGCCTTAATCATTTTTGACCAAACTAACCAACCTTACCATGTTGAACTTTTGTAATTCGCACCACCTCATGCATGAATAGACCATTTATGTTGTTTCATGGGAGTACTTCCTACTTTAAACACTTGAAAATAATGCTGACCCTATTTAGATGACTTGATAAGAATGACCTGATTAGTTATGACTAATGTTGTGGACTAGTTACCCTATCATATATCTCCTTAGAACCTGACCTTATTTTTTCAACATTAATAACTTTAGTCTTTGTGCGATCTTGACTATCGCACTTAGTCACATTTTGTGTGCATGTTTACATTTCAAATTCCCAACCTATTTTGTGTCACCCACCTTATGACTCACCCTTTATCTTTTATCAAACACTGACCCAATTTTGCTTTTGCCTTATCAACTCCTAGTTTGAGGGGGAATACTTCCTCCCATACTCAGGGTAACCATAACTTGAGTAATAATCTATTTTTATTTTGAAATGTGTTAATCTAAAGCCACATAATAAAAAGGGGCAAAATATAAACACTCAAAAACTACATAGTTTTAGATGTCAAAAATCCTAGAACCCCTACCTGACCCTGAGGCTACTTGAACACCTAGTTGACTTAGCCCATTTATTAGTTTACTAACTTAACTTTCTAATTCACCTCTCTTTTAACTTGTTTTCATCCAAACATTTGATCACTGATGGTCAGCCTAATCATTGATAATTAGCCTAATCATCTACGATCAGGTCTCCAAGCCTAATTTAAAGCATTACTAGTTATACAAGATAAGCATGGATTTATTTAACAACTTCACTTATGTGAGACCAACCTGATTTAAAGAATCATAATTAACAAATTTTTCCTCTATCCATTTAGCAAATTCTTTCTATACTAATTAGTAACTTCATCCTATAAAAGGAGAGAAGTAGGAGGAGATCCAAATCTAGAAATCTAACAATCCACATCCAAGCTATATTACATACATGTGTCTAGCATCCATTCACTAAGCAAGTAGCATCAATAGAGACCTAAACCTCTCAGAATCAATTTCAAAGGCCAAAGTACTATCACTCTAGACAAATTGCTTCATCCTTCCACCATCAAGTTATAGGTATCTCATAATTATTTTCTTTGACATATTTCATTTTTAACCTCCTTGTCTTATCCATACCTATCTTTATCTTATTTTCCATCCTTCAGATCCATAACATTCCTCTACTTAACCAATTACCCAATCTACCATTAATTTTTTGAACATTTCTAGAATTTCATAGAAAACCATCAATGGTTAGCCCAACCACCGATGGCCACCTCAACCATCAATGGTCACCCAATCACTGATGGTTAGCCCAACCATCGATGGTTCACCCAATCGTCGATAGTCACTATGGTAAAAAATAACAAGTTTATTTTCACCCCCTTGACCCCAGCCAAACCTTGTTTTTTGTGTTCCTGCCTATTCACAGAGACTTTTTTGCTTTTTTGAACCTAAACCCAACTATCTTAGCATGAGTATTGACCTACTTTTCTTATATTTATTCCTTTTGTTTAATAATAAATTTACTTTCATTTCATCTTACATGTATTTACTTTCTAGTTATTGATTGCACGTTTATTTTTTTTCATTTATATCAACTTGATTATTATAAACAATGGATTGATAGCCTCCTAGTAAGCATACGCTTCTTGTATCTAGCTCATGCTAGGTAGTCTACTCAACCATCCATCTAACAACCTCTTTTTCTAGTGTCTTTCTTATCTACAAGTTATTCTTTCCAAGCCAACGAGGAGTTCCCATCATTATCTAGATTATGTGTACACTTTTACTAGGTATTCTTTTACACACCCTATTACTAGTTTCATTACTTTCTTCCAAATTAAGAAATGATCAAAAGTTAAGAGAAACACTCTCATAGATAACCTCACTTTGGGCCAAGATGCCTCAACACTATTTAAATCAATGAGGGTTGATCCATAAAATCTCACCCCACTTATAGAAAGCATTAGATTTTTGAAACTGGGCATGGAGATTATGCACCTAAATATTTTTTTATATTTTGATGCGTGCATGGTTCAGCAAAAACATACCAAGGTTATAGGCATGTATAATAAGGTACTTGTATAAAATCAAGCACTCGCTGAGGTATTGGCCTCAATGAAATAAAAGTTGTAAAAGGCCACAAAGGCAAAATTAAGGGTATTAACCCTTTTTAAAATAATTATTGAAAGAATATCCAATGATTTCACATAGTATACCTCTCAATAGGGATGCCATAGGAAAGCTAAAAACCCTTGTAAAATTACTACTGAAGAAACTTAAGAAATGACCCATGTTGAGAGATAAGGGAATATAATTAATTAAATAATTCACCATGGTTATTGATGTCTGTAAGTAAACTTTGGAGAGAGTTGGGGAATCTATCCCCATTTTGTATGGAATTTTTACATGGATTGCATGCTCAAATCAAGTCTTGGAGGCTCAACTCCAAGTTAAAGAAGACCTAAGGTAACACACAACTGATGCTACACTCTTAATAAATAACTATATTGAGTGTACCAAAGTATTTAGGGATGTAAAGATGATGGAGGATGTCATTAATAAACATAATCAATAGTTAAATTCTAGTTTTATATCCCCTTAAGGATAGGTTGACAAGGAGGTCTCTACCCTCGAAGATGTCTAGAAGGATGCCATCATAGCCTTGGATGAATATATGAAGAAGACCAATGGGACTCTAACACAACCCAAGGAGATAAAAACATCAAAGGAGTCCATAAAGGGAATAACTATGAAGGTTCTCGAGGCATTGTCCCATTAGGATAAGTTGAAGAAGGAACTCGACCATAAAGGGCCCAAATTTTTGGAGGATGCTAGCGTGGCTTAGTCTAGTATGGACTAAGAGCATAGTGTGGGGTGATGTTGGCCCTTGAATTTTGATTAAGTATTATCCCATTTTGGTACAGGACCAACATAAAATGGAAGGACCATTATCCCATTTTGGCATAGGACTAGCATGACATGGAAGGACTATGGCATGGGAGAACTATAGCACAAGATAAAAGGTATAGGAGAACTAGTGCAAGGGGACCCAATAAAAAGAGAAAAAATCATGAATAAATCAATAACATAGGACTTGAAATGGAAGTAGAAGACTAGGGGAGTGCATGGAAAATAAGAAGTAGTTGGAAGAATGATTCATATGGGTCACTTCGACCTTATAGATCGTAAGTTTTACACTAACTTGTAAGGAAATGAACACATAGATTCTAAGTTATAGCATATAGTAAGGATCTAGGGGGTGCTAAGGACAGGGCTTTAGGAAGAACCAGTTGTAATTATCATGACTCTTAGTCTATTAAGAATATAAGTGCTAATTCTTTAGTCCATAAATGATTATGACACTTGATCAGGGAAAAACAAGTATAAATACCCCTATTGTAATCTCTTTGTAGGGTTGAATCCTTTTTGGTAGAACAATATGATGAATCTTTAACCTTTTTGAATGATATTGTAACACCCTTTTTATTTTAAGCATAATATATGACTAACAAGATTGATAAAACTTGTGTTATGAAGAATGATACTGTGGACTATGTGCAAAGAGATATATATGCATTATACCATTTATTTTCTAGTAACTAATGATATTATAAGATGAAAACAATATGAGTAATAGTATTAATCAACCCAAGAACAAGGATCAAGGTAATCTATCTATGCATCATCCTTGTCTAAAATTACATAGAGAAGGATATGAATATGATATCAACACCATGCCTCAAAACCTATGGGAATCAGTCTTCTACTACACACTTCAGGTGAGTATGCAAGACCTAACCCTCATGTGAAAGGGCCAATATGCTAGCTCATTGGGCTAGTCTTCAGCACCAAAGCTGGAACTACTAAAAGAAACCCAACATACCTCTCTATTGATAGTGGTACAATGCAAATTCTCATCCACATTGGAGCTAAAACCAATATCTTCACCTGCATAACCTTTTTATTTTTAATTTTTCTTGAATGGATGCAATTCTAGATATAGCTTTTGATATTGATCATTAGATTGGCTATTAACATCACAATTCCCATAATGCCTTTTAGTAGCCTTTTTAGAAATATAAGTAGCATTAAGATTGCCTTCCTATATACCTTTCATCTTCTACTTTAAACCAATTGTAGCTTAGAAGTGTTTTGAGAGGTACATGGATCCCTCTTATCATTCATATATAAGTAATGAGATTTATAACAAGCATCTTCAACATCCATAGGCTTGGCTAAGAGGATAACTCTTCTCAAATGGATATAGAATCCACCAACATACTTCATATATGTCATAGTATTCTATATCCTCACCCATTTTGATAGTCTTATTATAGAACTCACTTTTGTACTCATGCATGCATTAGACTTGCTTTAGAATAAGAAATTTACAATACATGGACCTCTCTTCCACATAAAAAATAAGATAATATTGATTCTTGATTAGCATCTTAAAATCATCTCACTTAGTAATAGGAAGAAACTTCTTAAAAACTAAGGTATGAACATAAATCTCAAACCAAGTCAAAGCATGATTGGTCAATTTTAACTATGTAAAAGATTTTTTTTTGGTTCTCATTAATTTTATGCAAACTAAAATATACCTCTGGTTGGGCTAGCTAATAGTCTTACCTCTCCACATTCACATCTTTGTCATATCAATGAATCTCTATCTTTGCCTCAACCTTGAACGAAGGTGGAGCTTAGTTGACATGGGGTTGTTCTTACACATTCTCATGCTTGGGAGCATCCTCATTTTTTTTTTCAATGCCTCTATAGAAACACATGACTTCTCCATGAGAATCCCCATGATGGACTCTAACCAGTCAAGCTTGCTCATAGAAAGAGAGATGCTAGCCACTTCTTATTCAAGCTTATGAAATTTATCTTCTAATCTAAGTGCATCTTATTCATAAGGATGGGACATAATTTTTATCCCTTGATTCTATTTCCTTGTGGAAAATTTCTATTAAAAGGGAACTAAGATAGCTTTACCACTAGCATTACTCACTCTAGTGATGGGCATAAACTATAATGTATTCAGAAACACACAAAAGTGTTGATACTAAACCAACTCTAATATCAATATAATCCATAAATCCACACTAAATGTCACCAACATGGATTTTATTCTCATAATTAAATTAGTGATTGATAGATGACTATTCTAAACTGATGTAAATATTAAAATAGAGATAAACAAGTGTTAAAAAATAATGTGTAGAATAATGAACATAAGAAGGAATCACATGATACCACAAAACATAATATGAACTCAATATTTTACTTGGATAAATTTGGTGTGGGAAAAAAACTAGTGGGTGAGGCCAATGCACTCCCCTTCTACTATGAAATTCAAAAAAGTTTACAAGTTATTGCCAAACATGGCCTTCATGGATAGATACTTCACTACTAAACTATCCAAGGCTTACACGCACAATTGATTTTCAATTTTTAGATAATTTACAAAGAATCATTACCTTTTAAATATTCACTCACAATAAGGAAACATTAAGATAACATGAATAAGGACATAAACTATAACCTTGTAATGTGAATCCAACTCCAAGACTTTCTCAATCACTTCTCTATATTCATCTACATTTCATAAAATTTGTACTTATGATCTATCACCTCATAACCATTCAAAGAAATAAAATTAACAGACATGAGGAAGTGGGAATATTTACAACTATTAACATTCCCATATCATGTATGGTCTAAAAATCACTATAGTATGTAGATCGGTAATTATGAAACATTTGGGGTGATTGTGTAATCATCACCTACATATAATACCAGTTATGAAAATGACACCTACATAAACTAGAGATTATAAAAAACCAATTAAAATAATAGGTGGATAAATCATCTTTGAAAAACATTTTAGCTTTAAGAGTCGAAAGTTGCTAACTTTACCATTCTGAGGATGTTTGGATCATGCACATATTGATTTTTCCATTGAAAATTATTTAAATTATTGTTTTAACATGAATAATTTATAATAATGTCTTAAAAGCATGAATTACATAAATTAGGCATAGTGATAACATTTAGTAAGTATAGATAGTACATTAAATCCCTATTTTGGATCACTTATGCAAGGACACATGATTTATTGACTCGGGTGCTTCATTTCATATGAATCCAAATAGGAAGTGGTATTTTGAATATGAAAATATAAATACCATTAATTTTATCTTAGGAGTCAATGCAACATACAAGATCATAAGACAAGGAAGAGTCAAGGTGATGTTAAAAAAAGGGTCAGTCAAAACCCTCCCTCGTGTTTTGCATATTCTATGTTTGGATAGAAATATTATTTTTGTAATAAATATGAATGATATAGGTGTAAATGTAATATTTAATAATGATATATGTAATATGATTCTAGGAGTAATTTTATTTATAATCTAGGACTTGTTGACCATTTTTCCCAACAAGCTAAAATCGGTCCCCTTTTTCCCTTGCTATTCGAAGCCAGTCAATTTCAAGTTGCATGAGTTCATCACTCAAGTTCAATGCCATGGCTCATCACCAGGTTCAATCATTTGGTTCAACCATTGGTTCAATGTTTAAGTTCATCAGACAGTTCAACGAGGAGGTTCAACGCTCAGTTCAAAGGGCTTGGCATGTAGTGTTGAACCATTGAACCAGTTCAATGGATTAGCTCAATGGTTGGTTCAATAGATCAATTCAAAGTCTTGGTTCAACAATGGCTTGGAATACAGTGTTGAACCATTGAATTGTTAAACCATTTTTGGTTCAATGGGTCGGTTCAATGGCTTGGTTCAAGGAGGCATCCCAAAGTCAAAGGGCAAGTGCCCTTGTAGAGGGCAGTTCTGGGTCCAAAAGCCCTTACAGAGGACAGGGAGAATTTCAAAGGTTGCTGAAGGGTAAGGTTTCAAAATTTTGTTTGAGGCCAAATTCTTTCAGACTTTTTTTCTGAAGGAATTCCTTCAGATAAAAAGTTTGAAGGAATTCAGAGGAAGGCTGCCACCCGAGAGAAAAGCCAAAGGACCCGAAGACAGAAGGAGCCAAGGAGTAACAAAGACTGGGACAATTCTTGCAGACTTTTTGTCTGTGAGAAAAATCTCGAAGCGAAAAATCCATAGAAAAAGACTTGATGAAATTGCCTAGGATGGTGACGTCCTGAAAGCCATCAATTTTAAGGAGACAAACTAGCCATTGGTTTTCAACTGTGACGGGCTCGAGAATGTCAAATTTTACACCAAGAAAGCCAGAGTGTAGAAGGAACCAAGTGGAAACCATGGAAGACTTTGACATGCTTTTAAGGAGTAGTGGAATGTGCCACATGTCCACTACAAGGCTCAGTAGGAGCTGACAAGTGTCAACATCCATGAGTTTCTCCTTGAGCTTCATTATTCAAAGAGAAGACTGTGGCAGGCCCGAATGAGTTGCAAAATGCAGCAGAAGCTACCAAGTGTCAGCATCCATGAGAACTAAAAAGGGTCCAAAAGTTTTCTAAGGCAGCTAAAGACTCTATAGAAGTGACCACGTGTTTCCTTTTGTATAAACCTTAAAAAAATTAATTTCAAAGCCTCTAAGTTAAATAGAAAGAGTAAGCAAATGCTGCCACATCCCATTATCAGCTCGGTGGAAGCCACCATGTGTTAACATCTACATTTAAAAGTGTATTCTAAGTGCCCAAGCAATAGACTATGACATGTGTCAAAGGCAAATGCACTCTCAGCTAAGAGCCAAAAGAGTAGCAGAAGGAACCAGAGGAGGCAAAGTAGCCAAGCGCAGAAATAGATGAAGTGATCCAAGTGGTGTGGGAAAGTGTCGATTCAAGGAGTTATTCTAGTGGTTGACATAGTACCTACCATGTGATCATCAAAAGGCATAAATTTTGAATGGTGCGACCTATTTTTCTTCAATATGCATTGATGATTAGGCAAACATTGCGGCTCATAATTTTGAATCTTGATAGAAGCTGACACAGCATTATCTTCAGGTAGCTTCCTCATCCCAATGAAAGCACATGGGTCACTTGTAAAAAGGGTGCCAAAATGGCCTCTTTCTTCCTCTATAATTGTAAGCTTCTCATTTGAGAAGAGGATCGACCCTCTTAGCCTTAAGGCAAAACTCTACCCAAAAATCTCTCGGGCTTGTAAGGCAAAACTGCCAAATTTTTACCTTGAATCAAGACTTAGCATTTTTACCTCCATCTGGACTCGCACTTTAAAGTATATGTCTATGTTCTTTTCTTGTGTTAAGTCATTGTCTTTCATGCTTCTCATAGATTGATCATAGCATGTCCAGTGCATCGTGAAGTCTTCTTTCTGTAGGTCTGCCAGAAGTGTCTACAAAAGGAATATAGGTTCCTATGAATAGGCTGTCAAAGTGTGTCCTAGAACACCTTTGCTAGTTCCTTCCTCCCTATATCTCCATGGACCCCTAGATAACTATTGTAGAAGAGCTTCCCACTTCAAATGAAGTGTATGGGCATTTCTTCCTGGTGAAAAGTGTATATTCGGGCTGGATGGGTCATCACTTTTTTTGTGTATCACCTTTTCTTTTTTAAGCTTAGGTTCTATTTTCAACATCTCTCTCTCCCTTTTCATCCCCCCTTTTTCATTTTATTTGTTAGCAGTAGGAGAAACCAGGGCCTAAAAGATACATCAGAGGGATCTAGCCCTCATCTAGATACTCTCCCCTCCAACTTCACTGGTCCCACAAGCGAGAGGGGAGTTTCCATTGTTGTGTGTAGAAGGCAGGAGCTCAGCCTCTTGCCCACGGGTGTAATCCACTACATCAATAGTTTGTGGCACGCTCAATGGGACCAATTATGATAGGTTTTGTCTAAAGAGTTAAAGAATTTTTTGTGTGTTCTTCAACCAACTAGCCTTTGGAGGCTTTTGCATCAACACCAATGGTGACTCTGAGTTGAATTAGCTAGTTAAGCAGCCTGGTGCCATCAAAAATCATATTTTTGTATGTATTATTCGTTTGCACAAAATCATGGACATTATTTTCCTTCATATGACTTCAATAAAACTCAAGATATTCAGAGAATCACCTCAAGTAGCTCTCCTAGTTGCCCTTCAATGATAAGGGAGGTGGCACTGGAGTTTGAGAAGTAGGTAATAGAAATCGATAGACTAGATGAGTAGTATAATTATTAGTTGGAGATGATGTACAAAGAGGTGTGTTTTTTTAAGCAAGCTCAAGCCTTGCAATCCATGGAAGAGGAGGTAGCAAAATGGAGGAATCCATTCATTAAAGGTATTCAGCCTTACGTGCCCCCTCCTATCATAAAGAAAGCCCCCTCTTATGCACCAAATCCTTTCTACCAGATGGCACTTGCCCATTTTGGCTCATCCGATGCATCAATCAACCCTACTTTTGACCCTGTGTGCCTAGCCTTCAGGCATCAAAGGGAACTGGAACAACATCCCATGGAGATGAACCTTCTAAACTCCTTAGATCATGAATCTTATTTTAGGGGGAACTTTATGAACCAACACATCTCTCTCGAAACTGCTCCTACTCAACATGAAGATGTTGGTGACCTCTAAGAAGGACTTTTTCAGGATAATCTAGCCAAGAAAATTGAAGATTTAGAGGCTAAGATGAGGCTGCTTTGTGAAAGAGAGATAAAACTTCTAGACCTTGTGGAGGAGCCCCAAGACCTTGGAGAAAATAAAGTTGTTTCCTATTTGTAAGAGCAAAATTCCAATTCTGAGATCTTGAACTAGAAGAAAAAAATAGAATCTTGGGGCAGGGAGGAGGAGAAGAGGGGTTTTCCTCAAAACCTTAAAGAAGATGAGGCTGCTCCTACTCATGATAGTGCTAGTGACCTCCAAGAAAGGTGCTTCCAAGAGGCTATGGCCAGGAGAATTACAGAGTTAGAATCTAGAGAGAGTTTCCTCAGCCAGTGTGTGATGGATGGTTCAAACCCAACAACACATTCTATGTCTGAACACACCCCAACTACACATTTCCAAGAGAGATATCAGGCCACACCTAATATTGATAAAGTGCTGACCAAGTGGAAGGAGGAGAACCATTCGATTCTAGCTCAAGGACTGCCTCCTCTTCCACATGCTTTTTCCACTTCATCCCTTCTCAAGGAGGAACCTATTCTATAGGAGGAGAGTGAGGAGCAGAAGATCCAATTTATAGTTTCCCAAGAGGCTATCATGAGTGATAATGAAGAAGAAATCATCATTGACGCTCCTTGTGAAGACACCATCAGCAATGGAGAAGATGTAGGTCATGCGTACATGATGATGTTCCAGAAATATGAGGAGGAACATAAGCATGGTGAGCTCCCTCTTCCTTTGTTTGATGAACTTCTCTGTTGCTTTGATGAGGAGGATGACTATGCTAAGGAGCCTGAGTTGGAGGAGGATCAGGAGGATATCTGTGAACATCTAGAGATCCTAATCTTTGAGGAGGAAAAGGAGAGGATGGTCTTCCTTGAGGAAAGCCTTGAAGAAGAAATTTTTGAATAGAGAGGTGATGTTTTATGGGATGAGCAATCAGTTTGTGATTCCATTTTAGACATCACAATTGTCACCCTTATTCAAGAAGGCCAAGAAGAAGTAGAGGATGAGTCTGACAGAGTCTTCAATGAAGTGGAAGGAAATGGGTTAGACCAACATTCAACAAGCTTCCAAGAACAAACAAAATACATGTATGTTGGAAGCATGTTTGAATCTGATCCACTCAGATACCAGCCAATCCAAGTGATAGGCAAGAGGAGCAGGTCACCAAATCTCCATTTCATTCAACCACTTGTCTGGCACTATAAGTCTTCTTGCCAGGGAGGGGACTTAAGAAGTTTTCATTTTGATCCAAGAGGGAAGCAGACATACCTGGTTAGTTGTATATAGTAGTTTACTTTTAGTTCCTTTTCCTACTTTCCCTAAGTGTAGTTTGCACATGTAGTGTTTTTAGCCTTGTGTGTGTTTTCCTTTGTGTGTGGGGTAAAAGCTTCATGTTTGATTCTTGGATCTTTGGGGCTATTGCTAACCTTTATTCAAAGCTACATTCTGACTCCATGCCTAATGGAATACAAGGCAACTGATCTTTAAGCATACCAGGCATGCTTGCTTTGGGAGTCACCAATTTGTTGACCATTTTGCCCAACAGGCCAAAATCGGTCCCCTTCTTCCCTTTTTATTTGAAGCTAGTCAATTTTGGGTTGCACGAGTTCATAGAGCTTTGGTTCATCACTCAAGTTCAATGCCATGGTTCATCGTTGGGTTCAATGCCTTGGTTCAACCATTGGCTCGATGTTTAAGTTCATCAGACAGTTCAATGAGTAAGTTTAACGCTCAGTTTAAAGTGCTTGACATGCAGTGTTGAACCATTGAACCGGTTCAATGGATTGGTTCAACATTTGGTTCAACAGATCAATTCAAAGGCTTGGTTCAACAATGGCTTGGTGCACAATGTTGAACCGTTGAACCATTTTTGGTTTAATGGGTTGGTTCAATGGCTTGGTTCAAGGAGGCATCCCAAAGCTGAAGGGCAGGTGCCCTTGTGGAGGGCAGTTATGGGTCTAAAAGCCCTTGCAGAGGGTAGGGAAAAATTCAAAGGCTGCCGAAGGGTAAGGTTTCTAAATTTTTTTTGAGGCCAAATTCTTTCAGACTTTTTGTCTGAAGGAATTCCTTCAGACAAATTTTTTGAAGGAATTCAGAGGAAGGCCGCCACCCGAGAGAAAAGCCAAAGGACCTGAAGACAGAAGGAGCTAAGGAGTAACAAATACTAGGACAATTCTTGTAGACTTTTTGTCTGCAGGAAAAATCCCAAAGAAAAAAACTCGTAGAAAAAGACTCGATGAAATTGCCTAGGATGGTGATGTCCTAAAAGCTGTCAATTTTAAGGAGACAAACTAGCTATTGGTTTTCAACTGTGATGGGCTCGAGAATGTCAAATTTTACACCAAGAAAGCTAGAGTGTGGAAGGTACCAAGTGGCAATCATGGAAGACTTTGACATGCTTTTTAGGAGCAACAGAACGTGCCACATGTCCACTGTAAGGCTTAGTGGGAGCTGACAAGTGTCAACATTTGCGGGTTTCTCTTTGAGCTTTGTTATTCAAAGAGAAGACTGTGGTAGGCCTGAATGAGTTGAAAAATTCAATGGAAGCTGCCAAGTGTTAGCATCTGTGAGAACCAAAAAAGGGCCTAAAAGTTTTCTAAGGTAGCTAAAGGTTCTGTGGAAGCGGCTATGTGCCGCCCTTCGCAGAAACCTCAAAAAAATTACTTCTAAAGCCTCTAAGTTAAGCAAAAAGAGTAAGCAAATGTTGCCACATCCCATTATCATCTCGGTGGAAGCCACTACATGTCAATGTTTGCATTTCAAAGTGTCTTCTAAGTGCCCAAGTAGTGGACTACAACACGTGACAAAGGAAGATGTGCTCTCAGCTAAGAGCCAAAGGAGTAGCAGAAGGAGCCAAAGGAGGCAAAGTAGCCAAGCACAAAAATAGACGAAGTGATCCAAGTGGTGTGGGAAAGTGTCAATTCAAGGATTTATTCTAGTGGTTGACATAGTACTTGCCATGTGATCATCAAGAGGCATAAATAGTGAACGATGCAACTTGTTTTTCTTCAATATGCATTGATGAGTAGGCAAACGATGTGGCTCATAATTTTGAATCCTGACAGAAGCTAACACAACATTATCTTTAGGTGGCTTCCTCATCCTAATGCTCAAAAATCACATGGGTCACTTGTAAAAAGGGTGCCAAAATGGCCTCTTTCTTCCCCTATAAATTGTAAGCTTCTCATTTGAGAAGAGGATCGACCCTCTTATCCTTAAGGCAAAACTCTGCCCAAAAATCTCTCAGGCTTGTAAGGCAGAGCTACCAAATTTTTACTTTGAATTAGGACTTAGCATTTTTACCTCCATCTAGACTTACACTTTAAAGTATATGTCTGTGTTCTTTTCTTGTGTTAAGTCATTGTCTTTCATGCTTCTCACAGATCGATCGTAGCATGTCCAGTGCATTGTGAAGTCTTCTTTCTGCAGGTCTGCCAAAAGTGTCTATAGAAGGAATATAGGTGCCTGTGAATAGGCTGTCAAAGTGTATCCTAGAACACCTTTGCTAGTTCCTTCCTCCCTGTATCTCCACGGACCCCTAGTTGGCTGTTGTAGAAGAACTTCCCACTTCAGATGAAGTGTATGGACATTTCTTCCTGGTGAAAAGTGTATATTCAGGCTGGATGGGTCATCACTTTTCTGGTGTATCACCTTTTATTTTTTAAGCTTAGGTTCTATTTTTAGCATCTCTCTCTCCCTTTTCATCCCCCCTTTTTAATTTTATTTGTTAGCAGTAGGAGAAACTAGGGCCTAAAAGATACATCAGAGGGAGCTATCCCTCATCTAGAGACTTTCCCCTCCAGCTTCGCCGGTCCCACAGGTGAGAGGAGAGTTTCCATTGTTGCGTGTGGAAGGCAAGAGCTCGGCCTCCTGCCCATAGGTGCAATCCACTGTGTCAACAGGACTCTACATTGAAACATTGTTAAAGCTTGAGTCAAGCATTATAAGTGATCATTTTTATAACTTTGGCATTCCATAAGGTTAATAATGAATCATATCAAACCCTTATGTTGCCTATGAAATTATTTGGTATTGTAGGATGGAACATGTTGGAGAGAAAGGAACTTGAGCTTTAAAAACTAAATTTATAGTTAAAAGAATTTATGTTGTCCTTTAGATTTTTATTTATGTGAAAATTATGTATATGGTAAGAAAATTTGAGTAAAATTTCCCACTTGATTTGGTATCAGAGGATGTAACATGTTGGAGAGAAAGGAAATTGAGATTTAAAAACTAAATTTATAGTTACAAGAATTTATGTTGTCCTTTATATTTTTATGTATGTGAAAATTATGTATATGGTAATAAAAATTGATTAAAATTTCCCAATAGTGCTACAAGCGCAAGGAGGATTTTGTAGTTAAATCATAGTGAAGTATTTGGACTTGTGAAGGTTCCATATCTAAAAAAAATATTTGTGTTATGATTATTTTATAAATTATTTATTTATTAAAACTTGATTATATTTAATTCGAAAGAAATGAGAGGTTTTTAGTAAATTAAAAGTGTTGTTTCTAAAATCAGCTTAGCTCATTTTTGGAACAACTCCCTATGAAACTTGTCAGTTTCGCCCTTTGTCTCTCTAAGTCTATTTTCGAGATGAGTTTTTCTCATTCTTGTACTTGCTCAACTGACACCGTTTGAAGTTCATAATGTCTTTTGATTACGTTTTCTCCAAAATGTGAAAGTTTTTACGATCTCGATGCCACTAGAGGACCAAAATTTGGCTTTTTTAGAGTTAGTGTTTTTCTTCTATTTTCGTGCACGGGCGGCGATTTTTGCCATAAGTGCATTTTCCTTCATGCATGCAGGAGCGGCAAATTTTACCACCCCTACATCTGGACGTGCAGGAGCGGTGAATTTGGCCACCCCTAAATTTTTCCTCCCTTACATGCAGGAGTGGAAAATTTTGCCACCCCTGCATGTCCCTTCTATTTTTCAGTGTAAGGGTGGCAAATTTTGCCGCTCGTACACTGCCTCGATTTTCATGAATGGCATTTATGGCTGCACATGAAAAGTGGTTGGGGTTGATTTTCACCCCATTTAATCCAATTTTCAACTCATTTTGATTCATTCCTTCCTCTCCTCCTCCTACCTTCTACCTCTAGATGATCCAGCAAGCGGGAAAAGTGCATTTTGACAGATTTGAGCTCGCAGTGCGCATTATTTTCTAGGTAGGTCTTGTTTTTGCACTTTGTTCTTTCATTCTTCCCTTGATTTTGCTCTTTTCTTTGTCAGTTGTTATTTTTTTTGGGGTTTGTGTTTTTTTTTGTTTATTTCTTCGCTTAAGGCTGATCGGCCCCCTTCCTTTTCTTCTCCCATCAAGCTCTCTTCCTACCCCGTCGGCCTTCCATCATTGTCCCCATGCTAGAGAGGCAATTTTCACCACCCTCCCTTCTCTCCCACAAATTTCCTATTGTCTTACCTATTAAGGGTGGCAATTTTGCCACTCTAACCTTGCCCTTCCCCACCTCCTGCATCAGTGGTGAAATTTGCCACCGATAAAGGTTTGCACCACTTAGCTGCATCGACAACAAAATTTACCACTGACGTAGGTCTAAAGTGCAAGGGAAATTTTTTTTGCCACCCTTAAACTTTCCAGCATGACATGCATAGGTATAAAATTTTGCCGCCCGTGCTCTTTTTCTTCCCCTTGCATGCAAGGGTGGCAAAATTTGTCGCCCGTGCATGCAAACCATTCCACATGCCAGGGAGGAAAATTTTGCCGCCCTTAAATTTTTTTCTCCAATTTCTCTAACTCTGGAGAAATTTTCATCCTTTTTGTTTTTTTGCCTCCTCTTTATTTTTCTCTCATTTTCCGACCCAACCTTGTCAAGTGCCCTTCCTTAGTCATGATCACCCAACGTGCAAATTCCCTAACTTGCCCAGTTTTCTCTAATTGCACGATCATGATTATCATTGTAGTACCCCTTGAGGATTCTTATTCATTGACACTCACTCAATCAAGACTAGTTCCAATGACTGAAGCTTCTCTGAAGAAGTCAAAGGCCATGAAGTACTAATATCAAGGCATTTTTCTGATCACCTCAGTCACTTCTAATGTTGATGATATTAGGGACATAGAGATCAGCCATGTGGATATGGCCGAATTTGTAACCAAAACCAAGGTGATGAACTTGAGCTCAAAAATGAAAAGGATAATCGAAAGCAACATTCATCTAGTTGCCTCTTTCCTAGTAGCGGCATATCATACAGAGTTCATCCTCTAGTGTACCCAATTTTACAACAGAGGGACCAGGTCAATGTCGGATGCTAGTGGCAACATGATAATTCAGTTGAACCCCAAATTTATTGATAAAGTCTTCATATGCCCTCCTACTATTGAATTACTAAGAATTGACTTCATCGAGGCACAGTGAGAGTATGACAAGGATCTTAAGAGGGTGAAGAAGGTGATGAATAACAGGTGGCTCAAAACTCCCAAGACCAATTTATCTAGATGGCCGTGGAATTTCTCAAGGAGTGATTTCATAGAAGAAGTTGGTGACTTGATTACTCTTCTCAGTAGAGTGTGAGGCCTACCATCTTCTTCAAAATTCCATGAATGGATGTATCCCTTCATTAAGATAATCCTACAAGGGAAGCAAGTCATCTTCTAGCGTGAGTAGATCAGCAATGCTCTTCATGAGCAGTTGACCAAGGTATCTACTATTTCAAAGTTCTATATGACTTCGTACTTGGTGTACATTGTGACTTCAATGTGAACCTTTTTAAGTTTAACAACTGAAGGAAATAGGAGAACCACCTCAGTCTATTCATATTACTCTTAATTAACACTATAAGGATCAATCCGTCATTTTAAGAGGATAAATGATGCCTTCTTCATGGTATTTTTGTACATTTTTGACCCTTAGCTCAAACAAAAAAAAGTATTTGATGAAGTCTGGACAGTCGTCAATGACTTTAGCTGCATGTTTCTATAATTTCTCTCCTTTTTCTATCTATGAGTTGGCTTTTTCTAAGGCTATCCCTATATGCTCCCTAGATTTCCTTCTGACAAGTTAGTCCTAATGGAGCTGTGTAGACAAATGGTTGTCATACACACTAGGCAAATGAAACTAAAAAAGCCAGGTTTCAGGTTCCCAATTGAAATTGGTAGATGCTCGATTTTGACTGTAGCCAAAGCAAAGGTCATGGAGATAGAAATGCAACTGGTTACCATGAAATAGTTTAAGAGAAGGGATAATTTTGACTACAAGGTTTTCAAAGATATGATCAGAAGAAAGACTCAATTTCATGAGCTTATGATTGAAGACATCTGGGTAGACTTGAGGACAGCTGAAGAAATCAGGAAGATGGACTACATCAAGCTGACCTTGGAGCAGATCAAATATATAGGGCTTGTAGATATTCCCTCTAATTTAGTCGATTATAAGAACATAATCAATAGCAGATACCTGGCTGAGAAAGTTGTTGACTCTCCTCTTCATCCCATTCAGTGGTCCCAAAAAGAATTGACTTCTTTGAGGAAGAGATTCAAACTAATATTGGCTAACACTAATGATTGGTTAGCAGCCAAAGGGATCACATTGAAAGAGTTCATTACAGGATTAGAGGCTGAATTCCAAGTAGAAACAAGGAAGAAGGCAAAGAATAGGACTAAGAATAAAGGTGATGTTCCTTCTCCATCTAGGCTTCACAAGCTTAGAATCCTCTTTGTGTCCAAGAAATTGAAGGTTGTTGAGGAGCCAAAATTAACGGTTAAGGGGGTTGGAGAACAAAGCACCCAAGAACAAGTAGCTTAGCAGATAGAGACAGATGACAGGCCTTCAGAGTAGCAAAAAATTGAGCCTTTATCTTCCCAGGAAGGGGCAAAACCACTTACAGGTATTTCTTCTTCACCACCTCAATCTCTTGTAGCATCTCATTTGCCTCTTTCTCCCATCAGTGTTCCTTCTTCTAGAACCACCTCTCCTTCTAGATTCATGTTTGGTGATCTTCAAGGTGCTTCTAGAGATGTCCTTTGCTCTTCAAGTTCCATCCCTAGTCTCTCTTCTCCTTCTTTTAATATAGGAGAAAGCTCTACCATTGACCAGTCAGCAGCCGATACAATTTCACCAGTTACTCCCACTACGCCTGCTATTACCGCTAGCAGTGCAGATGTTACCCTAGTGACACCAGCTGTAGGAACTATTGCCACATTAATTACTTCTTCTCTCTCACCTTATTTGTTAGCTTTCACACCCAAAAGGAAGAAGCTAGCCATCTCTGTAGATGACTTTAATTTTGGCAAGATAGTGCTAGTGAAAGCCAAGGCCCCTAAGAGACCAAGAATCCTTTCAAAATTAGTTGAAAAAAAAGGGCACAAATTTCTAGAAATAGCTAAACCTCTGCAGGATGCAACCCTTGAGGGTTTTGACATCATCAATTATTCTATTTCTCATGTTGAGTTAGGGAAAATTACTCATGAGGGTGTGAAGAGCGATCTATAGTCTGCCATGGACATCATAGTCCAAAAATTTGACAAGGAAAAGGAGATGAAAGATTACTATAAGGCAAAGGTAGAGCAATTGACTACAGTAGTCAGGAAATTCACCTTTGCCCCTGAAGCAACATCCCCAAAAGCCTTTTCCATAGATGATCCTATTATTCAAAAAGTAGAAAAAACCTATATGAAAGGGAAAGTGATAGAGGATTATATTGAAAATATGCACACTCAGGGAATTTCCTTGCTTACAGAGGTTGTTGAGAAAACATACAAGATGAAGAAGGTGAGGACAGATTTAGAGGACCTCGTCTCTCTTATTTTTTAAGATATTGACAGTATAGATAAATATCTTGGTAAGTGGACAGAGATGAAGGATATGAAGAAACATACCTTGATATCCTTCAGCATCATTGTCATCAAAGATTCTTATGTTGAAATCAAGAAATCACTAATATACAGGATTTAGGTACTCAAGGAGCTGATCGAAGATCTCAAGTCTTCTAAGGATGCTAGTGAGAAAAGTGATACAGGCCTGTTGAATAGACTGGAAGAATTTCCTTGCAACCTCACCTCTAGAGATAATAAATTTCTCTCAGTTGAAGAGATGATTCAAGAATTCAAAGGTATGATCCAGAGGGATTTCAAAGACAAGGCATTTTTAATGACTTCTGTGGATAACATCTTAGATACTCAGTTAACTCTGAACAATCTAAGATCTAGGTTAACTAGTCATTCCAAGGCAATCACAACATTGAAAGACACTACAATCAGGGCCAGAGTGATATTTAAGAACACTATTGTGCCAGATAGTATAATAATTTAGGCATTTATCACCATGTATGATGCTCATCTGAAGAAGTCTGGCAACAAGAGCTGAACCATTTCCTCTTTGTCTCTTCTTCCTCTCTTCTCATGCACTTTTGTCATGTAAAAGTGCATGCAATTTTGTAATATGTAATTACATGTAAAAAATTAGAAAAATATCTCAAAGTCAAAGATGACTCATCTTTGACTAAGATATTTTTATATTTTAATCTTTTTTAATTTTGAAAGTTTCTCCCTATATATAGAGGGAGCCTCTTTTATAAAAATATCTCTAGATAATTGAGAGCAAAAACTCTGCTGAAATTGAGACACTTCTTGAGACTTGGTGCTCAACTTGTAAATCATATTTTATCAAATAAATGAGAAACAGGTTTATTTTAGACTTTGCGTTGAAGTAATTTGTGTTATTTAAGAAATAGCTCTTATGTCCTCTTTCCTGATAATCTCTTATCTGTTTGATTTAATAAGCAAAGTGTGTGTATTGACATTATCTGAAGATGTTTCTAAAAGATAAAAGAAAGACTTTGAGCTACTTTTATCTTGGTGATCCTTTTATTCATTATAGTTTTAGGTGAAGACTTTATGCTTTGTTTCACTCTATCATTATGTGTGTTCCAAATTAGTGAAGGAAACAACGGAAGATTTTGTGTTTACGTAGGTTTCCTTGTGGACTTTGTTACCTACCTCAAGGGATTTTTTACTCTATGCTGAATACCATTCCTGAAAGAAGAGGAATGTTCTTAGCCAATGACCAGGATTTCTCTCTCTTGTTCTTTGGACATTATCTCTGAAAAAAAGAGATGGATGGTGTTATACTACCCTGAGTATTATTTTCTGCTTACTTATATATACATATAGCGTATAAATATTCATAGGGAACCTCCCCTTGATGAGAGGAGAGATTTATCTCGTTAAGATGTGGTAAACCTACACTTTTTGTGGCATAAATCTCCTTTTACTGTGGTTGATATACCCATTTTGTCATCAGTTAGTTGACAACAAAATATTCATCCAATAGTTTTTGGTGACTCTGCTGAGGAAAGAATGAGCAATTCCAGTTCTTTTCCATTGTTATTTTTCCTCCCAGCTTCATGCAACAGCTTTTTGGTGACTCCACTGGGGATACGAACATGTATTTTGAAGCCTCAAGCTTCAACTTGAGGTAGTTTTGGTCCTTTTTTCATTTGACACTCTGGCAGATCCACCGTACATATGAGGCCAAAGAGCTCAGGGTATTGTTGATCCTATATTTGAGCTAGTGCAGCAAACTAATTTTGAAATTTATCCTTCATCATCTCATCTTCGGTGAACTAGGAGCTTCCCTCCTACTAACGCTAAATATCCCATATATGATGAAGCTTCTAGCCTCAATACTGGTAAGGATTTGTCTTTATTGATCCCACCAAGATTTTTTTTCACCATTTAATTGTCCTATCATAATGGCTCAAGGTCTGTGGGGAAATTATTTTAGTCCTCTTAATTTGACCCCACCCTTGCATGGACTACCTCGTAGTTCTAGAAAAAAAATTCCAAGATTTTTGGTGATGGGAAGGTTCATCTCGATGAGCCTATTACCGCCTTCTCTATAACATGTGGCATAATCAGTATGGAATTCGAAGACGTAGTAGTGAGACTTTTTATAGAAACTCTATAAGGCACTACCATGGATTGGTTTGACCACCTTCAAGCTCAAACTATAACTGACTAGAATACACTAAAATCAAAATTTGAATCTAGATTTAAATATGTTGAAGATGCACACGCCTTGTTAGCACAGTTGACACAGATAAAAAAAGAATCCCAAGAACCCATGAGAGATTTCATAGCCAAATTTAATAAGTTAAGGAACCAGATTCAAACCATCACTCAGCCCATGCCAGAGAATCTTAAGTTTTTTTTATCAACTCGTAACTTCTCGAAGTAAGTTTCCTGTTGAGGCAAGCTAGCCCTATGGATCTCGCATTGGCTCAAAATTTGGCTACTGAGATTAAGGATGATCTTATTTTGGTAGGTAAGATCAGAAAAGACTCCAATAAAAATAGATTCTCTTCATCTACTGAAAGCTTTTCTATAGGCACTATAGATCTTATGGTGCAAAAATTGACAAATGAATTGATAGCTTTAAAGAGACAAATGGCCCAAAGTGTGTCTATTCCCACCTATCGAGATATGCCAAGAAGAATATTTTAGAATCAACAATATCAGGGCAATGGTGTCTAGAACCAAGGGAAACCAAATCACCTGCCTCCCCCTCAAGAGAAACTTGCCATTGAGGTAGCACCTACCAATTCAGCGATTGGTTACCTAGAGGCTGATCGTAACTTTTTGCTCCAACCTGAGTTGGACCAACAAGATGATGCTAATTTTTTCGAAGAGTAGGAAGAAGAATTAGCTGATGTCTCCAATATTGGTTTCCTAAATTATCAGGATAAAGTTGGAAGTAAAGGAGAAAGGTTAGATGGATCTTATGCTATTTTTACTAGATCTCAAAACCAGTCAGCTCCACACGCTAACAAAGAAAAAGCAGAAGAAGAACCTCAATCGGTGGTTTCCATCGCTAAACAAGGGACTCCATTATCTCCTTAATTAAAAGATTAGGTAACTCATAAAAAAGTAAATACCTTCAACCACCCCGTATCTTTCACCTCTGTTGCTCAGACCAGTGCCACACCCACTAAAGACCCAGATGTTGGACCCTCTTCCTCTATCTCAAATTCTTTTCAATTATTTGATATAATTGATCACGCTAGAAAGACTAAGATTCAAATGACTGAGATTGAGTATTTGAAAGCCAATCCTAAATAGTTTGATAGGTTGGCAGAATATGTGAAAAATAAAGTCATCCTCACAGGACAAGATTTTTCAAAGGCTGCTCATGATCCCCCCAAGGATAAATCCACCCAAAATAATCTTGTTGTGACTCCTCCTATTGCTCCTAGGAAAATAAAACTTTTTTATGTTTCCTTGCTTATAAATGGTTATAAATTGAGTAATTGCATAATAGACTCTAAAGCTTCTGATAATCTTATGCCTGCCAAGGTGGTAGATTCTCTTGGTCTAACTTTGACCAAAACTTTTGGGAGGTGTTTTTCTATATAAAACAAGCAAGTCTCACTCCTTGGTCAAATAAAAGATGCCCAATTTGCATTCACAACTTTTCTAGAAAAGAAGATAAAAATGACGATTCTAGTGGCTGATGTTCCAGCCTCTTACGACATCTTGCTTAGGTAGAATTTCTATAAGGATGTTAGAGGTGAGCTAAACATGGACTTGTCGGAGGTGAGGATCCCAATTCAAGGTGTTATGAAGAAATTGCTTTCTAAAAAAGAGGCAAGATATGTAGTCACCTGATCATCAGCACCAAAATCTCAAATTTTGTTTGAGTCTTCTGGCATGGGCAACTACTTTCTATCTATGGATGAAGTTCACAAGGCATCCGATGAAACTCCTACAGGTGACAACTTGGAAATGTGTTCAGCTAACATAGTGGGAGAATCAACAAAGTAAAATAAATGCATGGAAGAACCTCTTCCCCTAAGTGAAGAAGTTTTCAAAGAAAAAGCAGTGTCTAGTGAGGTATGGATCTTAGAATTTGATGGTAGTTGCTCTTCTACCGATTCAGGAGCTAGAGTTGTGTTGGTATTTCTTCAAAGAGATATTGTTCCTTTATCCTAAAAGTTGTAATTCAACAACACCAACAACACAGCTGAGTACGAATCCCTATTACTTAGATTACAGGCTGTTAGAGAAAAGGGCATTAAACTAATCCATGCTAAAGGGGATGTTGAATTGGTGGTTTGCCAAATAAGAAACCTCTATCAAACCAAGAATGAAAGATTGTGCCACTATCACAATCTTGTCTGGGACCAAATTAAAAATTTTGATGCTTTTAACATCTCTATCTTCCCAAGAGAATTCAATGATCGGGCAGATGCATCGGCTGTTTTTGCTACTCTCTTGGTTCCGCACCCAAATTTTAAAAGAGACAAGTACACTATTGAACTGGTCTTTCATCCAAGTGTTCCTGATAATGCCGGCCATTGGCAAATATTCAACAATAATGATCAAATCATTGCCTTCTTAGAGCAAAAGGATAGCTTTAAACAACTACATTTTGAGGGTAGTAAACTTTGAGAATGTGAGGCTTCTTCTAAATCAAACATAGATACAAGTGAGGATTTTTTGCAGCTCAAGGGGAATAAGATTCCCAAAGGCCTGGTTTCTCTAGAAAAATTGTTTGATAACCATGACAGGTTTATCAAACAACAATGAACAAATTCAAACTCCTCTCAAGATTTTGATCAAGTAAACCTGGGAACCAAGGGAGATCTTAAGATGGTAAACATTGGGAAATACTGCACTCTCAAGGAGAGATTCAAGTTTGCTAATCTACTCTACTAATATATATATATATATATGTCTTAGCATATTTTTATGATGACCTAAAATCACTCAGGCCTGATGACATTTGCCACGACACTCCTCTTAAGGCTAACTCTGTGCCTTACAAGCAAAAGTCTAGGGAATATAATTAAAAAATCTCAGGTACCATTTTAGCTGAGATACAAAAAATACTTGATGCCCAGATAATTTTTCCAATCCATCACTCTACATAGATTGCCAACATAGTGCCTATCAAAAAGAAGAATTATGAAATTTGATTCTATATGGATTTTAGAAACTTGAATCAGTTATCTTTAAAAGATAACTACCCTCTCCCTATCATGGATCAAGTTCTATAGATGGTAATAGGTTCAGAGATGTTATCAATGCTAGACAATTTCTTGGGGTACAATCAGGTTGAAGTTGGAAAAGCAGACCAGCATAAGTCTGCTTTCACCACACCTTGGGGCACCTTCACCTATCAAAGAATGCCTTTCGATCTGATAAATATAGGTGCCACATTTCAAAGAGTGATGGACCTCGCTTTCAAGGATTAAATGGGTAAGTTCATTGTAGTATACTTGAATGATTTGATGGTATTTTCAAAGCATCTTTCTGACCATGTCCACCATTTACAAAGAATACTGGAACACTATCGTCAGAATGGTATTTCTCTAAATCTTAAAAAATCTATCTTTGGGGTGACTGAAGGGAAACTTTTTGGACACATTATGTCCTGAGAAGGTATTAAAATTGACTCAAAAAGAGTCAAGTCCATCCAAAAACTTACTCTGCCTACCAGTAAAACTGCGGTTCACTCTTTTTTCAGAAAGGTGAATTTTCTTCGAAGGTTCATCCCTGAGTTCACTGAGAAAACTCATCACATCGTCAATATGATGAAAGGTAGCACTACCTTTAGGTGGACTGTAGAGGGAAAATCAGCATTCAAAGACATTAAAGAAGCAATAGCTCATGCACCAATTCTAGTTTGTTTGGACTACACTAAAAACTTCAAAATATATAGTTATGCTTTTAAACATACACTCTCAGCTATTTTAGTTCAATAGAACCAAGAAGGTGTAGAATCTCTTATTTATTTCATGAGTTTTCCACTCAAAGCTCATGAGTTGAAATATTCCAACATAGAGAAGCATACATATGCGATGGTCAAAGCAGTCAAACATTTTAGGTTTTATATCCTAAACTCACACACTAAGGTTCTGGTGCTGGATACAACAGTGAAGTCCATTTTGACTCAATAAGAGTTTGGTATGAAGAGAGGTAATTGGATCGCTAAGATTTAGGAGTTTGATCTTGACATCAAACCTACCAAACTTGTGTGGGGAAAGGGTCTTTGTTAGTTGATTGCCAACAACATTCCTGAGAGAATATAAAATGAAGAAATAGAGATCGAAGGCATACCTATAGTCCTCTTTGTTACCACTACTGATGAGTGGTATTCTGACATTGCTTATTTCCTGACCTATGGTGAGTGTCCCACTCATCTCTCCTATAAAGAAAAATAAAATGTTAAACTAAAGGCTGTTAGCTATGTTTTGTGGGATAATGGTCTGTATAAAAATAACCTGGATGGGGCATTTCTTCATTATATTGATAAGGTACAACAAGATAAAATCTTAGAGTCTTTCTATAATTTGGCCTGTGAAGGATATTTTTTTGTGCCAGTGACAGTGCACAAGATTTTGTGAGCAAGGTACTATTGGCTTACACTGTTTCAAGATGCTTATAAATGGGTGCATAGATGCAAATTGTGTCAACAGTTCGTTGGAAAGCTTAAACTGGCTGCATTGCCTCTCAAGCCAGTAATAATCGAAGAGCCTTTTCAGCAGTGGGGTATTGACTTCATTGGCACAGTTAACCCATTTTCAAGTGCCAGACATAATTATGTCTTCACAGAAACTGATTACTTTACTAAATGGGTGGAGGCCATCCCAACCAAGCACGCTACATCTGAAGTGGTGTGCAATTTTCTTAAGAAAAATATCATTTCCTGATTTGGGGTCCCACTCAAAATTGTAATGGATAATGCGGCATGTTTCTCTTCACATAAAATTACTTAGTTTTGCTTTTATTATGGGATTACCCTATCCCACAATTAAAATTATTTTCCATAGGGAAACGACCACGTAGAATCGAGCAATAAGAACCTGGTCACTATTATCATAAAATTGGTAGATGACAATCAAAGAACTTGGCACAAGGCACTGTTTGATATTTTATGGGTGGATAGGATTACACCCAAGAGGGCCATATGTATGTCACCTTTTCAACTTTTGTACGGCTTGCATGTGGAGATACCCATCACTCTAGAACTACTAGCACTCAAGTTAGCCAAAGCAATCAAAGATTCAACCTTCAAAAGTTTGATTAACAAAAGAATCATGTGTCTAACCGAACTGAATGAGCAACAAACCATGGTGGTGGACTGGATTACGGTGCATCAGAATTAGGTGAAGAAACTTTTTGACAAAAAGGCTAAGGTCCATGATTTTTAAATCAGAGATCAAGTCTTGTTATGGGACAAGAGGAGAGAACCGAAGGAAATGCACGGCAAATTTGACTCTTTATGGAGAGGACCATTTTTCATTCGACAACTCTGTGGTGAGAATAGCTTCTTGATGGAGTATCAGGATGGAACACCATTTGCACTACCCCACAGTAGGTAACATCTAAAGCTTTTCAATTCTTAAAGTTTAGATGGATCCACTTGTATATTTGTATAGTTTTTATATTTTGTTTGTTTTCTTTTATTTTTTAGCGTGACTCCATAGCCTAATGGCTTGGATGAAGGCACTTAGAGACTGGTTTCTACTCCCGTTGATCAATTTGATCAATAGAAGTTCCCCAATAGGAGCCAGCTATTATTTTCAAAATTAGCTCAACTTATTTTTGGAACAACCCCTATAAAACTTGTCTGTTTCACCCTTTGTCTCTCTAAGTTCATTTTTGAGACAGGTTTTTCTCGTTCTCATACTTGCTCAACTGACACCGTTTGAAGTTTGTAATGTATTTTCATTACATTTTCCCTAAAATGTGAAAGTTTTTACAGTCTCTATGTGACCAGGGGACCAAAATTCAACTTTTTTAGAGTTAGTGTTTTTCTTCTATTTTCATGCACAGGCGGCAATTTTTGTCTTCAGTGCATTTTCCTTCATGCATGCAGGAGAGGCAAATTTTGCCACCCCTGCATCTGGATGTGCAAGAGTGGAAAATTTGTCTACCCCTAAATTTTTCCTCTCTTACATGCAGGAGCGGCAAATTTTGCCACCCCTGCATGTCCATTCTATTTTTCAGTGTAAGGGTGACAAATTTTGCCGCCCATACACTGCCTCAATTTTCATGCACGACATTTATGGCCACACATGCCAAGTGGTTGGAGTCAATTTTTGCCCCATTTAATTTGATTTTCACCCCATTTTGATTCATTCCTTCCTCTCCTCCTACTTTCTACCTCTGGATGATTCAGTAAGCGAAAAAAGTGCGTTTTGATGGATTTGAGCTCGTAGCACGCATTATTTTCTAGGTAGGTCTTATTTTTTCACTTTATTCTTTCATTCTTCCCTTGATTTTGATTTTTTTTGTCAGTTGTTATTTTTATTGGGGTTTGTGTTTTTTTTGTTTATTTCTTCCCCTAAGGCCGATCGACCCCCTTCCTTTTCTCCTCCCACTGAGCTCTCTTCCTATCTCATCAGCCTTCCATCATTCTCCCCATGCTAGGGTAGTGATTTTCACTGCCCTCCCTTCTCTCCCATGAATTTCCTATTGTCTTACCTATTAAGGGCAGCAATTTTGCTTCCCTAACCTTGCCCTTCCCCACCTCCTACATCGGCGGCAAAATTCACTGCCGATATGGGTTCACATCACTTAGCTGCATCAGTGACAAAATTTGCCACCGACGCAGGTCTAAAGTGCAAAGGCAGTAAATTTTTCCACCCTTACACTTTTTATCGTGACATGCACGGGTGGCAAATTTTGCCACCCATGCTCTTTTTCTTCCCCTTGCATGCAAGGGCAGTAAAATTTGCCGCATGTGCATGCAAACCATTCCACATGTTAGGGAGGCAAATTTTGCCGCCCTTGCATTTTTTTCCTCTAATTTATCTAACTCTAGAGAAATTTTCATTTTTTTCATTTTTTCACCTCCTCCCCATTTTATCTCATTTCCTGACTCATTTTTTGACCCGGCCCTGTCAAGTTCCCTTCCTTGGTCATGATCACCCAATGTGCAAATTCTCCAACTTGCCCAATTTTTCCTAATTGCATAATCATGATTATCATTACAGTACCTCCTAAGGATTTTTGTCCATCAATACTCGGTCAATCAAGACTAGTTCTAATGACTGAAGCTTCTCTGAAGAAATCAAAGGCCATGAAGTACCAGTACCAAGGCATTTTTCTAATCACCTCAGTCACTTCTAATGTTGATGACATTAGGGACATAGAGATCGGCCACATGGATATGGTCAAATTTGTAACCAGAACAAGGGCGATGAACTCAAGCTCATAAATGAAAAGGATAATCAAAAACAACATTCATCTAGTTGCCTCTTTCCTAGTAGTAGCACATCATATGGAGTTCATCCTTCAGTGCACCCAATTTTACAACAAAGATGTAGACGTCGAAATCATGTCTACGCTTTGGTCCTTTGGTCCCCTTTCATCCACTTAACCACTCCTAACCCATATTTTATTAATTTGAAATAAATATCCTATTTTAAATTAATAAAATCCCTTTTCCCTATCTCCCTTGCCACCTCACCACCCTAGGATACCTTCCTTGGATTCCCTTCATTCTCCACATGGCCATATTTAACACTTAGACTCCCATTCCAACTTCTCCCCTCGTCCATTTAATCCCCTTCGACCGTTTCTCCCTTGGACTTGATGACCTGGCGGTTGGAAAATGGATGAAAGGCTATTTTTAGCCTTTCTTTGGCCTTTTAGCCACCGACGTCGGTCAATTGTCGACCGACGTCGGCGATATTGCCAGCGTCGACGGTCTTCTTAACGGTTTTCTACACCGTTATCCTCCTCTCTTCGCTCTCTTGGTCTCTCTCTCGCAATCCTGACTCGAAATCGAACACTCTGATCAACAATCCATTCTTAACTCTATCAATCTGCCAATATCTCAACCAAGCATCTAACTCTCTCCCTCAGGTACTCACAGCAAGCTTCTGCAAGCACAACAGGGTTTCTCCATCAGCAGCAGGTCTTCAACAAGCGGCAACAACAACAACAGAGATCAGCAAGCACAGGTATGTTGTATTCTGTGTTTTCATTTGTGCTTTATAGTCATTTGTTTCTAAACTAGATTCAGCACTTCTATCTCCCAGACCAAACTAGACCAGTCCCGAACCCTGTCTCTCTACTATCCCTGTCCTCTGTTTGATCCCTCTATCGAACCATACATTCTGCCCATTCAACCAGACTCTCAGACCCAGACCCTAGACCATTCACTTGAGTCCAAAACCTTGTCTCAGACCTATCAAATAGACCATAGACTTGTCCACAGACCCGTCCCTAGAGCAAGAAACTCGACCAGACCCGACTACAACCACATCTCTGACCGACGCCGGTCAATACCCCAACTGACGTCGGCAGAGTAACCGACATCGGTAGACCAGACAACCGACGCCGATGACTGTGACCAGTCCGACAGCATCTTTCAGGTAAGCTTTTGCTTCCTTTTTCCTTTTCATTCTTTTATCATATCAGTATTTAATCATTCTGTATTTTATCAGACTTTTCTTTTATCAATTAGTGGGTTGACCTCCCTTAAGGAAGTTTTCATACTTTTGGGATCAAGCTTTCGCTTGGCAACCCACCATCTATCCGTCTAACGCCTTTTTGTCCAAGTCTCCCTTTCTTTGCAGGTGTCATTCCTCCACAGCCAAAGAGGAGTACTCACAGCGTCTGGATTACGGTGCGCAGACTTTATCTAGGTACACAAGCCTTGACCATTCTTTCTTTAGTTTCTTAATCATTTGAAATCTGAAAAAAAATTTGAATAGAAACATTTTGGTACACCCGGTGGGACCCTTAAGGGCCTTCTTTGGGTTCCTTTCCTTCTTTTTTCATATAGGGGGCATTTAGGATCCTTCCTTTTCACCCCTTTCTTCTTTTCTAAATGACACTATAAGCAGGAATAAAAAGAACGTTTCTTTTCCTTTCTTGCATTTCTAGACTAGTCCAAAATCATTTTCTTCAACCCTTTCTCCAACTTGTATTCATTCCAACTTCACATTTCGACTTGGGCATTAAAACACTTTGCATTGCATTTCTGCTTGTGCTTGCATTTTTTAGACCACACTTAGTAAGTAAAATGCATATTGAATAAATCGTAGATCACTTGATGTTACACTACCAGACCACATGCACTAAAACAAACATTAAATTCACTTGAGACAAGGCCCGACTGGGATTTCATCCCCCAGCGGATACCTTACCCCTACCTGGCAATCTCACTTGGATTTCATCACCAAGGGGAAAGCCCACTCCGTTCTCTGGCGGAGTATAATCTCTAGGCAAGGTATATCTTGGCTAAGCGAAACCAGCTAACCACTGGAATCGTGAAGTGAGGGGAGCTTGCTCCTTAGCACCAGGCCACGTACCGAGCCTAATACATACTTCTTGAGCACCTAAACACACCTAAAACCATCTTTAGACTACCTTTTCTAGGACCTTTCTTCTAACCAACCTCCCTAAACATCACTTTAAGGCATAAGCCACAAGATTCTAAAGTTGATTCTTAGGATTTAGCGCTTAGTATCTGCCTGTCTCCATTTATTTCTCTGCTCTCATCTGATTGTTTGAGTGTGTGAGGACGCTTTCTTCATTGTTTTTCCAAGAATCTTCAAATCTTTTGGTTTTCTGGAAAACACAGTCACCGGCATCGGTTTTACCACCGGCGTTGGTTTCCTTTTCTTGCCAGCATCAGTTATTTGACCAACGTCGGCCATTTTCCCTTACCGACATCGGTTTTTAAATCGACGTCGGTCACTGTCCATTTTCTTTTTTTCACAAATAACAACTTAAAACCCGACCCCTTTTTCTACCAAAACCTTATTATGAGTTTCTGAAACTAGAAACACATAGTTTTTGGAACCTGACCCTCTTCTTGACTATGCTCTCTCGTCCCTAACCAATCCTATCATGGAATTCCACTCGGAAACTGAAAGAACTCCTACAGGACCGACCCTGACTCAAATTCCCATCATCCCTGAAGGGGACCAAGATTTCAAAAGATTCTTGGACCTCAATGCCGCAGCCCTCCAAAACTATCTCGCGAGAAACCCAATGTGAGACCTCTCGGGTGACGTGGCGATGACATCCACACCATTCACCACCCAACCCTTTACGACTCAGCCTTTCACCTCAACCATTAACCTGGCCATGGCCAATACGCAAAGTTTGGCCTACCCATCCATTTTTAGTCCAACCTCCATCGGGGTTCCATTACCCCCTCAACCACCTACAATTCAACCGAGTTCTACATCATACCAGAACTTAGTTGTCTCGACCCCTCACACTCTTGCGCCCATAAACACAGGAGTGCCAACCTTTCCTTCTACCAGTGCCACCATTCAACCACCTTTGGCGGTGCCTAGTCAATTTGTACCTACGACCTTCATAACTCAACCACTTTTGGCCTCCACTTATGTCCCTGCGACTAGTCATCCATATGTTGCCCCCTTACTGGTACAACCGACTACGTCGTATACCTCCTCTAGCCTCTTTCAAGTGCCCTACAACCTAAGGGGCGCTCCATCCACCAATCCATCAACAGACGTCATTAAAATGTTGATGGATAAAATGTCCAGTCTCGAGACCTCTATCTCTGGTTCACGCAATGCTCTCTCATATGAGCAAATTTGCAACGAGCCCATTCATCCTTCTGTCCCTATCCGACCATACCCCAACCAATGGGAGCTTCCTAAATTCACTCATTTCCAGAGTAAGGAGGACCCGCAACAACATCTACGGGCATTCAGACATGCCTGTTATCTTATTGCCCACGATGATGCGTTACTTTTACGCACATTTCCTATGTCCCTTTCTGGCTCCGCCCTTGACTGGTATAGCTCTCTCGCTAGACATTCTATCTTTTCATTCATTCAAATTGCCCAATTATTTCTCGACCATTTTTCTATCAACATCACCAAACAAGTCTCAATCACAGACCTTTACTCCATCAGGCAATTCGACGATGAATCAATAGTTGATTTTGTCGCCCATTGGAGAGGCTTGATTAACCAGCTCTCTTTCTCCTTACCTCAACTTGAGCTCATCGAGCTCTTTTCTCGAGCATGTGCCAGGCACATCTCTTCTACCTTGCGGATTCAGACATTCTGCACTTTTGACGAAGCTTTCACCATGGCTCGAAAACTTGAACTCCACGCCATTGAAGAGGATAAGGTCAAATTGCATAATACCAACGCAAAAACCAATGACCATTCTTCTTCCAGACCTTCTTCTACCAACTCCAAACCCAAAGGAGTGGCCAACACTGTGGTCATTAGATCACCATCATCGACGTCAACTAATTATTCTCAACCTTCAACATCTCCAAGCATCACCAAACAATTCCAACAACGGTACATCCAACGTTCATACACTCCACTTGGAGAATCATACGCTTCCGTTTTGGAAAAACTACTCAAGCAGGGGGTCCTCAATCTCCCTCCAATCCGACCACCTCAATTCGACCCTTCAAAAGCCCTCCCTACATGGTAAAGGGAGGCCAACTTCTGTCACTTTCATCGCGTCCACGGCCATGACATCGACAATTGCCGAACCTTCAAGAACATCATCCAAGACATGATCGACAGGGGGGATCTTATTTTAGATAACCCGAACGCCCCGCCAAATCAAAACATCGACATCTTCAAACAACCATTTCCAAACCATACACCTACTCAAAACAACATCCAAACCATGACTAATGACTCTCATGACCATAATATTCACACAATCAATACTATTTTACCTCTTGTCCTTGACCAACCTCCTCCCTCACAGGATGAAGAACTTTCTTCTCCTATTTCTACCTTTCTCATACTAGAGGACACATTGACCATGCCTACGCCATTAGCCTTACCTTCATCCGAAGACCTTACCTTGCCTACTCCTCAAGCACAAGCAGAAGGCACGGTCATCCCTACCTTCTTCTCTCTTGAGGAGCCGCACTCTCCTATTTCTTCTCCACCAAGAACCAGTGTCTCCACCCATTTTGACCGAAAAAGACCCAGTCACGGTTTTCTCTTGCCTTTTGCCTGAGATTGCTACATCTCACTCCCCTCCATCCACATCTAAGCCCAAACCCGCACAAGCGCCCACCTTACCAAAAGACATTGAACCTCTTGGTGTTCGCCCCACATCTAACCTCGCCTCTCGCAATAATGGCCCTCAAACCATATCAAAGAAGGCCACTAGACCACACCGGAGGATTCTTCCCCCACCTTCATTATTGCCCTCTATTTTGGGCCCGCATCCGTCCACTTTAATAGGAGTTCTTCCTACTCCCATACTTCACAGAGGCAATTTGCCTCCATTACTCCCTCAACCCCTCAGACATATATCTCTTCCAAACCATCGACCTATGCCTCTTATGCATCCTAAACCAAAGTCATCAATCCCCACTGCGACAAAACATCCAGACCCATTAGCAGGTTCTTATGCTTTGCTGTTACGGCAATTGTTGCAGTCTTCTTGCATCTATCTCCCGCCACTTAGACCAAATCAATCTCTCAGACCAAAACTGCCCTGGTTCGACGACACTCGCATTTATGCATACCATTGCACGCATGGGCATGACACTGAACATTATTGTGCCCTCAAGGTTGTCGTTCGCCAATGTCTGAGAAATGACACCCTTCTTCTCGACCACGTTATCAGCAAACCTTCAACACCACCCCACTCATCAACTCTCGGATCAAGGCCATCTTGGTTCGACAACTCTAAATTCTGTCATTATCATCACACTCCGGGACATGACACTAAGCGTTGTTGCGCTCTTAAAGCTGTCATTCATCAACAACGGAGAAAGGATTCCCTTCTCATCAAGGACCCTCTTGACCACCTCTTCGACAAATTATCAACACCAACCCATGCCTCTCAATCCTCATTGCCTAAATCGAGATCTCCACACCAGACTATGATCCCTTTGCTGCTTTTGACCCCATTATTCGACATCAACACAGTCTATTTAGCCACCAAGCCTCAACCGACCTTGACCAATTTATCCAACACTCTCCCTAAGCGACTGGGGGAATCCAACCTTATCATGACCTCGACCAAACAGTCAACCAAACATTCAACCAACTTTGACCAAACATTCGACCAGCATCAACCAAACCTCGACCAAACTTCAATTATCAAACACCACCCAACCAAGCACCTATCACTTCTTCAAACCGTCATTAATCATTTTGACCAATTTGGAACAAAGAAAATGGGGCAAGTTTGCTCCCAATTGACTCAGACCTTAACACCATCATGGGTCAGCATTTGGTCAAAACTTGAACCCCTTTTATGTCTTGCCTCTTTAACCAGTCCACCGTTAGTCAAGTAATTATTCATTTGACGTTTAACTTAAGCTCGATCCCTTGAGCAACTCCTAGTCACCGTCATTTCCATTCCCTTCAACCCTCAGTCCTAACCCTTTTGGCAAGCATGAACGCTTCGTCCTAATAAAAGGAAAACCCTCTAAACCTCTATAGTCAAGTCCATGACCAAAAGTCTAGTCAGCAAAATCAGTCAAATATATATAAAATGAGATGCATATTCCAAGGTCATAAAACTATAAATGTAGACTGCTCCCTCAAAGGACAGATGCATCATCATTGCTGTATTTACTAGACTGCTCCCTTGAAGGACAGCTAGGCCAACGTCATATCAAATATATCAAAAGCAGAATATAGACCACTCCCTCGAAGGATGGCTATGCATAAATTTTGCCACATACACAACACTATCTCTGAAGCTTCCCGCATCGATCAGCTTCACGACATGACCCCAAAGCATAACAATATCCCATCGCAGGCTTCCCGCATCGATCAGTCTGCCCTAAAATATATTTAAAAAAAAAAAAAAAAACTGACTGACAAACTTTAGAGTCATGGACTTGTCTATAGTCGTTCTCGGGGTCTACCTATAAAAGGGGCAAAGTTGTTCCTGCTAACAAGGGTTCCCCCTTCCATCTCATTATCAATCATATCCCCCCTACATACTCAAGGGATTTCGAGCTCACTTAATGTCAAGTGATTCGATTACTGCTCTAACACAACCACTGGTCAATGACGCAATGCATGAATGGGACTTTTGTTTCTAAACAACCCCTACCCATGCTCTCATTCTGGTTCTTGTCAATGAAAGAGCAATTCACTTTTCACTTTTGACACATCTTGGTCATGTCGCTAACCAAACTCAAACTAAACCAATCAGACATTTTCAGACCATCAACATGACCTAGTCCATTTCACATAGTTTCTGTGGACAATAATACACATGGAAACTATCGACCCGACACAATTTATGTCAAGCATAAACCATTACTTACTGAAGCATAAATAGACCTCAATTCATTTTTAGCATACATCCATCACGAATATGGAAAATTGCTAGGGATGAAAGACCTCTCAACCAATGTTGCAGAATACACCATTTGGAAAAGGCTGCACCATCATCTTTTTAACTTCATCATTCATCATGACCAATCCATTCCATTGACCACTTTAGCCTACTATCTACCTCTTTGACCCTCTTTCTAAACTACATTGGTCTGAGGCCCTATAACCGGGGCTATGTAGGCAGCACTCAGATGACACAATTGTCTTCTGGGGTTAGCTCGACCACCCTTGTTTATTCGTCTCTCTGATGGACAAACCTTCTTTCCTTCTTTTAACCATAACCTTACCCTTGACCACGACCAATGCCATCCCTTTGACCCTTCCTCCCTTCTAGGGAGAACTACATCGGCCTGAGGCCCTAACGACAAGGGCTATGTAGGCAGCACTTAGTTGACATGGGGTCTTCTGGGGTTAGCTCAGCCACTTTCTTCGTCACTTTCTTCCATCTCATTCTCTCATCACCTGTCAATCATAACACAGTCAATCACATATTCACATAATCATTAGTATACTCTCATTTTCATAAGTCATTAGTCATAAATTTCATCCATCATAACTCATTAAACATTCACATCATATAATCCACAAGTTAAACATTCCATATCACATCTATTATCATCTAATCTAAAGTCATCATCATATAACCATTTCATAAACATTGTCATTCATTTTCATCAAACATCATCACATTAATTATTAAGCATCATCATAACATAATCATCATAATCATCATAAATATCACATCAAAACATACATCATGAAACACATGAAAAATATTGCAAAACATTAAACATCTATAACATTTCCATAACACATCAATAGCCATAATCTCATCATATATATATATCAAAAATAAGTTTTATACAAAAAGACACAATCAGTGTCTGTCTCTCTCTCTCATCATACATCTCTCGTCTTCAGCTCGCAGGCCGGTATATACATCAAAAATGGTATCTCTGAGCTGCCCTCAAGGCTGTGGCTGTGGTGGTGGTGGCAGTGGTCGAGAAGAGGCTGTATCCTCTCCCCCCTTTGATCTTTGCCATCTACGCGACCCTGACGCCGTCACTCGTGACATCGATCTCTGTCGGCTCTGCTCTGCCCTCATCTCTGAGTATCACTGTATTTGAGGGAACCCTCTGATGGCCCTCTCATAATATGCGATCTCGTCCAGCGCATCAGTGTATCTAACCATAGATACAGTCTGCGGTGGACCCATCTGCCCTGTTCCTGTGGCCTGTCCTGACCCCTGTGGCTGTGGCTGACCTCGGTGCATTGATACTGATGGTCCTGCCCCATGTGAAAATGATGGCTGCTACAGTGGGCCCTGCCCTCCAAAACTTTGCCTTGTGACTGCCTGTGCCTGGGCTGCAGCTAGATGTCCCTGTAACAACGTGACCTGCGCTGTCAACACTGCCACCTAACATGTCATCTCTCTCAACTACCCTGTGACTCCTGCTAGCTGTCCCTGCAAAATTGAGACCTAGGCCTAAGTTGTGTCTCTCTCCTGCTGTGCAGTGTTCCTCTCTGTGCGGGCTATATCTCACTCCCTGGTAATCACCTACAAATCCGGCTGGGGACCCACCTGTATGCCTCGATACTGCCCTGCCCACCATGCCGTGTAGGCCTCTGTGCACCCTGGGTCGGCTATCCCAGGTCCTGCCGACAGCTCCTCAAAATCAGGCTCCTCTGTCTCCTCTAGAAGTGGGAGCGGTGCCTCTATGTCATCCCACCTATACTTTGGGAAGGCGGGAGGCACATCTTGTAATAGCCCGTACTGGCACCGTACTCTCTCTATAGGGATCCTCTCGAGCTCGCCGGCTCGTCTGCCTCTGATCCATCACCTGCTCTGAACACCAACCAGCTGCTCTCCCTGGTCTCTAAATGCTGGATAGACCAAGTAGGGTCTCTAGATGATGTCTGTAGGAATCAGGGCCTCCAGTACCCCTCTGTAGTGGTCAATGTCCCTGACCACTCCATCCATCCGTGTCTGTGCCATCATCTCACACCATCACCTGAACCTGACTCTGAAACCAGCCTAAATCGCCACTGGGAGGCCGAGAGGTCATGTGACCACTATATACTCATAGGCCCAGCAATGTAATAGGTGGCCCACACATAGACTATACCACCACCACCTGTTGATCCCCCACAACTCTCTATATACCTGGGCCAAAAACACAGGCACCCAGGTGAACACTGTCTGCTGCTCTATCATCTCCATCAAAACTCTGGTCATAGCAACCAGAAACCTACCACCCTCTGCATCCGGCAATGCATACACTGTGATGCCAATCATCATCAGAATGACCAGCCGATGTGCATCCTCATCCGCCGCGTATAACGGCTCATATGCAAAACTCGCTGAGTGGTAGCTCGTCTCCACGGCATGCTCTCCAAAAAGCGTAACCATGTGAATGTCGTGCGCCTCTCTCGAGCATGCATACATGTCTGCTCCGTGTACCGACAGCCGCAAAATTTGGTACACGTCCTCGACCGTGACCATCATCTCACCCGTAGGCAGGTGGAAGGTGTTGGTGGCATGGTCCCACTGCTCGATCAAAGCCACCATGAGGCTCACATCCCTCGCTACTCTGTAGTAGCATCTTAGTCTGCCTAACCTGACTGCGCTCATTTGCGCCCACTCCTCGACAGACACACCTCCACGTATCTGCATCAGCAAGGTCAGGAGGTGATCCCATAGCATCAGGGTTTGCCTCACCTGCATCTATCCATAGACACTTTCATGTTAACATTGTTCCTACTTTTCCTATTTTATCAACTATTCAGACTATCTAAGCCTACCCCGACACCCGGGATGCCCTTGGCGTAACTTCGACCCCTCGACGTAAATATTTTTCATCCTTCTTTTGACCAGGCAGCCAACCGACATCGATTAGTGTGCCGGTGACGGCACTCACCTAACCGATGCCAGTCACTTAGTGACCGACGTCGGCAGGTTAGTGACCGACGCTGATCTCTGGTCGGCCGATGCCGACGGAATCGCCGACGTCGGTGACTGGTTCAGCCCTAGGGCCGAACGAGGCGAGCCCTAAAAATTAGGGCTTCCCTTTTGACCACCCTACACTCCCCAAAACCCTCCTAAATGACTCCTAAGCTCTCCTAGACAACCTAACCACCTTCTTAGCTACCCTCCCCCTTAATTTATGTCTAAAACAACCAAAATTTCAAAAAACAAATTCAAAACCAAAATGAATCAAACTGAGGTTCAAAGACTCTCCTACCTCATCCCGGCGTCACCGGCGTGGTGGCACGATGGGTGCCGCTGGTGGTGGACCTCCCGCGGGTCCTCTACTCCTCTCTGCCATGTCCACTATGTCTCTCTGCCCTCACACTTCCCCTGGCCCACCCGCATCCCTACAGCGTCCAATCGACTCCTTCTCTCCACCAATGTCTCTCTGCCACCTCGCACAGCTCCTTGGTCAGTTGTGGGTCACTTTAGCTCAAGAAATTCCAGAGCTCTTTTTAACTCTCTCAATCAATTAAAAAATAACTTTTGGTGGGCCACCAATCCAATTTTGTCAGATTTGGTAGGCCGCCGACATCGGCATCTGCTTACCCTAAACCACCGACATCGGTCGATTTTCACCGACGTCGGTCTCTTTTAGACACCGACATCGGTTATATAACCGACGTCGGTAACCTTAAAAACTTCAAACCTCTTCAAATTGACCAAAATCATGCCCCACATCAGTCAATCCTTCAGACCACGTCATTTTAGCACCCTGGGGCACACTTAAGATCACTTATATCTCAACCTGACCAGCGACCATGGAGATCACGCCTATCTCCGTAGACCTTGACCACTTTTGAGACAACTCTGTCTTGGTTTTTGTTTGCACGCATGCTACCTCATGAATAGATAGCAAAATTGTTCGCAGACCTTACTTTTTGGACCCTCACAAGTATAGGATCGCAAGCCGGTTGATCCGCAATACTTGTGACTTTTTTCGTGTTTTCGGGAGCACTTCCTGAGCCCGGGATACCTAGAACACGATGACCATTTGGAGATACAGCTTCAATTGAATAACCCGATCAGCTACGACTAATGCTGGGGCCCGGTTATTTCAATTTTGGCACTCCTCGACCTTTTGACTGCGACCATTTGACCTACATGTCCCGTGAAGTGGTATGCGTGCAATCACAACTTTTGCGGCGTTCACCCTCACTCTCCTTCTCATCCACCTTTTGTCAAATTGGCACCTGACATCAGGTTCCCTTCTCTTGACTCTCGCTTTGAGGGGGAATACCTCATCCATACCTTGGGGCAATCCACATCATCCCACACTTGGGGCAACCACCTCCTATTTTTGTCTTGCAGTTCGTCTAGAATAACCAATAAGACAAAAAGGGGCAAATGTAGACACCGAAATCGTGTCTACGCTTTGGTCCTTTGGTCCCCTTTCATCCACTTAACCACTCCTAACCCATATTTTATTAATTTGAAATATATATCCTATTTTAAATTAATAAAATCCCTTTTCCCTATCTCCCTTGCCACCTCACCACCCTAGGATACCTTCCTTGGATTCCCTTCATTCTCCACATGGCCATATTTAACACTTAGACTCCCATTCCAACTTCTCCCCTCGTCCATTTAATCCCCTTCGACCGTTTCTCCCTTGGACTCGCTGACCCGACGGTTGGAAAATGGATAAAAGGCTATTTTTAGCCTTTCTCTGGCCTTTTAGCCGCTGACATCGGTCAACTGTCGACCGACGTCGGTGATATTACCGGCATCGGCGGTCTTCTTAACGGTTTTCTGCACTGTTATCCTCCTCTCTTCGCTCTCTTGGTCTCTCTCTCGCAATCCCAACTCGAAATTGAACACTCTGATCAACAATCCATTCTTAACTCTGTCAATCTGCCAATATCTCAACCAAGCATCTAACTCTCTCCCTCAGGTACTCACAGCAAGCTTCTGCAAGCACAACAGGGTTTCTCCATCAGCAGTAGGTCTTCAACAAGCGGCAACAACAACAACAGAGATCAGCAAGCATAGGTATGTTGTATTATGTGTTTTCATTTGTGCTTTATAGTCATTTGTTTCTAAACTAGATTCAGCACTTCTATCTCCTAGACCAAACTAGACCAGTCCCGAACCCTGTCTCTCTACTATCCCTGTCCTCTGTTTGATCCCTCTATCGAACCATACATTCTGCCCATTCAACCAGACTCTCAGACCCAGACCCTAGACCATTCACTTGAGTCCAAAACCTTGTCTCAGACCTATCAAACAGACCACAAACTTGTCCACAGACCCGTCCCTAGAGCAAGAAACTCGACCAAACCCGACTACAACCACATCTCCGACTGACGCCAGTCAATACCCCAACCGACGTCGGCAGAGTAACCGACGTCGGCAGACCAGACAACCGACGCCGGTAGGATCACCGACACTGGCGATTGTGACCAGTCTGACAGCATCTTTGAGGTAAGCTTTTGCTTCCTTTTTCCTTTTCAGTCTTTTATCATATCAGTATTTAATCATTCTATATTTTATCAGACTTTTCTTTTATCAATTAGTGGGTTAACCTCCCTTAAGGAAGTTTTCATACTTCTGGGATCAAGCTTTCGCTTGGCAACCCACCATCTATCTGTCTAACACCTTTTTGTCCAAGTCTCCCTTTCTTTGCAGGTGTCATTCCTCCACAGCCAAAGAGGAGTACTCACAGCGTCTGGATTACGGTGCGCAGACTTTATCCAGGTACACAAGCCTTGACCATTCTTTCTTTAGTTTCTTAATCATTTGAAATCTGAAAACAAAATTTGAATAGAAACAAAAGAGACCAGGTCAGTGTTGGATGCTAGCAACAACATGATAATTCAGTTGGACCTCAAATTTATCGATAAAGTCTTCATGTGCCCTCTTAATACTGAAGTATTGAGAATTGACTTCATCGAGGCACAGAGAGAGTACGACAAAGATTTTGAGAGGGTGAAGAAGGTGATGAATAATAGGTGGCTCAAGACTCCCAGGACCAATTTATCTAGATGGGCACAAAATTTCTTGAGGAGTGATTTCATAGAAGAAGTTGGTGACTTGATTACTCTTCTCAGCAGAGTGCGAGGCCTTCCATCTTCTTCACAATTCTATGAATGGATGTATCCCTTCATCAAGATAATCCTACAAGGGAAGCAAGTCATCTTCTAGGGTGAGCAAATCAACAACTCTCTTCATAAGTAGTTGATCAAGGTATCTACTACTTCAAAGTTATATATGACTTCATACTTAGTGTACATCGCAGCTTCAATGCAAACCTTTCTAGGTTTGACAACTGAAGGAGATAGGAGAACCACCCCAGTCTATTCATATTACCCTCAGTTAACACTAAAAGGATCAATCCATCATTTTAGGAGGGTAAATGATGACTTCTTCATAGTATTTTTATGCCTTTTTGACTCTCAACTCAAACAAAAAAAAGTATCTAATGAAGCCTGGATGGTCGTTAATAACTTTGGCTGCATGTTTCTATAATTTTCCTCTTTTTTCTATCTACAGGTTGATTTTTTCCAAGGCTATCCCTATATGCTCCCTAGATTTCTTTCTGACAAGTTAGTCCTAATAGAGCTGTGTAGACAAATGATTGTCATACACACTAAGCAAATGGAACTGAAAAAGCCAAGTTTCAAGTTCCCAATTGAAATTGATAAATACTGGATTTTGATTGTAGCCAAAGCAAAGGTCATGGAGATAGAAATGTAACTGGTTACCATGAAATAGTTCAAGAGAAGGGACAATTTTGACTACAGGGGTGTCAAAGATATGATCAGAAGAAAGACTCAATTTCATGAGCCTATGATTGAAGACATCTGGATAGACTTGAGGACAACCAAAGAAATTAGGAAGATGGACTACAGTAGGTTGACCCTAGAGCAGATCATATATCTAGGGCTTGCAGATATTCCCTCTAATTTGGTCAATGATAAGAACATAATCAATAATAGATACCTGGTTGAGAAGGTTGATGACTCTCCTCTTCCTTCCATTTAGTGGTCCCAAAAAGAATTGACTTCTTTGAAGAAGAGATTCGAATCAATATTGGCTAACACCAATGATTGGTTAGCAACCAAAGGGATCATGTTAAAGGAGTTCATTACAGGATCAGAGGATAAATTCTAAGCAAAAACAAGGAAGAAGGTAGGGAACAAGACTAAGAATAAAGGTGATATTCTTTCTCTATCTAGGCCTCACAAGCCTAGAATCATCTTTGTGTCCAAGAAATCAAAGGTTGTTGAGGAGCCAGAATCAATGGCTAAGGGGGTTGGAGAATAAAGCACCCAAGAATAGGTAGCTCAACAGATGGAGATAGATGATAGGCCTTCAGAGCAGTAGAGAACTAAGCCTCTATCTTTCCAAGAAGGGGCACAGCCACTTACAGGTGTTTCTTTTTCACCACCTCAATCTCCTATAGCATCTCCTTCATCTCTTTCTCCCATCAGTGTTCCTTCTTTTGGAGCCACCTCTCCTTCCAAATTTATGTTTGGTGATCCTCAAGGCACTTCTAGAGATCTCTTTCATTCCTCAGATTCCATCCTTAGTCTCTCTTCTCCTTCTTTCAATATAGGAGAAAGCTCTGCCATTGACTAGTCAACAGCCAATACGATTTCACCGGTTACTCCCACTGCACCCATTGTTACCACTAGAAGTGCAGATGTTACCCCAGTGACACTAGCTATAGGAACTTTTGCTACAGTAAGTACTTCTTCTCTCCCACTTTGGTTGTTAGCTTTCACACCCAAAAGGAAGAAGCTAGCCATCTCTGCAGATGACTTTGATTTTGGCAAGATAGTGTCAGTGAAAGCCAAGGCCCCTAAGAGACCAAGAATATTTTTAAAATTGGTTGAAGAAAAAGGGCACAAATTTTTGGAGATAACTAAACCTCCATAAGATGCAACCCTTGAGGGTTTTGACATGAGCAGCTATTCTATTTCTCATGTTGAGAAGAGCGATCTACAGTCTGCAATGAACATCATGGTCCAAAAATTTGATAGGGAAAAGAAGATGAAAGATTAATATAAGGTAAAGGTAGAGAAATTGATTGTAGTAGTCAGGAAATTCACCCTCACCCCTAAAGCAGCAGCCTCAGAAGCCTTTTCCATAGACGACCCTGTTATTCAAAAAGCAGAGAAAACCTCTATGAAAGGTAAAGTGCTAGAGGATTATATTGAAAAGATGCACACTCAGGGAATTTCTTTGCTTATAGAGGTTGCTGAGAAGATAGACAAGATGAAGAAGGTGAGGACAAATTTAGAAGACCTCATCTCTCTTATTTCTCAAGATATTGACAGTACAGATAAATATCTTGGCAAGTGGACAAAGATGAAGGATCTAAAGAAACGTACCTTGATATCCATCGGTGTCATTTCCAGCAAGGATTCTTATGTTGAAATCAAGGAATCACTAATATACAATATTCAAGTACTCAAGGAGCTGATCGAAGATCTCAAGTCTTCCAAGGATGTTAGCGAGAAAAGTGATACAGGCCTATTGAATAGACTGGAAGAATTGCCTTGCAACCTCACCTCTAGAGATAATCAATTTCTCTCGACTGAAGAGATGATTTGAGAATTCAAAGGTATGATCCAGAGGGATTTTGAAGACAAGGCATTTTCAATGACTTCTATGGATAACATCTTAGATACTCAGTTAACTCTGGATAATCTAAGATCCAGGTTAACTAGTCATGCCAAGGTAATCATAGCATTGAAAGACACTACAATCAGGGCCAGAGTGATCTTCAAGAACACTATTGCACTAGAGAGTATAGGAATTTAGGCATCTATCACCATGTATGATGCTCATCTAAAGAATTCTTGTGGCAAGAGCTGAACCATTTCCTCTTTGTCTCTTCTTCCTCTCTTCTCATGCACTTTTGTCATGTAAAAGTGCATGCAATTTTGTAATATGTAATTACATGTAAAAAATCCAAAAAAATATCTCAAAGTCAAAGATGACTATCTTGGACTAAGATATTTTTATATTTTAATCTTTTTTAATTTTGAAAGTTTCTCCCTATATATAGAGGGAGCCTCTTTTGTAAAAATATCTCTGGATAATTGAGAGAAAAAACTCTGCTAAAATTGAGACACTTCTTGAGACTTTGTGCTCAACTTGTAAATCATATTTTATCAAATGAATGAGAAACATGTTTATTTCAGACTTGCGTTGAAGTAATTTGTGTTATTTAAGAAATAGTTCTTATGTCCTCTTTCCTAATAATCTCTTATCTGTTAGATTTAATAAGCAAAGTGTGTGTATTGACATTATCTGAAGACATTTCTAAAAGATAAAAGAAAGACTTTGAGCTATTTTTATCTTGGTGATCCTATTATCCATTGTAGTTTTAAGTGAAGACTTTGTACTTTGTTTCACTCTACCATTACGCATGTTCCAAATCAATGAAGGAGACAACGGAAGACTTTGTGCTTACGTAGGTTTCCTTGTAGACTTTGTTATCTATCTCAGGAGATTTTTTGCTCTGTGTTGGATACCATTCTTGAAAGAAGAGGAATGTTCTTAGCCAATGACCAAGATTTCTCTCTCTTGTTCCTTGGACATCATCTCTGAAAAAGAGAGATGGATGGTGTTATACTACCTTGAGTATTATTTTCTGCTTACTTATATATACATATAGCATACAAATATTCATAGGGAACCTCCCCTTGATGAGAAGAGAGATTTATCTCGTTAAGATGTGGTAAACCTACACTTTTTGTATCGTAAATCTCCTTTTATTGTGGTTGATATACCCATTTTGTCATCAGTTAGTTGACAAAATATTCATCCAACAAAAAGAATTTAAAATTCTTGTAGAAAACTAATTAGATAAAAAGACAATGCTTTTGGGAAATAATAATGGTGGGGATTAATGTTCAAAATAATTCAATCTATTTTTTAAGTAATTTAGAATACCAAGGAAAAACAAAAATTCATATACAACACAATAAAATGGGGTTGTAGAGAGAATGAAGATGACACTAACTGATAAGGCTAGACATATGCTCAGTGGTGTAAGACTAGAATAATATTTTTGGGCAGAAGTAGTGATGACTACTTGTTACCTGATCAATCGATCACCTATTAACCCTTATTGATAAAACTCCATGGAAATCAAGGACTGGTAAGAAAACCTCTCTCTGACATCTTTGGGTTTTTTTTTGTGATGATTATGGCCATATTGCAAATGAAAAAAAACTTTAAGGTAGATTATAAATCAATGAAGTGTATATTTATTGGATATAATAATGGTGTAAAAGGAAACATGATTTATAAACCTAGTTTTGGACCCTAGGGTTTGTACCTTCCAAAAGGGGGCCTTAAGATAATAAGGTGAATTGGTTGTTGTGGTGTGGTTCTAATTAATTATCCTCAAAATGTAGATACAATCTAAGGTAAAAAATAAAAGAGGTGACCTACTCTCTACTATTTTATATTAGTGAAACCAAGGGGAGAGACCCTATAAAAATATAAAAAGTGGATGCAATGCATAATTGGCTTCAAATAACAAAAATATGAATGGTAGACTTGGCCACAAAGATAATTTCATCCAATTAGCTATCACTAACAAAATGACCTAAGACTATTCAGAATCTATACAAATATTACAACAAAAAGATGTGAAAAAATACATAATTTATAGGCTCTACATATTTAATCACACACATAATTGAGCTAAAATCATGAATTAGAATTTATAAAAGCAAACATCTCTAGGGAATATGAAAAAAAAATGAAAAGAGATCTCAAGGAGAAAATTGTTTAAAATTACAATAGAATTTTAACAACAGAGACCTCTATAGATTTTTCATTGTAAATAAATGGAGGCCTAATAAAACACATTACTAAGAAGGATATAAAAGGATGATATAATAAACTATGGTTGTGCTATGACCAATGCCTTTTTTCCATTGGGCCATTGTTTCTCAAATTTTTAATGAATAAATTAGTTACAATGAAAATAAACATAACAAATTACATGATTTCTATAAATATTTTAAAACTCATATACACAATAAGGAAACTATTATCATCAAAAGTTGCACCCTTGAGGAGGTTTTTCAATCCTCCTCACTTAAGTGATAGCATGGAAACTATTTAAAGGTTATATTTGACCTTATAGCTTAAATAACCTCTAGATAGGGATAGCTACCTTGATGCATCACTTAAGAATTATCACTAAACCTACTAACTTGCAAGGAAAAGGGAGAGAGAACTGAAATCAAACTAAACTAAGGAGGTGATGCACTAAATTTATTGATCACTACCACACATTTTAAGATGCAAAATGAGCATGAATCTGACCTATTCATATATTTATCACTACCACACATTTTTAGATACACAATGAACATGAATCTGACCTATTCATATATTGATCACTACCACACATTTTTAGATGCATAATGAGCATGAATCTATCCTATTTATACACTACTCATAATATAATCCTCTTATATCAATATTTAAATATGAAGGTGGTAGATGACGATTAGTCAAGGAGGCATAATTTTCAAGAGGTTCAAAAGTGACAATGAAAAGAAACACAACAACTTACATGATTTCTAAAAATACTTTAAAGCTCATATACACAATAAGGAAAATTTTATCATAAAAATTCGCACCCTTGAGGAGGTTTTTCAAGCCTCCTCACTTAAGTGATATCATATAAAATATTCAAAGGTTATAAGTGACCTTATAGCTTAAAATAACTTCTAAATAGGGCTAGCTACCTTGATGCATCACTTAAGAACTATCACTAAACCTAATAACTTGCAAGGAAAAGGGAGAGAGAACTAAAATCAAACTAAACTAAGGAGGTGATGCACTAAATTTATTGACCACTACCATACATTTGAAAATGCACAATGAGCATGAAGTTGACCTATTCATACACTACTCCTAATCTATTCCTCTTACACCAATATTTAAATATGAAGGTAGTAGATGATGATTAGTCAAGGATGGGTAATTTTAAAGAGGTCTAAAAGACACTAATGGAAGATTTCCTCACTTAAAATTTTCAAGACTACTTAAACAATCCATATGACTCGCAAGAGTGAGTTCAAACTGTATATAGGTGAGAGAATGAGACAACATGTCAAGGAAAACTAAATCAACATTAGATGATCAATCATTCATGCATAAACACTAAAATAAAGTCATAAGAGAAGGTAAAACCAGATTGTTTATTTATTTAATGGCTTATAAAAGGAGTAAGGCTTCATCATACTCAAGTGGAGGATAATTACAATGCTAAAATTAGGCACACATATAGGAGAATGAAGAAGAAAGAAAGATAAAAGAGGTATCAAGAGCGAATGATGGATATGAATCTATCATGGAATAAGTTATAAGTAAGAATAAACTACCAAAGGATAGTTATGAAGTCTCTCTTCAACAAATGTGCACTTAGTTTGATGATAGTCCTCTCAAGGGGGTGTAAGAGTTATGTTTGGATTGATGACTCATCTTTGAGCACTTGAAACTACCCCTTAAAGTGATTGTGAGATGAAAATTCATATTATTAGAGTATAACTTCCTTGGACACTTGTTGGATACCTATAATCAATCATCTCTCCACCTCTGTTCCACATTTTTATTTATCATTCTCAAGTTTGCTCTTTTGGAGGCCTATTCCTTATATCCCTATTTTGGTACAAATATACTTGGTTTGAGTGGTATAAAATGTTTATAAGAACATTAAGGGCATATTTTAATACCATTTATCCCCTTCCAACTTCACCCAAAATTTTAAAGCTCAAATCTCAATGCAATTTTACTTTCTCAACACCCACCTTTCCCAATTAGGCCTAAAGCAAGCCTATAGTCCTATAGACTGTACAAATATGTAAAATTCAGATCCAAAAAATCCAAAATATTTTTTATAACACTAAATAAGTTCTAATGGAAAATTTTCAAGGGATTTCATGGGTTATAATTCATGTTATGTGAGTTGCAAGATTTCTAGCCGTAGGTTGCAAAAACACAGGCTTGAGTAGGCCAAGATCTAATATAAATTTATATGGAGAGTTTTAGGGTTTCTTAAAAAAAACTAAGACTTGTATTATGTCTAAAAAAAATTTATCCAAGCCCTCTAATAATTGGTTTTGCATGAACACTCCTTAAAACCCTCCAACATGCTAATTTCTCCCAATTTTATGTGCATTTTAGATTGTACAATAGGTTGTAGGTGTTTTTTGGTCATTTGATAAAATTAAAAACATGTTTATCACTTTAAAATTACTATAATAAAATATACCACACTTATTTATCCATTCCAACTCCAATTATAATTCAAACATTGCATATTCTCATGAATTCTTGAAAATAAGCTTTTGAAAAGAGCTCTGTAGTATACTTGAAAGGTCTTATCTTTGTTTGAATCTTGTTAGGGATTAGTGAAAGGGTATTCATCAGTGATAATTTTTTTTTACCTTCTAAGACTCTTTAATCATATCATTAAGGCGTTCACTCTTTATTTACATTGGCAAATATCATATGCTATGCAGGGTTTGCCTCTTAGGTTGAGAATGTGGACCTACAAGTTTGCAAACTTATACATCTACATTCCTATCAATAAAAGCCACTTATTATATTTTTATTGGTAATTTAAGACCTATGATATCATTATTTATATTTTATACCAAATTTGAAGGTCAAAACGTATTTGAATTTCCTCAAATATCTTCAAACACTTAACTTTTGCTTGCAAACACTAAAATGATATTCTTTAGGCCTGGTTCCTGCAAATTCTAATCAAGGATGATATTCTGATAGTTTTATCCATTGATTTATATCTCTAATATTTTATAACCTCCATTTTTAAGTAATTAAATTCTCTTTTCACATGTGCTATCTACCAAAACCTTCATGTTGTTTGCTCACAAGACCATCTAACTTGTCTTTGATGGTTGTAGGAGCATATTTTGGAATGTGTATGATTTTAATGCATGTTTAGGAGTATTTTATGGGTTATTTTAATGTAAATTACCTTTATTTATGTCATAAATACCATAATTTATCTTGTATATGTTTTTTCCTATTTATTTGCACTTGAAACTTATGAGAGTGTTTAAGCAACACCTTTCTAGTGAGCTGCCACCTGCAATCTTTCATTTGAGATTTTTTTGAAGTGAATATAAAAATATTTATATGATTATTAAAGACAAAAATTTAAATAATATCCATAATAAACCAATGTTCCTACTGGTTTCTTAAGGAATAAAACCTAAAATCAACATTGCTCCATTTAGCTTTAAAAGGTCTAAGTCCTACAACAAAGTTTTGATCAAAACATCATTTAGCCTGCCTAAATAACTTATTTTGTGGATTACAGAATTAAAAAAAAATTAAATTAACTCAAAATAAGTCTCAATTATCCAAAATTCACTCCAACACCATGAATCTTTCTTTTCTATGCACTTTTGACAACCATCCACAGGGAGTCTTATGCACAATCAACATGCTTTGCTAGTCTTTTTGAAATAATTTTCTTGGGTAATTTTAGGATATATGAGGAGGATAAAATAGTATTTTTATAGTTTATCATTATTTTTTCATCCCAAACACAACTTATTATTTACCCAAAAATGTCATAGCTTTGAGAAACCTACCTATCACCTCCAAGAATAACAAAACCACATCATTTTTATCACTTTGGTTCCACACATGTAATAAATAATGATGGAAAAATATGATATATGGATATTAGAACCTATTAGGAGATTAAAAATCAAACCATATGCATCCATTATCTTTAAATTTTTTTGGAACAAGGTTAATCCCTGCCTGTAGGGTTTTGTGAGGTTTTGTGCTGCTTAACTTGTTAATGATTGTTAATAAAGTGTATCCATTTAATCATCAATATAATTCATATAATTTCAAGTGAATAATTTCCCCTATCCACCCCAAATATCATTGGTTCCAAATCTCTTTCCTCTTCATGAAATGAACACCTGAAAATGACCTTCATTAGCTTGCAAAGAGGTCGATGGAGGAGATGAAACATTTTTTACATTATTTTGACCTAAAAATGATTCCATAAGAATTATTTGACCCTAAAAACATTATATATAACTGAAATCATCCATTTTTTACATTAAATAACCATATCCACATTTAAAAATTACTTTATAAGCCCTTAACAAGTGTGTTTCTATGTTATACTTCATTTTCTTGATCTTTGAAGGGTCCCACCACTCCTTTCACATTGAAATGACTTGGGTGGACATGTGTGAGGGAGAAATAGCCTTTATATATCTTGGAGATAGATTATAGGTCTCAAAAATTTGCTTAATTCTTCTAGTTAGCAAAGGTAAACATTAGCTTAATATGTCTAGAAATACCTTAACCTTTGCTAAACCTTGTCATACCTTGTCTCTATAAGGTCACTTTCACCATAGGGAATCATAAATAATTTTAAGGTCAACATACAAATTCTCCACCATAGGTCAACATATCTTGATCTTTGTAAAGCAAACTTAAACTTTGCTAAGATACCTTAACTTTTCCAAACACCTAAAGAAGACCTTCATGAAGGAGATAATGGCAATACTAGGGGTATGACTAAATCCTCTAGACCATGAAATAGACCTTAAGATGATAAACACTTGATAAGATGTCTTTTATGACCAATTTTTACCAATAGACTAAGAACACAACTCACAAAAGGCTATCAATAAGGTTAGACAAGTCTATAAGAAAACTTTTGAATTATCCTCATTCACGGTGGCCAATTTTGGCTAAAATAAACCTACATTAAGATCTCATTATTTATTAGAATAATATATCATATACTAGTGGGACCAAAGAAATAAAAATATCTAATTAATATTTTCACAATAATCTACATGATCATTTAAAATCCCCTCATAAATTCAGACACATAACAAGACTTCATACATTAAGACCTTATTGTTTTTAAAAATGATCCATCTCAAAGCATTAGAAATAAAAGACACTAAAATTGCACAAGGGTTTTTAAAATTTCACTAATTATCAGGATTATAAATTAGGCTTCATAACTTCATGACCAAGTGATAATTTCAATATGTATGAGCTTTCTTTAGCTACATAAATTTTATCAAATCCTTGAAAACATATTACTCCTTGAGTCATTTGAGGTTCTCACAAACATGAACACAAAGCCTAGATAGAGTCAAATGTTAGAAACCAAAATTTTATTTTAGACCCACCAAACTAGTAGTCAAAAGATCTAGATGAAGGAAAAATTCATCTACTTATAATTTCCCCATTTCACTTAGGAAAATTCCATATAAATTCTAAAGAAATAAAAATGGAGTGAATAACTATTTGAATCAAAATGTATCCCACTTTCAACCTTAAAAAACCCTCATTGAACAAGTCAAACTACTCAAGAAACCTCATGGGGCATATAGTGACAAGTGCAAGATATCTCATGTTTACTCAAAGGACATACCACTTGTGATCACTTGTTTTTTGATAAATCATAAAAATTTCCTAGGAATTAGCCATATGTAGTGTAAATTTCAGCCTAGAAAACACCAAGGTCACAGTGAGAAGCAACATAATGCCTAAGAGAAGCATGTACGATAACAGGAAATTAGGAGGATGGATAAAGAGAAACAAACAATGATACTTGGCATAATATCTCAAGCCTTCTAATGGGAACTAATCACCAATTCAAAAGAGAGTGTAAGGATCACTCAACATTTTATAGTGGGGTAATTTTTGACCCCTGGTATCCTCTACAAGTCATTATGTATTTAATTATGTTATTTCACTATGAGGAACAATAGAGATGAGAACTTCAAGTGTGAATAAGTCTCTAAATAAAATTCAATTACCCACAATGTTAAAATTGTGTGTATTCCTAGTTGATACCTTTCCAATGTAACAAACCATGCTAAAAATAGAGCTTTATAGCTCTCGTTATGGCCACAAAACCAATTCCCTATAATTATGCCTTTGCAGTGTTCTTTGTAGAATGCATGGCCACATGTAATTCTTAATCTAATTTTATATTTAGATTTATTCACAAGCCTATTCACTTTTTATATTTATTGTGAGTTATTCACCTTTGAATTCATTGGTGATGTGTCAAAATATATGTAGTGTGACCTCTACCAAACTCTAAATTAGCCTTTTTACTTTTACCTTGTTGCATCCACTTGGAGAGAGACGCATGGTAACATTTGATTGGTCATGGGGTCACAAAGTGGATTTTTATGTATAATTCCTTTAATCATGGTATATAGACCTATGGAATTATCAATTCCACCTTATATCTCCTCAATGTTTACAACCCTTTATTTTATATTTGACATGGGCATGTGGTTGAATCTGATATAGTGTGACCTTTACATGAATTCAAAATTTTCAAATCTATTCACTTTATTAAACCCAATTTGGGAGTTCCATGTGGAAACCTTTGATTGGTCAAAGGGTCACATAATCCCATGGTGTCTTAGGCTTTCAATGTACCTACCATAATCTATGGAACCATGGATTTATAAAATCAAAATTTTCATATCCCATTTTTTATATGCTAGATTTTGAAGGCACTTACAATTAAAATTACAAATCATCATTAAAGATGACAATATTAATTTATTTATTTATTAATACTGCATTCTAATTTATGTAAATGGAAAAACTAATCATTATTTCCTTGCTTTATATGTTTATGTAATGCAATTAAGGGGATTAATTATCATTCACATAAATGAAATTTATGCAAATATGTGGAATAATCAACATTATGTATCATCATGATTTTGATATTTCTTTTTTTTTAATTAAAAAATTGATTAAAAAATATGTGCATCGGTGATGCATAAACAATTATAAATTTCTCAAAAATTTAGCTAGTTATGGGGGTATCCCCCAATCATATTAGATCATATTAACCAATAGTACAATATAAAAATGACCCCATGAAGGTGGCCCAACAAGCAAGAAAGACAAATAAAACATAAAACAAAAAACCTACCCAAAATCACCACCCAAAAGGTTACACAATAGTCTTAAGCATTAGGCACCCTCCAAATAGTGATGCATTCCATTTCACAATATTCATCTGAGTCTATGCTAACATGTCCCTTTGTATATATCTTGTTCCCTTTAGGTCCCATCTGAATCTGTCTTATAGCCAACTATGGGGGATATCTGTCAACTTTGTTCAGCAATGATTTCATGTTGTTTGTTTTGACATAGTCCATGACTTTATCCACCTCTACAGAACCTCCCCTTTCTATGACATTTTCTAGTTTCTCTATGAAGACATTCACATTGTCTTCAGTTAGGTTCTAGATAACCTTTTGCTCATCTTTATCCTGAATCATGGGGGTAGAGCTTGGGGGAGAGAAAGTTATCAAATCATTCTTGTCAAAGGAACACAGGTTAAGATTTAAGTCAAGAGGGGCCAAAGAATCCTTAGATTATTTAGTAATGCAATTATCAAGACCATGTTTTTGAACATCCCTTACTATATCTTCATTTTCCATAAGCTAGCTATTCACCTCATTTTTATTTGAGTCTGAAGAGTTCACCCATTCTTACAAAGGGTTATCATCTTGGTCAAATTATGAGTCTTTTATATAGTCCCACTCATGCTCAATTATTTTTACTTCAGCAATCGATTCATGATAGACTACCCAATCCAGGTGTGGGTTTAGCTTGGTGTATTCACTAGAGTTAATCAAGTAGTCAGAAGTGATTTTGAGCATTTGTATTCTCATGAACTACTCCATCTATCCCTATGACACTTTAAATTGAAGAAATATCTATAAATAAATAAGATGAAGAATGACTTCCATATAGAATTTAGTAAGGAACCTAGCCTTGTGTTGAAATACCTCTGAGTTCCTTTGCTTCCATAAAGACCACAAAATCTTAGTTTAAAAAATAAGCTAAAAATTATGAAAGAAAGGATGAACTTTAAATTTAGCACAAATATATCCAAAATCAATAGTCAACAAACCAAATTCATAGTCAAAGACCACATTCCATCACTTAAGGGAGATTGTCCATAGGTTAAACACATAAGGACATGAGAAGAAGACACGTTCAATAGTTTTAATCTCACTACAAAAAGAACAAAAGGTTGGGAATATCCACTTTTACTCAAAATAGAACCAACAACCAACTTATTATACATCAACAACCACTAAAAACATGATTTTTTTTGTTCAAGACAAGAGGCCCAAATAACATCAAATATAAAAGACCAAGCATGTAGACAATCATAAAAAAACTAAATGTGATTAAGGGTGAGGTAGGGAACTTTAGAAAATGATAGCTTGTTGTATAACATTTGAGTGGAAAACTCAAATAGATCAGGGCCCTTTATCCACTTCACACTATCCCAAAACTCAACCTCCTCATCCATGAAGGAAACAATATTATTTCCCTACAATGTTTTTTGAAGAAGAGTGAATGTTCTACGTTGGGTAGTAGGAACTTGAAAGCTAAATCTAATTTTAGACCAAGATGCCCAACTAGAATGTGAATAAGTATCCTTGAAATACCTTAACCCTTCAGTGAACCATTCAAAGGTAGAATAACCCCTAGTGAGAAAAAATGACCTTTGTTGATAGATAAGTTCCACCAAATAGATTAGTAACCCTAACAATGTGACCCAAACTAATTAGAAATGTGTTTTGAAATGATGAAAGGTTTAAAAACCCTCCCAAGCTGACAAAATAGATGTAAAGATAGGTGAACCAACCACCTTAATAGAAAAAGGACCAATGAGTAGATATGTTATGTTCAATCCTTTCCAAAAAGGTTTCCATTTAGGAAAACTCTTAAAAATATTATACTTGAGTAATATTTTCTAGGTTTCATCCCCTTTGAATGCTCTGATTATCCATTTCATAGCCAAGGTTATACCATATATCCTAAGATATTTTAGACCCAGGCCCCCAATATTTTTTGGCTTTGATCAAAATTGCCAGGATACTGCATGTCTTTTATTTCCCCCTTTCCCATATGACCATAGGAAATCTCTTATGATTCTATGGAACATATTAATCTGAGACTTATTAAAGAGCCAACAAGAGGCATAGTAAAAAATATATGAGGAGAGAACTTTTTGACAAACTTGAATTTGTTCAGGTAAGGAAAGTAAGTGTCCCTACCATTTTGTAATTTTCTTATTGGTTTTTTCAAAAATCCACTCCTACATGAGCTTAATTGAATGGGTAAGTGTGAAGGGAATACCTATATATCTGACCATTTCATTTGGACCTTTCCATGTCCATCCAAATTTTGAGATTCAATCAAAAGGGAAATCCTTCCATACCAGCATATATAATTTATGTATGGCCACCTTGGACCCAAAATCAAAATAATATATCCAATCATGTAAGAACTTGAGTGCAGTTATTTTTCTCTAATTTAACAAACATATTAGTGTCATCATCAAATAAGACATCAATTAGTACTTCATCATTGGGTAGATAAATGCCTCTGATTGGAGGTCCAATATCTAAGAATCTGATAAGATAGTGCAAAGCTTCGACAACCAACATGAAAAGTGACGGGGAAAGAGGACATCCTTATCTGATAGAACATTGAAATTATAGGGAATCAGTTGATTCCCCATTCACTTCAATGACAACTAAAGCATCTTTGAAGAGGACATTAATTGTTTTGCAAATTTATCTTAAAAACCAAAATCTCTTAGAACTCTCTCAATCAAGGGACATTCAATTTTATTGTATGCTTTCTCCAAGTCAAGTGTAATCATGCCTACCTACTGATTAGAATTGTAGGCCTAGTACATAACTTCCCATATCATAATAAAATTATCCAAAATGTCTCTAACTTCAACAAAGCTAATTTGAGTCTTTGAAACAATAGAGGATAATAGAGAACATAGCCTCTTTGCCAAAATCTTGGCCAAAATCTTGTAAGAGACATTAATGAGGGTAATTAGTCTCCAATTTTTTTTACCAAAGAGAGTTTACCATCCTTGGGGATGAGTTTAATTACTCTTATATTCATGTTTGAGCCTAGGATACCAACATGAATTGTTTCTTTGAAGACCTCTAGACAATATTTAGCCAGCCACTCCTTATTAGCTTTGTAAAATTCAATAGGGAAACCATCCATTTTTGGTGCTTTATCATTCTTGAGTGAGTCTATGGTTATTTTTATTTCATACAATGTGATAACTTCATCAAGGTAGATCACTTGTAAGTGTGACACCTTTTTTAGAATGCAAGCATCATAGATCACCCTATTTTGATTAATGAGATCATTGAAAACATTAGAAAGAAATAAATTGGAGTAAAACTCATATAAAGCTTCTTTTATACTGCAAGGTTTATACACAATCTAGAATTGAACCTCGATGCCATTTATTTTTATTCTTTAGTTCTTGCCTTTCAAAAATAAAAATAAAAATTTAGAGATCTATCACCAAGTTTAAGCTAGGTTAGTCTTGAGAGAATTTGCACCCCCTGGCTAGGTAATTTTGGGACTACCTAACTTGATGTTTCAAAAGATTAAGCTCATCGAGTAGTTTACCATTAGTTAGGTCATGTTGGAGAGAAAATTCGGCATGTATTAATTTTTCTTGAGTAAATCTGGTAGTTTTCCTATGCATTTTAGCCTTTATCTACCCATAGGTTCTAGCAAAGTTTTTAGAGACTTTTATGAAATAATTACACTAATCAATTCTAGAGCTAGAGCTATAGGCAAATTTCTAAATATTCCAAGAATATTGGAGACCATCCATATAGACTTGGTAAGAAAGGTGAGATATATTGAAATTATAGAGTCCTTTGAAAGATGAGGTAGCTTTATTCTCCTCAAGCTTAAAAAATAAGGCCATTTCAATGGGGTGGTGATCAGAAATTGTGTAAGGAAAGACAATCACCACATTACCATCCCTATTAGGGGTCACAAAAAGTGATTCCCTATTCAAGTAAAATCTATCAAGTCTAAATTACTATCTTCTATTATTTCTCTGATTGTTGAACCAAGTAAACTAGATTCCTTCACTTTGATTTTTACCTTTTTGAAGTGGGCCTAAAATTATGTGCATTCTCTTGAATTTAGAGCAGAATAAAATTTCATTACCTTTTCAGGCCTGATGATCACCTCCAATTTTATCCTCTTTTTATTCCAACATGTTAAATTCACCTCCAAAGATCTAAGGGGCCTTTTTCAAGTTAGTAACAAGCCAATTTCATAGATCATATATATCTCTATAGTCATTTAGAGCATAAATGTTACATAGTCCAAAACATTAGTTTTGGCTTTCTAGCAAGACCCAAACAAATCTATTATAGGGGGAGATACCATAGTCAATAATACATTCCTTTAGGTCAAGGTTAACGAAGATAACAACCCCTCTTTTTCCTCTTTAATGATTATTAGAAAACTAAGGTGCATTTGGCCAAATGAAATTGAGGACCAAGGACAACTGGGATCCCATAGCCTTAACTTCTTGAAGACATAAAAAGTCCAACTTTTCTCTTGAGTGCCTAAACAAAATGGGTTTTTTATCAAGGGATTCAAAGCCCCTAACATTCCAAATTACAACCTACATAAATTAGGGGAGTAGGGGGGTCAATTAGATTGACCATGGGGCTTACCCCCACTATTTTATAGTCTTTTAAAGAAATCCAAAACTTTTTTTCCTTACCCTTCTTCTTGAAAGTAGGGTCATGGCCACTGAGGGAGGTTTCTTTTAATTTTTTCTTCTATTTGACTAGAGAGCGATCCATCAAGATGGATCTTGACTCTATTTTTAGTCTTTTTCCACCCCCTTTGGACATCTAGTTTTTAGCTACATTTGGGTCCTTAAGGGATAGGGGATCACTCACTAATATATCCATATCAAACCCAAACTTATTTGGTCCATCTTTCTCTAGAGAAATGACCATGGGGGATGAATCACTTCCATTTTTACTGAGATTGGCTGAGGTTAAGATGTTAGGGTTAGAATTATGACTAATATGAGTTTTAGCTAATAAAACCACATATTCCTTGGAGGGATATCCAAAAAGGATTCTCCGTTTAATAAAAGCATCATTTAAGTTATCTGGTAGACAACTAATTACATCTGGTATAGAAATTATAATATCAATAAAAGGTGGTGGGGAGCTAAGAAACTAAGGAATGAGTTGAGAATCAAATTTTATTAGTTCATTCACAACCTCTAAATCACTTTCCTCCAAAGCATCCTTAGGGGGGAACTATTTTTTAGTGGTTCACTATTGTCTATAAGGTTTTTAAAGACCTACAAATTATCCATCACATAATCATTTTTTTGGGCATCTTGCTATTTTTGTTTTCTATGAAGATTTTCCTTAATTAACCAATATTGGGTAGTTTTTCCTAAGGTGCCTATATTTTTTATAAAATAAATAAGCATTCAAGCCACCTAGCCCTCTGAGAGCATAGGTATGGGAAATCCCTTTAATTTTAAAGTTAAGGGATTCTGAAAAAAGTATAGGGGTTCTAAGGAGATAAAAACCCTAGCATTCATATGGTCTAGTGAGCTCTTAGTATCCTCAATTCTTAGAACTTCCTCAAGGGGTTTCAATGCATGTGGTAGATAGTTTCATAGTTGGATAGGTATGCTTTCAATTTATACCCATCAAGGAGTAGTTTTAAAAATAAGGTCATTGCATTCAATATTTGGGCTCTAAGGAATTACCTTAAATATATATTTTCCAACATTCCGAAAGGGTTTGCTAATAGCTCTTCACTACATATTATATTTTTTAAACAAAATTATAAAAACCCCTTTCTGTATCATTGGGAAGAAACTAATATACAAACCTAATTTCTTACCCCAAATAGAGTTGAGCCAGTTATCAAAAAAGTTTCTAGAGGGGAGAGAATTCTTGTTTAAATAAACAAAAAAATCCTAACATTTTTTAACATAATCTCTTCATGCTGAAGATCATTCTCCATGGAAGCATTTGGCACAATAATTAGGAACTTAATAGGGCTATGGTACTTACCGATTTGACCTTCATTGTGTTCCTACTCTCCATGCTCCTTACAACTAGCCACAAATTATGCTCCTTTTGAATGCTTTGTTGCTTCTTCCTAATATAATATTTTGGTGAATAATTTTTTTGGTAGACCATATGCTCCTTTTTTATCCTGAGATGGGAAAGATGTATTGTCCTTATGATTTCACACCTTATCGATTCTCAAAGGAAAAATTGGCTTATTAAATCCACCATTTTCTCTCTTTTTTGCACATTTGAGGCCGTCAATTTTGATGGTTTCCATATACAACTACAATTAATTCATGCTCTTTCAAAATTTCTAAAGGTTACGGGATGAGGGTTCATTTGGGGATGCATGTGCATGTACGAACAACACACAAAAATCCACCAAGAAAACTTAAATGAAAAACAAGACCTAAAATAAAAGAACATAAAATAAATAAATAAAATTAAGACATGATAAAGAGATGATTTAATTAATTTACCATCATAGGCACCAAGGAGAGAAGATCATGAAGCACAAAGGAAGCAAAGATAACCAAGGAAATCAGCTTAGATAAATCTTAAAGCACCATTATTGGAGGATGAATCTTCATCTCCCCATTATAGTGCTCCAAGATTCTCTTTCAAAATGTTCCTCTTGATATTTCTTCTTTTGAACATTTGATATAATGAATTGGATAATTGCAATTTGTTCATCTATTTTAATAGAGGTACACAATCCTGTTAGCGTAGGCTTTTTATCACTATGTGGTTTTACCTACACAATCTATTTTAGATTTCTTAGGTTTAAGAAAGGTCATTATTAAAAATAATCTTACATGCATGAGGATGTTTGTACATGTTTATTTTCCACCTATATAATGAATCTTCCTATGTACTTTTTGGCTAATGCTTATTAATATAATTTTCTTTTTTTGAATTGTTCTTTCAGATTTCAATACTCCATACTAGTTTTCTTCATGCATTCAATCCTATCTAATGGATCCTTGATTGTGGACCATTCTAACATGGTATGAGAGCTTTGTTGGTAGTTGAATGCCATTATTCATGTTGTGATATCTAGCATTCTAGATTGTTTAGGTGTTTTTTTTTCTTTTATCTTTTTTCTAGTTTTCAAAGATTTGGTAGGGTTTCTAGAAAATCCATATAGATCGTTACATTTGGTGTCTCCAAAAAAAAAACAACACCATTAGATTTAAAAGGTGTCAAAATCCTAGGATTGGTTGTAAACACAACCTAATTTTGTGATAGTCAAATTTTCACCACTTTTGGAGGCATTTTTTTTGAAAATTTATAGATTTGGTACTGCCTAGTACTCAATTTGGAAAAAAAAATTGATTTTTTTTTTACAAAATACTAAGTGGGTTTTCTTAGTTTTTCAAAAGGTTTTACCAATTTTCATAGATCTAGGTTCTTTTTATAGCATTTTTCATAATTTTTAACTAGTTCAACAATTTTTTTGCAAAGTTTAAACACTTAGATTTTTCTAGGTTCTTTGTCCACCCAACCCTATTCTACACAATGACATGATCTCAGAATATGCATGTGTTTTCATGCCCAAGTAGTTCCAACTAGTGGGCATTCATTCGTGTAGTGATTCAAGCCCACATGCATGTGTGTTTATATACGTTCCTATTCTCCAAGGCCTATTGGCCCATCCTAGCTCTATTTGGGTACATGGTCCTCTACCCTATGCATCCATAAACCCATGGGTCTACTGACCCATCTCAACTCTATGTGGTAATGTGGTAGAACCAGACACATGAATCTATATGCTTATGTGCTAGCATCCCCAGTTGATTGATCTTTCCATACATGAATGCATGAACATGAAGCTATGCCACCACGTTCATGTGCTCCTTTGAATCCTTCTTCCTTGTGATGTATGCAATATTATCAAATTTAAGATAGTGAAGGACAATACTATTCACTTTTAAAAAGGGGTCATGTAGAGGATGATATCCCTCCAACAACCCAACATCAATCACATCAATCAAATTTGATCTTAGCCCTTGGTCATATGGGAATTAAGCCCTTGGTTACATCCAACCCAAAATGATCTAGATTTTAGTATAGAAAAAGTTTCCAAGTCATGATGAAACCAATTGCATAGTGTAGAGCTCATCAAGAGATTTCCAAGACTTTTTGTGGTTTGCAAAATAGACATCGTATGCCCAAGTTATAGGCTGCTAAAGTTATTTTATGACAGGCAAAATAAGGAGGTGTCACAATGCATGGCATGATTTGAATGTGACAAGTGGACCAATCAGTTTTTGACATGTGGCAATCAATTTTGTACATTCATGTAAAAAATTTGGTTGGTGTTTGGGTTTATTTTAGCCTCCGATCTTTGACAAGCGGTTGTATGGAGAACCATGGGCCCCACTATTGGCGTGCTGGGGGCCCCCAGCAAGGGTCGACACACTTGATTAAGGAGGGGTGCCTTGGCCTCCATCTCACAATGCATTGCATTTGACTTTGTTTTTAAATCATTATATTGTGCCCACTAGATGCATGTGGGACAATTAAATTATATGTTTTTAAAGCATTGTAATTTTCCTTAGTAATTCTTTGTAATTTATTATTACCAAGCCCCATACACCACATGGGAGAAACTAGTACTTACCACGCCACATCCAACGCATTCTCGAGTCAAACTTAAGAGATTACATGTTAGTTTGGAGACACCATGAGAAATTCCAAGTCATATGCTGAGCCATAGACCTCGATATTGAATGCCACATTTAGAAACCGTGAGAAATGCATGCCACATTTGAGTACCTCATGGAATGTGAGAAGAGGGCACGGAGCTTAGCGTATATGCTGAGATTGGTGTACTAACCAACAAAACATGATAAGATTGTCACCTTGAGCCCACCAAAAGGGGTGTTGACAATGTAAAAGTTGGCTACCATTTCTTTTAAAGTCTTGAAAATTGTTCAAACTTGTAAATGTGGGACAAAAGATAAGCCAAGCTCCCAAATAGAAGGGGAAAGACTTGAACCATAGACCTGCCAAGTAAAAGGGATAAGTCTTGATTGACTATGTTGTGGGTTTAGAAGTGTTATATAAGCTGTGAACTTTTATTTGAATGAATCTTCACAGGACTGTGTAATTATTTTTAAGAGGATGAGAGCTAGATGGAACCTTGGAGAAAGCTTGCAAATGAATTTTGATCCATTATCCGACCTTATACATAGAGGGTAGGCCTTTTTAATTATGATTTGTAATTGAAAAGAGATTTTATAATTATTATTTGGATAGACCAATAGTTTAAGTGAAGGGACCAAAACACCTTCGGAAGGGGATTGAAGACTGAGGAAGGATTTCATGTGACCGAGCTTGAGTTCATCAGCGTAGGTGGAATTCTTGGATAGAGATCAGACCTGAGGGAAGTTGTGCAATGTTTTGAATAATTTGTAAGCTATTTGTTGTGTAAATTTGATAGAAATGGTCCTCACTATTGGGTGGACCTGGAGACATAGGCAAGAGATGCCGAACTTCGTTATCAATTTCATGTGGTAATTTGTCATTTATTGCATGTTTTAAATTTATTTTTTTTATTTTTAATTAATCATGAACATATGTAAGTTTTATAAAATGATAATTTATGACATTTGATTTAAAACAAAATTTGGTTTAATTGGTGAATGGAAGTGAAAATTTTGGTGATGGTTCCAATCCAATTCAATAACTGAGAACACTTTTGCCAAAAAATTTGCAAGTTCTTTTGAGTATTTCAAGAATTTGTATCAGTTTGAGAAATTCAAAATCCATAGTTTTAAACTATCACTTTGAGTTTATCAGTGTAGTTTACAAATCAAATTGGTATCAGAGTAGTTATAAAGTAGGGTTAGCTTCTGATTATGTGATTTGACAATTATTTTCAGTTTATTGGTTATCAATATCACTTGATTAGATTATAGTGTGCAGTTGAGGAATCAGTGTGTTTGCAGGAAACCATGGGAAAGTTGTCACATAAAGATAAGATGGAAGAGCTTGATGCCATCAACTCCTAGATTCAGGATGAGAATGCATTCTTGAGATGAAAGATCTTAGCTCTTGAAGAACAAGTTGAAAGTTTTAAATCCGAGCTTGAATCTAAGGATGAGCTTTTGATCAAATTGCAGAGTGGTGAACCAAAGAAGGCCATAACTTCTACTTTAAATGTAGAGACTATGGCTGAGTGCACTGTAATTTATTCACCACGTAATTCATCTACTTCTTCTTTCCATTCAAATTTGAATTCAAGTAATGATGCTTTTGGTAGTTTTGAACAACACACTAAGGGTATAAGATCAAAATTATTGAAGAAAATGGGATTTAATGTAAGAGGTCTTGGTTGAAATGGCCAAGGAATGACTAACCCAATATAGGTGGAGCATAGATCTCTTCATGCAGGATTGGGTTACACTAGTGAGTAGGTGGAAATTGGAGAAACTTCATCCATGGCTAAAGGAAGACAAGCTTCTAATAAAAAAGGTCTGAAGCCACTAGTCGAGCATGCACGATGTAAGAAGGTAGAAGAGGTATTGTGATTCCACCTCCTAGTTCCTACACTAGAGTTAGCACTAATCTTCTGATCCAATTTTTATGTTTAATAAATTTGGATTTAACATTTATAAGATGATGCAATCATTTACTTGCACTTTTTTTGGAATGCATAACCACAGTGTTGCATTTTTTTGGAAGAGACATGCTTTGGTTAAGCAGATAGTAGGTGTTATAAACCATTCCATCATGGCAAAATGAGAAGAGGTAAAAGGGAGACCTCACCTAAGAAGGTTTTATGCACTCATTTCCATATGAGTGGACATTGGATGGATCATTGTTTTAAACTTCAATCATCTTCTCATTCTATAAATGGTAAAACTAAGATGATTTATCAACCTATTAATAAGGTCAATGAAGTTAAATCAATCTGTAATGATGTTAAGGAATCCACTAAGGAAATCAAGTCAACTAGGCAGAAAATTTGATTAAGTGGATTTATAATGCATTTATTTTTCAAAGCATTGTTAAGAATTTTATTAAGGGAAAGAATAAGCTTTGATGATGCATTAGTAGAGCATGTGAGAACACTTCGAGATAGGTTCATCATTTGAAGTATTTCAATTCTCATGTTGAATAGCTCTATGTTTTGAAACTCCTATTTATGCTGAGTGAGTTGTCTAGAGGACTTGAACTCATTTGATCATTTGGAGATAATAGCAGAATGCATGTTATGGGTTGAGTTAATTACCTTACAACACTTTATCATATTTGACTGCTATTTTTAGAATGTATCTATTTTTGGCACATGGATGTATAGATGCATTGTAAGACCCTATGGGCATGTTTAGATGTTAGGCAATATACACTTTGTGTTGTTTGCATTTGCTTAGCATATAAGTCCCATACCAAGGCATTGTATTGCAACATGTCTATGAAATTTATTATATGTTGTTAGCATTAACAAACTTGTTTTGCAGTTACATTGGGAATTTTTTTAGTTTATTGACAGTTCATCGCTTTACAAGATGTGACATGGGCAGACAATTTTGGTATGTTGTGATCAGTTTATTGGCAATTTCATATTCATTTACTCATGCCATATTGTAGGCATTTTTAGTTGAGTCATGAATCATTTATTTTGCCAATGTTTATCTCTTGCTATGATTGGGTTCAGTGTGATGTGATGTAGTAGACCAGTTATCAATTTTCATGAGATAGTAGACTTTTGGAGACCAAAAGCCTCTTTTTTAGGGAGGTGTGATATGGATTTAAGTTTGGAAAAAAGTTTCCAAGTTGTGATGAAACCAATTTCATAGCATAGATCTTGTCAAGAGCTTTCTATTGCTTTTCACAATTTGAAAAATGGACACCGTATGCCCAAGTTATAGACTATTAAAGTTATTTTACGACAGGGAAATAAGGAGATGTCACAATGCATGGCATCATTTAAATGTGACAAGTGGACCAATCAACTTTTGACATGTGGTAATCAGTTTTGTACATTTGTGCAAAAAATTTGGTTGGTGTTTAGTTTTGTTTCAGCCTCTGATCTTTGATAGGCGGTCGTATAGAGAATCATGGGCCCCGCTATTGGCTCGCTAGGGGCCCTCAGTGAGGGTCGACACACTTGATTAAGGAGGGGTGCCTTGGCCTCCATCTCCCAATGCATTGTATTTGACTTTTCTTTTAAATCATTATATTGTGCCCACTGGATGCATGTGGGACAATTAAATTATATGTTTTTAAAGCCTTTTAATTTTCCTTGGTAATTCTTTGTAATTTATTATTACCAAGCCCCATACACCACATGGGAGAAACTAGTATTTGCCACGCCACATCCAATGAATTACCGAGTCAAACTTAAGAGATTACATGCCAGTTTGGAGACACCGTGAGAAATTCTAAGTCATATGTTGAGCCATAGACCTCGAGATCGAATGTCATGTTTAGAAATCATGAGAAATGCATGCCACATTTGAGTACCTCGTGGAATGTGAGAAGAGGGCATGGAGCTTAGTGTATATGTTAATATTGGCACACTAACCAAAAAACCATGCTAAGCTTGGTGCCTTGAGCCCACCAAAAGGGGTGTTGGCAATGTAAAAGCTAGCCGCCATTCCTTTTAAAGTCTTGAAAACCGTTTAAACTTGCAAATGTGGGACAAAAGATAAACCAAGCACCCAAATAGAAGGGGAAAGACTTAAACTACAGACCTGCCAAGTAAAATGGATAAGTCTTGACCAATTATATTGTGGGTTTGAAAGTGTTATATAAGCCGTGAAATTTTATTTGAATGAAGCTTCGTAGGACTATGTAATTATTTTTAAGAGGCCGAGAGCTAGATGGAAGCTTGGAGAAAGCTTGCAAATGGATTTTGATCCATTATCCGACCTTATACATAGAGGGTAAGCCTTTTTAATTATGATATGTAATTGAAAAGAGAGTTTATAATCATTATTTGGATAGACCAATAGTTTAAGTGAAGGGACCAAAATACCTTCGAAAGGGGATTGAAGACTGAGGAAGGATTCTGTGACTGAACTTGAGTTTATCAACATAGGTGGAATTCTTGGATAAAGATCAGACCTGAGGGAAGTTGTGCAACATTTTGAATAATTTGTAAGCCATTTTTTGTGTAAATTTAATAAAAATGGTCCTCACTATTGGGCAGACCTGGAGATGTAGGCAAGAGATGCTGAACTCCGTTATCAATTTCATGTGGTAATTTGTCATTTATTGCATGTTTTAAATTTAGTTTTTTGATTTTTAATTAATCATGAACATATGTAAGTTTTATAAAATGACAATTTATGACATTTGGTTTAAAACAAAAATTGGTTTAATTGGTGAATGGAAGTGAAAAGTCTGGTGACAGTTCTAATCCAATTCAATAACCGAGAACACTTTTTCCAAACAATTTACAAGTTCTTTTGAGTATTTTGAGAATTTGTATCAATTTAGAATTCATAGTTTTAAACTATCACTTTAAGTTTATCAGTGTAGTTTATAGATCACAAAATTGCTTAACTTTTGCTCCAACATGGCATATGTTTTTTGTGGAGAAGTTGCCACCAAAGATAATTCAATACTCTTACACACCCAAAAATTTTCAATTTATGCAAAGTGGAGATTACCCTTTCCATCTAAAACTTCAAATGCACATAAATTTCAACTTACTACTCCTTTTGAGGTGTCATTTTTTTAATAATGTGAGCTTCTTTAGCTCTACACATTAATGTTTTCATGCCTTGTAAATTTAAATCTTTAGAGATTTAGGGGGTGTTATATTTATAGTATACAACACATGTAGTTCACCACATCCTTTCTACACCATGGATCTCAATTTAATTCTAATTCTTACACCATTCAACTATCACAAGTGGAAAGTTAAAGTGAAAATCCTCTTGAGGAGTAAAGACTTACATTGAATCATGATGGGTGCATAAACAGAAATGACAAATGATGTAGAGAAGGTGAAGTGGTACAACTTAAGTGATGAAACCTATGGTCTATTGTACTTTTTTATGTCTCTTGACTTACTCTTTCATATCAAATTGGCAACATCTCCAAATCAAGTATGGTCCATATTGGAAAAAATATTTAAATGTAGGACATTATAAGGGGTCATGAGTTGGAAAATGAGCTCATCAATTTGATCCTAGGTGACTTTGATACGATTCAATACTAATTCACAAATTTAAAATCACTCAAGTTATAATTGAAACTATGCAACATTAATAAAAATGATGATTCTTTCCATCCCTACCAAATTGGGATCTGACTACTCTGTATTTGTTTCTACCTTTCATGTCATCAAATGGGCCATTGGATCTACATGGACCATGTCTTCCTTAGATTATTTTTCTCTTGAATTGACTTGGGAAAAATATAAGTTCATTAAATGGGTACACTGAAGTCCTCTAAATATCATTCCTTAATTTTGAGTCATGATAAACAAAATGCTTTTAGTAACAAGGAGAAGAAACAAAACAAGAAGGACGTAGAGCAAAGAAAGGGTTATAAATATGATGCTAAGACAAAAGCATAAAAATATTCCTTCTATTCATATGGGAAATCCAAAAAAGAGTGACTCACATATAATTATTTCAAGAAATCTAGACGTGATGAATCTAAATGCATGAAGAAGTAGATTAACCAATTGACTAAAATGCTTGAGAAGCACAACATCAATATCGATGATACTTCCAATCAGAGTTCATCAATATAGGAGTCTTCTAAGGCCAAATATAGTAATAATGGAAAATATAAGAGAAAATCACTTGTTATAATTTCATCCCAACCTTCCACATAGGTTATTGATTTTGGTGCATCACACAACATGGCTTCACCACATGACATGTTCTCATCCTTAGAGCCTTGTTATATGCCTTACATCTTGTTGGGTGATAATACTTATATATAAGTTAGTAGGAGAGGATATTTTGCAGTGAATGATGATACATTTCCTGATGTTTAGTGTGTTTCTCTTTATCAACTAATCTCTTATCTATTTATCAAATCACTCACATTGGTTCAGGCAAGAGAGTTGAGTTCACCCCAATTATATGGTTATTAGGAATCCTAATAGTGACTCCATTTTTGCATTTGATAAATTAGATGACTAATCATGATTGTATAATTTCTCACATTTTTTACTTTATCAACCCTCTACTCCACTACTCACTCATTCAGATGAGGTGGGCAAATTATGGCATGAGCAATTTGTCTATCTCAACTATTGCTACCTAGAGCAACTTAGTCATCAAGACCTGGTTTTAGGGTTGTCATGAGTTAAGTTTTATAAAGAATTTTTCTAGGGTTGTATTCTTTGTAAGCATCTTGAGGAGAAGTATGATAAGGGTGAATCATAGAGAGTTGAATAGATAATAGATATTATTTATAGTGACTTTCATAGACCATTTCTAAAACCTTCATTCAATAGAACAAAATACATACTTAATTTCATCGATGACTATTTGAGGTATACTTGGGTGTATTTTCCTAAGTATAAATCAAAGGTATTTGACCATTTTTAGGACTTCAAGGCACTTTTAGAAAAATAGTCAAGTAAAGACATCAAGATTTTGCACACTAATAATGGTGGTATGTCAGTAACCATTTTGAGAAATTCAATACATCATAAGGGATTGAAATACACTATACAATTCCATGTAATCCTCAATAAAATGATGTTGTAGAATGAAAGAATAAGTCCTTGATGAAATAGACAACTATATGATATACTCCAAGTCTCTTGCACCTCAATATTAAGTCAAGGCCATCAACTGTGAATATTATATATTGAACTGAGTTCCTCATAAAGTGTTGAAGGGAGTCACTCCGTTTGAAGCCTAAAGTGATCAGAAACCCATAGAGAAATAATTTTGAGTGTTTGGATATCCTTTTATAGCCTATATTCTGTAGAATAAATGTAAGGTATTGGAACCTGAGAGTTAGTATTACATATTTGTTGGATATACTAAGGGTGTTAAGGGATACATGATTCTCCATCCCACCAATCATGAGTTGTTCATTGAGATGAGTTTTCATTTATCATAGGGTCCTTTATAATCCACAATCAACACCTCTTACCTTTCCTTAGATGCATTGGGATTTAATGATGATTTTTATGATTTAGATCTACTTGATCAATTTCTTGATGCTCCTAATTCTTCTTCTAGTTATGATGATGAGAGTAGTGATGAATATTCCCCTCCTCTTCTTAGAATATCTTTATAGGATGAGGAATATCCTCTTAAATATTTGAGCATTGTTCCTCTTTGGGATAGATAGACACTATAAAGTGTTGGCCAATGGGTTAGAGATCCATCAAACAACAGGGGAACCCATTCACAATTTTAGGATGCCCCACATGCTTTCATTACATTTTCTTCCAATCCATAATCATTTAATGAGGGTTTAGGTACACTTGAGTGGGATTATTATATGGAAGAAGAGTATAGTTCCTTACATAGGAACAACACTTGGGATTTAGTCCCTCTTCCTAAGGGAATAAAAATTATTCAATATAGGTGGATACACCAAACAAAATTTGTAGCAAAAAGGTTTGTAGAAAAGTTTAAAGCATGTTTAGTAGCAAATGGTTTTTCTTAGGTACCTAGAATTTAATATACTAAGATGATTAACCTAGTTTCCAAAATAAACTCAATGAGACTCACTCTCTCCATTACCACATCACATTGTTTGGATATTCATTAGATGGATGTGAACAATGCCTTTCTTCATGGTGACCTCAAAGTGTAAATATATAGGGAGAAACCACAAGGACTTTTATAAGATTCCTCCTTAATTTTAAAATTTCAAAAATACATCTATGGCCTCAAACAATCTCCTTGAGCTTGGTATGCCAAGATTGGTTCCTTTCTTCTTTCAGTTGGGTTTACTAGATGTTGTTCTGATCCAAATATATACATATTATAGTAGGATGATTCATTATTGATTCTAGTTCTCTACATGGATGACATATTGATCATAGGGAAATCTTCATCCACCATCAAAATAGTGAAAACTTCTTTGAGTGACAGGTTCTCAATGACTGACTTGGGTTTGTTGCATTACTTCCTCGAGATTGAAATTTCTTAGTATGGTTTCAGGATCACTATTACATAATCTAGGTATGATATTAATTTGCTTGCATAGTTTAACATGGCTAATAATAAGAAAAAATATAACTCCTCTATTTGGTGTGAAATTTAAGGTTGATTGTCCATAGCCATTGGTTGATGTTATCTCATATCGACAACTTTTTGGTAGTCTCATCTACTTTATGCACACAAGACCTTAAAATTGTATATGTAGTGGGAATGGTCTCAAGATTTATGTACGAACTGTTGACCAAATTTTGGCCTTTTAGGCCAAAATTGAGCACCCCTTTTTAGCAAAAAATGTTTGAGTATATACCTTTGTCTAAATCCAGTATGCAGGTTTCATGTCTAGTATGCAAGAAGTGTTCTCATACAAAGCTAAAGTCTTTTACATATAAAAACCCAAGTGTTTTATTTTTGATAGTTTTATTCTTTAGTCTTTTAGCTAAGTCCTAGCAAATGGATTCTTTTATAAGGTTTGATTTGGTCCTTCGCTAAGTATATTTATTTCAAGATTTTGTTCTAAATTCTTTATTGAATTCTTTTAGACTTTTTATCCGAAGCCTTTTACTTAGATGAATTCTTTTAGAATTTTTGTCTGAAGTAATTTTATTGAAGGTTAGGTGAAAATTTTATGAAGGGATCTTTCAAGTTGAAAATGACCTTTGCACTTTTCTGAAGGGTATCTTTGAGGCTAAGTGGACCATTTCCAAAAGTTTGAAGGATAATTGTAGGTTTTTTGAAGGACACTTAAAATTATTTTTGAAGGGTATGTTCATCTTTATGAAGGGTACATTGGCAACTTTCCTGAAGCACATTTTTATTTATAAAGTGGACACTTGTCTTTCCAGAGGGTACTTAACAAAAAAATTGAAGGAAATATTTTTTTTGGATATTTTATCTGAAACAATTTTTTTGAATGTCCAAACAATTCTTTTGAAAGGTCACTTCCATTCCAAAGGGTACTTCGTAGAAATTCCAAAGGATTGTTTTAGAGAACATGTAGACCATTTCATTTTTCCTAAAGGACCATTTCAAAATCTTGAAGGGTATGTTATTTTTTCGAAAGGGTATTTGTAGGAAGGCCGAAGAGAAAGAGACCATTTCAAGAAGCTGAAGGATTCTTTTCAAAAATCCCAATGGGAAATTTTCAAAGGAAATAATTCCTTCAGACTTTTTATTCGAAGGAAGTTTATGAAGGAAAAGGCTTATCAAAAGGCCTGAAAGATCAAATTCATTCATACATTTTGTTTGAAGAATTTTTTTGTATGAAGGAATCTATAGAGTCACCAAAGAAGAGTTCAAATGAAAGGATGAAGAGTTCAAATGAATTCTTGTAGACAAATTATCTAAAATAATGTTAAAAACACAAGTGTTGAGGACAAGAAGTCTGAAGAAATACCTAAAGGAGAGTGATAGCCTACATGACATTAACTTTAAACTATGAAAATAACCATTGGAGTTTAAAAGGAGTTTTGTGGGAACCTAAAAACAAATATTGAAGTGACACATGGCAGAATCCTAAACATATGTGCACAAGCAAATGGAATTAGGTAAGTCAACAGAGTGAGTTGGTATACTATTTCATATCTTGATAAGCTAATAAGGAACAACTAGCATCTAAATGATTTCCAACCAATGGACCCATTTATGGAAAAACATAGTTCAAAGCATCTTGATCTTGTTGGCATAATTGAAAAGAAAACATCTTACAGAATGTAGTGTAACTATTCCATTCTCAAGTTGACACATGTCTAAATCATTTTCAGACTTCCCTTTGCTTGATCTCTTTCTCAAGGCTATATATATGTATTCATTCTACTCATGAAGGAGCCTTTAATAGTTATGATAAAAACTCTAGCTATATTTTTACTACAACTCTTGAAGAAATATACAAGTGATTTCTCCATTTTTTCACATTGCACTATTGAGTATAAGTTTGAATCTTGTTGATAATGACTAGTGAAAATGTTATTTTCTATCATATAAATCTATGGTCACTTACCAATGTGTATAAAATATGATGTTGTAGGTATCTATTATCATTATTTACTATGTATAAATGTCTTAGAAGTGGTATATGTTCATCACCCTCCTAAACATTAAATACCTTCTTGAATCTAACTTATGAAATACTGGTGCAACAATGTCTTTGTTGTGACTTTGTGTGAAACACCCTTGTTTATATTTAAGTAGTGGTTTCAGTCTTAAGAAGATATCAAATATGGGTACATCACCACTTGTTTTCTCAGTTGTTTTCCTTCTCCTTTTTCATTCACAATTTTTAGATTAGAAAGAGTTTCAAGGTGCATCAAGGGGAACTATCCCCTAATCTAGATACTCATCTCAATAGAATTGTCACCCATAGCAAGAGAGATGATTCCATTATGCCACTTGGATGAGGAAAAATGAGCATTTACTCAAGGGTACAAATCCAAGCATCAATAGTTTTTGGCATGCCTGATGGGATATTAAGTCCTAGAAGATTGTTTAAGATTGGTGTTGGTATTGACATGATTGTAGAAAAAAAGCATTTACATTTAGTACCCAGTGAATCCATTGAAGAATTCAAAGCCTTTGGTTGATGATCAGTCCTTTCCATGTCAAAATTGACCGTTAAGTCTTCTACTAAAGGTGTATACTTTGTGTTTACAAAATTACCTCCATATTGTACCAAAAGGTCCAAGTTTGTCAACACTCACCCTACAAAAGAAATTTTGAGTTTAAACCTTCAATCAAATTCTAGGAGCTACCCTCAAAAGTGTCCCATATTTTAGTGGATTTGGTCCTATTACTTCCATTTAGCACATCAATAATATAAACAACTTTTGTAATATCCATAACATCACTCAAGAAAATGGATCCATTAGGTCATTGGCCTTGTCTTTCAAAGGAAAATTTTTGGATTGGTATAGGACCCTACTTGTAATTTCTATTGGTTCATGGGATGAGTTGGGGACCCTATTAATTGATAGGTTTGGGGAAAAGAGTGATCACTTATCTCTATCTAATAAATTGACCATAATAAAGAGGGAACCACATGAATTCATGTAGGATTTCAATACTAGATTTCAAAAAACCTGGGAGAGAATCCCAATTTTTATGAGGCCAATTGCAAATTATTCATTTTTGTACTACTTGAAAGCATTGAATAGTGATATTGCCATGATGATTCAATCTATGGGTGGAAAAAAATTTCCTACTACCTATGAAATACCCATAAATGATGAAAACTATCTTGTCCATATAAGAAAGATAGCTCTTAGACCTCTAATGCCACTATTACTTGATTTGCATTCTCTTAATCAAAGTATATTACCCAATTTAACTCCTTTGCCTGGTCAAGAAAAATATGCCATTTCCCCTACTAATGAAATGCATGAAGTGAAAATCCTACTTCAAAGTGTTACTAATGAATTTGTTTCTCTCAAAAGGCAACAAGCCCAAAACTATAGGCCTTATCAGTTTGGACAAACAAATAAACCTCCTTTTCAAGGTAATGCACAAGGATAAGGTCAAATCACCCATGTCAAACCTTATCAAAGTTATAATACTAATGTTCCCTCATCCAAAAAATCCTTTGTTCTCATTAAAATAATTTGGTCTAGGAATAGCCCAATTACTCTTCTTTTGAACAATGCCAAGAGCATGTTGATTATGCAAATGACATGCACAATCAAGGCATGGTAATATAAGGCAGCTAATCTTTCCAAACTCTAAATTTTGAAGGACCTATGCAAGGTGGATTGGAAAATGGAAAACCTCAAACTGATTCTACTCACATGAATCATTTGGATTGTGATTTTTGTACCATTAATTATGTGGGGAATACAATCAATCAAAATGCTAGTGTGGCTGCCAACACTAGATCAAAGAAAAGAGTCATTGAAGAATTCCAAAAAACCAATCAGGGACTTCTTTTGAATCCTAAATTAGTTTATATGGGAGGAAGACCTAAAAATTAGAGGATTCCAAATTTTAGGATAGCTGCTACAACCTTACTTCCATAAGCTACATCACAAGGTACAAATGTTCATAAAGAGAACCCCAAGGTAAGTAATCACTCTATTAATGTTGTGGACCAGATGAAGAATATTCATATGAATATCTAATTATGGTATTCTCTATAATTACCATGGCATAAATATATTCATCAAAAATAATTGTGTGGATTGGGTACACAACATGGCCCATCTAGAAGTAATAATGTAGTTTTGGTCAATGAAACTCAATCTATAGATGGTCAGGTAAAGAAAGATAAAAATAATCCTCCTTTATACATATCCTTAATTATTAATGATTTCTTGGTTCATAATTTCATCATATAAAATAGATCAAACACATCAATTATTCCAAAATGCATAGCAGATAAGCTAGGCATCAGATACGAGCCAATGACTAAAGGAGTTTTGCAATTAGATGGATCACCATCCAAGACTTTAGGTATTGTGAAAGTTTTGAACTTGATCCTTAATGATTTTCCTACCTTTTAAATTCCTCATGATGTGGTATTAGTATATTTACCTCCTTATTTTTTTCTTTGCTTGTCAAGAGACTTCACATACAAAATTGGTGGATACTTGGCAGCTAACTGGTCCTACATGGTGTTTAGAACAAAGTATGGCACTAAGGTGAATTTTGAGTCAAAAAATATTCATAAATATCACTTGGAACCATATTCACCTAAGGTAAAAAATGTTAATTATGCTATCATTGATGAAGAGGAGTTTTACATTGATCAATCTACATCATCTTCCCTTGAAGGAGTTTCTGATTTGTTCCTAGATAAGTGGGGAGATGATAACTATGTGCATGATCATTACAATTTTATTGAATAATATGGTCTTGGGTTATATTATATGCATGAGAAGGATTATTTCAAGCCCAATTTTATGAATTAAAATGAAGATGTGAATGGCTTGTGGTAGCTTTTCTTTGATGGGTCTAGACACAAGACTGGGGTACGTGGTGGAGCCATGTTAGTTTCACCTTCAAAGGAGAGGTATTTATCAACTTTCAAATTTTAGTTCTCTTGTAATTTTAATGTATTTGAAAATGAGTCCCTTATTTATGGCCTAGAGTGGGTAATGAAAAGAGGTGTCAAAGAATTTCAAGTGTTCGGTGATAGCGAGCTCGTTGTCAATCAAGTTAGAGGGCAAAATTTGACCAAGAACTCCTTGCTCAAGTCCTAAAAACATAGAGTTTGGGAACTTTTATAAGATTTCATGGCATTTAACATCACTTGTATCTTAAGATAATATAACAAACATGTTTATAGGTTAGCATCAATTGGAGCTCAGTTTGATGTTCCACAAGGCATAAGAGAAGACAAGAATCAACCTCATCTAAAGGTGATTATGAGACCTTATATAATAGATAATGTCACTAATTGATAGGTTTTTAATAGTGACCAATAGATAGCTCTCCTCCTACAAGAATAATTAGAGTTCTCTACAAAGAATCATTATAAGCTTCAACATCAATATGGAGGGCAAATTGTCTAGCTGAAGTCTAATAAGCTTCCCAAAGGCCTAGTGACTCTTGAGAGCATATTCAATGAGGATGACCAGATCAAGAAGGAGAAGGTAAACATGTCAACCAAAAAAGATAACTATGAAAGGGTAGATATCTTCAAATATAACTTAATTTCACTTGGAAAGGTATGCACTAGTCAAGAGAAGCATGATTTCATTGAACTATGCAAATAGTTTAGTGATATTTTTGCATGGGAGTATAGTGATTGGAAGGGTTTTGACCAAAGCTTAGCTCAACATACTATAGAGATAGATGAAAATTCTGACCCCATCAAACAAATATAAATACCAATCAATCCCAAGATTGAACCACTCATGAAAAAAGAACTCACTAAGTTGATTGAGTCTAGAATCATCTTTCCTATCAAGCATTCTTCTTGGCTAGCCAACTTAGTCCCTGTTAGAAATAAGAGTGGGGAGATCAGATTGTGTGTGGGATTTAGGGACCAAAATAGATTATCTTTAAGAGATTATTATCCCCTACCTTCTATGGATCAAATTCTATAATTAGTGGTAGGGAGTGAGAGGTTTTCTCTCCTAGATGGTTATTCTAGGTACAATCAGATTTTGGTGGTAGGGAGTGAGAGGTTTTCTCTCCTAGATGGTTATTCTGGGTACAATCAGATTCTGGTAAAATAAAGTGACCAATACAAGACAACCTTCACCACCAAATAGGGCACATATGCCTATAAGAAGCTTCCTTTTGGATTGTCAAATGCTGGATCTAATTTTCAATATGTAATGGATATGGTTTTCCAAGAACTAATCAATGACATTGTACTGTTATATCTTGATGATGTGACATTTTTATCTAAGGAAGAAAAAGATCACTTGAAGCACCTGAGGTAAATTTTTGAGAGGTGTAGAGAGTTTAGGATCTCTCTAAACCCAAAAAAGTGTTTTTTATTATTCATGAAGGTAAAATCTTAGGCCACATTGTTTCCAAGAAAGGTCTATTTATTGATCAAGAGAGAGAGAGTGAATGTTATTTTAGCATTGTCTTTACCTAGGCATAAGAAAGGTGTGAAAAGTTTCTTTAGAAAGATAAATTTTATTAGGAGGTTTATTCCTAATTTTTCTAACATTATTAATCCCTTAACATATATGCTAAGGAAGGATGAGATATTCACTTGGACATGAAGGAGAAAAGAAAGTTTTGAAGAGATCAAGAAAGTCATTGCCAAGACTCCTAATCTTGCAAGTCCTAACTTCTCCAAGGACTTCAACTTGTATACTTTTGTAAATGAAGATGTAATCTCTACCATGCTTACTCAAGATAATGATGAAAATCTCGAACAACCTATTGCCTTTTTCAATCAAGGTTTAGAAGGTTATGAGACAAGACATACATATGTAGAGAAACAAGTGATTTCAGTTATAAGGAGATTAAAGAAGTTTAGACATATTTTATCTAATAACAAGATTCATATTTTTGTGCCTCATCCTGGTGTGAAATATTTTCTGTAAAATAGAGATTTGAATGAGAAAAGGGCATTTTGGATCACCAAAGTGATGGAATAGAATGTGGAGATCAATACAATCAAGCTAGTAAAAGGAAAAGGACTATGTGAACATCTTGCTTCAGATTTGAAAGAGCAAAAAGAGGTTTTTTTGGCACTTCATGATGATCCTATAGTAGTTGTACCTTTATCCATAATGAGTTGGACATAAGATATGATTCATTTCCTTCAAACTAGTTAGTTTTCATAAGGTTTTAATAGGGTTAAGAGGGGGTGCTTTAGGCTACAATCCATTCCTTATGTGCTGGTTGATGGAGTATTGTTTAGGAAAGATTTTTTAGGTGTGTTTTTGAGATGTATTGATTTATATCAGATTGATAAAGTATTGTATGAGTTCCATGATGGACCAGATGGTGGTCACTTTGCTCTGAGAACCATAGCTACCAAGATTATGAAAACTAGTTACTTTTATCCCAGCATATTCAAAGACACCTATGCTTGGGTGAGAAAATACCAGAAGTGTGTTATTTTTTATGGAAAAAAAAATCTAGATGCTTTACCTCTTCACCCATTCTAGGTTGAACAACCCTTTATGTAATGGGGTTTAGATTTCATAGGTCTAATCAATCCTCTTCTAGTTTTGGTCACAAGTGGGTGTTGACAGCCACTGATTATTTTATAATATGGGTGGAGGTTGTAGCTCTTAAGGAGGCAAATGAAAACTTAGTCTTGGACTTCTATGAAGGTATAGTAACCATATTTAGATCTCCTTTAACAATCATCTCAGATAATGCATTGGCCTTTCTAGGAGTAAGGATAAGTGAATGGGCTTTGAAGCATGGCATCTACCTTAGCACCTTCTCCAACTACTAACCCCAAGGGAATGGACTAATTGAGTCCAAAAACAAGAATTTAATCAAGATTGTAAAGAGGATTATGGAGGAGAATCTAAGGACTTGGCACACCAAGTTGAAAAAATCTCTTTGGGCTGATAAGATCACCCCAAAGAGATCAATTGAGAACTCACCATACACACTTGTGTATGAAAAGGAAGCTAGAATTCTTATTGCACTTGAGCTACTAGCCTGAGAGCTCACCTATCAGCTATAATTGATGGAAAATGATAGTATGAAGGTCAGATTATGTGAGTTGATAGAGCTTGAGGAAACAAGAGATCAAGCTATGCACACCATGACTACTCACCAATAGTAAACAAAGAAGTATTTTGATAGGAAGTCCATGCCAAAGAGTTTTAAGGAAGGAGACATTGTCCTAAAATAGGATGAAGATAGGGCCAAATCTAGAAATCACACAAAGTTTGATGATTTATGGAGTGGCTCATATGTAATTACATAGTGTAAATAACATAATGCTTTTCAACCTTCAAATTTGGATGGAGAGGAGCTGCATATCCCAGTCAATGGGATATATTTAAAGTAGTGTTATTAATGATTCTCTTATTTTTATTATACATAATTTCTTATTTTTCTTGTGTTCTCTAAGTGCTTATGCACATGTGTGAGTTTGTCCTTGTATTTACTTGGTCTTGTTGTTGTGTGGCATGTTTCCTTTTGTTTTGTTTTGGCACAATCCTTGCTAGTTATCTTCAAGAAATCCATTGAATCCATTGGCCCTTAGTTGGACAAGGCTACTAGTTTGATCAGTGTAGGAGGCACACTACCCCTACGAGTCACCAATTTTTTGACCAAATTTTGGCCTTTCAGGCCAAAATTGGGCACCCCTTTTTTGAAAAAATGTTTGAGTTTATACCTTTGTCTAAATCTAGCATGTAGGTTTCATGTCCAGTATGCAAAAAGTGTTCTCATACAAAGCTAAAGTCTTTTACATGTAAAAACCCAAGTGTTTTCCTTTTTATAGTTTTGTTCTTTAGTATTTTGAATAAGTCCTCACAAATGAATTCTTTTGAAAGGTTTGTTTTGGTCCTTCGCTAAGTATATTTCTTTCGAGATTTTGTTCTAACGCCCTTATCAAATTATTTCAGACTTTTTGTTTGAAGCCTTTTACTTATATGAATTCTTTCAAACTTTTTGTCTAAAATAATTTTCTCAAAGGGTAAGTGATAACTTTTTGAAGGGCTCTTTCAAGCTAAAAAGGACCTTTGCACTTTTTTCAAGGGCATCTTTGAGGCTAAGTGGACCATTTCCAAAAGTTTGAAGGATAACTATAGGTTTTCTGAAGGACACTTACATTCTTTCTGAAGGCTATGTTCATATTTCCAAAGGGTACATTGGCAACTTTTTTGAAGGGTATTTTTCTTTAGAAAGGGGACAATTGCCTTTCTAGAGGGCACTTAACAGAAAAATTGAAGGAAATAATTATTTGGGACATTTTGTCTAAAACAACTTTTCTAAAGGTCTAAAAAATTCTTCTGAAAGGTCACTTCCATTCCAAAGGGTACTTCACAAAAAGTCTGAATGATTGTTTCAAAGAAAAGGTGGACCATTTCATTTTCTTGAAGGACCATTTAAAAATCTTGAAGGGTATGTTGTTTTTTCTGAAGGGTATCCACAGGAAGGCCATAGAGAAAGAGACCATTCCAAGAAGCTAAAGGGTTCTTTTCAAAAAGGCCAAATGGAAATTTTCAAAGGAAAGAATTCCTTTAAACTTTTTGTCTGAAGGAAGTTTATGAAGGAAAAGTCTTGTCAAAAGGCCTGAAAGACTGAATTCCTTCAAACATTTTATCTGAATAAATTATCTGAATGGAGGAGTCCACAGAGTCACCAAAGAAGAGTTCAAATGAAAGGAAGAAGAGTTCAAATGAATTCTTTTGATCACCAAAGAAGAGTTTAAATGAATTATTTTAGACAAATTGTCCAAAAGAATGTTGAAAACATAAGTGTTGAGGACAAGAAGTTCAAATAAATACCCAAAGGAGAGTGACAACCCACAAGACATCAAATTCAAACTATGAAAATAGTCATTAGAGTTTGGTGAGAACCTAAAATAAAATATGGAAGTGACACATGGTAAAGTCTTGAACATATGTGCACAAGCAAACATAATTAGGTAGGTCGATGGAGTGAGTTGGTATACCATTTCATAGCTTGGCAAGCTAATAAGGATTTTCTAACATCCAAATGAATTTCCAACCAATGGACCCATTTATGTAAAAATGTAATTCAAAGCATCTGGATCTTGTTTGCATAATCAAGAAGAAAACATCTTATAGAATGCAGTGTAACTATTCCATTCTCAAGTTGAGACATGTCTGAATCATTTTTAGACTTCCCTTTGCTTGATCTCTTTCTCAAGGATGTGTGTGTGTGTGTGTGTGTGTGTGTGTGTGTGTGTGTGTGTGTGTATATATATGTATTCATTCTACTCATGGAGGATCCTCTTTTGGTTATGATAAAACTCTAGCCAAATTTGTACTGTAACTCTTGAAGAAATATACAAGTGATTTCATCATTTTTTCACATTGCACTATTGAGTATAAGTTCAAATCTTGTTGATAATGACTAGTGAAAAGGTTATTTTCTATCATATCAATCTATGGTCACTTACCAATGTGCAGAAAAGATGATGTTGCAAGTCTGTATTAGCATTCTTTACTAAGTGTATAAACATCTTAAAAGTGGTATATGTTCATCACCCTCCTAAAAATCAAATACCTTCATGAATCTAACTTATGAAATACTGATGCAACAATGTCTTTGTTGTGACTTTGTGTGAAACACCCTTTTTTATCTTTAAGTAGTGGTTTCAGTATTAAGAGGATATCAAATATTGGTGAATCAATACTTGCTTTCCTAGCTATTTTCCTTCTCCTTTTTCATTCACAATTTTTATATTAGAAAGAGTTTCAAGGTGCATCAAGGGGAGCTAGCCCCTAATCTAGAGACTCATCTCAATAGAATTATCACCCACAACAAGAGAGATGATTCCATTGTGCCACTTGGATGGGGAAAATTGAGCATTTCCTCAAGGGTACAATTCCAAGCATCAACAAGAACCACATGAGCTGCATTAGAAAGAAACTAAGTAGATTTATAATTATATTTAGGGTACTCATAGTTTTTAGATTCAATATGGAGCAAACATCGACATCGACTTGATTGGTTATACATATTTTGATTGGGATGGAAATATTTAGAATCACAAGTCTACTTTAGGCTATAGTTTTTCCCTCAGTTTAGGTCTGATTAGTTGGTCGAGTAAAAATCTTAATGCTTTTACTTTATCTTTTTTTGAGACATAATATAAAGGAATTGTTAATGCTACCATTGAGGCTATTTGGCTTCAAGGTGTTCTCATTGAGTTTGGCATCCAAATTTGATGACCAAAATTTATCTTATGTGATAACCAAAGAACAATCCAGATCTATTAGAATCTAGTCCTCCATTAATGAACCAAACATATCTATATTCACATGCATTTGTTTTAGGATCTCATCTATGACCAAGTCATTGATTTCTAATGTATCCATATAATAGAACAAATTGTTGATATATTCACCAAACCCTTCACTTAGAGCAAGTATCTTCATTTTTTGGCTCTTCTAGGGTTTGGGAAACTCCATATTCTTCTTCCTCTATGGGATCATATCTATGTACTTGGATACCTCATTAGGCCTTTATGTTATGCTTAAGGTAAGCGTTAGTGTAGGATTTTTCTCACTATGTGGTTTTATCTACACTATCTATTTTAGCTTGCTTAGGTTTAATAAAGTTCATAAAGGAAAATAATCCCACATGCATGAGGATGTTGGGACATGTTTATTTTCCACCTATTTAATTAACTTTTTATGCACTTTTTGGCTAATGCTTATTAATGCAATTTTATTATTTTGAAGACAAGTTTCTTCCTTTTGGATTGTTATTTTAGATTTCACTACTCTATACAGGTTTTATTCATGCATTCAATCCTATCCATTTAATCCTCAATTATGTCCCACTCTTATAAGTCCCTTGGGTGTGAGGCAGAGTATCATTAGAGAAGAAGAACTAGATGTAGATTATGGGTATTGGAGAAAGAATAGTATAGAATTGGGTATAATCATTCTAGATATAGGAAAAATATAGACATATGCTTCACTTATATCAACATGAGTAGTGACAAATTGGTTTGTGTTTATTAATACGTAATATTTTGTATTACACATTAGTAGAGGATGTATTGAATCTATAGGGTCCTAGTAGTGGATAAGGCACTGCATATCTCTTTGAACACTTAAAATGCCTTATTCCCTAGATATAAATCAATTTCATGTGATTATCATTGAGTATTTTCATACTCAAATTTTTAGCTATAAAAGCCACCAATAATATGTTATTGGTCAAGAATCCAATAGACCTATAAAGATTATTGTGATAAATGATAAATACCATGTAGGTCTCCTACAATTGTTTGACCTTGTCACTAATCAAAGTTATTAAGGTCAAGTTTTTGGGTTGTCTTTATGACATAGTATTTCTTGATTATATGTCAACACAAAAATGGTGCATGGTGAAATAACAGATCCCACGTGATGTGGATTACTTGTGTCCACTTAGAAATCTTTGAGACTGTAACACTATGTGGAATATTGGTTGGGTGACATATCTATCATTATAATGTGTTAACATCAAATCATGTGATTTTAATGAGGTAACATGATAAATGAGTAATGTGTAAGTTATAAGTTGGAATTATATTGAGATTTAAAACAATGATAATGTAATTTTAAGACTTAATATGATAAAATGATAAAATTAAAATTAGATTATGAAAATATAATAAATTAAAAAACATGATTAAAATTTGAAAATGAGATTGTTTGTGGATGACATGACATTGGCATACTGAATAATTGGTGGTGGATGGTGTGGCATTATCATTGTATGATTATAATGTGAAGCTTTGGAAATGTATATTATTATTCAATCTAATTATATCATAATAATAATTTAAAAAAATAACATCACACCCTTGTCCTACAAAATGCTCTTGCTTCCTTATTTGACCATTACTTTTTATAGCATAAAAAGGACATTGTTGAATGGACAAACGATTTTAAGAACATTCACATGGGATGCACCATGGAGTTTGTATCTAATATGGATTCCACTAGCTAAAATTTCTTTCAACTAATAGCCATTATGACTAGTATTTATGCCTTCCATAAAAATAATAAAGTGGATGAAATCATTAAATGAAACCAATTGGAAATTTTGCTATAAAAAATAGATGCCTTACGCAAAGAAAGACATGGGGAATAACGAGCATATTGTTATCATTAGGAAGGATACATAAAGGAAATGACCATTCTAAGCTAAGCATGCCTAAAAATCTTAGAGGAGAGGACACTTTTAGAGATGATATATACTTATATATTACGATATATGTATGCAACAAATTGAATGTTATAGGATTTTAGGGGTCAGTTATGTTATCTGAGCAAACTCAAACTCTTTGTAAGTTATTGGGTTTTATTACTATTTTTTAATCAATGATAATGTTTACTCAAGCACCTCCTTAAGGATTTTATAGGATATTATAAGCCTTCATCAAATAATAGTCTTATATCAAATAAAGGATAAAACAAATAATATATTATTACAATCTAGGATTATGAGAAAAATATATTTAAAATAAGTCTATGTAAGAGAATAGCAAGATCAAAAATAAAATGTAAGAGCTAAGTATTAGAGAACTTGTAATGTCTTAAGGTGTTTTGCTCTCGTTACTTTGGATACTTTACAATTATGAAGTATGAGACATAATTAGTATAACTTAAATGTACGATGAATATGGATTATTTATTAACCATGTCTAGAATAGAATGATAGAATACTATATACTTATGCTAAGCAAATATATTTTAACATATCCCTTATATATAATTATTATCATGAGATGCTTCTTCATAAGTGCTAACTTATACGCTTGATAATTTATTATTTATTAAAGCTATTAAAAAATACCTAAACATTGGGAATGCCATATATATATATATATATATATATATATATCATGATATTTTGAAATAATTTTAAAGTATATAGTAGGTGTGATTAATTTTCAAACAAAATATTAGTTATCAATAAACTACTAGGAGACCATATACTTTTTTTTTAAATTTTATAAAGCCTGGTAAACTTTTTAACATGACCGGCACCGCTGGTTAGACACATCTAATACTGGTACCACGGGGCTAGGGAGGGACTCGAACACTGGTGGGCAGAGCCGTAATGGAAGTACCCATCCAACCGACTACACACCCTGACCCTAGGAGACCATATACTTTGAAGCCTAAATTAATAAACATTTAAATTGATAAATGGATCTGATCAAATTTAATTGTGTCAAGTTATATCTTGTGCATAATATAGATGTAGATGGGTTCCAAAGACATAAAACCTAAAATATAATATGTGGAAACTATTAGGTGTGAAGCCACTAGTCATGGTGATGTGGCATGTTAAGATGGCATCTCATTGATGTGGCATGTGAGTGTGTAGATGAGTTAACATGGTGATGTGGTAAGAAGATAATGTGGTGATGGGGTCCATAGAGGGTCCCAAGTGTGATCATGTTGATGTGACAAGTGTGGGGCATAACACTCCACTTGAGGACATGTTTCTTGTCTTTGGTGAGCAACATGGGCTTGTCTTGGAGTATATGATTACAAGGTCATAATATGGGGTGCCATGTTTGGTGGCTCCATGATTCACATGTGTGAAGAAGTTAAAAAGGTGATTGGAATGCCTTTTGTGCACATGAGAAGGAGACAAGATGTTCACTATTACTAATTACCCTAACATGGGTGAGTGGGGAGCAATTCTATGAGACACTTGGGGTGAATTGATCTTGTCTAAAGTAGTGACCTACTTTATTGACCTTGCACATGAAGACAAGCATATTTACTATTGGTCACTATTCATTCACTCAAGTATGGCACATTTTTCTCTAAGGCACATGGGTTGCCTTATGACTTATGCACATGGGTGTATGTGAGGCTTTAGTGGTTACTACTGAATCCATGTGGAATATGGCACCGCATTTTATCTCTTTTCCCTCTTTCCCATGTTTTAAAATGATATAAATCATTGTGTTTTCTTTTTTAATATTTATCCATGTAGTGGATCACTTGGATCCTTGCAAGCTTGAGATTTCATGATAGGAGGTTAGAGTTTGGAAGGCTTGTAATCCTAGCTCACCTAGATTCTTAGGTTTTAAGAATCAGATACATGGTTAGAGATTGGATCCTGGAAGGTTGTTATGCTTGGATCACCTAGATGCATGGGATGGATCCTTGGACATGGAGCTTGGAGGATTTTTATCTCAACTCATGGAGATAGAGGTATATGCTTGAAGCTCCCTTGGATTCTATCTATGTTATAATTATAAGAGATACATGTTGTAGCTTTGAGGTTAGAACATGGAAGGCTTGGTTGGAATATTTGCTCACTCGAGTGCTTGTTAGCACCGGAAAGGAGTTGCTAAGAGGAGTTATTGTAGAGATTTTTTTTGATGGAATACAAAGTTTGGATGTTGCCTTTGCCTAATGATTTTTCCATAGTTAGTTTAATAAGGTTTCCATGTATATCTCATGTAATTTGCTTTCTCTCCTATTTTATGTTATTGTATCTTGTTTTATTTCCATAATTTTATTTAATTGCACATGTCATATGTTTGTTTCCTAATAAGTGGTGTTAGAGCTATGGTTGTTGGCTATTTTCTACAAGTGGGAGCTATAAGTGGAGATACCAAGATGTGAAAGAAAAAAAAATTCATGGAAGGTATTTATTTGTTGGTATAAGATGGAGAATGGAGGAAAAGCTAAAAAAGCTTTACCAAATAGATCAACACCAACACAGTGTTCCTATTGAAGAAGCAACTATATAACCTATGGTAGATCATGTATACACATAATAAATTCAAACTTCATCAAATATTGAATCTTTTTATCTTATAGGAACCCATCAAGTCTCAATCTCTCTGAGTGTACAACACAAAGGGTGCACTAGGAAAGGGGTGGGAAGACCATTGTTGCCTTGAAATATTTTTGTCTCTTTTTCACTTGATATCTACACACTTGTATCTTAAAAACCATTCTCATAATATTTTCTTTCTATTTTTCACACTCTTTTAGTCATTTTCCACCTTCATTATCCCTTTCCCTAACCCAGACCCTTTTTTGGTAGTTTACATGACTATGTTAGACACATAAACCTTATATTATTATTGAAAAACTTATTAGGGTCTATATCAGCCCTTGGCTGTCCTAGTCTATGACATAGTAAGTTTTTGTCAATTACAATATTAGGTCGACTGGTTTGACTTTTTCAATTGAAACGCTCAGAAGGTTTTAGGGTTAGATATGGCTATATAAACACATCTATTTCTCCATTATTAAAGATTAGACAAAATTTATTATTCATTTTCACTTCTTTACAATCTTCTCTTCCACCATTCTACTTGAGGAGTCTTAGCTTAGGGTTTCTAATTGGAGAAAAATATAGACTTGTGGAGAAGTCATAGATGCTTTGGCCTTTCTTAGTGATCCTTACAAACCACAATAGCCTCTTGTGAATCACCGTTGGCAAAGGGAGAGATTAAGTCTCAATGGGTTCATCTTCTAGGTAAGTGTCTTTAATTTTACTCCTCTCTATAGTAGATAGAAGTATCATAAATAATGGCTTTCAAATAATATTATATCTCTCCATGAATTAGGGTTTCACCTATACATAGCTTAATTAGGATTTTCTTATGCATGTTTAATTTTATTTTTTACTAACCCCCCACTTTGTGCCACAAGATTTAGTGAGCACTAGATTAGACTTTTTATTTACTTGTTATTTTAGTGAATATGAAAACATAGGAATTAGTCAGGGTTATTGCATAGTTTTACTTGACTATAAGATTTGAAACCCTCCCTAGTAATATTATTATGGTAAGATATCCCTTGATTAGGTCTAATAGATCCATATTGGTCATGACCCCAATTATCTAATGCATCCCCTATGATCTAGGAATTTGACTCAAGAGAGGATGGTTAGTATCATGTTAGTTCCAAAATGAAACAAAATGAAAGAAACATACTAACTAGCATAACATCTCTAGGCCTAGACACTAGGGAGAGATTATTTAAAAAACATGAATAAAACACAACTAAAATATTAAAAACCCCTCTTTGACCTTCCTTGGATGCTCTAAAATGGTTTTTATAGTGGCTTGCTCAGCGTTGTGCTCATGAAGTCCTTGGCAATGGAAGCTTGGCTACCTCCACCTCTCCTTGGCACCTTTGGCTTATGGATTGGCTTAGCTTGGAATCAATTAGGGATGATAAAACTAGTTTCATGAAGCTTTCTAATCAATTATGAATTATAACTTTTCATAATCATGTCTTAGAAATGATGTAGTAAGGCCTCATATTTATAGATTTTTGAGAATGTCTAGAATCAACCTGAACCGTCCATCCTGAGATTGAGATATGTGGTTGAGGATTAATTCAATTTTTGGAATTAAGTTTATAATTATCCTCATCATGAAATTGGAAGAAGGGGTAATTAAGAGGCATGGAGGGCATCATGGAAGGCATTGATAAGGCATGGATGGCTTTGAATCTTGATATTTGTGGCATTTATGGCCTAGGGATGTCTTCCTAAGAAATGAGGTCACCTAATGATGCAGATATTCAATATTCATTTTAAAAACAAATTATTCAACAAGTTTTCATGGAATTCTTAATTAGGCTCCAACTTGGATTAATGATCTCTTAAGCATGTTTAAGCACTTTGTGCACAAATTACTCAAAATGTCTTGTTATTGGTCCAAAATTTAATTAGATTAGAATTAGAAGGCAATGACAGATGCATTGGATCAATTATCCCATTTAGTATGTTATAAATATAAAATAATAAAGGCATGTGTCTTGTGTAAAATATTTTATAGGAAAGATCAATCTAGAGCACCTGGGTGAAAAATTAGCATTTTGACTCAAAATGATCTGATCAAAGCTAGCTAGCCCACAAATTGCATTACCCTATTTAATGATACCCTAACCAAAATTGGCACTTGAATATGTCAATTTCAAATCTTTTAATGTACTTTAGTGTTTTTAGGCCAAATTATGTATTTTAAGTAGAACTTGGCCAAAAGCTTGATTGGAGAGTATCGGTGGCTAGATTTAGGTATCTACAATTTTCCCCTATTTGGGAAGGCATTGTAAGATATAAACATAGTAACATATTCTCAAATAATGAAAAGGTCTTTTATGCCTACAACTGTAATGATGATAAAATAACTATATGATGCCCCCTCGAGGGAACATTTGACACAAGTAAGTTGGAAAACAGTCCCTCAAAAAGAAAAAAGAAAAATAAGGGGACCAAAGAAAAGAAAGATGATGGGGTGAAAACACAATGATATTTAAAAATTGGTCAAAATCATTGAAAATTTAAGTAAGATGGTGTACAATGGTTTTCCCAAAGGTGGTTATATACATGGTACCCTGATAGTGGCAACATGGTATGATAATACAATGTTTGCCCAAAGGTGGTTATAATCATTGAGAAGATGGAGTTACCCCTGTTAGGATAGACAAACAAGATAATAACATGCCCCTATATAGGTATAAAAAGTAAAGTGGTGACAACATAATGATTTTCCCAAAGGAAGTTATAATCATTGAGAAATGTAAGTGGGACAGTGTGCAATGATTTTCCCATAGGAAGTTATAATCATTGGACCCTAATTATGGAAAACATTATAAACTTGGTTGAGGATGATGATAACTTAACACAGAGGGTTATGATGAATTGGAACAATCTTACTAGTAGGGAGATGCTCATTTAAACTAATAAAGGTTGAAATTATTTCATGGTTAATTACTCTATTTGGGATATGATTGGGAGTGAATCAAGATGTTGGTGCCAAAGAGATGCCATCATTGTTAAATATACTTTTTGAAGCTTAGGTTTTTTGTATCATGTGTTAGTAGGAATCATAGTATAACATCATGATGACTTGGTCAAAATATGCATGAGGATGGACTCCCATAATCCAATACTCAATAGAAAACAATGCACCAATGATAAAAACCATGATGATAATGTAAACATATGAATAGGGATGGATTCAAGTGTAAGTTTGGATAAGGAATCACCCAATGAACACACATAAATTGAATTAAGGCAATAGTGCTAAAATCAAATAAACAAATAGACAAACAAATAAAATAAGTAGAAATAAAAAAACAAATAATGCAATAGAAACCATACGAACATTACCCCTAGAAAATAGGTGAAAAATTAAAAAACAAATAAAATGGGGGAATAGAAGAAAAGGAAGGGGGTGGGTAAGTTATCTCTATATATACTAGGTAAGTGAATGCTACCTACATAGTTCTATAGATGTAATATCCAATAAAAAACTTCAAGCCAAATGTAGTTCTCCCAGGGAATGGGAAGAATGTGATAACTGATGAAAATAAATAGAATGGATGTGAGAGAAGAATAGGAATGGTCTTGTAAAATGGTAAGTGCGTGAGAGAAAAATGATAAAAATGATGGGAAAACTAAATGATAAGTGATTTTCTTGTAACTTAGTAAGGGTTCCCAAAATCCTTAAGGCAAAGAAGTGGTCAATGTTTTTGTTCTTTTCTAACAATTTTTAAAATGTTTTTAGAATTGTTTTAGAGTGTCTCAACTCAATCAAGAATGATGATACACTAAATGGTTCAAGAGCACAAAATGGTGAGAGCATTTAAACTAAGGTTGCTCACAAAATGATGAGAGCATGGCTTAAGTTGCTCACAAAATGGTGAGAGTGTGGCTTAGGTTTCTCATAAAATGATGAGAGCATGGATTAGGTTGCTCAAAAAATGGTGAGAGCATGGTGGAAAGGGTGACTAAGCTGACCTAAAAAATTCTCAAGCACTGCCTACATAGTCCCAAAGTAGGACCTCAAGTCACTGTAGTTCTACCCTTACAATGAAATAATTTGACTAGTGTAGCAGTCAATTCAAATAAAATAGGCATAGTTGGTAAAAAGGCATAGTACAACATAGGAAGTGGCAATTTGGTACACCATGGCTTAATAAATAAATGTTTCCCCTAGTTTTCCCATAGGTGGTTATAACTAGGACACAATGACATGGATCAATGATACTAAGTTGCCCAAAGGTGGTTCTAATTAGTAACAAGTCTAAGGATAAGAATGGAATAACAAATGAAGGATGTAACTACTAAATTTTTTTATCACACTGATCCAAAATATTATCTCTATCTGAAGTACATGAACTAAATGATAAAACTAATTAGATACCTTGATGCTGAAACTGCATAATGAATGGTAAAAACCAAGGTCAAATAGGCTAGGTTGTAAAACACACTGGGTTGATAAAACAAAAGTAGAAAGTGGATACGACCAAGAGGATAGATAAGTATGATATTTTTACAAAGAATAATAGTGATAAAATGGTATAACTAAAGTGGTGCTTAAAAACAATACACCTTAGCACTCAAGCATAATACCACTTGAGATGAATAATATTCATTAGCTAAGGAAGTTCATCTCCATCTGGTGTGGCAAGCCTATATGCTCTTGATCTATAAACTATAGTAATGATGAAAGTCCCTATCCAATTTTGTTTGAATTTTCTTTTATTCTTCTTCTTAGTCATGGTATTCTTTTGGTTTTCTTTAAGAACAAGATCACCAAGTTTAAATGTTCTATACTTAACACGTTGATTAGTGTGGCCTTTGAGTCAATTATGATATGCTTAAATATTATTGAGTGTAGTTGTGCATTTTTCATTAAGTAGGTTTAGATCTTGTAGGTGAGCTACTCAATAGTCATGATCATTCAAGACATGCTTGATAGAGATGCACAATGAAGGAAATTTGACCTTAATGGGAAGGATGGCCTTAGTACTATAAACAAGTGAGTATGGATTGGCTCTTGTGGGGGTAAGATTATTGGTACAGTATGCCCAAAGGGTAGGGAATATCTACAAGTGAAAATCATGACTGATATCATTGATAATCTTTTTGAAAATATTGACAATGGTTTTATTCAATGCTTCAGCTTGGCCATTACCTTGAGGGTAATATGCTATCAATAAATATTGTGTGATGTTATATTCAGTATATAGCTGGTCTACATCCTTGTTCTTGAATGATCCTCTATTATTGGATATAATGTTAGAGGGGATATCTTAATGGCAAATGAGATGGTTGAATATGAATTTGGAAATTTGCTTTCCAGTCACGTAAGTGAGGGGTATAGTTTTAACCCACTTAGTGAAATATTTAGTGGTGGTAAAGATATGTTTATGGCTATCAGATGAGTGGGGTTGATCTTCCCAATGAGGTCAAGTCCCCATGTATAAAATGGCCATGGTGTCAACATCAGTTTCAAAGTTTTGGCTAGGACATGAATCAAATTAGCATGTTGTTGACATTTGTCACACTTCTTTACATATGCAGTTTTATCTACATTCATCATGGGATAATAATAATAATAATAATAATAATAATAATAATAATAATAATAATAATAATAATAATAATAATCAATACATAAGATATTTTTGGATAGGACTACCCTGATAGAATTAAATCCACATACTTTTTCATGAACTTCCCTTAATGCTAGTGTAAACTCTACCGAAGTTAAACAACAAAGTAGGGTTCCATCAAAACTACAATAGTAAAGGGTGGATCCAAGTAGAGTATAATGATTGAAATGATGAATGAAGGCTTTGGTTTGATTTCAAGAGAGGTTAGGTGATATAACTTGGTCATGAAGGTATTTGTAAATGTCTGAGTACCAAATAGAATTAGGAATAATAATATCACAAATTATTGTAATGGTTGAAGGTTTATGATCTAGTGCTGACAAATTATCGACAAGGAACTAATACTCTCTAGCTTTATCTGTTTGTCAAATCAGAGAGCCAATAATAGCCATGGAATCTACATTTATATTAATAGTCCTTGGTATGTGCTCAAACTAAATGTTGGTAATTTATTGCTTAAGAATGTCAACCATGGCTTTATATGGAACCAACTTGTCATCTTTGGTCTAAAAATGATCTATGAACTAATTGATGATTAATTAAGAATAAAAATAAAGTTGGAGATGATATATGTTCTAATGCATTGACTATCAAAGTGTTGTAATAAGTGATTCATACTTAACCATGTTGTTTTCACAAGAAAATCTAATTCTGAATGATTTAGGGATTAGATCCCCCTATAGTGTAATAAACAATAGGCCCACCCTCAATCTATGTGCATTAAATGAACTATCAAAATACATCTTCCAAGGTTTCTCCTCAAGGGGTGTGTCAATGATGGTCATTATGGATTCATTAATAAATTGAAATGTGAGTGGTTATGTGTCCATGAGAGGCGCTTCCACAAGTTGATCTGTAAGAACTTATCCCTTGATTGCCTTCTAATTGACATACTCTATGTCAAACTCATTGAGAAGCATGATCCATTTAGCCATTCTACCTTAAAATATTGTTTTAGATAGTAGATGCTTGAGCAGATCTACTTTTGAAATGACCATGGTATTATTATTCAACATGTAATGGCATAATTTCTAAGCTATGAAGACCATGGCTAGACAAGCTTTTTTAGTAGGTGCATATTTATGTTCATATGTAACCAAGGTATAGCTTAGGTAGTATAGGACATGATCTTTTCCATTATCATCATTTGAGCCAAGAGTGCCCCCAGAGCATGGTCAGTAGATGATAGGTTTAACAAAAATGGATTTCTTGGCATAGGGGGTAATAAAATAGGCATATTAACAAGATAGTCTTTGAGTTGTTGAAAAGATATTTGGTAGTGATCATCCTAGTGAAATGTAACTCCATTATTTATAAGGTGTGTAAATGGATGACACTTGTTTGCTAACTAAGAGATGAAACATCAGATTGAATGGATCTTACCCTACAAACTACATAGTTACTTTAAATTGGTTGGTAGTGGCATCTAAGTTATAGCATGAACTTTAATCAAATCAACTTCAATACCTCTATGAGACATGATGAATCCAAGAAATTTGATTGAAGTTACACTGGACACACATTTCTTTGGATTGAGTTTGAATTTATACTCATGTAATCTTTCAAATATCTTACATAACACAACTGGATGGTTGGCCTTGGTTTTGGATTTTCCTAATATGTCATTGACATAGTCTTCAACAATATCATGCATCATATCATGGAATATGATAGTCATGGCCCTTTGATATGTAGCTCTAGCATTCTTAAGGCCAAATGACATAACCTAATAACAAAATTTTACCCATGGAGTGGTGAACGCTATTTTATGTTGGTCTTCTAGTGTTATTATGATCTAGTTGTATCTTGAAAAGCCATCCATGAGTGAAATCATTTCATAACCTATCATGGAGTCTATGATCATGTCAATATTAGGCAAGAGAAAATCATCTTTAGGACAAGCTTTTTTGATGTCTCAAAAATTAGTATAAATTTTTATCCCTTCAGGTTTTTTACTAATAGGTACCATATTAGAGATTTATTTTGAGTAGTCAATGGATCAGATACATCCTATTTTTAAGAGTTTTCCAACTCTTTATTTAACAATAAAATAATGTAAAGATGCATCTTACATAGCATTTATTTTACTAATTTGGCATCATGATTAACCATAAGGTGATGTAGAACCAAAGTGAGGTCTAAAACTGGCATGTTAGAATAGGCCCATGTAAAAATATCTACAAATTCTCTCAATAGAGATGTAAAGACTTCATGTTCCTCCTTAGTGAGAGACACACCTAATTTTATCCATTTTGGTATGATGGAGTCCTTATGTTTACCTCTATTACATCTTTGACTAGAAGGATCAAACCATCTTCTAGGATAGTAGGCAATGACTTGAACTATTGGATTATGTCAGGGTTCTCTATTAGGACTTGATCTTTAATTTCTCCTAGGCATGATGAATCTGATTCCCCTAATGGGAGATTTGGCCATATGACAAAAATAGTCAAAAATTCTTGAATAATTTGATCAAATACTTGTTTTTTCTCAAAGATAAACTCAGATCCACAGGCAAGTTCATCATTGGTGTTCTCTTAGTCTAAATTCAAAGAAGAATGAACACCCCCATCTAATGGCACCTAAAATAGGTTTTTACCACTAGACTGGCCTTTATCTTTAATTTTTCCTTGGTCAAAAAGTGCCTCAAAGAGGTTTTCACTTTGGGACCTCAATGTTTTACTTATTTATTTTTGGCTAAGGGTGTTCACTCGCTCTCCAAAATAGGCTATAAGATCTAATGTGATTGAGAATCCTAATTTGTGATCTCCCAATAGAATGTAGTCTCTAAGGCCTAAAAAGTCATATAATGCCTCATCATTTTAGAACTCATCAATCAGTAGATTGGATTCTTATTGGTCCCAATTTATCAATTGGGGATAATATAATTGTAATGGGTTATAATGAATTACTAGGGTAAGGGTACAAATGGCATTATTATCAAACATGTTGGTTTTAGCTAGGTCATCAAAGGTGAGGCAAGGATCAAAATCTACTTAATTGTTGGTATCATCCTCACTAGTCACTGGTAGAGCTTGAATAAGATATGTAGGGTCACACCTAAGTAGTTTAAATCCAAGTCCATAAGGTCTTTCATACTTAGTCATAAAAATTGGCTCCATGTTTCTTTGTTGATTCAATCTGAGGCCTCTTCTTTCATAATTGTCACTCTCCATGATCCTATTGAGAATAGGATACTTTTCACTTTTATAACAATAAGTGTGGTTATCATTATATAACCATGATTCATCCCCTTTAAGAGGGTTGGGTTCTAGGCCAGATGTTGGTACAAATGTGATAGGTCCCTTATCTTTATTATTTTGTTGCCAATGCATATGTGGGGTGACTTTAGGTCACCCAAAGGTTTTTGAATATTGAGGAAGATTGGAAATATGAAATGTATCATGGGTCACATACTCTCCTGATTCATTATTTTAAATGGTGAAATTATTAGAAGCTTCAAGAGGTGGCATGTGGGAAAGGTAATCCAAGGTATTAAGATCTATACAATTATTTGGTGAAGGATCAATGAGTATAGCCTTTCCTTTATCCTACTTGAAACTTGGATTCATGTCGTACTGATAATTATAGCTTTGAAATTTGGCCTTAAGATTTTTTTAGTGTTCATATAGGTGTAAATATCTTGGAATATTCACTTCCATCCCTAAGTGGGAAAACTTGATACATTGGTACAACATTGATGGGACTGCATGAATCTCATGCAACCAAGGCTTGCCTAGAAGCATATTGTATGATAACTTAAGATCAAGCACACGACAAAGTGTATCATGGATCAAAGGACTAATGATAATTGGTAAACTAATGGTGCCTTGTGATTCTCTTTCTTGCTTATCATAGGGTTTGATGGTTATCATTTATAATTAGAGATCTATCATTGTGTACCCAAAAAGCTTGATGAGCTTTAGAGACACTATGTTGAGGCCTGATCCATTATCGATAAGGACACATTTCAATTTATGTCATCTTATATAAACTTCTATGTATAATGTATTATTATGGAGTGGGCCAAGGGAAGATAGATCGCTTTGGTTAATGTGACTTGTTGGGTTGGATCTAGGTATCCAACCAAATCTTGAAATTTATTAGGAGATATGTCACTATCAACAGTGGATTGGGTCAAAAAATCATTAAAGATGTTCTTATGGATTATTAACATTCATATAAAATCTAAAGTAGAAATTTGTGTTGGTGTCTTCAACAATTATTTTACAATATCAAACTTCTTATCTTAGTTAGTAGTGAATGGTTTATTTTGAGACTAAATAGTTGGTTAGATGATAAGCAAAGTGGCAAATGGTTATGGGCCTAGGACAGTAATCTTTGACCTCTAAGTTATGATTTCATAATTGGGATTAAATACTAGGCCATTATTACTAACAAATGTTTAGAATGGTGTGGGACCAGACATGACAAGTCTCAGTTATCAATGTACTTGTATGTGGTCACGTGGCAAGGATGAGTTGTCGATATAAGGTCCAAAAGGGGAAGTCCTAGTTTATTGGTTTGCTTGTATGCACTCCTAGGTTAAAGAAGGATTATCCATGTAATTTGGTTGAATGTTATTATTTGGCAATGGTCTAGGCTGATTAGTGTTTGGTTTAGGATTAATGGAGATGGTATTAATGCTACCCCCTATAATATGACCTACAACTCTATTGTAATCATGTGCAATTACATGGTAGGTTTGTTGGTTATTACCATTTTGACCTTGGTTTTGTCCATTGTTCTGTCATTGTGGGTTTTGTTGTTTATTTTATTGGTTTAACCTTTGATTTTGATACTATTGATTTTGCTGCTACACTGGTCATTATTGTTGTTGTTATTGATTATTTTACTACTACTAATTATTATGTTGGGAAAATGCGTTTTGATTAATCCCAAGATTTTGATTAGAAGTGGAAACACCATTATCCAATGTTATCTCCCCATTCTCCAACATATTCTCAATTAAATGCTTGATTTGGACACATCTTCATAGATTATGCCTATTGACCTGATGATAGTCACAAAATTCATTTTCATGGTACCAATCAGGATAAGGAATGCCTTACAGATAATGCTTGGGTATATGCCAACTAATCAGGTTAGTGATAGCAAGCTTGTAAAATATAGACTCAATAGGTTATCCTAGGTCACTAAAGACATGACATGTAGGCATGGTTCTCTTAGGAGGAGGGGTTTACAATGGTAAAGGCTATTGTATTTATTGTATAAGTCTTGGTTGTTGTTCTTGAAGCATTGGTTGGAGAGATTGTTGGGTAGGATTAAGCTAAAAAGGTGGTGCAAATGATGTTTTCACCATTTAGACATGATATAATTTGGTTACTCCATTTCCCATAACATTCTTATTTTCGTTGAATTGCTTCAGTCTTTCTTGGTTATTAGCCTGTGTTGATTATGATGCTTACACTTGAATGGGATGTTTATGTTGGTCATTTCCTTGATTGGTACCTTGATTTTGATTAGTTGAATTAAGTTTTATGACTCCTTTATTGATGAGCTCTTTCTCAATCAATAAAAATTTATCAATGATCTCTTTGAAAGTATGTGTACATTGTAGTTCTAGATGGTAAGCTATCTCACTATGCAAATTTTTAGTAAACAATGTGGCTAATTGTTTATCTGGTAAACTATGGGTGAAATAGCTTGTAAGGGATCTCCATTTCTATAAACAACTTGTAAAAATCTCACCATCTTTTTTATTTGCTTGTATTAAGTCCACTAATGAAATCTCATGATCAAGATTATAGGAAAAGTGCTGCACAAACTTTTATCAAAAAGATCATCAAAATTCATTACTAATTTTTTGGAAAATTTTAAAAACCACTCCAAGGCTTGTCTAGCCAAGCTCCTTAGAAATAATAGCAAAAGGTATATGTCATTATATGCCACTGGTTGACATGTGACAAAAAATTCAGTTAAATGAGCCTTAGGGTCACCTTTCCCTTTGTATTTGTTGAATTTTTGTGGTTCATATTCTAGAGGAAATGGTATATGTAAATACTCCATGTTGAATGGATAGGAACACACATCATCCAATTTGAACTTTTTAATTTGTTTACTAGCTTGAATGGTAGTAATTGTATCCTTCATTTATTGTAATTCTTGGGATAGGAAACTAGAAGGAAAATTAGTTTGAGGGAGAATATTGGTTTGGGTAGATGGTTGGGAGGTCACAAGTGGGACACTTTTACCAGGGTATGATGGAGATATCTATTGGGGTATATTGGTTTGGTTAGAGAATGGACTAGGAATATGCATATGTGGATTAGGATGTACTTGAAATTACACATTTAGTTGTGTGATATTCTGGTTTGGATTGGAGATAAAGGTTTGACTTGGAGGATTTTGTGGTTGGGATGGAGGGATATAACTATACCATGCCTGCTATGGTTGAAAAGAAACATTATGTCAACTAATCAAACCTTGCTATTGAGTGAAAACTTGTGAACCAAGACCCTATCTCTAAATTTATGGCACATTTTAAACCAATGGGTATCTAGTAGGTACTTGAGAAACATGGGAACCTCCTTGTTTCATTAATCCCTATGGGGAAGTGAAAATAGGTAGCATATTTGACACCTATCACTGACCAATATTTGCACATTATTGACTAGTCAGTATTTGGTTTTGGATTGGCATATTAATTTATGACTGAAGAGGTATGTTTGTCATTATATGGTGAGGTGGAACATTAGTTACCCCTGATTGAGGTGGCAATGTATTTGTCTTCTATTACATTGATACACTAGATTGTGCTTACTATTGTGAAATACTACTCGTTAATTATTAAGGAGGAGTAGGATTCATCAAATTCTATCATTGAGGTGTGACATTGGTTGTTGTTTGATTACCTAATCCCAGAGGTTGTACACTTGAGGAAGAATTTGATTGAGGTTGGGATGTAAAAACTCTTATTCCCTGGTATGATGATCCACTCATGGGATGAACTATAGACACATGTTGTTGGCTAGTTGTTTGTGTGTTAGTACTACTTTGATTAGGATTGGATGTTGTTTACACATTTTCCACTACATTTGGCTCACTATTTTATGTAGAGGCCAAAGACACTTCTTTAATAACAAGCATATGCATCAAGTTACCTATCAAAGTAGTTTGCACGAATGGGTTAGAACTCAGATTTTCTTGTCCAGTTAACTCTATCAACACTCATGTTGAAGGAACTAGGTCAATAAGAGGCTTATTCACCATGTTCATCTAATTGAAATTATGTGCTAGATGTAGGTAGGTTTGATATACTATCTACATTTAGTTAAAGTGATCTTTCATGATGTTTTCACCTTGATTAGATATATTAGGATATCGATACGTTGTTTGTACTAGAGCCATAAGATTGCTAGAAGAAGCCTATTGATCATAAATGATATTAAGAGGCACTCTTACTAGGCTTGGTAAATTTTCATGGGGAATTCTGATGGAAACTTGGTCCATACCTCTATGGTTCTAACCATAATCTCATCTTTATTCTCTAAAAAATATCACTCAAACAAAAATGGATCATAAGTGGAAGCCATATTAGTAGACTATGAATATTGAAGAACTAGCTCGTCCACTATGGGTATTGTAGCTAGGAATTATGTGCTTTGTTCTTGGTCTTGTTCTGAATAAGGTGGTGTGTTAACCATATAGTTAGCTAAGGGATCTTGGTTTTGTGCCACTGATTGAGTATTAAAAGAGGGATAAGAATCCATCTCATAAGCAATATTATCCACATAGGGATCCTGCACCATTTTTTCCTATGAAACTACATTAATCCCTAGATTGTACATGAGTCCACTATGAGTGTAGGAATACATGTTAGGATCCATAGTCAATGCTTTGTGATAAAAGGTCAAAGATTTTTTCAAACTCTAAAAAGATAATGTCTAAAATAGATGATGTTCCAACTAGGTCTAGATTCATCAAAAGGATGAAAAGGTTTATGCAAAGATTTTTGAGGAAATAAGATAGCGTGAAGTGTCTAACATTTCACTGTTCATACAAAGATAAGCAATTAAATGGACTAAAAATTTGAAATGCCAAACTTTAAGGTTGAAGTGTTTCAAATCAGTCTAATCTAGGAAGTTAAAAGTTGATAGGTCTTTTGGCCAAACATGACATCAAAAGCTAGGCTCAAACAAGGCATGTGCTAGGAATCTTGGCCAAATGATGTCAAAAGCTAGATTTTGAAAATAGATGAAATTTTTAATCTAACAGATTTGAAACACTTCTAAAAACCACTAGGCATTTGATTCTTGGTCATGAACTTGATCAACTAGGTATAAGGTATGAAATAAAAGGCACTTTAGAGATAGTTTATTTTTGCACAAAAAATGGTATAAAACCTAGTTCTTTTAACAAATAAGCTAGAAAAAAGTGAATGGTATAGCTATGCTTTAGACAAAAGATCACAAAATTACACTTGGATTGGTCTAAAAATATAGGAACAAATTTTAATTCTATGCAAGAGGGTCTATGAAACAATATTTGAAATGTTTTGGGCAGCACAATGATGCTACACTACCCAAAAGGTGTGACAAAAAAGTTTGTTTCAAAAACTCTCTAAGGCAAAGATAATTTCCCACAATTTTGATAGCATAACACTACTTTTATTGACTCAAAATGTTGTGGTGCATAGACTCAAAGTGTAAGTGTTTAGCACAAAATGGTTTAAGTCTATCAAGTGATGATAATGATTATGATTCTTAAATGGCATTCAACCCAAATTGCAAATTAAACATAATCTCCCTCAAGTTTAGTGAAAATGGTGAACCCACTTAACACATCAACCCTATGAACTTATAAAGGTGCAATTCTGAGTTTATATTATAAGAGAAAGACTTAAAATAACTTTGGTAAAGGTCTAGACTCAATTGGGCATCATAACTATGCCAAAGTGGATGATATGACTCTCAAGATTTTGATGAACTTTGAATAAGGCAAATTGATGTTTTCACATAGGCAGCATAATGCCTCTTTGTTAAAAGGAAAATTAGGACTATGTGTTTTGGTTTGAATTGTTTATTTACACCAAGTTTTGACTTCAAACAATACTTTAATCTAGGACAAAAATCAACTAATTAATTTCTCTTAGACTCTAAAATGATAAGGTTGCTTGGTATTTTTGAAATCCATCTATATACATCATTTGAGAGGATTTTAATTGTTCATCCAAAAGTAAATGTGTATTATATAGTAGGGTTTTTACACCCCCCCCGCCCCTTCTCTCAAATGATAGTACTATGATATGGACCTTAAGGCACACCTTGCACCAACAATACTTCCATGACAAGTGGGGATTTATCTAAGATCTAACAAGTTTTTGAATGTTCTAGGGGAATCAATTACACAATGACTTTCATGCCAAATAATGCAAAAGAAAAGCATGGATTTTGGGTCCGTATCACTTGGCTTATTGTAAAAAGGTCTAGTCCTTTTTATAACCACTACATCCTGTTATTCACTCAATATAGTGCAATATCTAAAGTGCCACTACGTCCTGTGTGCAACTCTAATTACAAGACAAATGAATTTAATGTTGGGAGGTGAAACCCTAGGTCAAATATTCCCTAAGGAACTCATGGGAGGTGATGAAGTCCCCCTTATAAGCCAAGTTTGCATTAAAACAAAGAAAGCATAAAAGTAGAAAGACTTTAGGGTCATTTTCAAGGTCACCCAAAATTTGATTAGTTTTTTGGGAGTGATTTAGATGACTTTCTTTCTAATCCTTGGACTAGGCTACTTGTAATAGGAATGGTGCTTTTGATTCCAAGGGTTCCCTAAAGGGGACAAATAGAAGAACATACACACAACATCCTTCTTTTTGCCAAATAAAAATTTAATTTAAACAACTAAGTGAATACAAAAATCTTGAAAAGGTGAGTTCATTTTTTAAGCCCAAATAGAAAATAAGGTGGTGTTCATTTGACCCCTTGGTCTTAGTTGCAAACTTTGAAAACATTCACCATAAACATCTAAAATTTTTGTTAAACACCAAAACAAGGTTCCTAATTGATTTTTAAGCATGCAAAAGGTGATATAAACATGTTTTTAGAAAATTTCAAGCTTGGTCCTACAAAAAAAATGTTAGCATGTCCTTTACCCTTGAAGCTATTTTAGGTTTGAAACAATGAACTTTAAAAAATGAGCTCTTGGGTCTGTGTTTTAAGAAAAACACAATGAATGACATTAGTTATATAATTGATGATGGTTACACTGGCTAACTGATGATGGTTATCTAATCAACATTGATTATACCAATAGTGATCAATGATAGCTATCTAATTGATGTCAATTTTACTAACCAACATCAGTTACTGTGTAAACTTGTGACAAAGAAAAATGGCAAAACAACGTTAAAAAATCATTTTTCAAGAGTTTTAATGATCCAAATGAAGAATTTAAAGCTAAAAAATGATCTTTTTCATGTGTGGGATGGGTTTGGCCCCACCAGGCATGCCATTATGTGATCTATAAATTTGACTCAAGAGAGGATGGTTAGTATCATGTTAGTTCCAAAATAAAAACCAAATGAAAGAAACACACTAACGAGCATAACATGTTTAGGTCTCAACACTAGGGAGATCTTAGTTAACAAACATGAATAAAATACACAACTAAAATATAAAATAAACTCTCTTTTACCTTCCTTGGATGCTTCAAAATGGTTGTTGTAGTGGCTTGCTCAGCTTTGTGCTCATGAAGTCCTTGGCAATGGAAGCTTGGATACCTTTATCTCTCCTTGTCACCTTTGGATTGAGGCTTGGCTTGGCTTGGAATTAATTTAGAATGATAACACTAGCTTCATGAAGCTTTATAATCAATTATACATTATAACTTTGCATAATCATGTCTTAGAAATGATGTAGTAAGGCCTCCTATTTATAAATTTTTGAGAATGTCTTGAATCAACCTAAACCTCCATCCTAAGATTGAGATGTGTGGTTGAGGATTAATTCAATTTTTGGAATTAAGTTTATAATTATCCTCATCATGACATTGGAAGAAGGGGCAATTAAGAGGCATGGAGGGCATCATGGAAGGCATTGATGAGGCATGGAGGGCTTTGAATCTTGATATTTGTGGCATTTATGGCCTAGGGATGTCTTCCTAATAAATAAAGTTACCTGATGATGTAGATATTCAATATTCATTTCCAAAACAAATTATTCAATAAGTTTCCATGAAATTCTTAATTACACTCTAAATTGGATTAATTATGTCTTAAGCATGTTTAAGAACTTTGTGTAAAAATTACTCAAATTAATCAGAATGTCTTGTTATTGGTCCAAAATTTAACTGGATTGGAATTAGAAAGAAATGTTAGATGCATTGGATCCATTATCCCATTTAGGATGTTATCAACAAAAATTAACAAAGGCACATGTCTTATGTAGAAGATTTGATAGGAAAGACCAATCCAGAGCACCTAGATGCAAAATTAGCATTTTGACTTGAAATGATCTAATCAAAGTTAGCTAGCCCACAATTGAATTACCACATTTAATGATACTCTAGCCAAAATTGACACTTTTATATGTCAGTTTAAAATATTTTAATGTTATTTAGTGTTTTTAGGCCAAATTGTGTATTTTAAGTGGAAATTGGTCAAAAGCTTGATTGGAGGTTATCAGTGGCTAGATTTAGGTGTCTACATCCCCAATTGAAAGTGTAAGTAGGATATATATTCTCTGAGGTAGGATTAATTTATAGATATAATTCATTTCCCATTGCATACATTTTGGTGAACCTGATGTGAATTTAACCCTTAAAGGTTTTTTTCACACTTATCATTTTATTATTTTTCTATATTTACAATACTAGATTGACCAAGTTGGTATAGTTATAGCCTGTGTGTATAGGTTTAAAATGTAGTTTCATAAAAATGAATATGTTATTTCTATGTAGGTCCTCATCAATTATAGGAAACTGGATTGATCAAGTTGACATAATACTCTTATTCAGTCCTAGATAGCAGACTATGTCAAATAGGTCAATTTAGTCTCTCAATCATCATTTAGAACAATAAACTATGTCATGTAGGTCAACTTAATCTTACAATCAGTATCCAAATAAAAAACTACATTGATCAGGGCAACTCAATAATCTTAATAAGATTTAGCAAATAGGGTTTTCACATAGCTAGGTCAACTTAATCGACACAATTGGTAGAACTTACAAGTAGCATTCAAGGCACTTCAACAAAAAATTTACAAACCTCATCATATTCCAACCCACCAAGGTTCCTTTCTTTCCCTTTATTTCAATTTAGTACTTCATTATAGTTTTATTTTATGTAAGTTTACAGTCTTCAAAACTATAATCCTACATCAAACTAAGCTGACCTGATCAAGTTAGTTCTATAGCTTGTCTTTTATCTGAAATACTAAGTTGACCTGGTCAACTTAGTTATTAAATACTCTTCCTTCTATATAATAGTAGTGTCCTATCGACTCTATTCTTTAATGTTTGCATACAGTGTTGTCTGAACCAACTTTGTACCATTCTTAATTTGGAAATTAACAACTACATGATAGTAATTAGTTCACACTTTCATTTTCAGTTGTTTTCCTACTTAGAGAAGCTCACATAGTCTAATTAGGTGGTTTTACAATATAACGTTTATTTACACTATTTTTCTTTTTTTGCACACACTACCAAATTACATAATTTCAAAATGCATTTAACATTTGTCTACCCAAGGCCTACCAACTTAGATTTCATCACCAAGGGGGAAGCCAACTTGGTTTTTTGGCCAAGTATAAACACATGGTTAATGTTATATATTGTCAAAGTACCCGACACCCTTATTTCTATGGGATTGTGAAGTAAGGGGGTAGGCCCCAATACCAAGCTAGTACCATTGCCAACATAGATCCCTTTTAGCCTAAATATCTTGAAACTATCCATAGATTATTTTTTAGTTCCCTATTTTCAACCAAATCCCCTATCAAATTTAAAATAACACTTTATAATAACCTAAAAACACTTAGGATGACTATTTAGTTAGTATTTACTTTTCATTTAACTTCTATCTCTTTACTCATTTATTTTTGTATTGTAAAAAATTACATTAGCTAGCATTGGTACAAGGTTTTGTGCTATGTGCCAATTGGATCATTCTCATTAATCCAATTATTTGTGTGATTTATTTCACTTTTTTCTTCAATTACATTACCAAATATTTTCATATTTTTAACACACTATCATTCTATTTGACATAGTATTTTACAAATTGTCCTTTCCCTTGCATGTAGTACTAAGTTGATTGGTCAACTTTGTAACCCTTTTACTAGTCAAGTTTTAGTACTAAGTCAACTTTGTCAACTTTGTATCTTTATGATTGTATTTTTCCCTATTTATAGTACTAAGTTGACTTGGTTGTTTTTTACTCTTCTCAGGCCCTGTCTAGTGATACTAGGTCAACTTGGTCAACTCTATACTCTTGTTATTTAATTTTCTTTGATTATATCTTTTGCTTATCTCACTTAGTTATTTGTTTCTCTTTCCTTAGAATTTTTTTCATTTACTTAAATCATCATGAATTCACATATTAGATTCTTCTTGGATATCTTGAATCAATTTAGACACTATATGGGATATTCATTTCTCCCTCTCTTTTACTCCCAAGAAAACCCTCACTCTTGGAGTACCTCTTTCCCTCCTTCATCTATGAATTGTAACATGGTTCAAATCAAAATTCAACATGAATTAGGTGGATCCGATCCTTTTTGTACTTATCAAGACAATTATCATCTTCTATATTTTCAACATAATATGGGAGAAATAGACACAAGTCTATCCAACAATCCCACTAGTAATCCACCTTCCAATAACCCTCACCCAAACACCAATTTGGGGAGTTCTCCTACAAACACCAACTTACCAATTTATATAACTCTACTTCTTGTACAAGTAATACAAAAAATGAACATAATTTAAACTTCTAACACCTCTCAAATGATTCAATTACAATGCCATTTGATCAATATGGATAATCAACCTTTGGTTCTCAATCCTCAAGCCAATCAAAATTTTATTCCTCCACCTCTTAGAGATGGCTTAGGAAATGTTATTCCTCAACCTATTATGAATAAAAAAATTCTTCAAAATATCCAAAATGAGCCTTTAGCTCCTTTCATCATGTCCATTGATATTGGTAATATATCCAACCATCAACTATGGTGGGACTAAAGACCCTATATCTTTTCTCAAAGCATTTGGCAACCTTTATAAAGAGTGGATCCAAACTGATACTTTTGCCACAACTAAACTTCTAGTTAAAACCTTTATTGGTGATGTATTGGAATGATATAACTAACTTCCCCAACATTCCATTTGGCATCTTAAGGATATAGTTAATCCTATAGTTAGCTAAGCAATCTCCCATCAAATTAGTTCATGATTTTATCAAATGATGGAAATCTCTATCCCATACGGCCAACCATAACATGATTGACAATAATTTGTCAAACTCTTTATAACTAATTTAATTCCTTCACTTCAATATAAAGCTCTTGACCAATCCAAACACCAAGACTTCCTCATGAAGCAATTTGAACCTAATACTAAATTCCTCGAAGGATCTTTTCAAACTTATACTAATGCCATCAATAAAAATGCTCCTTAAAAAAAACTAAGATTTACCAATGCCAACAATCCCCCATCTTCTCATATACCACCAAATATAAAATAAATGAAATAATTGTTACCACCCTCTACACCCTTTACTTATCCTAATAATCCTCCTAAATGGTATGATCCTAATCAATTTTGTTGGTTTCATGCCAATATTGGTCATTCCCATGAAACTTGTTGAGGGCTTACTAAATTTTTTGTATCCTACATGCTTAGTGATTACTTTAATCATAAATCCATCATCCAACTCTATCATCAATAATACAATACCACTTCTCAAAAATGACACGCTCCCAAAGCTTCTTCTAATAACCAAAAATATTTTCTCACATATAATAATCAACAACATACTAAGGATGTTTGTGCTATTGATTTTGACTATGAACAATGTTACAATAATTATCAATACATTAACATAGCTAAGGTCAATTATCATCACAAACTAGCTCATAAATATCCTATCACAAAACCTAAGAAACCATCTTTGGAGGAACATATTCTCAAAGATACTAAAACCACTCATTTAACATTGGAATCCCATGAAGAACCACCTCCTTCTTTTTAACCCCCAATAATTTCCATTCCTTCAAAATCTACCTTGCCTTCTAAACCTTGTACTGGTTCAACTGTCTCGAAGAAATTAACTCCATCTCTTACAAGATTCCTCTTATGGAGTTAGTTCATCTTTCCCTTATCATCACAAGTTCCTCATGCAACAATTATAAGAAATTAAAGATCCATCTTCTATAGATGAATAACATCCTCTATTGAGCCTCAATCTACCAATGCACATACCATTGAATCCATTTGTCTTTATTCCAAGCCTTTTATTGAATTTATTGAAGAGGACATGATTAATGATTAGATATTTTTTTACGCCAATGATCCACCAATATTCATTAAAATATCCATTAATACTACCTTTATTCATAAAGTCTTAGTTGATGAAGGGTCTGGTATTAATGTGACATCTTTGTGGCTCATCCAACAACTTGGCTATAATAAGGATCATCTCAAGCAAACCTACCTTACCTATCATGGATTTGATAAAACTAATCAAAAGCCACTTGGTTATATTTGGATTCCTCTAACAATTGGACCTAAGACCGTTAGAACTAAACTTAAGGTCCTTGATTTGCCCTTATATTATAACATACTCCTTTATCACCTTTAGAATCATAAAATGAGGGCCATCACCTCTTCCAATAGCCAATGTATCAGATTCTTATATAATGGAAAATAGTATAAGCATGAAGCTAATCCTAACCCTTGGAGTATTCAACTTCCTCATCTAAAATCTCAATATCACATCCCTACAATTCCTACCATCAATAGTGTTCCCTTGTCTGAATTTATAAACATCAATCTAGACTTACGGGTCACTCTCGATGATTCTAATGATGATGAACCTAATGACTTAAAACATACTTGTAACACTACTAAGTTACCTCCCTATATATCAGATTGGCTTCCTCCTTTATTATCTCATGATCATACTATTCCTCTCATGGATGAGATCACCGATTTTCCCTTTCATGCAATACTTAGGAACCTTCTTACCTAGAAGACACCTTCACATGTAATTACTATATAGTGGAAAAATTATTCCAATATCCTCTAATCATGTCTCCACACAAATTAAATGATCTTATAATTTCACCTTCTGAATCTCAAGCATGTACCATTTCTCCAATCTATGATGATAATTACATTATTACCCAAGTTTAATCTCAAGACTTGGATGTTCAACATTATTAGAAGACTTTAGCTCAAATACATGATTTTAACCAAGATGTTCACACCATTTCCATGAATTTTGAATTAACTCTTGAAGGTCATGTACCTCCTATTAATTATCCACTTATTAATACTCCTTGGGTGGTAGAACAAATCTTACCTTCTGAACATCTAAAAATTCTTGCATCTTCTATACCACTTACAGATCCCATCATTACATTTGATTCTTTCCCAATCAAAGAAATTAATGACATATCAATCCCATTTGATCAATCTACTCCTACTCCTGAGATTGCATTAGATTCCAAGGCTGCAGATGTCTATCATATACATTTTGAATATCATGGCCATGATAATCAAATTCTTGATCTCAAAGTAGATATTGAGTATTATGGTCCTCTTCCCACTTTTCCTAGTGATGAAGCTATTATTGAATTACTTCATGTTTGAGAACCTCAACTTCATCAACAACATCACAAACTTGGCAATTTCAAAAACAAAACCCCTTGTTTTAATAACTTTATCACTAGCATCGACCCAAAATCTAATCCAAATTATTATTTACTAAATGCACCATACCAATTACAAGATGGAAATGCTATGCTTATCGAACAAATTAATTGCATTGAATATGGTAATCCATCATGCTCTTGACCTATTATAGTTTCTTATGAACTCACACCGACTAAACATGGAAACTTCAATTTATTTTTAGATAAATATTGTGATATCTTTACTTGGTCCTATGAGGACATGTTTGGTATTGACCCTAGAATTATGGTGCTCAAGATCATCACTTATCTTGATGTCAAACCTAAGCACCAAAAGCAAAAAAAAATTCAACCCAAAGTTTCCACCTTATGTCACAAAGAAATTATCAAACTTATTGATACTAAGTTTATCAAACCACTGGACTATTCAAAATGGGTTTCTAGCATAGTCCTTGTTAAAAAAAAAATCACTATAGTCATTCACATTTGCATTGATTTTCATAATCTTAATCTTTATTATCCCAAGGAAAATTTTCATCTACCTTCAATAGATGCCATTGTCAATTCCATAGCTTGTTATTTAATGTTGTCTCTTATGGATGGTTTCTTAGGTTATAACCAAATTCACATTGCCCATGAAGACTAACATAAGACAAATTTCACCACAGAATGGGGCACCTATTTCTATGTTAAAATTCCCTTCAGTCTCAAAAATGTCAGAGCTACTTATCAATTAGCCATGACCCATATGTTTCATGATATTATTCACAAACTTGTAGAAACCTATGTGGATGACCTCACTACTAAGTTTAAATGTTGTAAGAGTCACCTTTTTTATCTTTCCATCATATATAACCATCTTCTTAAATACAAAGTTAGACTAAATCCTTACAAATGTGATTTTGGTGTTACATCCAAAAAACTATTAGGATTCTTAGTTTCTCTCCATGGCATTGATGTTGACCCTACCAATATTAATGTTATCATCAACATTCCCATCCCTCAATCCATTCCAAACATTCACACTTATCTTAGCAAACTTGGGGTAATTAGATGATTCATCCATGAAATGGCTTATCATATCCACTCCATCAATTCTCTTCTGAAGAAAGGTAATGCTCTAGATTGGATAAATCCATGCCAAAAAGCATTTGATAATATGAAATAAGCATTGCTTCACCCACCTACCCTTCATCCCCTTCAAATAATCAACCTTTTATATACTTCTTCCACACTCGTATCAATTGGGGCAATGCTTTCCCAACAAGATCATTAGAAGAGAGTATGCCATCTATTATATCAAATGAGGCCTCATTGATTATGAAAAATGTTACATAAAATTCAAACATGATTACCTCACCATATATTTTATGGTTGAAAACATTTAACATTATATGCTTTATCAAACCACTTACGTCATCATCCATTTTGATCCTCTTCATCACTTCTTATCCAAAACCTTTCTTCTTGGAGATAGAATTGGCAAATGGATGGTCCTTCTAATGGAATTTGATCTCTAAATTATTACTCAAAAAGTTGTCAAAAGACAAATCATCACTGATCAACTTGCCATAGCTCTTGTTCCCGCCATTGATCACCTTCAAAATAATCTTCTCACTAAAAATATCCTCTATATTTAAGGTCTCAACCAAGCCATATCCATTAAATATTACTTACATAACTTCACTACTAATATTTAATCAACTAATCTTGATGAAACTTCTATCCTCTCGAATATTAATAAACCAAAATTAGTTATCAAATAACTTCCTAAAATTAATGTTTATTTACACAAGGATACTTGGACCCTTCACTTTAAAGGTGCTAAGTTCCTTCAAGGAGCTGGGGTAGGTTATATTCTTATGCACCCTTTTGAAAGAATAATCCCTTTAGATGTTCACTTACATTTGATATCACTAACAACATGGTAGAGTATGAAGCTTTAATATTAACCATGAGAGCTTCTCTTGATTTAGATATATAATACCTACATGCTCTATGTGATTCTAAACTCATTTATAGCTAGGTCAATGGTGATTACCAATGCAAAATCAAAAATCTCATTTATTATCATCAAATTACAACTATTCTTACCAAATATTTTATTTCTTTCACCATTGAGCCTATCCCTCAAGATCAAAATTCTATTCTTGATTCCATTGCTTCTTCAACATCTCTTTTTCATCTACACCAAGTTCTTATCTATCCCACTTTTCTTATACAAATAATAAATATCCATCTTATATTCAACCACAAGATTCACTTATCCACCACATTGAGGTCATAACCATTCAACAAATCCCATGGTATAAAGACATCATTCAATTTTTGGAACACCAAAATTATCCCCCTAACCTAGAGTCCTGTGAAAAGACTTGAATTCAAAAATAAGATTATGTATTTCAAACATCCTAAACCATTTTAATGTTGAAGGTGCCTTTATATACTATGATATGAAAGATGAGGTTCCTCCTCTTCTTTAATAATCACATAGCAGCATTTTTAGTGGCCACTGTAGTGGACATGCTACAACACACAAATGTTTATGTATGAGATATTCTAGCCCACCCTTGAAAAGGATGCCATAAAATTTGCTAAAAAGTGTACTCCTTGTTAGCTTCATGATTATTTAATTTATTAACATCTATTATAGATTTAAACCTAAAATTTACCTTCCCATTATCCATGTGGGGATTAAATCTCATAGGTAAAATACCTCCCTCTCAAGATGGGCATGTATTTATAATCACAACCATAAAATATTTTACTAAATGGGTTGAGGCTATGACCCTTGTTAACATCACCAGTACCACCATCTCCAAATCCATTCTTAATCAAATCATTTGATGCTTTCATGTCCCTCATACTATCATTTTAGACAATGGTGATAATTTCAAAAACAAAGATGTCAAACAACTCTGCGCTAAATTTAAAATCAATCAAAAATTATCCACACCCTATCATCCACAATGTAATGTCCAAGTCGAAGCCATCTAAAAAATTCTTAATAAAATTTTCCAAAAGATAATTCATGAAATCCATATGGATTGGCACTTTCATCTCTATCTTTCTCTTTGGGTATATCACACTAGCATACGCACTACCACTGGGGCAATGTCATTGTCTCTAGTCTATGGTTCTAAATCAATCCTTCCATTAGAATTTGAAATTCCCTCTCTCCATATATCTCTTCATGGCACAATACCTAATGAATAATTACATGAATTCTGTGTTCATGCTCTTGATCTCATTGATAGACACTATCTTTTTGCTTTGCAACATAATTGGTAATACAAGGCTCGTATTTCCAAATAACATAAAAAACAAGTTAAAATTTGCACATTTAATGTTGGTGATATTGTCTTTAAATTAGATGAAACTCATGACAAATAAGGTAAATATGCCCAAAAATGGTGGGTCCCCTATTTAGTCAAAGACATTCTTGGTCCAAATACCTATCACCTTCAAACTAATGAAGGTCATATTTTTAAAGAGACCACCAACGTGAAACTCCTCAAGAACTATTTTGCATAATCCTTCCCTTATTTTCATACTTTTTATATTCTCTCTGATACTTACATGGGACACACCCTCTTCAACAATTCTCTCTTTTCAGAAACCTTAGTCCTTCCTTTTGGTATTTTGGTTTCCCCTTTTTCTCATGAGTTGTATTGTAAAACCATAGATAGGATGCAATCTTCCTCATGATTTATTTTCCTTCTCTTTGTTTTCATACCTTTTACAAACTGTTTTGCACCCTTTGGGTTTATATTTTGTGAGTTATAGTGTAAGACCATGGATAGAACCTAGCCTTCCTCATAAATACCAACTTTTTCTTATCCCATTTTTCACATGCTTTGCACAACCCCTTAGGTTTCTCTTTTATGAGTTGCAATTTAATACCATGGATAAGAGCTGGCCTTCCTCATAAAATCACCATATTTTCATTCCTTATCTATAATTTGTTTTACAATGGTTATGAGTTTTTTATCCTTGTTCACAACTTTAGATTTTATTTATTTTTAATAGATGAAATTTACATAACAAATTATGTTATCATGTTTTCCTACATTTCCCTCATTATTATGATATGGGATCACATTTTCCTATCATTGTATCCTTTTTTCTCCCTTTATCACTTTTTTGGTGATTTGAATTAATTCAAATTGTTTCATGTTTCATTTCTCTTGCCTTCCTTTCCTTTCACTCCATATTGGATAAAACAAGGTTGAAGTCAAGATAACACTTTTATTTCACCTAAATTTATGAGACTCTTAGAAACCATGCTCTCTAAGTTCTCTCTCTTTACAACCAAGTCCCTAGTATTTAAATTAAAGTCATCTTTATCACCCATGTTTGGTTTTCCAAATTTTTATGGAGGAGGAATAGAGAAATCCATCAAGAAAGTTAAAATCCAAATCATTTGAAATAAAAGGCAATGATATATAAAAAGAAACATACAAATCTCAAAAGTCAAAATCATACCAAAAGATGTGATTACAAGAACATCTCCTATCTCTAATTGAAGCTCAAACTTCACAATTGGCCTAACACTAGAGCCAAGGTCTATTGGGGTGAAATATGATAGTTGATTGAAATAGGAGGCTTCAAAAAACTCTATGGTGATACCTACTTTATCATGTAAGTACCCAATCTTTATAGTAAACTGATGACTATTTAAGCGGTCTTGAGGAATGGGGAACACATTTTAAAAAGGTATGTCCATTTTACCTTTCATTTATATAGACTTCATGGAATGATATACATACTTAATTTGTTGGCCTAAGACTAGTGTGACTAATAGAAGTTCTTTGGAGTCCTTAAGGTTGACGTTCCTCTTGTTTTGACAAACCTAATTTAAGTGTCTTGGCTTCAATAAAGAGTTACTCTATCTTGGTTTTTCCTTCATTCTCCCCTTCACCCATTTCATTTCCTCCCTTGATAGGCACGTGTGATTCTAAAAATGTTTTCCCTTCTTCTATACTTCCTTTTTCTTCACATCTTAAAAACATGCTAGCACCTCTTTGTTATAGTTTTATTTATCCTTAGAGCAAAACAACATATTTGAGCAACTATGGATTACTTTCTTTACACCATGACTCTACATTTCTAGATGTGCCTTGCCTTATTTTTACCACTTTTCATTATTTTACTACCCTTTTCATGGACACTTGAGTCCATTTCTACTTTCATGTATTTTTTCCATTATTGAGTGAGGTTGGCTTGTTAATTCTCACTCATCAATATTATTTTCCCTTTTATGCACTTTTTTTCATTAATGATTGAGTAAGGATTTTTACTTCTCAATCATCAATTTTGTTTTACCATTTTTTCTTGCTTATATTTTTTTAAGGATTTTTATTGCTTCCACATTGATGTTTGATTACCATTTTTTTGACATTTATCCTTGGTTTGACTTGGTGAGTTTTCCTTTCTTACTTAAGGTTTACCTATTTGATTTTTTTGGTACTTATTAGCCTTGGATTTTTGGTTACCTAATTTACTCTAAATTTTGACTTGATCATTTGGTTTAACATAGCACATATCACTCTAGCTTACCAAATTTCTAAGTACATCCCATCCACATAACACTAGTTATCTTGATTTCCTATGTTTGTTTATTTTTACTCTTTAGTTTTATATTCTTGGGTTTGTCAAAATTAGTCTCTGCACCCTCCATATTCAAAACTATAAACATAGTAGACAACCATCTAGCGATAAAGGTAAGTCAAGGTAGGCATTAATTTTATTTTTAGTTATTTCCATTTCAATCATTTAATTTTAATTATTTTTACTATAAAATACTTCAAAAAAATTTAGCCTCAATGTTGTGTGTTACTATGTTCTTTCTCAAAGCACCATCCCCTATTGCACCTGAGTGACACATGATGAGATTCAAGTGGGGCATATTTATACACTTAATAAATTTAAACTTTATCAAATACTGATACTTTATATATTATATGAACCTGTCAAGTCTCAATATCTTTGAGTTCATTCCTTAATGGGTGTATTGAGAAAGGGGTGGGTAGACCATTGGTGCTTTACAGGATTTTTATCCCTTTTTCCACTTGTTATCTACACAATTATCTCCTAAAAACAATTCTCCTAAGCTTTGCCTCCTATTTTCACACTCCTCTAGTCATTTTCCACCTTCATTAAGCCTTTCCCTAACTTATATCCCTTTTTGATAGTTTACATGACTATGTCATCCACATCAACCTGGTTTTATTATTGACAAAACTTATTAGGGTCTAGGTTGGCCCCTGGTTGACCTAGTTCATGACCTAGTAATGTTTTGTCAATTATGATATTAGGTTGACTGGGTCGACCTTATCAACCAAAATTTTTGGAAGGGTTTAGGGTTAGATCATTTTATATAAACACATCCATTTTTCCATTCTTAAAGATTAGATAAGATTTATTATTCATTTTTGTTTCTTTACAATCTACTCTTATACCATTCTACTTGAGGAGTCTTAACTTAGGGTTTCTACTTGGAGAAGAATCTAGTCTTGTGGAGAAGTTTTGGATGCTTTGGCCTTTCTTAGTGATCCTTAAAAACCACAATAACCTCTTGCAAAGCACCTTTGGTTAAGGGAAATATTGAGTCTCAATGGGTTAATCTTCCAAGTAAGTATCTCTAACTTTACTCCTCTCTTTAGTAGATAGAAGTAACATAAGTAATGGATTTTGAATAATATTATCTCTCTCCATACACTAGGTTTTTACCTATACATATCTTAATTAGGATTCTCTTATGCATGTTTAATTTTATTATATACTAATCCCCCCACTTTGTGTCACAATATTTGGTGAGCACTAGATTAGACTTTTGCTTTACTTGTTGTTAGTTTAGTGAATATAAAAATATAGGACCTAGTTAGGGTTATTGCATAGTTTTGCTTAGTTAGAGGCTTTGGAACCCTCCTTTGTAATATTATTATGGTAAGAGATCCATTTATTAGGTCTAGTGGATCCATATTAGTCATGACCCTAATTATATAATGTATCCCTAATCAGAAGTGTAAGTAGGATCTATCTTTTCCAACCTAGGATTGATTTATAGATCTAATGCATTTTTCATTTCATATAGATCAATATGGTCTCCATTAGTGTAGATGGAGGGTGATGACAAGTCATTTACCTTGTTATAGTTCTCAATTAGTGAATGGGTATGATTGATGAGATCCTACTACCATAACATGTTGGCTGAGATGTTATGAAACTCCATGTAGAGGAGGAGGTACCAAAAATATAAATATGTATTTGATGGATGGAGAAGAACAAATATGACCTAAGGTTCTATGGAAGAAGAAGCATGGTATTGAATCTTTCAAAGACTTAGATATTCATTGATTGAATTTTTTAGTGGTTTTAGCATAGTAGAAGTGAGTATCTAGGAGGGTTATGGTGTAGCTGATGTGAGTAGCCATGTGGACTGATGTATGGATTAACTTCACACATGAATTGGTTTAACATGTGGTAGAGTAGGATGTAGTTTGTTTGAGGCCTTAAAAACTCATTAGGTGAAGTGATGCATTGAGTAGTGTGATGACTTCCAAAGAAATATAGATGGGTACCATGTTGGTCATGGTGGGTAGTAGTTTGTTACTTGTAGAAGTCAGGTGTTGACTTTTATGGGTTCTTCTCTCTAGTTGTAGACTATTGTCGATAGTATGGTGAGCACTTGTTACTATTCATGGTTGAGTAGATGGATGTGAAAACATCATTCTTACATGGTGATCTCATGATGAGATGGAGTAGCCATTGGGATATGAAGATAAGGCAAAGAGTTACTGGTTTGAAAAATTAAATATTGTATGAATTCTAATAGGCATGCACCATAAAACTAAATGTGATACTTGTTCTTGTCTACACATAGTCCAACACCATTAATGTGCATTTACAAGTGCCTCATAGGATAATAAACATGTTTTAAGGAAGAATTTGACTTTTTAAAAGTCATTATAGGTAGAGAGGATCAATTTGAAGACTTTAAGGAGGACTATAATTGTTTTTGAATCAACATACCATGCACACTACTCATATCTCACTCTCACTACCCTGTGTCACACCTATATATGCACCCATAGGTCTCCATAGAGATCTAAGAAGATTTAATAGAGAGGTTGAAACTTTTTTGGACCTTACTTAAGGTCTTGAAGTGATAAGGGTGACATGACAATCTTTTGAAGCATGGAGTGGTAAATAGTCTTGAGAATCATGCTCACAAGAATGATAAAATAACTTCCAGGACACATTACCTTAATCCTTCCAAAATAGAGTCTTGTTCATACTTGGTGCCATCATATGGTAGTGTTACATGAGATTTAGATAGATCTAAATTGATGTAGGGGCATCTTGCTTAGTTTTAATTTTGGTTTATTTTTGGTGTCTAGGTGTCTTAGAATCCTTCTAGGGTCTCATTTTGATGTTTTAGAGGTTTTAAATTGCTTGAAACATTTAAAAATATATTCTTATTAAAATCATTATTTAAATATTTGAATATTTGAGGAAGTTTTTGGATGTTCTTGGTATAATTAATGTTGTCTAATGTTAGTGTTGAGTCTATAGGGGTTGATAGAAAACATAAAATAGGTGGTTAAGTGCATTAAGTAATAATGCCTTTGTAATCTTGAATGAGGTAGTTTAAATAATGACTTAGAGACTTATAATAAGTAGTTAGGGTAGCTATTTGTGTTTAAAATCTTGTCATTTTGGATTTTCAATCAGTATTGATAATGCATTCATCAATGTAAAGGGGCTTTAATCCCAAGAAAATAAGGAAAAATCTTACATCTTTAAGGAAAGATTGTGCACCTCTTTTCTATGTATTACAAAGGAGAACTAAGTTTTTGATTGTTTAAGGAGAAAAGACTTGATAGTGTTATGACTTGATGCTCCATCATGGTATGGGTATGCTTGCATATGCTTTATAGATATGTCTTAAAACTGAGTTGTGTGAAACTCTAAGATTATGGTTATTGTGAATGAAAAGTTGTAGATTATGTCAAGATCCTGCATTCTCACATTTCATGAAGATTGAGTGGCACAAGTGTAAAAAAATAATCCATAGACTATATATTGATTGATTAATTGGTAAGTTTTTTTTTTTTAATCCTTAAGGAGATAGGTTGATTTAATATAGATATCATATAGAGCACTATTTCACAAGATTGTAGACTAATGTATTTTACACATAGTGATAAGTAAGAGTGACAAAAGCATATGAAATTGGCATCATTAGGATTATCTAATTCCATATATAATTCATTCATCTATCATGTAGGTGGATTTAATTTTTTTTGGAAACCTAAATACTCATAAAGAACTATTTCAAGAAACACAGACATATGGCTGAGAGCTCAGAGCAATGTAGAATGGGATCAAAACTTGAACAGTGGGTGAGTAACTATTTTCAAATGCATGGATTATGTGTATGGTCATTAGGTAGAGTTTAATAAACTATCATAGACATTTTTAAGTGGATTGAACAAGTGATAAAGTGAAATAATTCTCCCTTGAGTATAAACCTGGAATAGTCAAGAAATTGAGGGCCAGTAAAGAGAATACATGGGGCATCATTGTCAGTATGGTAAGTAATACTTGTTAAAAATTTAATATTGGGATATTTCATACCCCCCCTAAACATGTGTAGAAGCTAGAAATTTTATGTTGGGATTCAAAAGTGTTAAGACAATAGTACATAGTTTGTAATTATAACTATTTTCTCAGCTAAACACAGAACATCATTAATAGGTGAAATAGAGGTGGTTTTGTATGTTGCTATCAAATGAAATATTTGAATATAGGGTGTAAATGTATCCATAAATAATTAATTGCACCTAATTAGTGTTAAGTGAGCAAATAGACTCGAAAGAAATATTTACAAAGCCTATAGGTTGTGACTATGCTAAAAGTGAGGTAAATAAGGTTATAAAAGAATGTGAATAGAGGTAACATGGGGATTTTATAAGGTTGATAAAAATTTTAATAGATAAGCATAGACTTGAATGAGAGTAAAATACTTTCAATAAGATACTTGTAGACATATGTTTCATGAATGTGCATGCTCAGAATGATAAGGACCTATTTGAAAATGTGAATAGAAACATAAGTAAGTTAATTGTGCATATAATCTACATCATTTTGGTATCAAATCAAGTAAAAGTTCCTAGTGGATTATGAAAAATATTAACGTCATGTGTTTTGAAGTGAATTATAGGACAAGAAACCAAGAATAGTGTTTGAAAGAGAGAGTTAGCAGGGATCAAGAAGATTTGGTCAAAAATATGGTAGACCAAGTGACACAGATGATTGCCCCATTGGTCATGAGGATGGAGGTTATTGAGGATACTCTCAAAGAGAGATTAAAAAGAGCAGTAATAGAGATAAAATAATAAAATATCAGTTAGCAAGGTCAAGTAGCACCTTTACATCCAAGAACAAATGAGAGAGAAAATGGAGAGGTAGTTCAAGAAAGACCAAAAATGCAAGTAATAATAGTTCAAGAAAGCATGGGAGTACATCACCATGCATGACATATTAGATAATTTGCAAAAGGTAGACCAAGAAGAGATGAAGGTCATATGAGAAGTGGACTAAGACAACATTTTCAAGGACAATGTTGGCATTGCCATAGAGAGGGACATAAAGCAATAGAGTGTCCATTCAATATTGACAAAAGTATACAATATCAAAATGCAAGAGAATTGAATGAGGAAATAAGGCAAGAAAAAAATGATTCTTTACTCATGAGAAGAATATTATTGTAGTAGAGGAAGCAAGTCAAAGAGGCATCTCAAAAAAGAAGCATATTTAAAAGTAGATGCAAAGCAAAAGGTAAGGTTTGTGATTTAGTGATTGATGGAGGAAGCACTAATAACATTGTGTATTTAAATATGGTGCATAAATTGGGCTTGAACACGATGCCACATCCACAACCATACAAGGTTGTATGGGTTCAAAAGGGACATCAAATCCTGGTAAGTGATCAAATTTGTATTGAATTCCATATAAGAGGATATAGAGATAAAGTATTGTGTGATATTATGCCCATACATGTTTGTCATTTACTATTAAGAATATCATGGAAATTTAATAGGTAAGTTATTCATGATGGTCAAGTTAATACATATGCCATCAAGAAACAAAGCCCATTGAAGGGTGAATAAGAAAGAAAAGATGAGATAATAATGATGATGGAAACAAAGCAGTATTGGAGCAAAGCCATGGAAAGTTTGGGTTTGGTCAAGGCACCAAAGAGAGAAGAAAAGATAAGATGTATTGATATGGTTAGTATAAAGAGTTGTGAGTCCAAAAATATGGACATAATAGAGGATGAAAAAAAATGTAAGTTGACAACAAAAGTCATCAAGAGGCAACAAGAAAGTGGTCCTCAAAAAGGAGAAGGCATAACACCTCTGAGAGTACTCAAGAAAGAAAGAAACCAAAATAAGAAGGGTAGTCAATCATATGAAAGAAATGACAACATGATAGTAATATAAATTGTAGTTGAGAAGGATAAGAAGTGGCTTGGGAATGACACCAAATAAGATAAGAAGTTGGACATTGAAGTGTCTAAGGAGGTAGCCAAAGAGAGAGCCATGAAGGCTCTAATTTTTATTTATAATATGTTGTTTTGTGATCTAAGTGTAGGTAAGGAACAAGTAGCCATTACACAATATTGGGAATTGAAGAAGAAGAAGATAGATGTTCAGGTTCAACAAGATGAAACTCATCCCATTCAAGAAATATCTTGCCAAAGGATGTAGATTAAAGGAAAAAAACCAAGTTCCATAGTGAAAAACAAAGTAAAAGAGAAAAGTTTGGAACAAGTAAAGGATAAAGACAATGTAGAGATAGAATAATAAGTACAAAAGTGGTTGCAGCAATAATAGAGTCAAGAAAGTCAAGATGGAGACAAGAAAGTATAACTGAAGCAATCTCTTAATGCATATGAGAGCCATTATGACATACAAGTTGAAGAGATGTAGTCCAAAAATGTAGATATCATCCAATCACAATCAGAGTATGAGTTACATGAGAGATTTGAGGTCAAAGTAGTGGAGGCTACAAGACTGGTTAAAAAAATGAAAGATCAGAAACCTTTGAGAGATTAGAAGATGATAAGGAAAATCAAGCAAGTCACATTGAGCTTGTATCTCAATTTATTCTACCCTTGGTAGTATGATGCATGGGCATCTTGTTTAGTTTCAATTTTGGTTTGTTTTTGGTGTCTAGGTGTCTTATAATTCTTCTAGGGTCTCATTTTGGTGATTTAGAGGTGTTAAATTGCTTGAAACATTCAAAAAGATATTTCCTATCAAAAGCATTATTTAAATATTTGAATATTTGAGGAAGTTTTTGGATGTTCTTAGCCTAAGTAATGTTGTATAATGTTAGTTTTGAGTATATAGGGATTGATACAAAACATAAAATAGGTGGTTAAGTACATTAATTGATAATGCCTTTGTAATCCTGAATGAGACAGTTTCAAGAATGATGTAGAGACTTGAAATAAGTAGTTAGGGTAGTTATTTGTGTTTAAAAGCTTGTCATTTTGTATTTTCAATTAGTCTTGATAATGCATTCATAAATTTAAAGGGGATTTAGTCCCAATAAAAGAAGGATAAATCTTACATCTTTATGGAAAAATTGTGCACCCTCTTTTCTGTGTATTATAATAGAGAAGAATTGAGTTTTTAATTATTCAAGGAGAAAAGACTTGATAGTGTTGTGACTTGATGATCCATCATGGTATGGATATGTTTGCATATGATTTCTTGATATGTCTTAAAACTGAGTTATGTGAAACTCCAAGATTATGGTTGTTGTGAATGAAAAGTTGTAGATTGTGTCAAGATCCTACATTCTCACATTGCATGAAGATTGAGTGGCACAAGTGTAAAACAAGAATCCATGTACTATTGATTGATTGAGTAATTGGTAGGTTTTTTAATTTTTTATCCTTAAGGAGATAGGTTGCTTGAATATAGATATCATATAGAGTGTTATTTCACAAGACTGTAGACTATTGTGTTTTACACATAATCACGAGTAAGAATGACAAAAGCATATGAGATTGGTATCATTAGGATTATCTGATGCTTCCATAAGATATATTGAAGTATAAATTCATTCATATATCATGTAGGTGGATTTAAGTTATTTGGAAACCTAAACACTCTTAAAGAAATATTTCAAGAAACATAGACTTATGATTGAGAGCTCAGAGCAATATAGAATCGGATCAAAAATTGAACAATGGGTGAGTAACTATTTTCAAATATGTGGATAGGGCATATGGGTACTAAGTAGAGTTGAAGAAACAATCATAGATGTTTTGAAGTGGAGTGAACAAGTGATAAAGTTAAATAGTTATCCCTCAGGTCCTACAGACTTGGAATAGTCAAGAAATTGGGGGTCGATAAAGAGAATACAGGGGGCATAATTGTAAGTGTGGTAAGTAATGCTTGTTGCTAAAAATTGAATAGTGGGATATTTCATACCCCTATAATCATGTGTAGAGGCTGGTGAGTTTCTATTTGAATTCAAAAGTGTTAAGAGAGTGGTGCATAATTCTCAATTATAATTGTGTGCTTAGCTAAACCCATAATGTCTTTAATAGGTGGAATAGAGGTAGTTTTGTATGTTGATATCAAATGAAAGAGTTTAATATAATGTTTATATGTCTCCATAAATAATTCATTATGCCTAAGAAGTTTTAAGTAAGCAAATAAACCTAAAAGAAACATTTGTAAAGCCTATAGGTTGTGATTGTACCGGTAATTGGGTAAAGAAGGTTATAGAAGAATGTGATTAGAGGTAATGTGGGGATTTTTTAAGGTTGATAAAAGTTGTAATAGATAATCATAGACTTAAATGAGAGTAAAAGAAATTAAAAATTATACTTTTAGACCTATGTTTCATGACTATGCATGCTCATAATGATAAGGACTTGTTTGAAATTGTGAATAAAAATCTGAGACTGATTTTGCATGTACTATGCATAAAAAATGATTCTATCATGAATTTCACACATAGGGTTGAGGCCTTGACCAGAAGGTTTATTTGTTTGGTTAAATGAGTGTGGATCTAGAATACTTCCATTCCATACATTCCATCATTATAGAAGGTCAATATTCTCTACAGTGCTTTGAGCTTAAAGTGGCCCTATGATGTAACAAGTGCATGAGGATTGCTTAAATCATGACAAGGATGGTATCATTTTATTTGAAGGTATCCTAGAATAATCCAATGGGTATCAAATAATGATTAGTAAAATTAAGGGGCACATCACCACCTATAGGTCCCATTTTGGTCACAAAATGATACTTACAACTTAACGGTAATATAACAATTAGTTGGACCAAGCATTCAGATGTTGGAAAACCAAAAAGCATATTGGTCTGAGTTCAAAACAATATGAAGTGATTTAAAGTACATATAGGAGATATTATATTATAATATGTAGGGTATAATGCAAAAGGTCCACTTATGACCTTTCCCATTTCATAAATAATCACACAGTCTATTAGTCAGGTCTAGTTAAGTAGAAAGATGGGTTAAAGAGGCTAACATGGATGATGAATAGTTTGAAAATATTATGAATTCCTTTATTGTGATGATTCCATCCTCATGATATTCTAAAGATAGGGAAAGAGCCATCTACAAATACACCTGTAGTCTAAGTTCAAGGATCTTGCACAAAGTCAGTATTCAGGAAATCTGTCTAGGGTTTCATGAGGTTTGGAGGTGTTAGGAGTGTAACCTAACTTCAAAATTAAACATATAGGGTCTCTAAGACTTTATTGAGCTCCCCACACCTTAAAATTTCCTAAGAAGACAAGGGAAATACCCTATATTATATCTTAGATAGAGGTTACTCCTAAATATTCAATCCTGTAGGCAGAGGTAGGGAGGTGATAAAAGATGAGATATAAGTGTTAAGACATTTAAGGGGAAGTATGGAAGGTTGATATAGACATGGAGAATTATATCCAAGACCTTGAAACCAATATAAACTACACAAGGTAAGTTTAGGTATCAAAGACATAGTTGGGCCTATTAGGCCTTGACTAAGCATAAAACCCTAAAGGGATGTAGTCATCATTTCTAATACCAAGTGAACATTGCAATGCATTAGTTCATCTTCATAAGGAGAATGAGAGTGTTTATAGCTTTTATTCTATTGATAATCCCCATTGAGAGGTCAATCTTGGCTCAGACCAACTCAGGCTTACATAAAATACAATGAAGGGATTGAGAAGCCATCTTTAGAATCTTGAAACCATACAGATGCTTAGCATGGGAGCCTAAGGAATTGGGAGATGTTAAAGAGGGTCACAAACAGGGTTCTATTGGAATTTGTTATATGATTGAATGTTAGGATTGTATGAATAATCCTTAAGAGCCAAAACATTTGAAAACCCTCTAAAACCCTTGTTCATGACCTGATGTGGAAGAAGTGGAAGAAAAGGCACATAAATGGGATAGTTTGACTAAGAAATGGTCTTGTAATTTCATAAGACTCCCCATAACACCTTCCCATTATATTGAGTTGTACCCTATTTGTACAAACATGGTACAAATTAGCTTTTCTTGATAGATTTGTGTTTTTTACAAGAAAAAAAGGGTTTAAAAGGATGAGGATCACATTAAGAGAGATAATGAGACCTAATATAACTCCCAATGACCATCTCTTGCTTCAAAAAATCATACAAGTGTCTCTTCTATCACCTTCACTTCAGCTAGTCTAGAATGGCATAGTGAACAGAAAGTGATCATCAAGTGAGAAGGTGATAACTTCAATTGGGAGGCATTTTAAGGTCTATCTAATGGATATAATGGAAGGAGGACTATTGAAAAGTGTCACATAATCATTTGTATGTATTGGTTTTATAAACTAATCACACCTTGGTGCCAAGTGTGAAGGATGAGTGAAAGAAGGGTGATTATGAATACAGGCAGTGAGAACACTTGGAAAAAAGAATATTGATGATTAGGGACACATCCAATGCATATTAGAGATTATTTATAACACATCCCTATTATTTAAATGGTATCATATGCCCCTATTTTTTTGTGAAGTTCTCATGAAATTTCAAATAATGAAGGTAGTTTCAAAAAGCTAGTTGAGAGACCTCTACACCAAATTTGAGGAGTTTCATGCCCTTGAGGGACATTTTTCCAATTAAACATTGTATGGTTTGTCTCATAATTAATTATCATATATATTTAACTCATTATCTCATATTTACAAGTGTTTTTGTGACTCTTGGACTTCATTCTTCTCTCTCCTTTCTCACATTCTATAAGTACTAGCCATTTTGGCTCTTGTATAATAATTCCACACCATGTATGGTGAAGCCCTCATAGTTTGATGTTTTATTATGGTTTTTAACAATAAATTAAATCTGGTTTTAAGCTCATAAACATATTTTCTAAGTGTGCAAAGTGATGAATGGTGAGATCTAGTGATTCCATCCTTGCTTCTCCTTATCATTTCATGTCTAATGCAAGGAGTTATCATTATAATAGGTCATATAGAGTATAGTTAATGTGTTTATATCCATTAAATTGTACAAGTTTCCTTATATTAAGAACTCTAATCTCTCATCTACTTACCTTGAGTTTTCTCATGCATATCACCTCTATATTGAAATACTAATGTTAGAACATCTTAAGACTTTGAAGCTGGTTTGTAGGTCTTGTTTCTTAGTGAAAGAAGTATGATAGCATTGTGTAAATCCTTATGGTATATTAACCCATTAGAGTATATTTATTTCATGCATACTTTCACCCCTTTTCCCAAAAGTGATCAATTATCATAGGTGATAAACACTTCAATATCAAATTAGGGAGCTAGCCCTTAAACTTAGAGGTCTATTTCTACTATAGGTAAACCCACATACCTAGAAGTATTCCAATGTTGCCCAAATATGGAAGAGGATTGAACAACCTCATTTAGAGTGAAATATTTGGTGATAATAGTTCTAGCATACTTGGTAGGACCAAGGTTCAAGAGATTATAAATATTCTTGGTGTGTATTTCCTCTAATCAACTTTTGAAAGCAAGTAAGATGGCACCAATGGCAACTTTGAATGAAATATTCTAGTTTTAAGCAGCCCAGGTATCTCTTGTTGAAGTTTTTTGTTAGTCATTGTGTTTCCTTTGACCCATGAGGTTGATATGAATAGCTAAGATGAATATCCCCACTATGAACCTCCCTATCAGCCTTGTTATGAACCATGTTATACCCCTCAATAGCCCTATAAAAATGGTTATCAATCCTATGATCCATGGCAGCCCCATGGCCATCCATTTCTTTCTCCATATGGACATCATGATGTTGGACAACCCTATGAGCAAGGCTATAAATAATCCTATCAATAAGTGCCTTCTTATCAACCACAATATTACCTTTACCAACCATACCATGATTCTTATCAACCTCAAGAGGATTATTATCAACATTATAATGAAGAATTATATGATCCATTTGATTGTACACAAATATAATACAAGAAAAAATATGAATTCCTAGTACTAAAAATGGAAGCCTTTCATAATCCCTAATATCACATTCCTCCTCTTTCATCAACACCATCTTATATCAATTCTTTGTTAACACTAGTACCAAAGCTACTAGATAATGATAAATGGATCAAAACATGGGATGATGAGTTTGATGTGTTCCCTAATCATCTAATGGAAAGGTTAAGAGGTGTTGCTCAAAGTTTCATGAAGGTGTTGGATATGGTTGAAGAGGAAACTCAATGGGAGATCAAAGAGAAGTTGTACTTGGCAAAGAAATGTTCCCAATACTCACTAAATATACTAAGGATGTGGGAAGATAAACAACTTAAGAATGAACATGATGCAGTTGAAGATCCTCAAAGAGGTTATTGGCAAGGTGAAACTTCTATTGAGGTATGTGTTTTTCCTTTTAACAAACCCAAATTTTCACTTCCCCATGAGCTTACTCAAGAAGTTCTCTTTCCCAAATCCATTCACAAGCCCTTCACTAGACCTCAGACTCCATCTCCACCACATGAGCCTACCCATCAACCTCCCAACTCATCCCTTCTTGAAAAAGAGCCCATTTTGAGAGGATAAAGTTGATAATAACAAGTTCAAGCTATAACTGATCAAGAAGATGCTCCAAGTCACTATGAAGAATAAATCACCATAAGGACTCCCATTGGTGAACACAAGTACAATCCCATATTCTTGAGTGAAGAGAAAGACATTATATATTATATTGTAGATACTCAAGGTATGAAAGGAGAATTACTTGACAAGGACCTCATAACTATTGTCCATGATGAAGAAACCCTTAAACATGATAGTCATGAGGAGGAAGATCTATGGTAGAAGTTTAATTCCATAAATCAGGAGTTTGAGTAGCTGAGTGAGTCAACTTCTTCTCTAAAGAAGTGTGAATGTGATCATAATGTGATTCATGAACATCTTAAGCATGAAAAAGAATGTCCAAGTGATAAAGAACATGAAGATTAACCTCAAATCATTAGTCATGAAAGAATCAAATGAGACAAAGGCAAAAAATTTTGTCCTTGAGAAGCACTCAATAAATAATCCTATTGTTGAATCACCCTCAGATGCATTAGAGCATAAGTAAGACCATCTTGATGACCTAATACATCAAGAAGAGAAAGTTGAAGAGGTGGTGTCTCTCAAAGACAAGGAGAACAAGGATGATTCATAGTATCAAATGGAAATTTTTCAATATATTGAATAACTTTCCCAAGTTGAGGGCCAATTACATGATAAGGTAGAAGAAAAAAATTCCATGGATGATAATAACCAAGATCAGATGGAATATGCAGAGCTCTTTGATGATCTTGAAGAACTTACAGCTGAAAAGAAACTTGATCATATTGAAAACACCATAGAAAATAAGAAGGTATGATTTGTTGAACCACAATCAAAGGTTGTATTTGAGGAGTCTTATTAGAAATTTGAGGTTTTTGAAATTCAATAGGAGTTCATCTCCATAGTCAATCTAGTTGTAATTGCCTTGGTTTCATTGAACATCTTGCCAAAGAGATTGACAAACACCATGAATAAGATGGCAACATTAATGCCAAGGGTCAAAAGGAAACATGCCTCATTAATTCCTTAATTTAATTGAGAAAAAATGGTTTCAAACTTCCCCTTTGACCCAGGAGGAAGAATTTCTTTTAGGTCAGTTTGTTTGGGTTTGTGCGTGTGTCCCATAAGTTCTCATGAAGCACAAGTGTGTGGTGTGTTGTTTTATGTATTTTTCTCATTTTTTCTTGTGTTTTTGTCTATTTAAAATTTAAATTAAATTTAATACCTATGCATATGTGACTCCATATCCTTATGGATAGGATAAGGCTACTGTTCTTGGGCATAACAACCATACCACCCATGGAAATTGCCAAGAATGTTGACTATTTTCACCATAAATCAAAATAAGTCAACCCCATATAGTAAAAAACTTGATATATAGGTATATAAATGAATTATAGGGTGTATCATGGTAATTTTTATGTCATTTGGTATGCCATTAACCTAGGTCATAGTCAAATTCTATTCCTAAGTCATTTCATGTCACATAGGGTCACTTTAGAGTCATTAGTGAAGGTTGTACAGTTTTCTCAAGTTGAAAAGTGTATCAAACTATTCCTAAATGTGTATGATGTCATATAATTGTTAGTAATGTTAGTCCCTAATTGAAACTTGTAGGTATATATTGAAATAAGAAGAAAAGTGGTAGTTTAGGCAATGTTGGATGTTGTATAGCTTCTACAAAAGTGTGGCACATGTTTCAAGCTTTTGGAATGACTTTTAAACTTATATAAACTCATTTCACATTTTTTTTTATTTTTAAGTAAAAAAAATGGTCCAAAACCATTGTTAATCTTCATTACTCTTCTTGGCATGTAAAACTGGTCAACAAGTTTTCTCTTGGTATGGTCAATAGGAGAGGTTTCAGGCCAAATTATTTTACGGGGTGTTAGTAAAATTGGTTTTCTTAAAATATATGGTCATATTTTAGGGATTGGTGTTGTATGCTTTATGAACCATCTTTTATAAGTTGACTATCTCATTTTACTTACTAATCCCCACACCCTATAGGTTTTCTTCTTTTTTGAGCTAGTCTATACAATCCAATTAATGAAATTGATTCTAAATGATGTGGACTTCATTATTTAATGGTTTTCATATTTGGTTTCATGTTTAGAGGTGAGTTAATGAGCTCAAACTTCTCAAGTTGTAGGTTGAGATCTCCATATCTAGTTGTAAGCATGTTCATCAAATGTAGGGGTTTTCATTGCCTGTAGTGGTTTCAAGAAAATACATATTAATGTTTCATGTTTCACATAAGTCAAATAAATCACCATATTAATTACAAGGATCAATTTAAAAAAAGTTTCACATGGTGGTCACAATCAAAGAACATGGCACACAATCAATTTTGCTACAAGTGTTCACTCATTGTTAGGTGAATGAATGTCCTAAACATATTCATGGAGATGTAATTAAGAGTTTAAAGAGGCATTGAACACATCCTTATAATATGAGAAATCAATATAAGCTCTCCAAAGGGCATATAATTGATTGTGGCACTTGTTCTTCTCTACACACAGTCCTACACCATTAATGTGCATCTACATGTGCCTCATAGGAGAATAAACACATTGAAAGGAAGCATTTGAATTGTTTAAATTCCTTATAGGTAGAGAGGATAAATTTGAAGACTTTTAGGAGGACTAGGATTGGTTTTTTAATAAACATACCATGCATACTGCTCATATCTCACTCTCACTACCCTGTGTCACCTTGTCTATGCACTTACAGGTCTCCACAAAGATCTAAGAAGATTGAATATAGAGGTTAAAACTTTTTTAGACCTTAATTAAGGTATATAAGTGTTAAGGGTGACATGAAAATCTTTGTGAAGCATGGAGAGGCAAATAGTCTTGAGAATAATATTCACAAGTTTGATAAAATGACTTCAAGGACACATTACCTTAAACCCTCCAAAATAGAGTCTTGTTCATACTTGGTGACATCATATGGTAGTGTGACATGAGATTTATACAGATCCAAATGATTTTATCATGAAGTTCACTTATAGGGGTGAGTCCTTGACCAATTTTTTTGGTTATTTGGTCAAGATTGTGGTATTAGAAGACTTATGGTCCATACATTCCTTCATTGTAGAAGGTTAGTATTCTCTATAGTGCTTTGAGATTAAAGTGTCCCTGTGATGCAACAAGTGCATGAGGGTTTCATAACTCATGACAAGTGTGGTCTCATTTTATTTTAAGGTATCATAAAAGACTCCAATGGGGATCAAAGTATGAATAGTCAAATTGAGGGGCACATCACCACCTACAGGTCCCCTTTTGGTCATAAAATGATACATACAACTTGACTATAGTATAAAAATTAGGTGGAGTAAGAATTTGGATGTTGGAAAACCCCAAAACAAATTATTCTAAGTTTAAACCAATATGAAGTGATATCAAGGACTCAAATGATATTTTAGAATAGAAGATGCAGGGTCTAATGTAAAATGTCCACCTACAGGCTTGCCCATTTCTTGAGTAATAATATAGTGTGTCAATCAGGTCTATTTAAGTAGAGATATGGGTTGAAGAGGCTAACATGGATGATGAGGAGCTTCAAAATGTTGTGAATGCATTGATTGTGATGATTCCATCCTCATGAGATTCTCAATATAGGGTAAGATTCATCTTCAAATTCACCTACAATCTATGTCCAAGGATCTTACACACAATCAGTATTCAGGAAGTCTATCTTCGGTTTCATGAGGTTTAGAGGTGTTAGGAATGTAACCTAGCCTTGAAATTCAACACAAATGGTATATAATAATTGATTGATCTCCCCATACCTTCAAATTTCAAAAGTAGATAGGATAGAAACCCTATGTTTTATCTCAAATAGAGGATACTCATAGGCAGTCAAGTCTATAGGAAAAGGTAGGTATGTGATAAAAGATGAGATAAAAGTGTTAGGAAATTGAAATTTAAGTATGGAAGGTTGATACATACATGGAAAAGTATATCCAAGACCTTACAACCACCAAAAAATACATAGTGTAAGTTAAGGCATCAAAGACACAGTTGGGCCTACTAGGCCTTGACTAACCCTAAAACCCTAAAGGGTGTAGTCATCACTTCTAACACCAAGTGAACATTGAAATACATTAGGTCACCTTTAAAGGGAGATATGAGAGTATTTATAGATTTTAATTTCCAGAGAAGCCCCATAGAGAGGTTAGTATTGGCTCAGACCAACTCAAACTTACATAGAATATAGGGAAGGGCTCAAGAATTGATCTTTAGAAGTTTACAACCATAAAAATGCTTAGCATGGGAGATTGAGGAATTGGGATATGTTGAAGAGGGTTAAAAACAATTTTCTAGTGGTATTTGTTAGAATATTGAATGTTAGGATTGTATGAATAATCATTAAGAGCCAAAACATCTTAAAACCCTCTAAACCCCTTATTCATGACCTGATGTAGAAGAAGTGGAAGAAAAGGCACCTAAGAGGGATAGTTTGACTAAGAAATGACCTTTTACTTATAGAGGAATCCTCAGAGATCCTTCCCATTATATTTTGTACCCTATTTGTATGGATAGGGTACAAATTATCTTTTATTGAAAAAATTATGTGTTTTGTAGGTACATAAGAGTTTCAAAGGATGAGGATCACTTTGGGAAGAGAATGAGAACTAATAAAACTCACCATGACCATATATTGATTTAAAAAATCATACAAGTGTCTTTGTTATAACCTCTAGTTTAGCGAGTTTAGAATGGCATAGTGAATAGAAAGTGATCATCAAGTGAGAAGGTGATAACTTCAATTGGGAGGCCTTTTGAGGTCTATCTGGTGGATCTAAGGGTAGGAGGACTCTTGAAAAGTGTCACATCATCCTTTGTATGGGATGGTTTGATAAACTAAAGCATACCTTAGTGTCAAGTGTGATGGATGAGTGAAAGAAGGGTGATTATGACTATAGGTAGTGAGAACACTTGGCCAAAATAATATTGATGATTAAGGACACATCCATTACATGTTGGAGCTTATTTATAACCCATCTCTCTCAGTTTAATTATCTCATTTATCCATAGTTTATTTTGGAGAGATCATGGAAGGTTAAATGATGAGGGAAATTTTAAGAAGCTAACTGAGAGACCTTTATTCTAGATTTAAGGAGTTTCATACCCTTGAGGTATATTTGTCCAAGTAGACATTACATGGTTTGTATCATACTTCATTTTATTATATATTTAACTCATCTTAGCTTGATAAGTGTTCTTGTGGCTTTTGGGCTTCATTATTCTCTCTCCTCTCTCACATTCTATAAGTACTAGCCATTTTGGCTCTTGTCTAATAATTCTACACCATGTATGGTGAAGCCTTACTAGTTTGATGTTGTATTTTACATTTGACTAATAAATGCAATCTAGTTTTAAGTTAATAAACATCTTGTCTAAGTGTGCAAAGTGATGAATGGTAGTGATTATATCCTTGCATCTCCTTATCCTTTCATGTCTAGTAGAAGGAGTTCTCATTATAATAGGTCATATAGAGTGTAGCTAGTGTGTTCAGCTCCCTTCAAGTATTCAAGTGTCCTTGGATTCAGTTATCTTATTTATGGTCTACTTAACTTGAGTTGTCTCATACATATCACCTCTATATTGAAATACTAATGTTAGAACATCTTACGACTTTGAAGCTAGTTTGCAGGTATTATTTCTTAGTGAAAGAAGTATGATAGAATTATGTAAATTGTTATAGCTTAATTGGGGTTTTAATTTATTCACTTATGGGTTTAGGTGCTCATTCAGTTATCCAAGTCAATTTTGAACTTATTACAACTGGGTGTAAACATAATATAACCCCATAGCACTCAACACTCAACTATGTTTGCATCAATTCACATAAGGTTAAAGCCTTATGCATTCATCTGAAGTGAAGAAAAGAAAGAAATGGGGCTTACATGGGGCTATTTGTGTCATGGCATAATGCATCATATGTAAGACTTGGTCATTTAGTGAAGGATTTTGGAAGATTCATTAGCACTAGCCATTTTTGAGTGGAGTTTATTGGTCTATAGGAACAAAGCCTATTTGGTGAACTAGTTCTAGTCATAGGAGCATAAGCCTATATCAGGTTGGTTCTATGATCTCAAGGGTGTAAGCCTTTGTGTTATTAAGCTTAGCATCATTCAACACTTTAAGGGGTCAATGAAATGCCTTAGATCAAGTTCATACTATATCTCATGCTTCTTATGAGGACATCAAATCTTGGGTACATTAATTTTCTTACACTTAAGCTATTTTAGCAGAATATGATGATGATAACATATTTTACACATGGACATCATTAATGATCTAGATTATAACTTTGCTTTAAAAAACATTCATATATTGAAATTACACCATTATAACTATTAATAGTAATGGTACAATTCAAAAAGTGAAAGACATTCAATCAAAGGAAAATATATATCATGGAAACCATTCTTCTTCATATAAGTAAAGCTTCAAATACAAAGTATAATTTATATTTTATAAAATAGAGTACATAAGGTAGAGTACAAACTTCACTAACTAATTATCTACCCAAAGGCTCATAAGCAAGATTGGGATTACACAAAAATAGAACCTTAGTGGAATCCATGATAAATCATATGCTAATAGCATCCATATCTAAAGTCAATTCTATAGATCTTCACTACATTATTTTGCTTCTCTTTTCTTTACTAGTTTGAGCTTAAATTTATAGCACACAAGAGCATCTCTATGCTAGGGTGGAGAGTGCACACTAGGTGTTGAGTTGGATCATTTGTTGATAATTTATCCAATTCCATCACCTTGCATCCTATGTGATGTGGTCACCATGTGTAGCCACTCATGAGGATATCTTAAAAATATCAGTGCCAATTAACCACCTACCAACTAGCACTAGATATGTGATGATTCCTCCAACTGGTGCAAAAGATTTAAAAATAGAAATCATTCTAAGTTATTGCTTTGCACCAAGATGTAAATCAAGTTGGTGTAGAACCATACTTAGATGAAATAGGGACCTGATATTACCCCATAAAAAATTACTCTTCTACCCTGAAACTAGGCTTTCAAAGCTTTTGATGTGCAGAATTAGGGCATGCTCTCCTTTAGCTTGATGTTGAAGTCCTCAAATCCCTTGATGGTGAGCTTGAGTTATTCAATATTTTTATCTATCTCTATGGAGGTGGCACTGAGTGTGATCACATGTCTTCTCTAATTCCTTTTTGAAGGCCTCAACACTTGCCTTAGCATTTATCACTCTTTCATCTAGGATTTTCCCTTATTCATAGGCCTTGGTCTACAAGGTGCAAAAGAGTGCTTCCAAGCTTTGTTCCTTGTATTTGATCTATGTGCTTAAGGAATTAACCTTCCCCATTATCTAGGTGAACTCTAACCTACTTATAGTGTATACCTCCACCATTAGCTCCTCCCTCTCCCCCTTTGCCTACTTGAGCCACACATCTATGACTAATGTCTGGTTGGATAAGATACAAAATATGGCATAAGATACATCTATACCCTATTGAAGTTTGGAAAATAGTTCTTCTACCTCTTCAAGATTTTTAGCTAGTTCCTTTTTTAGCACAATACATGGGTCCTCCACTTCTGCTTGTGCTAGATCTACCTTTAACCTCAAGATCATCTATTCCACTAGCATGCATACTTTGTCAACCTCTAAGAAGTTTAATGTGTCAACATCGTCCAAGAAGTATGGATTAGTTGTTTCTATGCACTTAGCTACTAATAAAAATTAACCTTCATCGCTTTTGCTTCCTCCTATGCATCATGTGTGATTTTTTTAATCTCTTTTCCCTAGCATCATTAATGATGTTTTTTTGTGTGACTTTATTAGCCATCCAAATGAGCACATTGGTAGACTTGATTGGGTTCATAGTGTGGGAATTTAGGATGAAAGATTCATTCCCCTCCTTAGGTTTATTCATGCCTAATATGGCCTTCTAAGGCACCTCAAAGTAAGGCTATCTATGTATCTATCGAAAGCAAATGAAACTTTCTCATGCATTTTGGTAGTGGTAGACTTAGGGGGCATGTACTCAAACATGTAGAAGTCTTCCTCTATCCACCTCTTTTGCATTTTGCCCCTGAGGCTTAATTATATACCTTCTTTATGATATCCATCTCTGTGTGTTCTTCTTCCTCTTCATCAACACTACCACTCTCTTCATTACTTTCCTCTAAGGTTTCTTCTTCCTATTCATGTAGGGGTTCTTCTTTAGACTTGTCCCCTTTGTCTATTTCTTCTTCTCCCTTGGAACCAGCTTTGCCCACCTCTTATTTTTGTTGGGTCTCTATGGCACTCTTTGTTTATTGCTTTTCTAAGGTACCAACATCACCTTCTTTTTCTTCAAGTTCCCCTTCACTACTTGGGCATGCCTATAGTGCAGCTTGGTCTTCTATGTTGGTGGAGGTGCTAGTCACATTTTCTACCACTTTATTAGTTTGTTTTTCACTTGTGGTAACATCTTTCTCATCCTTCTCTTTCTTGGCCTTTTCTTCCTATGCCTTATTTTTCTCACCCTTCCTCTTTTTTTCTAGTTTTAAGGCCTTCTCTTCCTCAACCTTCCTTTCCTTAGCCTTAACTCTATTAATATGATCTTGAGTCATGTCAGCTGACTTCATACCCTCTCTTTCCTTTTATAGCACTAGCACCATCTCTATTTCTTCCTCTTTGTGGCCCATTTTCTTTCAACATCTTATCTTTTCCTCCTCAATTCTTATAGGTTATGTGAAGGGATTTTTTGATGAGACATTGGGTGGCTTTATTGCCTCTCTAAGCATAGTGGCAGTGCTACGTTAGAGGACCTTTTAGACTTATTCAATGTTGGGATCTTCTCCTACTTATTATATAATGTATACCTTGGTCCCTCCTTCCTCCTCCTCATCTATCTCTTCCTAAGCCTTTTTCACCTCCACATCCTCATATGCTTCTTACACCTCCATATCTGCCAAGGTTATTATTGGCATTATAATGGGCCCCTTAGACTTATTATTCTTATCCTTATTTCTAGAAGATGCAATCCATGGCATGAAGGTCACACACTTTTTCTTTGGTGTTGAAGGATTATATTCCTCACTAGAGATGATCCTTAAATTTATGTGCTCTTGAATTTCTTTAAGTGTTTCTCCCCACTTTTTCCAAGGAGATTTCTTCTATCCTACTGACACTGGCCTCCCTTCATCACTGATTTAGAGGGGGAGATCATCATCAATCTTATGAGTTGTGCCCTTATTTATCATCTTTATCTCATAATATAACATGTGTATGTGCTCAAATATTGCTTCCTTCTGGAGGGGATAGGGGTCAGTGAAATCCGAGTTGTCCTCCTTGTCTTTGTAGCTTTTCCTCCTAGGCACACATAATGGCATTATAACCTACTCCTCTCAAAATCCATGACCTTCACCAGGATGTCCATATGTTACACATTAGTAATTATCCTTGGTGCATCCCTCAAGTACTTCATGGAAAATGTGTAAGGGATTTTTACCCAGCTTGAACGGTTACCGTCTATGATCACCAAGCACACTACACAAAAGTGTTGCATGATGATGAAGGTTGTTATTCCAAACATGTTTAGGGCAAGATCCTTTGGGATTTACCATTCTATCCTAAATTCCTCTATATATTGTGTGCACCACCCCATTACTTGATTTTTGTATTTATTATAAAAGGTAGGTGGGTAGGTGAAGTCTCGGTACTTCAGTGTAGGGGAGTCCTTATGCATTGGGAAGACCCAAAGATTGTCTTCATCATCATCAGGCACACTAATCTCCTTTATCATAATTAAAATCAACATTTACCCCCACCTAAAGGTCTCTCACACCATGTGACACTCAATCATGTTCTTCATCATTTCTTTAGTAATGAACTTTACTATGTTAAACTTGACCCTCTATACCATGTGGTGGTCGATGCACAAGTAGGCCTTAGTGATGTCCATCCACCATCCATTGAGTTAAAGTTTTGAACTTATGAGGTGTGTCACTTCCCTCATTTTAAGGTCCTTGATATCCTTTATTGGGAATGTTAATCCTCTCTTGTAGTACCTGAGGATTTTCATAACCCTTTCTACTTCAACGTCATTCCCCATCATCTGGTGAATGTCTATGATAGAATCTAGGAGCCTGATGATTATACTAATTAGGATTGTTGAGAACCACATGTACTTTCCTACAAAGTAGAAATGGTCTCCATAGATGCATGAGATGAGGAATTACATGAGTTATTTTGATTTCCCAAAACATGGTAACTCATAGAGCTGAGTTGCATCAGTGATTTTAAGTCTATCCCTGATGGAGACATCGAACAATGCCTTACCCACTTCTATCTTGGCCCCCATATTAACCACCCAGTCTTGTACTAGATCTTACACATTACTTGAGGTATGGTGTTTGTATTATTTTAGCTAGCAAGTGTGTATGAAATATACATAGTTATCTCCTACCAAGACGTTCATGAGAAAATACATTTCCCAATATGGCATCTTTAAGAGTGCCTCAAGATCAACTATTCTGACACTAACCCCTTCCACCATTTGCAATTTTTTATTTATATTGAGTATCTCTTCTATCATCCACACTTGTTTGGAATCCTTTTGTGCCTGTGATGGACTAGAAATCATTCATTTATTTCCTATTCTAAATTGGCTAGAGTTGAAGTGTGTTCTATTGATTTTAGCAAAGCCTCTAATGTTTCTTAGCACTCTTCATAGTCATGGGGTCTATGACTACAACTTTATATTTTGAGCTTTTGGTTACCATTAATGGTGGCCTTAGTGTTATTAAAACTTTAACCTATCTTGTTATTTCACAATTCTTACCCCATAAGCCTCCTTTCTAATCTCAACAAGAATGCAATCTCCTTCTCTTTTCAACCATTCTTATTTGGTTGTTGTGGGTGCTCAAGGTTTCACTCTGGTAGCATTTGTTCACTTTAGCTCTGGTTTGACTCTAGTTCTATGCTTAATTTTACTTAAGGTTTGTAACCTAAACCAATCATCCTTTCACTTATTTATACCCTTAGTTCAACCACCATCTTAATTATAAGTGTGTAATGGCATGTCAGTGCCTAGATTTATTGGAATCTACTAAAACCTACAAAATTTTCAAAAATCCACTACCACTTACACATTTAAAGTGAATATTTGTGCCTTCATCATTACCTCATTAAATTATTTAAATGGTATTTTTGGTGAAGTGACATGTAGTTTAAATGATCACTTCCCACCTAAATTTGGGTGAATGCCATCTTGTCTTGATGATATTCCTCCTACACTTTGTTCACTTTGCACAACCTTCACCTTTTTATGGTAACCTAGGTGCAACACTTCATATGAACATGATTCATCCTCCAAGGTTCCATCTTCTCTTCCTATTATACTTTCATTTCAAGCATGTTTTCCTATCTTGGTTTATTTCTTTATGTTTTCATCTCTTACCTTGGCCTGTCCCTACCCCATACAAATCCCTTACATTGGTCCTCTAGTGTTGCACTCTCTAGGTGTCTTGTGCACTTAGCATCCTATGTGCCTCCCTCATATATTATGTGCACTAGTATCCTATGTGCCTCTCTTCATCACTTGGTACTCATATCTTCAAAGTCTAGCAAATTTCATGCACGTAAAAACTTAGGTGTCTAACCTTAGGTGCTTAGAAATCAACCTCTCTTGACTCACTTGACTAGTATTATGTGTGGAAGCCTAGAATAGTTCATTTATAGGCCTGAAAGTGCCTCACTTATTCACTCATCACCAACACAACACAAAAAATAAGGAAATGTTTAGCTTGCACCAAACTTTATTTTGGTCAGCATAACACAATTGACTTGTGACTGGTAATTTAGTGTATAATGGTGCAAGTGCCATCATATTGACTATAAGGCTTTATATCAGTTGTTGTTGAAATGCCTAGGGAGTATTTCACTTGATAATGTGCATAGCTTGCATGCACCAATTTTTAATATGTTATGGATGACATATGAACCCATATACCTAATGTATAGCTTTCTTGAGTACTTAAAGAGCTTAGAGTCATAGAGCAAGACCAATGCTCCTTTATTTAGTACCTTGCACTTAATATGGTTGTCATGGCACAACTTCTAGTGTGCCTTCCCTATCTTTTAGCTCTACCTTGCTTGGGTGCGTACCTCATCCAAGTGTTTCAAGTCCTCTAACCTTACACTTAATTATTCTTTGTCATCCAAATGACCAATATGCATAATGCACAATTATGGCATCATGAACTCTAATAGTAGAACTACCTCAACAAAAAATACAAGTTAAAATGGTGTAGCCTTGTTTAGGCACTTGTAGGTTGTGTGATATGCCCATAATACTGCTGACACTTGATCATCCCATCTTTGTAACCAATGTCACATATCTTTATGAGGCATGTTTTTATTATCTTATTGAATGCCTCAACTGTGGCATTCACTTATGGATGGTAAAGGGTGGTATTATGGTATGCCACCATGTATTCTGTCAATAGGATCTACATAATTTCTTTGATAAAGTGTGTGCCTTTGTCACTATTCAAACTAAGTGGGCACCCATAGTGAATTATGATGTTCCCCTTTATGAAACTTGAGATATAGTGGTTGTGCAATATTTTGTTGGTGATACCTTGGTCCACTTAGTGAAATTATCAGTGGCTACTAGAATGTATCTTATGATTGTGCACCTTGTTGCAAGAATGATTGGCCCAATAAAATCAATAACCCATTTTTTGAATGGTGCCTAGGTAAGAATGGGGATGAGAGGCATTTCATCCTGGTGGTTAGGCATCTATATGCATTGGCATATATCACATGCTTTGGCACAATCCTTTACATCTTGGAATAGACTTGACCACCACAAGCCTAATTGTAATACCTTACATGTCATTGCATCTCCAACGTAATGGTCTTTTATTATCCTCTCATGTGCCTCATGTAAAATAGATTCCCCTTCATGTTCTAAGACATATCGGCATAAGACTTCATCTTGGCCTAGTTTGTATAGTTCCCTAATGATGAGATAAAAAGGGGTAGCATAAACTGAGAGCTATTTCTTTTCTTTGGTTGTCATAATTTGGGGCATAGATATTGAAATTAGAAAAGTGATTATCTCTTCTAAGTCCTTAGGGACATGCTAGACTTTATACAGTTAGACATCTGACATGTCATCCTTGATTGGTATTGTTATATCACTAGAATTGATGTACAACAAATGGTCTGGGCTCAAGTTCTATTTTTTAGGCTTGATGATAACTGAGAACTAGAACTCTTGAAATATAACTATCCATCTACAAATGTGACCATGAAAAATGGGCTTGTTTATGAAGTACTTAAGTGCCTTATGGTCTATAAAGAAGATGAATTGGGTTATTAACAAGTATTGCCTAAATTTTTGTAGGGATTAGACCATGGCCAACACCTCATTCTCAATTATGATATAGTTTTGCTCTGTTTGGGTCAATTTTTTGCTTATAAAGGAGATGGGATGATCCATTTTGCCTTTGTTGGGTTGCACCAAAATGACACTAATTATAGATCTAGATGCATTGACATAGACATGGAATGGGGTCATCCAATTGGAAAATTGTAAAATAGGCATGTTAGCCAATTTGAACTTTATAGTTTCAAAGGCATCCTCTTGTGTTGTACCCCAATAAAACAATCCATCCTTATGCAAAAGCTCCTCTAAAAACACTGTAATCTTTACATATCTCTTTATAAATTTCCTATAGTAACTATAATGACTTAGAAAGGCACAAATGTTTTTTTGCATTGAATGGGTCTAGAGATGAATGATTATTATAATCTTCATAAGATCGATGAGCAGACCATCTTTACAGATGATGTGTCCAAGCACGGTTCCAAATGGTGTTGTGAAGATGAAATTATTGAGGTTCAAGGATATATGTATTTTCCTACACCTATCAAACATCAAGCATAGATTATCATAATGGTCCTTAATGAGCCCATACATACTCCAATCATCTAAGTATACTTAGAGGAACTTATGGATGATATACTTAAATGTAGTGATCACCACTCTGGAGAACATGACTAACACATTATTGAGTCTAAAGGGCATCATGTTATAAGAAAAATAAACCCATTCACTCATTAAGGTTGTATTAGGCTTGTCCTCCTCTTCAATATAGACCTGATGGTATTTAGAGAACCTATCAGTGAAGATGTAGATCTCATAGCCTATAATTTCATATAAGACTTCATCGATGAAAAAAGTCTGGGAGGGGTTAATGATGTATGTGGCATTCAAAATTTTATAATTAATACAAATGCAAATGCATCGATCCTTCTTGATGATAATCACCATGGGGCTCACCCATTCAGATTCTTACATTGGGTAGATAATGCCTATGGCTAGCATACCATCAATCTTTGTCTTGACCTTGGCACGAAGATTGGGGTTCATTTTATAGGGGTATTTCTTGATAGGTTTTGCATCATCCATGAAATTTATGCTCATCTTCCTAAGGGATGGGTGGGTTCCCTTCATTTCTTTATAATTTTTAGGGAATAAGTCTTGGAACTCCTTCAAGAGATCCATAATTCATGCCAGCTCTATATCAAACAAGTATGCACCCAGAGTAGCCATCTTTAGTTCTTCTTCTATGATAATGTCTACCTTAGTAGTCTTTAATGGTGCATGATAGGTCTCATTCCTCTTCTAATGGGAATCCTCAACTTGTGTACTCCCTTTAGTTGTCTCTATGCAAAGATGAGTTGGGTCTTTTTCATTAGGGATGCTATCCTCTATTTAGTGCAATAGTTTATTTTTTCCTATCAAGGTCATCCAATTGCACTCCTTATAAGTTTCATCATCTTCTTCATTCAAGTCACTATTGAGCACCTAATCCTCAAATAAAGTTTGGAGTACTAACCCTTTTTCCCTAAACATGTCCTTTAGGCATTCTTCTAGGATTACAGTGTCCTCAAACAATGCCCTTTGAATTACTTATAGTGGCTTGATCAATTCTAGGTTTTGTGAAGAAAAGGAGAAGGTGTGCATGAACATCTCCTTGATTACATCCTAATTTAATGTATCATAGTATGTCTCATTGAAAACATACCTTGCTTGTGCCAACATATTTATGGTTTTATAGAAGGCATGCACCCATAAGTTCCTTAGGGCATTTGTGCCATAGTTAGTCCAAGTTTCTTTATACAAGTACACATGTATTATTGGGTCTAAATAATTAGAGTATGAAAAAATGTCTAGATCCTCATTTTTTTTATTAAATTTGGTGCATATTACTACTTTCACATCTTTCCAAGTTGATAAGTTAGGCCTTTGCACTACCCACAAATGAGTGGTAGTGCTCCTTAAAGTTAACACCAGTGCACCCATCCTATCTACCTCCTTTGAGATGCATGATTTGAGGTCATGGACATATTCTTCCATAAGATTATTCCCCTCATACCTTGGGAGTGAAGCAAGTTTACCTTTGCTTAGGTGGAAAGCTCACTTTACCTTATTTATATTATAAAGGACCCATCTATTAGAAGTGTGATCAATCTAGACCCAAACAGTTCTCATAGGTTTTGATGCCTTCATGTTCACTAAGTAGTACCTCTAACTAGTCATCTAATAATCACAAGAAATGTTAGTGGTGTCTGAGGTTGACTACCCATCATCCTAAGAAAGCACTCCTTGGTTATTGGGGTGGAGATTTTTGGCACCTTTCATCATGATGTTGTACATATGGTTGATATCATCCTCTATATCAACAATTTATACATAAGGGGGTCCTTGGTCACTTGAGAGGGGTATCAATACCCTCTCCTTTCCATTTTTAAAGGTTATATAACACTTATTAAAATGTATATTAACATTATTCACATAGCACCATGGCCTTTCCAGGAGCGTTGTATAATTATCTTATTTATCTAATTCAATCACTTTGAATTCAGTATGAAACTTAGTGCCCATTATATCTCTAATAGTTCTTTTTTGAATTCTGATTGGTTGCATCTTAGATTTGTTCACAATGAAAATTACATGAGGGGAAGGCCTCAAGGTTGGACAACCCATATTTTCCCATGTATTCTTTGTTAAGACATTAAACTCGGTGCCTGTATCTATGAGGAACTCACATACAAACCATCTATTAATGGTGGAATTTACCAGGAGTTCTTGATTATACTCTGCATTTTGTGTATGCCTAATTTCTCACACCCTTTCCATACATGGTGTAATGAATTCAATTGGATTCTATCTTGCATGTTCTAAAATGAAGTTATATAATAGAGGTAACATCCCTTATATCTATAAGAGGTGAATAAGCTCTTGTACCTCAACCTCTTATCCATCTTATTTCTTATGAGAGGCAACAACTTACACATATAGGTCTTGTGCTAGTTATATCTCCCCTTGCAACTTTTGAATCACACTCATAGCCTACTACAATACATATTAGACTTGTTCTAAATTAAGGAGGTTCGAGTGTTTGCATGTAAAGACCAATTTGAGTCTTGGGTCTATGTTTCTAATTATTGTAATTAGGAAGTCTAATTATTGTATGCCTTGGATCCTATTTAAGAGACCCATGGGGCATGTATTGTAATCAAGTCATAAACAAGGCCAAGTAGATCTACAAGGTGTAAGATCAAGAAGGTCTGTGGTGAAGGGAATAACAACTCAGTTATTGAGTTGATTGTAATTGGTTGAGAGAGAGAGAGAACTCTTGAGAGAAATACTGTACACCCAAGAGGTGTGGGAAGAGTGAGATTTCTTCATTGTATTCTGCAAGAGTTTAATGCAAGATTGGTTGTTTCTTGTATCTCTTATTATTTGTTATTTCTGATTTCTAGTTACTTATTACTTCTAGTCTAATTCTATGTTTAATTGCTTATACAAAAGTAATCAATTGTACTTGGTAGTTCCTAACAAGTGGTATCAGAGCAGGTTAGTGTTTGTTGATTACAGGTCACTCACAGGGGTTTTTGTTTGAGTGGGAGCAAAGTAATGGCAGAAGAAAGTAAGCTAAGAATGGAGAAATTCAATGGCAAGAATTATCAATTATGGAGAATACAGATAGAAGATTATCTGTATTAGAAATATCTATTTTTACCATTAGGTGGGGTTTCTAGTAAGCCCACAGATATGCAAGATAAAGAATGGAATGTTCTTGATAAAAAGGCTCTTGGATCTATCAGGTTGAGCCTGGCATCTTCTATGATTTCTAACTTATCACAAGCAAAGACAATGATAGAGTTAATGGATACTCTGTGAAACTTATATGAAAAACCCTCAGCTTTGAATAACATATATCTTATGAAGAAATTATTTAGTTTGCAAATACAGGAAGGTGGATCTGTATATAGTCATCTTAATGATTTCCATGAAATTGTAAATCAGTTATATTCAGTCAAAATAGTTTTTGATGATGAAGTTAAAGCTCTCTTGATCTTATGTTCTTTACCTGAAAGCTGGCACATCTTCGTAATGGCAGTTAGTAATACTGCATCTGCTTCAAATATCTTGAAAGTTGAAGATGTTGTTAGTGTAATCTTGAATGAAGAAATTTGTAGGAAAAACACAGGTGAAACATCAGGTAATGCTTTAAGTATTGAAAGTAGGGGAAGGCAAAGAGAGAAGGGCAAGCATGGGAAATCAAGGTCAAAGATGGGAAGGAGATCCAAATCTAGAACTAGCAGAATAACCTGCTAGAATTGTGGAAAGAAAGGACATGCAAAGAAAGATTACTGGTTGAAGGATAGCAAAGAAAATCAGCAAGAAGGTAATAAAGAAGTAAATGTTGTAGGTATTGTTGCACAAGATGCTCTTATATTTTATTTGGATAGTCAAGTAGAATCATGGGTTTTAGATTATGGTGCTTCTTTCCATGTAACCCCAAATAAAAAAAATTTAATGATTATGTCCATGGAGACTTTGGAAAAGTTTATTTAGGGGATGGTGAGCCTTGTCAAATTATTGGCAAAGGAAAAGTGCAGCTGAAATTGCAGAATGGCAACACATGGGTGTTGAAAGATGTCATGCATGTACCCATCTTGAAGAGGATTTTGATTTTTATAGGAAAATTGGGTGATGAGGGTTGCACAGTAATTCTCATAGCTGAATCTTGGAAAGTTTTCAAGGGTGCACTTGTATTAGCAAGAGGTAAGAGAGTAGGTACACTTTATCTATCTACTTGTGTTACTGATTATTCTCCTTTTGTTTTATCTACTTCAGATGTAGATGCAAAGATGTGCCACTGTAGGCTTGGTCACATGAGTGAGAAGGGAATGAATGGTCTTAAGTCAAAAGGTAATCTTTCAGATTTGAAAAGCATAGATCTAAATTTTTGTGAGCACTATATTTTTGGGAAACAAAAGAAAGTGAGGTTTCTGAAAATTGGGTCAACAAAAAAGAAACACAAGTTGGAGCTTGTTCACACAGACGTGTGGGAACCAGCTTAGGTAGCTTCTATTGAAGGATCATAGTATTATGTTTCTTTCATTGATGATGCTATAAGAAAGGTATGGGTTTATTGCATAAAGAGGAAATATGATGTTTTGACACATTTAAGAAATGGAAAGCTTTGGTTGAGAATGAAACAGGTTTGATATTGAAGTGCCTTAGATATGACAATGGTAGTGAGTACTATAGTAATAAATTCAATAGTTACTATTCTATGAGTGGAATACATAGGGAAAGGATGGTTCTAAGGACACCTCAGCAAAATGGAGTTGCTAAAAGGATGAATAGAACAATAATGGAATGTGCAAAGAGTATGAGGTTGCATGCTAGTTTGCCCTTAAAGTTTTGGATAGAAACTATGGATACTATAGTTTACCTAATTAACAGAGGACCTTCTACTTCTCTGAATGGTGGAATTCTAGAAGAGGCTTGGACAAGTAAAAAGGTAGATCTTTCAATTCTCAGAGTTTTTGGTTCTGAAGCTTTTGTGCACATTGATAAAGAAAATAAAAAGAAGCTAGATGCTAAATCCATGCGATGCACTTTCATTGGTTATGGCTTTGGAGATTTCAGATTTTGGTTGTGGAATTTAGAAACTAACAAAATTATCAGAAGCCATGATGTAGTTTTCAACGAGAAGGTGATGTACAGTGATCAGCTCAAGAGGCTGAATAATTCTGAGCAGGGCAATCTTGATTTGGATGAGGTTATGATTCAAAATGACTTGCAAGTAAAAATCATCACTCATAGGAAAACACAGGTATCGATGTTAGTCAGGCAAGAATCGATGTCAGTCAGACAAGAACTGACATCGGCCATACAGAGACTGACGTCAGTCAGGTAGAATTGATATCAGTCAGGTATAGACTGAGAGATGATTGGGATTGGTCACTGACAGAGAATTTGGGTGGACAACAAGCTATGAATGAGTCTCAAATTCCCATAAGGAGGACTATAAGGGTAAGTAAACCTACAATTTGTTATTCCCCTTCTTTAAAATATGTGTTGCTTACTGATGGTGGAGAACCAAAAAGTTTTGATGAGGCAATACAAGTAGAATCCAGGAAACAGTGGGAGTATGGAATGAATGAGGAAATTGATTCCTTGGAAAAGAACCACACATGGGATTTGGTTGAGTTTCCAACTGGAAAGAAAGCACTAAAAAACAAATGGGTTTACATGTTAAAGGAAGGAGAGAATGGACAATTGAGACATAAGGCCAGGTTGGTAGTAAAGGGATTTGCACAAAAACCAGGTATTGATTTTGGTGAAATCTTTTATCCTGTAGTAAAGATGACTTCTATTCAGACTGTATTGTCTTTAGTTGCTATTGAGGATTTGCATCTTGAGTAGCTTGATGTTAAGACAGCATTTCTTCATGGAGATTTGGATGAAGAGATATATATGGAACAGCTGAAAGGTTTTGAGGTCAAAGGCACGGAGAAACTTGTGTGCAAGTTGAATAAAAGCTTATATGGTCTTAATCAATCTCCAAGACAATGGTATTTAAGGTTTGACAAGTTTATGACAGAGCATGGCTTTAGTAAATGTCAATCTGACCATTGTGTTTATTTTAATAGATTGGATAATGGTCATTATATTATCCTATTATTGTATGTAGATGATATACTTGTTGCAGGTTCACACATGTAGGAAATTATTGAGCTAAAGGTAAAATTAGCTCACACATTTGCCATGAAGGATTTAGGAGTAACAAAGAAAATCTTTGGCATGAGTATTAAGAGAGATAGGAAAAGTCACAGTTTGATTTTCTCTCAAGAGGATTATGTGAATAAGGTGTTGGAGAGGTTCTACATGCAAGATGCAAAATCGATAAGCACACCTATGGCTAGATAGTTCAAGCTGAGCAAAGAACAATGTCCTAAATCACATGATGAGGTTGAGTACATGACCAAAGTTACATATGCTTCAGTAGTTGGGAGCTTAATGTATGCTATAGTATGTACCAGACCTGATATTGCCCAAGTAGTGGGGGTTGTCAGGAAAAGAGCACTGGAAAGCAGTTCAGTGGATTCTTAGATATCTGAGAGGGACCAGCAGCAAGTATTTATGCTATGCAGGGTCAAACACTTCTCTACATGATATGTAGATTTAGATATGGCAGGTGACTTGGATGGTAGGAGAAGCACCATAGGATATGTGTTCACTATTGGTGGAATGATGGTTAGCTGGATTTCAAAGTTGCAAAAGGTTGTTGCCCTGTCTCTACAGAGGCTAAATACATTGTAATCACAGAGGCTAGCAAGGAAATGATATGGATGACACGGTTCATGGAAGAGTTGGGAAAGGAGCAAGAGAGTTGTAGATTATAGAGTGATAGTCAAAGTGTAATTCATTTGGCAAAGAATTCAGCCTTTCATTTAAGAACCAAATATATACAACTTAGGTACCACTTCATTAGACAGGTATTGGAGGATGGATAGTTGAAGCTGGAAAAGATCCATACGGACAAGAACCTTGTAGATATGTTAACAAAGCTGGTAACAAAGGAGAAGTTGAATCTTCATTCAACTTTTATTGGTCTTCAAGATTGAACTTGAAGAGGGAGAAACAAACCAGAGAAACAAGATAGAGGATGTTGCTGTACAGGTTCAGGTGCAGCTGTTTATCTCCAAGTGGGAGATTGTTAAGTTGTGGAGCTAAAAGCTTCATTTTTATGCAGATGAGGAGGTTGTTGGAGTCAACCAACAACCAGAATCAACAGTATTTCTGACATCGATCAGGCATGGACTAGAATCAGTTGATGTAAGTCATGTGTAGATTGACAGCCACCAGCATCAGTCACCTATGTGTACATGCATTTCCAGAATTAGACTTATTCTAAATTAAGGAGGTTCGAGTGTTTGCATGTAAAGACTAATTTAAGTCTTGGGTATATGTTTCTAATTATTGTAATTGGGAAGTCTAATTATTGTATGCCTTGGATCCTATTTAAGAGACCCATGGGGCATGTATTGTAATCAAGTAATAAGCAAGGCCAAGTAGATCTGCAAGGTGTAAGATCAAGAAGGTCTGTGGTGAAGGGAATAACAACTCAATTATTGAGTTGATTGTAATTGGTTGAGAGAGAGAGAGAGAACTCTTGAGAGAAATATTGTACTCTGGAAGAGTGTAATGCAAAGAGTGAGATTTCTTCATTGTATTCTGGAAGAGTTTAATGCAATATTGGTTGTTTCTTGTATCTCTTATTATTTGCTATTTCTGATTTCTAGTTACTTATTACTTCTGGTATAATTCTGTATTTAGTTGCTTATACAAAATTAATCAATTATACTTGGTAGTTTCTAACAAGTGGTATCAGAGTAGGTTAGTGTTTGTTGATTACAGGTCACTCGCAGGGGTTTCTGTTTGAGTGGGAGCAAAGCAATGGCAGAAGAAAGTAAGCTAAGAATTGAGAAATTCAATGGCAAAAATTATCAATTATGGAGGATGCAGATAGAAGATTATCTGTATCATAAAGATCTATTTTTACCATTGGGTGGGGTTTCTAGTAAGCCCACAGATATGTAAGATGAAGAATGGAATGTTCTTGATAGAAAGGCTCTTGGATCTATAAGGTTGAGCCTGGCATCTTCTATGATTTCTAACTTATCATAGGCAAAGACAATGGTAGAGTTAATGGATACTCTGTCAAACTTATATGAAAAACCCTCAGCTTCGAATAAGATATATTTTATGAAGTAATTATTTAGTTTGCAAATGCAGGAAGGTGGATCTGTATATAGTCATCTTAATTATTTCCATGAAATTGTAAATTAGTTAAATTTAGTTAAAATAGTTTTTGATGATAAAGTTAAAGCTCTCTTGATCCAAAATGAGCTCACGGGTAAAAATCATCACTCACAAGAAAACACAAGTAGCAACGTCAGTTAGGTAGGAACCGACATTAGTCAGACAAGAACTGACATCAGCCATACAAAGACTGACGTCGGTTAGGTAGAACTAACATCGGTCGGATATAGACTGAGAGATGATCAGGATCGATCACTGACAGAGAATTTGGGTGGACAATAAGTTGTGAATGAGTCTCAAATGCCCATAAGGAGGATTGTAAGGGTAATTAAACCTCTAATTCATTATTCCCTTTCTTTATACTACATTTTGCTCACTGATGGTGGAGAACCAGAAAGTTTTGATGAGGCAATACAGGTAGAATCTAGGAAACAATGGGAGCATGGCATGAATGAGGAAATTGATTCCTTGGAAAAGAACCAAACGTGGGATTTGGTTGAGTCGCCAGCCAGAAAGAAAGCACTAAAAAACAAATGGGTTTACAGGTTAAAGGAAGGAGAGAATGGAAAATTGAGACATAAGGCCAGGTTGGTAGTAAATGGATTTGCACAAAAACTAGGTATTAACTTTGGTGAAATCTTTTCTCCTATAGTAAAGATGACATCTATTCAGAATGTATTATCTTTAGTTGCTATTGAGGATTTGCATCTTGAGTATCTTGATGTTAAGACAACATTTCTTCATGGAGATTTGGATGAAGAGATATATATGGAACAGTCGAAAGGTTTTGAGGTCAAAGGTAAGGAGAAACTTGTGTGCAGGTTGAAGAAAAGCTTATATGGTCTTAAACAAGCTCCAAGACAATGGCATTTAAGGTTTGACAAGTTTATGACAGATCATGGCTTTAGTAAATGTCAATCTAACCATTGTGTTTATTTTACTAGATTGGATAATGGTCATTATATTATCTTGTTACTGTATGTGGATGATATGCTTGTTGCAGGTTCACACATGCAGGAAATTACTGAGCTAAAGGTAAAATTAGGTCACACATTTGTCATGAAGGATTTAGGAGTAGCAAAGAAAATCCTTGGCATGAGTATTAAGAGAGACAGGAAAAATCATAGTTTGATTTTCTCTCAAGAGGATTATGTGAATAAGGTGTTGGAGAGGTTCTACATGCAGGATGCAAAACCGGTAAGCACACCTATGGCTAGACAGTTCAAGTTGAGCAAAGAATAGTGTCCTAAATCATATGATGAATTTTAGTAAATGAACAAAGTTCCATATGCTTCAGTAGTTAGGAGCTTAATGTATGTTATGGTATGTACCAGACTTGATATTGCCCAAGCAGTGGGAGTTGTCAGCAAGTTTATGGCCAATCCAGGAAAAGAGCACTGGAAAGCAGTTCAGTGGATTCTCAGATATCTGAGAGGGACCAGCAATAGGTATTTATGCTATGCAGGGTCAAACACTTTTCTACATGGGTATGTAGATTCGGATATGGCAGGTGACTTGGATGGTAGGAGAAGCACCACATGATATGTGTTCACTATTGGTGGAATGGCGATTAGCTGGATTTCAAAGTTGTAGAAGGTTGTTTCCCTGTCTACTACAAAGGTAGAATACATTGTAGTCACAGAGGCTAGTAAGGAAATGATATGGATGACACAGTTCATGGAAGAGTTGGGAAAGGAGCAAGAGAGTTGCAGATTGTATAGTGATAGTCAAAATGCAATTCAGTTGGCAAAGAATTTAGCCTTTCATTCAAGAACCAAACATATACAACTTAGGTACCACTTCATTAGACAGGTATTGGAGGATGGACAGTTGAAGCTGGAAAAGATCCATATGGATAAGAAACCTAGAGATATGTTAACAAAGCCAGTAATAAAGGAGAAGTTGAATCTTCATTCAACTTTTCTTGGTCTCCAAGATTGAACTTGAAGAGGGAGAAACAAACCAGAGAAACAAGATAGAGGATGTTGATGTATAGGTTCAGGTGCAGCTGTTTATCTCCAAGTGGAAGATTGTTAAGTTGTGGAGCTAAAAGCTTCACTGTTATGCAGATGAGGAGGTTGTTGGAGTCAACCAACAACCGGTGTTAGTAGTATCACTGACATCGGTCAGGCATGGACTAGAATCAGCCGACATCGGTCATGTGCAGACCAATAGCCACCAGCATTGGTCACCTGTGTGTGCATGCATTTACATGCATTTCCAGAATTAGACTTGTTCTAAATTAAGGAGGTCTGAGTGTTTACATGTAAAGACTAATTTAAGTCTTGGGTATATGTTTCTAATTATTGTAATTGGGAAGTCTAATTATTGTATGCCTTAGATCCTATTTAAGAGAGCCATGGGGCATGTATTGTAATCAAGTCATAAGCAAGGCCAAGTAGATTTGCAAGGTGTAAGATCAAGAAGGTCTGTGGTGAAGGGAATAACAACTCGGTTATTGATTTGATTGTAATTGGTTGAGAGAGAGAGAGAGAACTCTTGAGAGAAATACTATACACCCATGAGGTGTGGGAAGAGTGAGATTTCTTCATTGTATTCTGGAAGAGTTTAATGCAAGATTGGTTGTTTTTTGTATCTCTTATTATTTTCTATTTCTGATTTCTAGTTACTTATTACTTATGGTCTAATTCTGTGTTTAGTTGCTTATACAAAAGCAATCAATTGTACTCGGTAGTTCCTAACATCCACTATGATTAGTTGCATGTACTTTGATTGGCTTCATGTGGGTCAATTATGCCTTTGAAGTCCACTTCTCTATTTTGAGCTCATGTTTGATCATTATTGAACCCTTATCTTCACTAGGATGACCTTGGGTCATTTTATTATACAAATCAACGGATTCCTTAACCTTATGTGTTCCTTGATAAAACCCACACATGGGATGTGTAGGTAAGTTATGCTAATAATACTCTATTGAAATACACTTATAACATGAATGTAGTGGGAATATTCCGCCATTGTATCCTCCACCTCACCCTATGGTGCCTCTTTACATTCTATAGCCTGCATTCTATGGCCATAGCCATCATTTCCTCGGTTCTCTTTCCCTTTAGTTAATATAGTTACCTATCTAGTGCCTCTCTCCATGTTTTCTCGCATCTCATTGATCCTAAAATAATTAGCTATGGTATAGGTGTATGCATTACACAATTGGTAGTTTATGGTTATGTTAACATGATTGGTGTATTGTAACAAATGGTAGTTTTAAATATCATGCACTTCATGATAAACCTCATAACTTATAATTCATATGTACACATTCTTTTGAGGGAAGTTATTCCTATTATGGCCTTTTATCTCATAATTGGTGAACCATAATCTACTTTGAGCATCTTATGCTGAACTACTTGTCAAATTTTAGAGTTGGATAGTCATGGACATAATTTTCACCTCCATGAATGGGTTAATTCTAGTATCAGTACTCCTAACTACCTTAGATTTAAGTGTGGCTTCAAGTGCTTTATGAGGGTCAGTTAATGTCATCATAGACAATGTTATTTAGAATGGTACTAGTAATCCTCTAAAAAACCATTACACATGCTGAGAGGGGTGAATGTCATAAGGAAGCTTGGAAAGAAGTGTCTTGAATATGACATCATAAGTTGCACACTTTCAAAGAGCCCTTGGTCGATTTATTTGAGTATGGTGATGCTCTATTGTTCAAACTTAGGTATGTCAAATTCCTTTAGGAATTTTTCCTTCAAGATGTCACAGTCAATCATACCCTGATTAGGATCAAATTTCCTCTACCAAGTATGAGCGTGATCGAGCACAATTTTCATGAACTATGTTTCCTTGTATTCTAATTGGGTTACACCTCGAGTGTGCCATTATAGTTCACATTTTAGCATATTATCTATAGCATTTTACACACCATGGTATTCTAGCAAGTGCATGACCATCCATAGTGAATTCACTATGGGGGGTGTTAGCATCTAGGTGCTTTCCCCCTAGTATTTATCTTGGTTGTGGTCTGTCAATACTTCCAACCACTGGGTTAAGCATTGGCCCTATTATTATTATCGACAATAAAGATGATGAAGGTGATATACTATTGACTTATGTCACCAAGCCACTTCTTATGGGATGTTACCTGACATTGGCTAAATTGGAATGCTTACACTCATGTTCTATGTTGTCAAGCTAGCTCTCAAATTCTAGAGGTATCCTCACTTAACTCTTTATAAGGAAAAGCTTATAAAGTCATAAAATTATAGTCTAAGTCTATAAAATGGTCAAATTTTATGTGGATAATAGGGTCAATTATCACTCTACTTTCTTCACATAGGGGATCTAGTGCATGAGCTAGCACCATAGATTCAAAGGGGGTAGGCACTTCTGGTGCATCTTCAATGGTCAAAATTTATAGGGACTCAGTACATTTTCACCTATTAGAAGTTGATCTTGATTTATGGATTATTATTCCTTTCCTCATGTTGTTGTAATTTAAAATATTCTTCCCCATGCCCTTCCCACTCACTACAGGTTTTCTCAGCACTTCCAAGTTCTAGATCTTCCATCATACTACACCTCCTCTTATTATAGTTTTGTCACCTAAGCTCTCAAGTGTCAATTTTTTCATCCCTTTCCATTACACTTCACTTATATATCCACTTCTTCCCCATTGTGTTGCTCATATGTGGAAGGACTTACCCTTCCATTCTCATGGTTTCAAATCCATAATCCACCATTAGTTTCTTAAGCTCTACACTAAAATATTTCACAAGTGTGCCTCTAGGTTCACGTAAAATTGATATTCTACTTCCTCGGGGTAGGATTATGTTGAAATTACAAACTCAAGCACATAATTGTTTAGAATTCCTTTCCACCATTTATTTGCATCTCTAGTCCAAGTGGCATCTAGGTCCACAATCCTCTCTAGGGACTCTTTCGTCCACTCAAGGCATTACCAATAGCTTTAACTTTTATGGGTTGTATATGAAACTAACCATTGATTCACATGCTTACATAGTTCATAAAATAAAACCTCATATAGAAAATTATACAGGTTATTCTGAACCCACTTCCTCAACTTTTGTCATTTACAAGATGGATGCTTTAGCATAAATCTATCTTCCACCTATTGTAGCTAGTGCTCAATGTTCTTAAGGGAGTGTCAGAGCATTATTGTGTCACACCATTGCAAAAAAAAAATTTAACATGGGCCCTGACATTGGAACCAAAATTTTATAGTTTAATTGGGGTTTCAATTCATTCATTTATGGGGTTAGGCACTCATTCAGTTATCTGAGTTAATTCTAAACTTATTACAACTAGGTGTAAATGTAGTATACCCCTATATCGCTCAACATTTACCATTTGAATACATTGACATCAATCCACATAAGGTTTAAGTGTTATGCACTCACCTAAATCATAGTTGAGAAAGAATTGGGGCCCATGTTGGGATAGTTGTCTCATGGCATAATGCATCATATTTAAGACTTGGTCATTTAATGAAGGCTTTTGGATGATTCATTGGCACAAGCCATTTCTAGGTGGAGTCTATTTGTCTATAGGCATAAAACCTATTTGGGGAATTAGTTTTATTCATAAGAGTGCAAGCCTATATCAAGCTAGTTCTATGATCTCAAGGGTACAAGCCTTTGTGTTATTAAGCTTAGCATCATTCAACATTTTGAGGGGTCAATGAAATTCCTTTTATCAGGTTCATGCTTATTTTAAGGATATCAAATCTTGGGTGCATGAATTTTATTATACTTAGTCTATTTTAGAAGAGTATGATGATGACATCATCTTTTACATAGGGATGCCATTAATGACCTAGACCAAAACTTTGATTAACAAAACATTCATATATTGAAATTACCTTGTTATAACTATTAATAGTAATTACACAATTCAACAAAGAAGTGAAAGACATTCAATTTAAGGACACTATATATCACGACAATCATTCTTAATCATATACTTAAAGCTTCAAATATAGAGTACAGTTCATATTGCAAAAAATAGAGTACACAAGGCAAAATATAAGCTTCACTAACTAATTATCTGCCCAAGGACTCATAGGTGATCTTGGGCTTACACAAAATGGAGCCTTAATGGCATCCATGCTAAATCCTATGCTAATGGCATCCATATCTAGAGTTAATTATATAAAGATTCACTACATTAGTTTGCCTCTTTTCTTTACTAGTTTGAGTTTGACTTTATAACACACAGGAGCATCTCTATCCCAGGGTGGAGAGTGCACACTAGGTGTTGAGATAGAGCCTTTGTTGATAATTTTGGTGGCTCCATCACCTTGCATCCCTTTAAATATGGTCATTATGTGTATCCACTCATAAGTATTTCCTAAAACTCTAGGTGCTAATTAATCACCTATCAGTTGGTGCTAGGTTTGTGATGATTCCTCCAACTAGCATAAAAGATACCAAAATAATAATTATGCTAAGTGATTGCCTTATGCTAAGATGTCTATCAAGCTAGCACAAAACCATAATTGAAAAAGGGGCCTAAAATAAATCCTTATAGTGTATCACCCCCTTAGAGTAGCTTTATTTCATGCATACTTCCATCCCTTTTCCCATAAGCAGTCAGTTAGCATAGGTGATAAGCACTTCAAGATCAATTTAGGGACCTAGATCTTAAACCAAGAGGTCTACTTCTACTATAGGTAAACCCACACACCTATAAGTATTCCATTGTTTCCCAAATCTAGAATAGGCTTAAACAAACTCATCTAAGGTGCAAGATTTATTGACAACATGTAGATGGCATGTTGTTTGTATGCCCAAACATGATCAATGGTGAGATGGCTTAGGTGTTTTGGATGAAATTAAGGTGAAAACCAAGGATGGAGATGCATAGGGATGGAAAAAGTAATGAAGTAAATTATCCCACTTCTTATGGTTGTGAGTTGTCTTCTAGAGTATCCTAGAGGAGTAGAAGACATGGTTGTCATATGTATTATATTCATCTAGAGTGGGAGAAAAATATTGAAGCTATGGTGTGTATTAAACTAGATACTTCCAAATAGTGAGAGTTGTGAGTGGTTCATGGTAGAATCATAAAGAAGGATGGGTCTATAATGAAGTGGGAGTCACTTCAATTTGCTATGAATCTATTATGGAGGAGTAGATGTTGACAAATCTAGTCAAGGCAAATAAGTTTTAGTAGTGCAAAAAACTTTTATTGGGCTTGTGTGTGAGTAGTAGTGGGTATTGATAGCAGCTAGGTGGTAGCTAGTTCGTAAAAGATGCAAATTTTTGAAAGTCTTGTGCATATGAATTTAAGTGGGATATTATTGGGTGTGAAGCCACTATTTATAAGTCCCCATTCACAATCACTATTCATGGTAATGTGACATGCTAAGATGACATCTTGGTGATATGGCATGCAAAAATACAAATACATTGGCATGTGGGTGACATGTCATGTAGGTGATGTGGTAAGAAGGTGATGTGGTGGTGGGGTGTACAGAGGGTCCTAAGTGTAATCATGTTGATGTGGTAAGTGTGGGGCATAACACTCCACTTGAGGACATGGGTCTTATCCTTGGTGAGTCACATGGGCTTGTCTCGGAGTGTATGATAGCAAGGTCATAGTTAGGGTGCCATGTTTGGTGGCTCCATGATTCACATGTGTGAAGAAGTAAAAAAGGTGATTAGAATACCTTTTGTGCACATGGGAATGAGACAAGATGTTCACTATTTCTTATTTTCCTCACATGGGTGAGTGGGGCACAATTTTATGAGTCACATGGGGTGATTTGATCTTATCTAAACTAGTGGACCTATTGTGTTGACCTTGCACATGGAGACAAACCTCTTTATTATTGGTCACTCTTCATCCACTCAAGCATGGTGCATTTTTCTCCAAGACACATGGGTTGCCTTGTGACTTATGTACATGGGTGCACGTGAGGCTCTAGTGGTTGATATTGAGTCCATGTGGAATATGGCACCACATTTTATCTCTTCTCTCTTTTTCATGTTGTAAAATGCTATAAAACATTGTGTGCTCTTTTGTAATGTTTATCCATATAGTGGATCACTTGGATCCTTGTAAGCTTGAGCTTATGTGATAGGATGTTTTGGAAGGATTTCAAGCCTAGCTAACTTAGATTCTTGGGTTGTAAGCATTAGATGCATGGTTAGAGGTTAGAGCGTAGAAGGTTATTATGTTTAGCTCACCTAGATGCATGGGATAGATCCTTGGATATGAAGCTTGTAGTATTGTTATCTCAACTCATGGAGATAGAGGTAGATGCTTGGATCTCCCTTGGATACTATGGATGTTAGCATTGTAAGAGTTGTATGTTGCAGCTTGGAGGTTAAAGCATGGAAGGCTTGGTTGGAATCTTTGCTCACCTGAGTACTTGTTAACACTAAAAATGAGTTTCTAAGAGGATATATTATAGAGAGAGATTTTCTAATGGAATATGAAGTCTAGATGTTACCTTTACCCAATGGTTTTTCCCTAGTTGGTTTAGTAGGTTTTCACATATATCTTGTGTAATGTGCTTTCTCTCCTACTTTCTATTACTGTAGCTTGTTTTATTTTTGCAATTTGGTTTATTTTCACATGTAGGATGTTTGTTTCCTAATAGAAAACCTATAAAATGGTAAAATTAAATATAAATCCCAAGACCTAGGTGGGCTATAAGTGGTATGGCAACAATTATGTAAAATATGACTTATACCAACTCTTAGACTATAACATAAAAATTAAACATGAGGCAGGAAATAGGTTTCCTTGACTAACTTAGTATATGATTAGTATTTTGAATGGCATTAGGCTTTAGTAAATATATAAGGAAATGAGAGGGTATCCTTATACTATTCATGTTACTGCATATAGAACTAAACATTATTTAACCACTTTGTGTTAGACAAAAAAACATAAAAAATAAGATAGTAAAATAAATAATGAACTTAGTATAGTATGACACCCCAATTTAACTATTATCACAAGTAATTAGCAAACCTATCAAGTTACATGTATAAGCCCTTGTATTTTTATTGAATCGAAGAATAAATATAATTATGGGTTCATCCTAATTAAACTTATCCAAAACATCCATTGAACATATAGGTAATTCTTATGGAAAATATAATAATCTTAGGCTATTGTTAGCATATTACTATGAATATGTTGACATTATTTGTGACACATGTTGAGCCTTGAACATGTCTATTTTTGAATTAAGATATGATCTTGTAAGGAAATTAAACATTGAATGTTTTCAATATCTGAGTATATTATATCATTTGGATGGCATTAGATATATAATTTTTATGTATTATTATTTTCTTATCTCATAGACCTTATCAACCTTGTTTCAATTATGTTTTCAACATTCGTACATATTCCATGTGATAACATGTCTCCTAGGTGGTATAAGACACTTAAAATTTCTTTATGAATTATGTACCATGCATCAATCTAGGGATATGATATGGGTGTTTGTAATTTTCTTGAACTTATTCCTTGAAACCTTAAAATATTTTGATTATGAACAAACCTAAAGTTTAGGGATGGTTATTAGTGAATAATGGATCCTTTGAAGTTCTAAGCTTTTTAAGAAGATAAACCAATGTTGGACTTTATTAAAATTATACAGGAGTAAGAATCTTTATTGGGTGTCAAACTCATATATGAAATACAAAGACTTTAACCAACTACTAAGACATGTTTTAATTGATGAGCCTTCTTAAATTAGATATCATTTAAATGATGGATAATCCTAGGAGGAAAATTATATCAAATTATTTAACCTCCATGAATTCAATAATTAAATTTTTGGAATTAAAAATAAAATTATATTTGATTGATAATCATGGTATCTCGCAAAAAGGATCTCACCTTTAAGTGGAAAACATAACACAACATAGCATAACTATGTCCTTTTATATTCAAGATCAATAATAAATTAACTATACAAGATAAAATTTGTGATTATACAATGGTTTTAAAATATGAATTGCAATCCTAAATCTTGGATTATGCCTTGGTTTAGTGATATGACTTATGCTTGATAAATATAAAATCTTTCCCTTAGAAATAGTTTTTAATCCTAATTGTACTCTTAGGTGTTAATAGTGAGATCATTTCATGTATGTAAAATGAGTGAATGAGTTTAGATTCATATGATATGATTTAACTACTTAATAATGTTGTAATGAGAATTAAAAAATCCATACATAAGAGCTAAATATTATAGAGGTCACTAAGAACTATTTGATGAATTTAATTATGAAGCATATCCTAGTATCAAAATCAGAATGCATCTAAGGGTCACCTATTATTTTCTTAAGTCATGTGATCATATTAATTTACCTTGTTATTCTTTAGGAATTTTTTAAATTTATATATTGCATTGTTTTGGGGAGTTTCATGCTGGCTTATTCTATCTATGTGGATTATCTTTGCTCTATCAATTTTCTGTAACTAGTACTTTTTTGGAAGGGTAAGGCCACTCTCAATGGATGAGAGGTATGTGAGGGATACAAAAGGATATAGTTTTGGAGTAAAATCCCTCTAATGATTCTCTCCCTCTTTATTTTCCTATTATGGGTTTCCAACAATTGTGATGATTTTCAAAACTCTGGTGACTTATTCACATATTCTAGATAAACAACTATACTTATCAAAGATTATATTTATAATTGGGAAGATGACATCATGTATTTACAATGATGTTTTGAATTACTTTAACTTTTTATTTAGTTATGGTTATGTTTTGATTTATATGTTATTTTAAAATGGAACTATTGGACTAAAAAAAAATGAAAGTTGACTTGTCTACTTAGATATTATTGCATTTATAATTGCAATGAAATAAAGATGTATTTTTAGCTACTTATTTTGAAGGATACTTAAACTTCTAGAAATCATTGTAAATCTAAATTATGAATATATTATTAATTGTGCACATCATAATAGAAGAATATTTAAATATGTCCTGATGCATACTTTAATTTTAGTATAAGTGTGTAACATAATTTCAATGTGTAAACATGTAACCAAATTCAAGGTGATGGAATCTAAAAGAATGGTTGACTTGGAAACTAATTTCATGAATGAATTATTACTTATTGATTTTGTACATGGAAATGCTATGAAAATTATTATGTGAATGGAATTGTGAAGAAGCAATGAAATGACTTAACTATAATTTAGTTACAACATATGATTGGATTATGACAAACTTGTTTACATAATTTTTTACTCTCATTGATGAACACAAGGGTAAGGAATTAGTAAGAACATTTTGAAAGGATAATATGAAATAAATAAATTAATTAATTAAAAAAATAAAAAATATGGTTCTTTTTTGGGGTACTTGACCTGAAGGTTATTACATTATGGTATCATAGCTTGGGTTTAATGTTCAACTTGGTGTGATAATTCATGTTTTTTGTTTGTTTTTATAGGAACTATCTAGGATAATAAGGAATTTATCAAGTTTTTATTATTTCAAAATTTATTTAGGATATTTTATACACTAAATTATTCTCCCCTTAATTATTCTAATTAATCCTGCTAATTTATCCCCTTTATCCTAATCCTAGTCATTTATGTAATATCCCCTCTCATTATTTATTCATTTACTAAACTCATTTCTACCCCACTAATAAATTAATCCTCATAAATCATGTCTTATCCCATCCTAATATATCTAATCTATTATTTGGAAATTTAAAATTCCCATAACCCACCTACCCATCTACCCAAGACTACTCCTAGGTCTCCTACACCCCTAGTCCCTAATCACCCACCTGATACCTATCCAAAATATCCTCCTAATCCTAATTAATCCTTAAGGATATTATAGAATTTTCCAATTCTAGAACCTCCTAACTTGACCCCTCCTCTCTAGAAGCCTCTATTCTAGAGGCTTCAAAGGAATTTTTAATTCCTTGGAAATTCCTCCACCCTTATCAAATCTTAAAGCTTATCATAACTTGCCTAATCAAAATCCAATCCTAATCATCAACATATAACTGGTGTCCTAATTGGTCTACTTAAATATTATCTTATCCCATCCAACATATCATATAATTGAGTCAAACTTGAAATTAGACTAAAATAAGCCTTTGTCTAGATTTATTCAACACATCCCATATTCATCCCTTAGTCTTTCCATTCAATCCCCTGTACTTGTTGATTGGGGCCAAAATATAAAACCATCCATACTTTCTTCCATATTCATCCATGGCATCCAAAAAAATTTGGTCAATAACCTGATTGAATAATGCCTCATGGCCAATGAGAATATGCTCCTTTCTCACCTCATTGAAATGAACACTCAACATCCTACAAACTTTGACCCCATCCACCCAACACATCTATCAACTCCTATTCTTCACACCACCTAGTCCTACTCAAATCCCCCTACCATTAGTCATATCCAGTCATCTACCCCTTCTTACACTAGCAAAGGGAATCTTATCTTGGCCACCTTATCTACTACTAGTCCACCCAACTAGTCATGTAAATAACCATTTGATCCAAAGTCCCATGCTTCAAAATCTAATTCAATAAGTAAAGATAGCCCATAAAATCCTCTTCATATATCCTTAGAATCCCTCTTCCACCAACTTGTTACCATTAACATGGTGGTCTATCCACCCATATGATATCTTAATCCTACCAAGCCTAAGCCTTCTTGGTATAAAGTTAACCAATATTATGCATATCATCAAACTTGGGGGTGTACCATTAATCAATGTTGTAATTTCCAAAACTACATCCATGACCTCATAGACTATGGTGACATAGAAATTGAGAATAAATCAAATGAGTCTACTTCCTTGGGTGTACAAGAAGAGGAATTCCAAAATTCCATTTTCAATCATGATCAATCCCTTCCCTCTCCAATCCAAGGTAAAGACACCACATCCATCTTCCGTGGTCCCCTCATCTTTGACAAATCCTCCATTGAAGATGATTTTATTCCCTATGAGCTTAGTCCTCCCTTCCCTCATGAGTCCTTCTTTTATGGACCTATCCTTGTAAAATCCATTGTCCCTCCATCATCTTATTTTCACCCATAATTTCAAAGACCCCATGTTGAGAGGTCATTTATGAACTATAAATCACACACATCAGAGTTAGCATCAGATTCCAAATAAGTGTTATCTACATCAAGATCATGTACATCACTAGTATCTAAATCTAATTCCTCATCAAAAATATTATCCCTCATAGATATTATAACAAATGATGACTATGCCTACCATTTTGAAGATACCTTTAATTTGGATGACAATCAGTCACCAGGTATATATTTTGATCCCAATCAGGATGAAGAAGTCATAATAAAGTTCTTATAAGCTTTATCTATTGAATCTAATTGGAGTGAATCTAATCTTACTTTGGAAGCATATACTTCAATTCCTAGTGATCCTTTTACTGATCTTGAGGAGATCTCATATTTTAAAACCAGGTCTATTCAGAACCTATGTGAGGATCATGTTACCCTATCACCCCCCATAGACCTCATCATGCCATCTATACCACTTTCATCCATCATAGAACCCGTTCTTCCTATCAATGATCATTTAATTAGATCCTTACATATGGATGAACAAGAACATACATCATTGGAATCTTCCCAAAGTGATATAATATGTGCCACAAATATAAAATTCTAAGACCATATTCCAAAAGTCATGAATCATGATCAAATCACCTTTAATCCTATTAATCAAAATCAAGAAGATTCAAATTATCAGCCTAATCAAAAATCATCTTTCCCTAATGAAGCCCAATATTAGACACTAGGGGATAATCAAAGTTAAAAATCAATCTCCTTTGATGAATCCCAAAATTAGGCACCAGGAGGTAGTCAAATTAAAATCCAATCAACAAATCAAAATAATTTCAAAAGCAATATGAGTATGGTTGATCATCCTTTAAATAATCAGATCAAATAATTACACAGTCAAAGTGCCTTAGATCTCTTTAAGTATTTTATCACATGGCACCAATCAAATGAGGAATGCCCACAATCTTCAATGATGTGTGTGACTACTAATCCTGATACCCAATCACCCATCACATCTTCCAATCACACTCCCACACTCCCATTAAGTCCTACCATCCATTCCAATCCATTATTCCCCTATCAACATCAAGAATTCATACCTCCCTTCACCTTTCCAGGAAGTATCATCTCTCATAGGGGTGATGAAGATACATGGTCTAAATATTTGGAGGGGTCACAATCAAGCATCAACAAAGGTTACATAAACATCAATCAATCCAATAGTAGTGATGACATGGTCCTAACATCACACATCTCTAGAACAAGTATTGTCTAAAGATACAACAAGTGTCAAAATTATTACATCTCGTATCCATATCTAATAAATTAAGATGCTAAAAAATTAAAAAATTAAAAAAAAACATTCATCCAATGGTGAAAACCAGTATTATGGTGCCTTAGGCAAGTACCATGATGAAAACCAGTTTTTGGCATCATGGTAAAATAATCTATTATCCTCAGTTTATGTCAACACTTCAGGGAAAATCCATTTGATCCACATAATATCCCATCTACGTCATCATTGTCCATCTTGCATCCTCTCATATCCATCTTTCCTTCCCATCTTGACTTTTGTAAGGAAGTAGAAGATGTTTTATGGGATAATCTTGGCATATCCTCCAATAGACACTTGGGTAACTATACATTTGACTCCTTCATGATGAGGTCATTATAAATCCCTAGTCCATTCCTCTTTGGTCCTCATCCCCTTTTATACATTACCATCACCCTTTTTTAATCACATACATTATTTCATCCATCCATCCTTATCCTAGTTACTAGGCTTAGTATTCCCTTTGTTAGTAACCCCATTTCTATAGTGTACATACATATTCTAAAAATCCCTAAAATTTGAAATATTCCAAAAAAAACATAAAAATCATAAAATTTGAAAAATCCAAAAATAGTCCATGGTGTATTGTCTTATGCCTTTTCCCCTAGTCACATCCATCTCTATGCCTTTCATCTTTCACAATCACATCATCCATCCTCCTATTCTAAACCCAGGGTAAATCTAGTCTATATTGAGCTAGCATTGACCTAGTCTCACTTTCACCTAAATAATCTTATGTCTCTCATCTAAATATCCAAATCCTAATCCAATTTCCCATATCCAAATCCTCCATCTAAGTCCCTCTCCTAGTTCAAAATCCATATCCTTACTTAAGTCCTAATCTTAATCATCATTGTTAGTCTATTCCAAATCCAAGTATATCCTAAGTTCATACTCATACCATGATCATCTTAGTCCATCCCATCACCCAACCACTCATCCCATCATTACATAAGACATTATGACATTACATGCAGATACTTGTGTGTGTTACTTGTATGTTCTATTTGGCTTATATGCATGTATTTTATCATGTAAATAATTGATTGTATTTGTTTTTTGAGTTTATGTTGCATCGTGTATCTTTTTGTCTATTAGGTAATGAATGAGGATGTTATGAGGTCACCAAAGCTACAATAATGCTTATAAGTGCCCTCAATGATGCATAGTTTATTATTTTCTCATGCCCTTTGATATAACATCCTTTTGATCATAGTTATATCATGGGGCATACTGTCCAATGATATATTTCATCAGATTGCTTAGAATATGATGAGACTTATTATAGAAATGATAGCTTGATCATCCCATTATCTAATTGTCTATCCTATTCAACTCATATAGCATCCAATCATTTCTCTTAAGACTTTCATCTTTATAATCTAACATCTCATCATTTATCCTAGTCCAAGATTTGAGTAGCATCCTCTATCTAGTCATTAACATGTCTAATAGTCATCATCATCCTCCTTTAGTCTATTTTTTCATCTATCCTCTAGTCTGAACTACATTAGCCTGAGGCCTTTTTAGACTATGTAGGTAGTGCTTAGTGACATGGTGTGCTTGAGTTTATCTCAATCACTCTCTCCTCTTCCCCTTCCTTCATCACCACACATCTTGCATTCATAAAATCCTTGAGATATAATATCAATCATTCATCAATCAATCTATTGATAAATCACCATCCCTAAAATCATTTCCATAACCTTTTAATTAATCACCCATACCTATCAATTGGGCCTGATAAATCACAACATCCATCTTTTCTTCCATTAGTCACCCATTTTCACTGATTAGTCAATTCAACATTTAAAGTTTACAATTTCCTCCCTTAATTGGGGCATGATCAGAACCATAACCTTATCATCATCTATTTCTCCCTTACATGTTTCCTTGCTAGGGGCATCATCACTATTAATCACATTATGGTTCATTTATGTGATGCATCACACTAACTAATTATTCCCCTTCATTTTTTCGTCACTCTATCATATCATTTCTTCTCTCCCATATCCTTCATCATGTCTCTCAACTTTAGTATTGAGTTACACTCACCATTCATATTATCAAATCCTTGTCTTACCCTAGCCAATAGATCTCAATTACATTCATCTTTGCTTAGGATAAATCAAAATATTATGGACTTTTTTTTTATCATCATCATGTTATGGTTGATTCTCCCATGGGATGTGTTGATAACCATAACATAGTCATTTACATTCCTTATGCATATGTCTTTACTAGGGGCATAATACATTTATAGATCATGGATAAAGTAAAATTCATCCTCTTCATCATCTATCTCACATCCCATCCCCTTATCTATCCCTCACATCCCACCCCTCATTTCTTCTTTCGAGTGGCCATCCATCTCATTCTTCCCCATATGTCCCCTCGAAGGGGCATCATATCCCCTAGAATCATTTACTAATTTCATCCATGAAATTATTTTTCTTTGAAAGACCATTACTCTTTCCAATTCATCCAATCACAACACCATTTCAAAAAGGGAAAAAATGTATACACTAAATCCTACTCACCTTAAATATTCTAATTAATCCCACTAATTTATCCCTTTTATCCTAATCCTAGTAATTTATCTAATATCTCCCCTCATTATTTATTCTATCTCTAACCTTATTTATACCCCACCAATAAATTAATCCTCATAAATCATGTCTTACTAATACTAATCCATTTTATCTATTATTTGGGAATTTAAAAATTCCCATGACCCATCTACCAGCCTACCCAAGCCTAATCCTACACTCTCCTACACCCCTAGTCCATAATAACCCACCTAATCCCTATCCTAAATCTCCTCCTAATCCTAATTAATATCTAAGGAGATTATAAAATTATCCAATTTTATAACCTCCTCTAACTTGAACCCTCCTCTCTAGAAGCCTTTATTCTAAAGGCCTTCAATGAATTTTTAATTCCTTGGAAATTCCTCCACCTTTGATCTTCATGGCTCAGATTTAAACATGAGCCATAGATCTTCCCTCCATGGATTTTTAATAAAAGCCACTCCTCCATGGCCAAGTTAACTAGCAATGACAAGCAACTATTGAATCCATGGAGTCTTCATGTCCACATGAACAACTACTCTATCCAAGTCAATGAATCAAGCTACCATAATGCTAAAAATCTGAGTCTATGGTAATTTCAATCCAAATCATTTTAGATTTTTATTATTCAATCTTGGTTTAGAAAAAATAGATTTAGGATTAGAATGTTGCTTTGAATGCTCATTTGTCTATTTATATTTTATCCTAATGGCTCTATAAATTAATTAGTGGATTGACATTTTGGGTATTTTTGATGTAAGTGCATAATAAAATTCCATATAGCTCAAAATTTCATCTACAAATGTGTAAAATGAGATTTAAAAATTAACTTTGGTAGGCAATGCATGACACTTATGTGACACATTGACTATATAATAAGAACCCAAATTTGAAGAATTGGATAAGTTGGATGAGAAAGATATATTTTGAATGCCAAAATTAATTTTGATTCACATGGCTAGCTTAACACACTCAAATTTTGAGTAAGGTTATCCACATGATAACATGGGGTGCAAAGGATTGAAGTTTTCTTATGCTACCATTATGATAGTTTAATGCCTATGTCTACAACTTAGGATTAAACCAAAAGATAATTAATAGTTGAAGAGAAAATTACATCCACATTAGAAGCTTAAGAAGATAATAAAGAAGTGAACATATATGTATCACCTAATTTTTAGAGTCTAATACACACAACTAAAGTTCACATATGGACCTTAAATTTTGATGGATCCAAATCAAAGAGAGGGTGTGGTGTCGGGATCGAGATCATAAACCTAAGAGGAAGGTCATATTTCACAGCCTTTTAAATATAAGTTTCCTACACTAACAAAATATATGAGTATAAAGTATTAGTGCATGGCCTTCATATTGTGCTAATTAAGAAGGTGAAGAACTTGAAATTCCTTGGGGATTCAGAACTTGTGGTCAATCAAATTAGAATCCACTATGTTTGTAATGATAAGTGTATTTCTATATATCACAATAGAGTGTGGAACTTGATATAATAATTTAATGCATTCAACATCCATAAATTATCATGAAGGAAAAATTATACAAAAAATACATTGGTAATAGTTGAAAGTATTTTATAACTTGTTATTAATTTCAGATTGAGGAGATTTTTAGTAGAGTTAGTTTATACTCCTATTTCAAAAAACATTATAAACTTCTAGGTATTCAATTATTAACAAAATATCATCAAATTCATCACCAACATCAACATATTTGATTCCCAGATAATTGGTGAGGATGACCGAGAGGATTTTGAGACAGATGTCAAAGGAGTGATTAACTTAAGGATTTATAACACACCAAAAGGTATGGTATCATTGGAGAGACTATTCCATTGACCACCATGGTGAGAAATAAAAATAATCCCCTACCAAAGGTATTTCCTGTATGTAATAGGAAATGCAACAGATTTATAAATCAATCCTATCTCAAAGAAGATAAATCTTGCTTACACTTTCAATTGTAGATACATTAGATATTTGGGGTCATGACCAAGATAGATATATTAGACCTATCCAAGGGATATCTTACCACAATAAATTCACTATAAAGGATTTAAAAGCCTCCAATCAAGAAAAATTGCATAATAACACTAACTAGATCCTCTATTTTCATATTCAATAAACTAATAACAAGTAAAGCAAAAGTCTAATCTAGTGATCACCAAATCTTGTGGCACAAAATTAGGGTTCGTAAACATAAAATTAACCATGCATAAGATAATCCTAATTAAACTATGTATAGGTAAAACCCTAATGCATGGAGAGAGCAATATATTCAAAAGCCATTACTTATTCTATTTATATCTACTAAAGAGAGGAGAAAAATTAGAGACACTTACCTCAAACATGAAACCTATTGAGACTCAATCTCTCCCTTGGATAAAGGTGCTTCACAAGAGGTTTTTATAGTTTTTAAGATCACTCAGAAAGGATAAAGCATTTAAGACTTCTCCACAAGAAAATATTCTTCTCCAAGTAGAAACTGTAAGCTAAGACTCCTCAAGTAGAATGGTAGAAGAGCAGATTGTAAAAAAGTGCAAATGAATAATTAACACTTGTTATCTCTCTAAGAATGGATAAATGGATGTGTTTATATAGGCAGATCTAACCCCAATATTTTTTGAAAGTTTAGTCTAACAAGGTCAACCCAATCAACCTAGTATCTTTATTGATAAAAAAATTAGGTTACGGTCTAGGTCAGCTAGGGGCTAACTTAGACCCTAATAAGTTTTATCAATAAGAGTGCAAGGTCAATGGGGATGATAGTGTAACTTAAATTTTCAAAAAGGGTTTTAGGCTAGGGAAGAGCTAATGAAGGTGGAAAATGACTAGAGGAAGGTACAAAAGAGGAGGCCAAACTTAGGAGAATTATTTTAAGAGCTCGGTGTGTAGCTAGAAAGTGGTAATAAGGGACAACAATCCTACGAAGCACTAATGGTTTTCCCACCCCTTTCTTGGTACACCCTTTAAGGCATGCACTTATAGAGATTGAGACTTGATGGGTTCCTATAAGATAGAAAGCATCTGTAATTAATAAAATTTGAAAATGTTATGTGTATACATTTTATCTATTCAAAGCTCATCACATGTCATGTAGGTGCAATAGGGGATGGTGCTTTGATAAAAAAACATAGCAACACACAACATTGAAGATAATAAAAGTTACATTTAAAAAAAATAACTCAAATTTAAATTAATAAAAGGGAAATAATTAAAAAGTAAAATTAAATGCATAACTTGACTTACCTTTAATATTGGATGGTTTTCTATTGTGTTTGTAGTTTTGATCATGGAGGGAACATAGACTACTTTCGACAAACCTAAATATACAAAATTAAAGAGCAAGGAAAGATAAGATAATTGATGTTATGTGAATAGGATGTACTTGGAAATTTGGAAAGATTGGGTGACAAGTGCTCTGTTAGACCAAATGACCAAGCCAAAAATTAGAGTAAATCAGGTAACTCAAAATCCAAGACTACTAAAGATCAAAAAACTCAAACAAGTAAACCTTAAGAAATAAAGGAAAACTCACCAAATCAAAACAAGGATACATTTCAAGAAGGATGGTAATTAAACATTAATGTAAAATTAGTAAAAATCCTTAAATAAATATGGGCAAGCAAAAATGGTAAAACAACATTAATGAGTGAGAATTAACAATCCTTACTCAATCATCAATGGAAAAAATGCATGAAATGGGGAACAAAAATGGTGAGTGAGAAGTAACAATCCAACCTCACTCAATATTGGAAAAAGAACGTGAAAGTAGAAATAGACTTAGGTGTCCAAAAAAAAGGATATTAAAATAAATAACAAGTAGTAAAAGAAATCAAATCAAGTCTAGAAATGTAAAGCCATCGTCTAAAGAGAAGGATCCATAGTTATTTAAACATGTTGTTTTATTCTAAAGATGGATAAAACTAAAACAAAGTAGTGCTAACATGTTTTGAAGATGTGAAGAAGAGGAAATATAGAAGTGAGAAAATAGATTTAGAATCACACTTTACCTATTAAGGGGGAAAATGAAATGAGTGGAGGGGAGAATGAAGGAAAAACCAAGGTAGAGGAACTCTTTATTAAATTCAAGCACTCAAATTAAATTTTTCAAACAAGAAGAATTTTGGCCTTAAGGACTTTGAAGATATTCTCTTAGCCACACATGTCATAGGTAAATAAATGAAGTATGTAGATCATCCCATGAAGGCTATATGCATAAAAATTAAAATAGGCCTACCTTCCCACAACATGTTCCTCATTCCTTGGGACCCCTTACAGAGTCATTAGTCTATTGTGAATATTAGGTACTTGCATGATAAAGTAGGTAGCACCATAGAGTTTGTTAAATTATCCTATTCCAATCTACTAGCATACCACACCCCTATAAACCTCAACTCTATTATGAGGCTAACCATGTAATTTGAGCTTTAACTAGAGATAGGAGATGTACTTGTAATCACATCTTTTATTATGATTTTGAATTTTGAAATTTGTATGTTGCCTTTTATATATCATTGTTTTTTTGTTTCAAATGATTTGGATTTTAACTTTCTTGATGGATTTTTTTATTCCTCCTCCATATAGATTCAGAAGACCAAATATGGGTGCTAAATATGACTTTAATTTGAATATGTGTTACTTAGTTTCTAAGAGAGAGAAACCAAAGAGCATGGTGTCTAAGAGTCTCGTTAATGCAGGTAAATTAAAAGTGTTATCTTGACTTTGACCTTGATTTATCCAATGTGGAGAGAAAGGAAAGGAAATCAAGAAGAATAAAACATGAAATAATTTAAATGAATTCAAATCGTAAAAAATGTGACAAAGGGAAAAAAAGGAATACAATGATAGTGGCATGTGATTCCTTATCATAAGAATGAGGAAGTGTAGGAAAACATGCTTATACTATTTGTTGTGCAAATTTTATCTACAAAAAAATCAAAAGCTAAAGTTGATAACAAGGATCAAAAAATTATAACCATTTCTAAACACATTCTAGAAAAGGAATATTGAATGAAAGATGCTGATTTTATGAGGAAGGTCAGGTCCTATCCATAGTATTATACTATGACTCATAGAAGAGAAACCCACGAGGGTACACAAAGCATGTGAAAACTAAATGGGATAAAGATGGTATTTTGTGAGGAAGGCAAGGTCCTATCCATGGTCTTACACTACAAATCACAAAAGAGAAACCCAATGTATGCCAAAAAGTATGTAAAAAGTATGAAAATAAAGAGAACAAAAATGGAAAATCATGAGGAAGACAAGATCCTATTTATGGTTTTACAATGCAACTCATGAGAAAGAGGAAATCAAAGGACCAAAAGGAAGGACTAAGGTTTGTGAAAAGAGAGAACTATTGTAGAGGGTGAGACATGTGTAAGTATCCTACAAAAAGTGTTAGAATGATATCATATATAAATCATGATAATAAGGGAAGGATTTGGGAAAAATACATCTTGAGGAATTGTGCATTGGTGGGCTCTTTGAAAATATAGCTTTCATTAGTTTTAAGGTGATAGGTGTTTCGATCAAGAATGTCTTTGAATAAATAAGGGCCCTAAAATTTTTGGGCTTATTTAACTTCTTTTTCATGAGTGTAGTCTAATTTAAGGACAAGATCACCAACATTAAAAGTGCAAGATCTAACTCATTTGTTATATTGTTTGGAAATACAGACCTTGTATTGGCAATTATATTGTAAAGCATAAAGATGGTGTTCATCAAGGATATCAATGGTATGAAGGTGATATTTGTATAATTATTCATCAAAGATGATACCATGAAGAGAGATACAGAGAGAGAGAATTTCAACTTTTAATAGGAAGACTAATTCAGAACCATAGACTAGAGAAAATAGTGTTGCCCCAGTGGCCATGTGTATATTAGTGTGATAGGCCCAAAGATAAGGATATAGATGAAGATTATAATCTATACAAGTGTCACAAATTATATTTTAGATAATTATATTAAGAATTTTATTAGTGGCCTCAGCTTGGGCATTACATTGTAGATGGTAGGGTGTGTAAAATTTGTGATTGATTTTAAATTTAGCACATAGTTGTTTGACATCTTTATTTTTGAAATTACCACCATTATCTAAAATGAGAGTATAAGGAACACCAAAGAGACAAATTATTTGATTGAGGATGAAGTTGGAGATGGTGGTACTATTGATATTGATAAGAGGCATAGCCTCGACCCACTTGGTAAAATATTCTGTGGTTGTGATTATAAAGACATGCCCATCTTGAGATTAAGGTAATTTGTCTATGAGATCTAATCCCCACATGGATAATAGCCATGGTGAATCCATGGTTTGAATCTTGGTCAGGGGTACATGAATTAGATCATCATGAAGCTGGTAAGGAGTACACTTTTTAGCAAATGCGATGCCATCCTTTTCAAGAGTAGGCCAAAAGTATCCCATATGTAAGCATTTATGGGATGTAGTATTTCCACTACAATGGCCACCACAAATTCCCCCATGTGATTGTTTGAGAAGAGGAGGAACCTCTTATTTCATAACACAATAGTGCAAGGTACCTTCAACATTATGATAATATAGGATGTTATATCTAAAGACATACTTAAAAGCTTGTTTACAAATGCAAGTTTTTCATGAGAATCAATATTTAGAGGAAAATTTTGGTGTTCAATAAATTAAATAATATATTTGTACCACAAGATTTAGAAAATGGTAATAGCCTCTATGTGACAAATTAGTGAAGTTTGTGTTTGAAGAGAAGATGGGGATTTACTTATTTGGATAAGAAAAGTGGGATCAGTAAGAACTTGATATGGTTAAAAAAGAGATGCTAAAGAAGTAAGAGAATTGGTAATAGAATTTTGATTTTGAGGGATGGGATTGATAGTAAAATAAATGAAATCTTTGGAAAGGGTAGTGTTGAGTTCAACATACCCCATTTTTTTTAAATGGGGCCCTTGAGATACTTTGAGCTTTAACCCTAAAACCATGACATGTTTTCAACATTATTAGAATTTGAAGATCATCCACTTTGATAAAATTTGGCTAACTAGTTTATAGTTTTGATTTGCGCATGCCTAATATTGCTAATAATTGGTCTTCATATCTTAGATTTATAGTTTCATGGAGCCCTTGTTGAAGAGATCATGGTTAGAATTTACAAATTGACTTTATTCAAGTTTTCACTAGCCTTTGGTTTGTGAAAATTCAAATCTAAATTCATGTTTTGAAAGCTTTCCTTTGAAAACCCTGGTTTAAACCCTTGGTTCAAATTCAAATTTTGGATGGAGCATTTGGTCAAAATATTTTTAAGAAATTTTGGACTTAAGCCTGATTTCTATGCTAAGGATTGGTCATGTTTTTCAACATGACCAAACCTTATCCTACAAATTATGTTTAGTCCCTTCTACTTCCCCCTTTGTTTCTTATATTTCTAACCAAGTCCAATATTATGCTAGCAAGGTCCTTTTATTTTTCTAGCATGGTCCCTTTTATTATTATATATTTAGCCTAAAGTTTTAATTCTAAGGCCCTACTCATGTTTATTAACAAAAATGAGACTTTAGAATTAATGCTTTAACCTAAATTTTTATTTCCACCCTAAGCCTTGACTTAAATATCTTACTTCTTCCAAGATCCAATGGTTCATGCTTCATCATTGATTTTAATCAGACAACACAAAGAAAGCTCAAAAAAATTGAGCACTTGATCCTTCAAACCAATCATGTTTAAGCATCTGGATCATGATCAATGGCTCTCATTTCATCATAGACCAAAGATCAGATAGAGTGAAGCCAACATTGAAAATTCAAAGACTCATGAAGCTTTATGGAGTTTCCATGTGATACTCCTGCATTTGAAGTTTGGTGGTAAAGGGGTCCCACATATTAAATGGAACCAATGGTGTGCAACTACTGGGATCATGATCAAATGGCTCTTGCTTCATCATGGATTTTAATCAAATGAAGTGAATTGAATCTGAGATCCCAAGAAGCCCTACAGAGTCACCATGTGGCACTCCTACATTGGAATATAAGAACTTGATGATCTTAAATTTGATGTTTGTATGACCATCATTTGACATAGGCAAGGTCATCATTGTCATCTGTGTAACCATAAACTTTAAGCCCACCAAAAGTAGGAACATCATGAGCTTAAATTTGATGTCCTCATAAATGTCATTTGAACATCCGCAAGGCTACCATTGATGTATGTGAGGTTGTCAAAATTAAGCTCATCTAACATTTTTACTTAGTCAAAAGGGGTATGTTTTATGTCATTTGAGGGGTTATTTATGCTTTAAAACTTAACATAAAATGTATTAACCTAAGTCTTTTTTTGTTTATTAAAATGAAATACACTTAGGTAAAATCACTTTAACCTAAGTCCTTTGTATAGCTATGTATTGACTAAAGCTCATGCATCTTACATGATCTGATGGTATGTGTTTCATCATGACCCTTGATCTAGTGACATAAAATTAGTGATGAATTTTCAACCAAGCTCCAAGAACTCATGATGTTGACACATGGTGAATGATCATTCAATATGTGACTGACAAAGGTGGTAGAGCTCAAAAAGTATATGAAGGTGCCAAGTGGCACAACCACAAGGCTTGATAACAAAAAGAACCAATAATAACTAAGTGTTGATGTAGTGGATTGCACCCAAGGAAAGATGCCTAGCTCTCACCCTTCCACACGCAATAATGGAAACTCCCCTCTCACTTGTGGGATCGGTGAAGCTAGAGGGGAAAGTCTCTAGATTAGGGCTAGCTCCCTTAGATGTATCTTTTAGGCCCTAGTTTCTCCAACTGCTAACAAACAAATGTAAAAAATTAGGGGTGAAAAGGGAGAGAGAGATGCTGAAAATAGAACCTAAGCCTAAAAATGAAAAGGTGATACACCAAAAAAGTTGAACCACCCAGCCCAAACATACACTTTTCACTAGGAATAAATGCCCATACACTTCATCTGACGTGGGAAACTCTTCTATTTTAGTGAGTCAGGGGTCCATAGAGATACAGGGAAGAAGGAACTAGTAATGGTGTTCTGAGCCACACTTTGACAGCCTATTCACATGCGCCTATATTCTTGTTGTAGACACTTATGGCAGACCTACAAAAAGAGACTTCACAATGCACTAGACATGTTGTAATTGATCTATGAAAATCATGAAAGACAATGACTTAACACAAAATAAGAACATAGACATATACTTTAAAGTGCAAGTCCAGATAGAGGTAAAAATGCTAAGTCCTGATTCAAGGTAAAATCTGGCATAGCTTTGCCTTACAAGCCCTGAGAGATTTTTGGGTAGAGTTTTGCCTTAAGGCTGAGAGAATGGATGTTTTCTCAAATGAGAAGCTTTAAAATATATAGAGAGAGGAAGAGAACTTGGAAATTTTTGGGAAAGACTTTGGCACTCTTTTTGCAAGTTGGCCCATGTGCGCTCTAAGCCTTGGGAAGAGGGAGTCGTTTGATTGTCAGCTCTTGCTTTGAATTAAGCATTCCACATTAATGTGAAAAACATGGCCACACCTCTTTTCTAAAAATAGAATTCTCTCTTCCTACAAATAGACTATAGTTTTTCCCCTTATAAATGCCAAATGGAGAAAGTAGGCCATGCCACTCACTATTTGTGTCATTTGATGACCATCTAGCAATAACTTGCCTCTCCTCACCACTTGGACTACTTTGTATTTTCCTACACTTTGTCTTCCTCCTTACCTTGTCTCTTCCTAGCTCCTTCAGCCCTCAGGGGCTATCTTCTGGTAGGTCACTGCATTCCTTGGGCTCTCACTGCTTGCCTTGGCCATTTTTTGTTGATTCTAGTGAGTGACACCTGCAAAGTTCCATTGTAAAATGGGCAAGACACGTGGAAGCATCTGCTTGACTCATGAAAGCTTTAGGCACCCTTTGAAGGTCTTGTAGAAGAGGACATGTGTCGGCTTCTACTTTCTTTAGCAATTCATCTGAGGCCCACCATGTTGGGGATCAACCAACAAACTTGATTACTATGTGAAAGCAACAAAACATGGAATTAAACCAGAAAGAATAAGTAACTAGAATCAAAAACAACAAAGAATAAGAGATACAAGAAACCACCCTGAAAACTTGTATTAAACTCTTCCAGAAGGAAATAAAATGAAGAAAATCACACTTTCTTCTCACACCTCTCAGATGTACAAATCTCTTTCCCTCAAGAGTTCTCTCTCTCAATTACAATCAATTCCAACAACCTGGATTGATACACATATACAAAAATTCTTGTACTGTTCTCTTACAATAAGATATGAAGATCTATCCCTATTATATAACATTAGGGATTCATGAGCGTACAATATCCACCATTAGATTTACCTCCTAATCAAAGGTCCAAAACAATCCTACCTAAAATAGAAATGTGGACTTACAACTAACAGCTAAACTTATCATGCAAACAATCTATTCTACGCATGAAAATAGATTCTGGACGCACAGGTGATCGACATCAGTTCCTATTTGACTGCACATGACCGATGTCAGTAGATCCACTACCAACATCGGCAGCCTCTGGTCCATTCTTGACCATCGTCAGTGACTATGTGACTCTTACAACCCTCAATTTAATCATTTGGTGAAGCTTTTAGCTCCACAACTCAACAATCTCCCACTTGGAGATAAACAGCTGCACCAGTACCTGTACAACACTATATTTTAGCTTCTCCATCTTTAAACTCAATCATGAAGACCAACAAAATTTGAATGAAGATTCAACTTCTCCTTTGTTACTGGCTTGTTTAACATATTAGCAGGGTTCTTATCTGTATGGATCTTTTCCAGCTTCAACTCACCATCCTCCAATACCTGTCTAATGAAGTGGTACCTAAGCTGTATATGTTTGGTTCTTGAATGAAAGGCTGAATTCTTAGCCAAATGAATTACACTTTGACTATCACTATATAATCTACAACTCTCTTGCTCCTTTCCCAACTCTTCCATGAACCATGTCATCCATATCATCTCTTTGCTAGCCTCTATGACTAAAATGTATTCTGCCTCTGTAGTAGACAAGGCAACAACCTTCTGTAACTTTGAAATCCAGCTCACCGCCATTTCACTAATAGTGAAAACATATCCTGTGGTGTTCCTCCTGCCATCTAAGTCACCTTCCATATCCGAATCTACATATCCATGTAGAGAAGTATTTGACCCTCCATAGCACAAATGCCTACTGCTAGTCCCTCTCAGATATCTGAGAATCCACTAAACTGCTTTCCAGTGCTCCTTCCCTGGATTGGCCATATACTTACTGACAACTCCCACTGCTTGGGCAATATCCGGTCTAGTACATACCATTGCATACATTAAGCTCCCAACTGCGGAAGCATATGGAACTTTCCTCATGTACTCTACCTCATCATGTGAATTAGGACACTGTTCTTTACTCAACTTGAAGTGTCCAGCCATAGGTGTGCTTACCGGTTTTGCATCCTGCATATTGAACTGTTTCAACACTTTGTTCACATAATCCTCTTGATACAAAATCAACCTGTGATTTTTCCTGTCTCTCTTAATATTCATGCCAAGGATTTTTTTTCTACTCCCAAATCCTTAATGGCAAATGTGTGAGCTAATTTCACCTTCAGCTTAGAAATATCCTGCATGTGTGAACCTACAACAAGCATATCATCTACATACAACAATAGGATAATATATCTACCATTAGCCAATCTCTTAAAATAAACACAATGGTTAGATTGACATCTACTGAAGCCATGCTCAATCATAAACCTGTCAAATTTCAAATACCACTATCTAGGAGCTTGCTTGAGACCATACAAGATTTTCTTTAATCTGTACACAAGTTTCTCCTTACCTTTGACCTCAAATCCTTCCAGTTGATCCATATATATTTCTTCATCCAAATCTCCATGAAGAAACGTTGTATTAACATCAAGCTTCTCAATATGCAAATCCTCAATAGCAACTAAAGACAATACATCCATATAGAAGTCATTTTAACTACAGGAGAAAAAATCTCACCAAAATCAATACCTAGTTTTTGTACAAATCCTTTCACTACCAACCTAGCCTTATATCTCATCTATCCATTCTCTCCTTCCTTTAATCTGTAGATCCATCTATTCTTCAGTGTCTTCTTTCCCACTGGCAACTCAACCAAATCCCATGTTTGGTTCTCTTTCAAAGAATCAATTTCCTCATTCATGCCTAGCTCCCAATGATTCTTGGATTCCACCTGTATTACTTCATCAAAACTCTCTGGTTCTCCACCATCAGTGAGTAATAAATAGAATAATGAAGGGGAATATCAAAGTGGATATTTACTTACCCTTTCTAACCTCTTGATGGGTGTTTGAGACTCATTCACAACACACTGTCCACCCAAATTCTCTAACAGTGACCGACCTCAGTCACCTCCAGGCCTGTAACTGACCGACATCGATTCCACATCACCGACGTTGGTTCCTGCCTGACCGACATCGATCACTATCTGACCGACATTGGTTCCTATATTGCCAATGTTAGTTCCTGCCTGATCGATGTCAATCTTTATGTTTTCCTATCTGTGATTATTCTTTCTCATGAGCTCATTTTGGACCATCACCTTGTCCAAATCTCCATGGCCTTGCTCAAAATTATTCAGCTTCTTGAGTTGATCACTATACATCACTTTCTCATTGAAAATAACATCACGGCTCCTAATTATTTTATTAGTTCTTAGATTCCAAAACTAAAATCCAAAATCTCTAGAGCCATAACCAATAAATGTGCACCTCATAGATTTAGCATCCAACTTCTTTCTATTTTCCTTATCAATGTGCATAAAAGCTTCAGAACTAAAAACTTTGAGAAATGAAAGATCTACCTTTTTACCTGTCCATGTCTCTTCTAGAATTCCACCATCCAGAGTAGTAGAGGGTCCTCTGTTAATTAGGTAAATTGTAGTATTTATAGCTTCTGTCCAAAATTGTAAGGGCAAACCAGGATGCAACCTCATACACTGTGCACGCTCCATTATTGTTCTATTCATCCTTTCAGCAACTCCATTTTGCTGAGGTGTCCTTGGAACCATCCTTTGCCTGTGTATTCCATTCATATAACAATACTAGTTAAACTTATAGCTATAGAACTCACCACCATTGTCAGATCTAAGGCACTTCAATCTCCTACCTATTTCATTCTCAATTAAAGCTTTCCAAATCTTAAAGGTGTCAAAAACATCAGATTTCTTCCTTATAAAATAGACCCATACCTTTCTTGTAGCATCATCAATGAAAGAAACATAATACTGTGATCCTCCAATAGAAGCAACTTGAGCTGGTCCCCACACGTCTGTGTGAACAAGCTCCAACTTGTGCTTCTTCTTTGTTGACCTAGTCTTGAGAAAACTCACTCTCTTCTGTTTCCCAAAAATACAATGCTCACAAAAATCCAGATCTATGCTTTTCAAATCTGAAAGCTTACCTTTTGACTTAAGAATATTCATTCCCTTCTCACTCATGTGGCCAAGCCTCTGGTGCCACAACTTTGCATCTACATCTGAAGTAGATAATATAAAAGGAGAATTATCAGTAATACAATTACATAAATAGAGAGTACCTACTCTCTTACCTCTGGCCAATACAAGTGCACCCTTGGAAACCTTCCAAGATTCAACTGTGAGAGTTATTGTACAACCCTCATCCCCTAACTTTCCTACAGAAATTAGATTCCTCTTTAGGATGGGAACATGCATGACATCTCTCAACACCCATGTGTTTCCATTCTACATTTTTAGCTGCACTTTTCCTTTGCCAACAATTTTACAAGGCTCATCATCCCCTAAATAAACTATTCCAAAATCTCCATGGACATAGTCACTGAAATATTCTTTATTTGGGGTTGCATGGAAAGAGGCACCAGAATCTAAAACCCAAGATTCTATATTATTACGCAAAGAGAATATAAGAGCATCTTATGCAACAATACCTGCAACTTTTATTTCTTTTTTACCTTGATGTTGATTGTCTTCTTTAGGTTTTGACCAAAAATCTTTGCTTACATGCCCTATCTTTCCACAATTCTAGTAGGTTATCTTCCTGCCATTTCTGGATTTGGATCTACCTCTCATCTTTGACTTAGACCTTGATCTCCTATGCTTTCCCTTCTCTTTTTGCCTTCCCCTACTTTCAAAACTTAAAGCATTCCCTGATGTTTCCTCTATGTTTTTCCTATGAATTTCTTCATTCAAGATTACACTAACAACATCATCTACTTTTAAAATATTTGAAGTAGATGCAGTATTGCTAACTACCATTACCAAGCTATGCCATCTTTCAGGTAAAGAGCATAAGATTAATAGAGCTTTAATTTCATCATCAAAAACTATTTTGACTGAATTTAATTGATTTACAATTCCATGGAAATCATTTAGATGATTAGATACAGATCCACCTTCTTGCATTTGCAAATTAAATAACTACTTCATAAGATATACCTTATTTAAAGCTAAGGGTTTTTCATATAAATTTGCTAAAGTATTCATTAACTCTACCATTGACTTTGCCTGTGATAAATTATATATCATAGTAGATGCCAGACTCAATCTTATAGATCCAAAAGCCTTTCTATCAAGAACTTCCCATTCTTCATCTTCCATGTCTGTGGGCTTCTTTGAAGTCCCACCTACGGTAAGTATAGATCTTTCTGATACAGATAATCTTCTATCTGCATTCTCCATAATTGGTAATTCTTGCCATTAAACTTCTCCATTCTCAGTTTACTTTCTTCTACCATTACTTTCTCCCACTCAAACAGAAACCCCTGTGAGTGACTTGTAATCAAAAACACTAACCAGATCTGAACCACCTGTTAGTCAACCTAAGCTCTGATACCACTTGTTGGGGATCAACCAACAAACTTGATTACTATGTGAAAGCAACTAAACATAGAATTAAACTAGAAAGAATAAGTAACTAGAATTAAAAACAATAAAGAATAAGATATACAAGAAACCACCCTGAAAACTTGTATTAAACTCTTCTAGAAGGAAATACAATGAAGAAAATCACACTTTCTTCTCACACCTCTCAGATGTACAAATCTCTTTCCCTCAAGAGTTCTCTCTCTCAATTACAATCAATTCCAATAACCTGAATTGATACACATATACAAAAATTCTTGTACTATTCTCTTACAATAAGCTATGAAGATCTATCCCTATTATATAACATTAGGGATTCATGAGCATACAATATCCACCATTAGATTTACCTCCTAATCAAAGGTCCAAAATAGTCCTGCCTAAAATAGAAATGCGGACTTATAACTAATAGTTAAACTTATCATGCAAATAATTTATTATGTACACAAAAATAGATTCTGGACACACAGGTGACCGACATCAGTTCCTATTTGACTACACATGACCGACGTCGGCCAATCCACTACCGATGTCAGCAGCCTCTGGTCCATTCCTGATCATCATCGGTGACTGTGTGACTCCTGTAACCTACAATTTACTCATTTGGTGAAGCTTTTAGCTCCACAACTCAACACATCATAGTTCTCATAGGACAAAAGAGAGAGACCATAGAGGTTGACACTTGTCAGCTTTTGCCAAACCTTGCAAGGGACATGTGGCACATTTCACTGCTCCTAAAAATTCATGTCAAAGCCTTATGCGGTTACCACTTGGTGCCTTCCATGCTCTGGCTTTTCTAGTGTAAAATTGGAATTCACAGGCCCATCACAATTTAAAAACCAATGGCTAGTCTATCTTCTTAAATTTGACAGCTTCTAGGACATCACCATCCTTGGCAAATTCCTTTAGGCCTTTTCCTTCGGCTTTCTGCTTTGGCCTTTTCCCCATAGGCTTTTTCTGTGGGCTGTTTTCCCACGAGCTTTCTTGCTTCAGGCTTTTTCCTGCAGACAAAAAGTCTGCAAGAATTGCCTTGTGACTTTGCCTTCAAAAATTTCCTCTTGGGATTTTTGCTCGTGGTTTCCCCAAATTCCTTCAGAATTTTTGTTTGAAGGAAATCCTTCGAACAAAATTTTGAAAGAATTCATGACTTTGCCTTAACAAAATTTTGAAAGATCTTAGCTGCTTCTTTGTGGCCTCGTTGAAGTGCTCCCTACCCTCCAAAAGGGATCTTGAACCTAAAAATACCCTCCATAAGGGCACTTGTCCTTTGGGAGGCTTGAACTTTTGATTGAACTGCTCCTTTAAACCAACTGTTGAACCAATTCATTAAACCGATTCAATGGTTCAAACGTTTGTTGGACCGTTTGATGAACCAAGCCTGTTGAACCATTTGGATTGAGCTGATGAATTGAACCATTTAATTAAACCTACCAATGAACTTTGCATTAAATTGAGTGATTGAACCATCCAATTGAACTGAAGCATTGAACCAAAACATTGAACCAAGCCGATGAACCGTTTGATTAAACCTAAGCGATGAACTTTGATTGAACCTACTGATTGAACCAAGGCTTTGAACTGAAGCAATGAACCATTTGATTGAACCTACCGATGAACTTAGCTTTGAACCAAAGTGATGAACTTTGTCGATTGAACCAAGGCTTTGAACTGAAGCGTTGAACCAAGGCATTGAACCGGTTCAATGGTTCAACGGTTCAAAGGTGCTAACTCTTGGAAAGATTATGTCATTAAACCACTCTTCCAACCTTAAGGAAAAGTGTCCTTGAACCATTTTAGCTTTATTTCCTTATGAATTTCTTTAGACAAGAGTCTGAAGAAGCTTTGTAAAACCTTGCACTCTCTAAACTGGTTCTTCATCTGCCAAAAGACTACACCTATAGAGTTTGTAGAAGTCCTTGTGAAGTCCATATAAAACCTATAGAGTCCATAGAAATGGAAAGACTCATGCAAAAATCAAAAGTACTAGCTTAGAATAGCATGAAAAAAAGGGGGACCAATTTTTGGCCTATTGGGCAAAAATGGTCAACAAATTAGCGACTCCCAGGGGAAGCATGCTTGTTATGCTTAAAGACTAGTTGCCTTCTAGTCCATTGGGCACAAAGTCAGATGTGACTATGAAAGATTTAGCCACTACTTTGAGGGATCCCAGAATTAAACATGAAGCCTTTTACCCCACACGCAAAGGAAAACACACACACGGCTAAAAACACTACCTATGCGAACTGCACTTAAGAAAAGCAAGAAAATAAATTGAAAGCAAACTACTATATATAGCTAACCAAGAATATTTTCCTCCCTCCTAGATCAAAAGGAAAACTTCTTAAGTCCCCTTCCTAGCAAGAAGACTTATGGTGCCAGCCAAGTGGCTGGATGAAATGGATAGTTGGTGACCTGCTCCTCTTGCATGTCACCTTGGTTGGCCTACCTTCAAGTGGATCAGATTCAAACATGCTTCCAACATATACGTACTCTATTTGTTCTTGGAAGATTGTTGAATGCTGGTCCTTCATGTTGGTGCATTTCACCAAGAAAACTGTGGCTATTGGCTCATCACCATAAGCCCTTTGTTGTGCATGGTCCCTTTGTAGTGCATCATGGTTTAACCCATTTCATTCTACTTCATTGAAGACCATGTCAAACTCATCCTCTACTTCCTCTTGGCTTTCATCCCATAGAACATCACCTCTCTATTTAAAACTTTCTTCTTCAAAGTTTTCCTCAAGGAAGACAGACCTCTCCTTTTCTTCCTCAAAGATCAGGATCTCTAGATGTTCAAAGATATTTTCCTGATCCTCCTCCAACTCTAGCTCCTCAGCATAGTCATCCTCTTCATCAAAGCAACAAGGAAGTTCATCAAATAAAGGAGGAGAGAGCTCACCATGCTTAAGTTCCTCTTCATATTGCTAGAACATCTGCATGTATGCGTGACCTACGTCTTCTCCATTGTTGATGAAGTCTTCACAAGGGGCATCAATGATTATTTCTTCTTTGTTGTCACTCATGATAGCCTCTTGGGAAACTGCATATTAGGTCTTTTGCTCCTCACTTGCCTCCTACATAATAGGTTCTTCCTTTAGAAGGGGTGAAGTGAAACAACCATGTGGAAGGGGAGGCAGTCCTTGAGCTAGAATCAAATGATTCTCCTCCTTCCACTTGGCCATCACTTCATCAATATCAAGTGTGGCTTGATATCTCTCTTAGAGGTGTGTAGATGGACTATGTTCAGACATGGGATCTACTATTTTGTTTGAAACATCCACCACATGTTGGTTGAGGAAACTCACTCTAGACTCCAACTCTGTAATCCACCTGTCTACATCTTCCTAGAAGAGCCTTTCTTGGAGGTCACAATCATCATCGAGAGTAGGAGCAGCCTCATCTTCTTCAAGGCTTAGAGCAAAACCTTTCTCTTCCTCTTCCTTTTTGCCCCGAGATTCCACTATTTGCTTCCAACTCATGACCTTGGGATTGGAATTTTCCCCTTGTGAACAAGGAGTAACTTTATCCTCTTCAAGGTCCTAGGCTTTTTCATGATGTTCCTTTTTCTAGCTTAGAATTTGGAGATCATGTTAAAAGACTTGAGGAGGTTGGGAAAGATTTGGGAGGGTCTGCTCATGTACAGGAAGAGCTATCTGAAAAGAGGCATGCTGAAAAGCTAGGCATACGAGATTAAAGGCAGGATCGATTGATGCATCGGATGAGCCAGAATGAGCAAGTGCCATCTAATAGAAAGGATGTGGCACACAAGAGGGAGATTTATCTAGAATAGGAGGGGGCACACAAGGCTCATCAAAATTAGGTAGGGAAAAGGAAATAGGGGATCCTTTTAAAACCTCATGAGGAAAAGGGGGCAGACCTTGAGCCAAAATTGCTTGATTTTCATCTCTCCACTTTACCAACACTTCATCAATATTGAAATCAGCTTAAGGATTGGTAGAAGGGGTATCTTTTGGCATCGGCTCCTCTATAAGGTCTGAAAGCTCCATCTCTCTTTCTCTAAGCAGTCTCATCTTAGCTTCTAATTCCTCAATCTTCTTAGCCAAATTATCCTCATTTTGTACCTCACACTCTTGGACAATGTCTTTCTCCTCCTTGCTAATCCATGACTCAATCACTTTATTCTAGCTCAAGATATCAGGACTGGGCATCTCCTTTTGGGGTGATGGGGCCATAATGTGAGAGGGTAGTGAGGGTTTGGATTCCATTTCCCTTGCTACCAAAATAGACTGTTGCATTTGAAGATTTTCTAATTTGATCTATCTATCAATATTAGCCCTAAACACAAGATACTATTTCGAAACTCTCCTCAATATGATTGGGGAAAGGATAAGCTTAACTTGGATCATAAGTAGGGGTTGTGTATGACTGATATGATACTTGGGGTAGTGGATATGTAGGTTGATAGACTTGGTAAGGTTTCCTCTCATGAATACTTAGCTTCTCTTCTAAAGATGCAATCAAACCACTCACATCCAACATCTCACTTGTAAGCCTTCGCTAATTGGCTCTTTCAAGGGGAACCCATTCACTCTTAAATTGATTTAGTGCATTTCTCACTTGATGGATGACATGATCAGGGATTTCTTGGCCACATCCCCTTCTGGTGTCAAGATCTATTACATACTTTTTGTATCCCAGCAGTGCTCATTTGAAAGTGGAAATGGGTTGATTGGCAAAGAGATTGGGTTGAGCAAGAGAAATGACACATTGAGAAGACTGGGCATAAGGTTGATATAGCTCATGATAGGGTTGAGACTGGTCATATTGGACCTGATAAGGATCAACATAAGGTTGGTAAGGATCATAGCCAAGCCGGCCAAGGAAAATAGGGTCCATGGCTTTGAACGATGGAATTATACATACCAAAATACTATTTCTTGATGGCACCAAAACTGCTTAACTAGTTGATTTAACTTGGAGTCACCATTGGTGTTGATGTAAAAGCCTCTAAAGGCTAGTTGGTTGAAGAACACATTAAAAATTCTTTAAATCTTTGGATAAAACTTGTCCTAGTTGGTCCCACCAGGCATGCCAAAAATTGTTGACATAGTGGATTGCACCCAGGGTAGGATGCCTAGCTCTTACCCTTCCACATGCAACAATGGAAACTCCCCTCTCACTTGTGGGACCAACGAAGCTAGAGGGGAGAGTCTCTAGATAAGGGATAGTTCCCTCTGATGTATATTTTAGGCCTTGGTTTCTCCTACTGCTAACAAACAAATGTAAAAAAGGTGGGGGTGAAAAGGGAGAGAGAGATGCTGAAAACAAAACCTAAGCCTAAAAATGAAAAGGTGATACACCAAAAAAGTTGACCCACCCAGCCTGAACATACACTTTTCACCAGGAAGAAATGCCCATACACTTCATCTAACATGGGAAACTCTTCTATTTCTATGAGACACACTTTGACAGCCTATTCACATGCACCTATATTCTTGTTGTAGACACTTTTGACAGACCTACAGAAAAGAGACTTCACAATGCACTAGACATGCTGTAATTGATCTATGAAAAGCATGAAATACAATGACTTAACACAAAATAAGAACACATATATATACTTTAAAGTGCAAGTCCAGATAGAGGTAAAAATGCTAAGTCCTGATTCAAGGTAAAATCTGGCAGAGCTCTGCCTTACAAGCCCCGAGAGATTTTTGGGTAGAGTTTTGCCTTAAGACTGAGAGAATGGATGTTTTCTCAAATGAGAAGATTTACAATATATATAGAGAGGAAGAGAACTTGGCAATTTTTGGGAAAGACTTTGGCACTCTTTTTGCAAGCTGGCTCATGTGCACTCTGAGCCTTAGGAAGAGGGAGCTATTTGATTGTCAGTTCCTACTTTGACTTAGGCATTCCACATTAATGTGAAAAACATGGCTGCACCTCTTTTTTGCATATAGACTACTTTCTTCCTACAAACAGACTATGGTTTGTCCCCTTGCAAATGCCAAATGGAGAAAGCAGGCCGTGTCGCTCACTGTTTGTGTCGTTTGATGACCATCTTGCAATAACTCACCTCTCCTCACCACTTAGACTACTTTGTCTTTTCCTACACTTCATCTTCCTCCTTGCCTTGTCTCTTCTTGGATCCTTCATCCCTTAGGGGCTATCTTCTGGCAGGTCACTGCATTCCTTGGGCTCTCATTGCTTGCCTTGGCCATTTTCTGCTAATTCTAGTGAGTGATATGTGGCACATTCTACTGTAAAATAGGTAAGACACATGGCAGTATTTTCTTGACTCATGGAAGCTTTAGGCACCCTTTGAAGGTCTTATGAAAGAGGACATGTGTCAACTTCTACTTTCTTTAGCAATTCATCTGAGGCCCACCATAGTTCTCATGGGACAAAAGAGAGAAACTACAGAGGCTGACACTTGTCAGCTTCCACTAAGCCTTATAGGGGACATGTGGCACGTTTCACTGCTCATAAAAAAGCATGTCAAAGCCTTCCATGGTTGCCACTTGGCACCTTCTACACTTTGGCTTTCCTGGTGTAAAATTGACATTCACGGGCCTATCACAATTTGAAAACCAATGGCTAGTCTATCTTCTTAAAGTTGACGGCTTTTAAGACTTCACTGTCCTTGGCAAATTCATTCAGGCCTTTTCCTTCAGCTTTTTGCTTCGGCCTTTTCCCCGTGGGCTTTTTTTGTGAGCTTTTTTCCTATGGGCTTTCTTGCTTCGAGCTTTTTCTCATGGATAAAAAGTCTGCAAGAATTGCTTTGTGACTTTGCCTTCAGAAATTTCCTCTCAGGCTTTTTACTCATGGTTTCCCTGAATTCCTTGAGACTTTTTGTCTAAAAGAAATCCTTTAGACAAAAGTCTAAAAGAATTCATGACTTTGCCTTAACAAAATTTTGAAAGATCTTAGCCACTTCTTTGTGGCCTCTTTGAAGTGCTCCCTGCCCTCCACAAGGGCTCTTAAACCCAGAACTGCCCTCTGTAAGGGCACTTGTCCTTCAGGAGGCATGAACCTTTGATTGAACTACTCCTTTGAACCAACCGTTGAACCAATTCATTGAACCGGTTCAATGGTTCAAACATTTGTTGGACCATTTGATGAACCAAGCCTGTTGAACCGTTTGGATTGAGCTAATGAACCGAACCATTTGATTGAACCTACTGATGAACTTTGCATTGAACTAAGTGATTGAACCATCTGATTAAACCAAAGTATGGAACCAAAATGTTGAACCAATGTGTTGAACCAAGCTAATGAACTGTTTGATTGAACCAAAGCGATGAACTTTGATTGAATCTACCGATTGAACCAAGGCTTTGAACCGAAGTGATGAACCATTTGATTGAACCTACCAATGAACTTAGCTTTGAACCAAAGTGATGAAATTTTCCAATTGAACCAAAGCGTTGAACCAAGGCATTGAACTAGTTCAATGGTTTACTAGTTCAAAGGTGATAACTCTTGGAAAGATTATGTCATTGAACCACTCTTCCAACCTTAAGGAAAAGTGTCCTTGAACCATTTTAGCTTTCTTTCCTTATGAATTTCTTTAGACAAGAGTCCAAAGAAGCTTTGTAAAACCTTGCACTCTCTGAATTGGTTCTTCATCTACCAAAAGACTACACCTGCAGAGTTCGTAGAAGTCCTTGTGAAGTCCATAAAAAACCTGCAAAGTCCATAGAAATGGAAAGAGTCATGTAAAAATCAAAAGTACTGGCTCAGAATAGCATGAAAAAAGGGGGACCAATTTTTGGCCTGTTGGGTAAAAATGGTCAACACTAAGGGCCTAGATCATAATCAATGACACACACTAATCCTTAGATCTTGATCCAACAGCATGAAATCAAAGGTAAATTTTCAAAAAATAATGGCTAGTGCATAGAGGGATTTATGAAAAATGTCATGAAAGGTGCTAGATAGATGCCAAATAAGCACCATGTAAGTAAAAAACAACAAAACAAAAGATCTGGTGTGATCTAAATATAAAGGTCAAAATCAAATCTAAGGAATGTATAAGCCTAGGTATAAATAAGCTATCACCATTAAAGCTTCAAAGCCATAAAACTTGAATTAAAGGCCCGAAGTAAACTTAGATTGATTATAATAAATATAGAAGTTCAATTGTGATTTAAGCATGAAGAAACTAACCTAGAGACCATTTGTATTCTGATTGAGAGAAATTTCTAAGTGTGGAATCCATGATAGGTCGAAGGAAATAATTGAGGGACAAGAAAAAATTGTATCTTTCCATAGATAGTGAGGGAAAGGTTTTCAAAGACACTAACTTGGAAACTATGGCCTTGAACACTGGCAATAAGAATTGGTCTAAGCTCTTATAGACCATTGAGGAGATGCAGGCCATCACCAAAGAAGAACAAAGGATTACCATAGTCAGTAGGAGGTACTATGACCTGGTTATAGTTCAAATGGCCAATCTCTACCATGCTACTACTAAACTAGACATACTCCATTGCATTAACATCCTTACTCCCATTTTTATAGATTATAGAATTGAAAATGACTATATCATTCATGAGGGGAGCTCTAAGAGAGTTGTTTACATTTCCCCACTAGATTTTGAGATATATTACAAGCTTTAAAAACCCCATGTGGACTTGCCCACTATTAAGGAATGGACTGGCAAGAATTAACTTGACACCATCCTTAGGCCATGGTTGCTTTAATGAAACCATGTGATCCGAAACCCTATTAACAACATTTGGTTGACCAATTTAGAGAATGAATTAGGGTAATTATGACCCTATTGAATAAAATATCTGAGGCCCCTTTAACCACATTTGTCAGTAAGAGTTGGGTATCCTATGTCTACTTTATGGAAGAGAAAGGCTTACACCTCCAATTAGAGAGATGATCAACATCCACCTAGGGAGATAATTTATAGCTATCAAGAAAAAGACTACTAACCAATTCTTTATGATTTCCTATCTATTGGATGCCCTGTTGGCATCCACTAAGATCGCTCACATAAAAAATTAGTCATCTAAGGGTAGATTTATAGTCTCTTACCATTATTCAAAAGTACATATTTTCAAATATATACACAATATGTAATTCATTTGTGATTGGGTCTATCCTATTTTAGTATAAGCCATTACAGGGTTCCCCTTGCCCAAGCTTAATGCTCTAATTAAAAATTATGTAGAGCTAATGGGATACATCTGGTTGTATTTAGATTGTATTGTGATCAGAATTGAAGGGATTCTAACTCAACCTTACAATTTGCCTATCTATGTTTCCAACAAGCTAGCAATACAAGAAATTGCATGTCAACTTATTCATGGTGTTGATGGAGTGTGCAAGGATAAAAGGAAATGCCTTATCTATCCCTTTATTTTAATAATTTATAGGACTATTTTACAAGATTAGAAACTTGTGAACACCATAGCCAAGAACATAGATTCTTTAGCTTTCAGTTGGATGACCTAAGGCATTGGGATCCTTATGATAGGGTAGGCAAACATTTGAAGAGCAAAAAATTACCCAAGCTAGTTTACATGCATCAACCTGGTCCTTATGATCCTCTATACATTAGGGCCAATAATTTTGAGGAAGTATTGGCTAGGTTTAAGAAACATAATGTTAGACTTGAACATAGACTAACTATTAATGAAAATATGCCAAGGAACATATTGCAAATTGGACCCCTTTAATACCATTTCCTACCTAAACCATCTAGGCCACCTCATGAGCAACCACAAATAGAAGTTTCATAGCCTTAATAGATTACACAAGGTCCTTGTAAAGAGAAGTTATAATAGAGACTTGGTATGGAACACTCATCCTCAACCCTACCTCAAATACCAACATCTACCATTGAGTACCTGGACATGATTTCCCTGTAGTCAGATGAAATAGTGGAGGATGCCCTCAAGGTCTTTGTTGAAGCATGTGTCTCTGAAGAAGAGTAATCACAAGCTAAATAATCTTAGGCCCAAGTAGAGGAGGCTAAAAAAGATAAAGGAAAAGAAGTTTCCCTAGATCTTGTCCTAGTAGCACCATTAAAGAAAAGAAAGGTAGAATTGGCAATTGTCATTGTTGGACAAAAGAAACCAAAGTTGACTTTCACTCATCCCATGAGTGAAGTCAACTTTTTTAGTGAAGAATACCTCATCCATGGACCAAACATCCCTAATTGGTTTACCTATGGGAAAATTTATAAGATCCCCTCCTTATCCCACTCTTAGGCCCTGATCAGGATAGTCAACATTGATGTTCATGATGACATCAAGCCATGAATAAGAGATTTAATGAAGAAGGAAGAAATAAGAATAGTGGTTATTTTAGGGTTAGATAACATGCAGATGGATGCTTTAGGAGCATTAATCAACACCTAGATGGAGGCTCTTAAACCTCTAAAATATAATGAATCAACTACTACTATGCAATTCAATCCAGAGATAGCTAGATTAGAGAGAGTGACAACCAAAAAAGCAATGGTGGGGGATGAAGAGTTCACATTCCAAAGGGTTGAGATATTTTTAGGCTTAACTCTAATTAAAGGGAAGTATCCCAGTGAACTCCCCATCCATGAAGAGGACATTGAAATCCTAGTTAAGGCTTATTCATCTCAAGTCAGAGATGGCATCAGGGGGATGAAATAAAGGATACATAACTTGGAAAGGAAAAAGGATAATTTAAAGACCCAAGCTATTTTATCAGTTCCTAAATCCATATTAAATATGTTTAAAGCATCCTTTTTTACCATGTTTGACTACTTAAAATCAATGAAGCTAAGATAGGATGCATTGAGCCAGTAGATTGAGGTGGCCAAGGGATTTATGATAGAGTAATAGGATGTAGAGGCTAAAATGAGGGATCTCATCAATATATTGATTAGGAACAAAATTCTTAAATTCAAAACCATTAGCCTAGACCACTTAAATTCTATATTAGGGATAGTGGTGGATAAGATCTAGAGTTTAAGTGTTTGGTCAGTAGGCTTGGACAAACTCCTAAGGGATGATAAAGAGTTGATTACCAGTATTAGGCAACTCCTTGGCACCATGTTGACTAATCCTTTGAAGTCTATAGAATAGGGAATTATTTATGATGAGGAATATAACAATAGAGTCACTTTGGTGATGTAAGAAGTGAGAATAAAAATTTAGGGTCAATCTGGTAGTGACAACAGTAGAATTATGGGCATGATCTTCACTATTGAAGAAAATATTATAGAATCTAGGAGCATCAAGGAAGCTATGTCAAGGGATGATAGAGACTTTGATGACTTAGCTGATTAAGAGGATGTATGTCTCCTAAAACCAACTATAGATTTGGAGTTTATCAAAGAACAACATCAAAGAGCTATGAATCTTCTACAAAAGCAATAGGGGAACCCTTTATTAATGGACCCACCAACTAATTGATATTTTTCTTTGTAAAAACATTGTAATATTTGAATGAAGAATATTATTTTGTAAAGACATATTCTAGTTTGTAAGCATATTGCCTCTAGGTCAATTTAGTTTGGAAAAGCAAATGTATTGTAGAACTTTGTAGAAAAGGGACAATTATCCTTACTTCTTGTACATTTGTATCTTGTAATTGACTAGTATATTTCCTTATTATCCTATAAAAGGTGGTATTACAATCTCGTAAAGAGGGAATTTTAAGCAAAAATTTGTATACTTTGAGCAAGTAAGAATTCTAAAAGGATTGTCCAAGTTTGTTTGTGTCAATTGTTACATGATTTTCTCTCAATTGCTAGTCTTAAGTCTTAAATTTGAAAAGTTTCTATGAATTATGAGTTGCATATTTGATTATAAGGTTGTTCATTTGTGTTTATGCTATATTAGTTAAAGGATATTGTATTTTTTTTATTTCATTTTTTTTGTATTCAGATGTGTTAATGCTATTTGAGTGTGGTAGTAAATATTTAAAGTAAATTTAGTTCTTACTTGTAATTATTTAAATCATCCTTGAGGTTCGTCTAGTGTGTAGTGATATTTGATCTTATGCTATGTTGAACTATATAATGGTGAAATGCATATTTAGTTGTAATTGAAACTTTTTCATAATGTTTCAGGCTAAGATCAGTAATCACTCATTTTATTTCTACCTTAGCCTTCTCTTTTACTTCTTTTTAAACTAGATCACTTTAGTTTAGATTTCATTGTAAATATCCATTTAGATCAGTCCGTAGTTTAAGATTTGCACATAATTCACTAATATTAGCATAGATACTTAGACTTTGTAAATACTTGGTTCATGGTGGCTCCCAACCACTAATTGATATAAACTTTGTAGAATCATTAAATATTGCTCTATTGTTATTTCACCACAGGTAACATAAGCTGCCAAAACTTGCTACTCATGCTCTAAATTCCTAGAATTTTAAAATTATAAGTGTTATTTGAACACTAAGGACATCTATGTTACATATAAAGGCATCAACAAGTCCCTATTAGTAGTAGAAGTGGGCCTCTCTTTGTGAATTGATTGAATCTTTGTTAATCTTAGTGTTTTGATCTAAGATTAATGTTATCTTTGCACATTTGCATAATTATTTTCTTAGAAGTTTAAATATTATTAATCTTTGTGGTCTTTGACATATCTTTGTGCTTCCTTTAGACAAAGATCAAGGTTCTTTGAAGTTTGATGCTTAATTTTGGTAAAGATAGCTTAAGATTTGAAGATCCATAGTATTTGAGGTTAGAATAGCTTGTTTTGATCAAAGATTGGTATATATTTCTTAGATTTGAGTATATTTGAGATTAGACTTATAAAAATAGACCATATTTGCATAATTAGACACATATTTAAGCTATTTTAGTCAAATGTTGACATCCTTTACTGTTATTTATACGTTTTTTTCAAAATGAGCTTAATGTGCATGTTTAAAACTTGTTCTTTATAAATATTAACTTGACACATTGCATTTCAAATAGGATATTTAATCTTCAAGTTGGAATTTCCAAGGATTCAAACAAGATCACATTCAGAGACAAGAGAACCTTTTCTTGAGCTTGAAGTCCATAGAAACTCTAGGCATGATAAAGGTAGGCATAGGCATTCCAAATCTTTGCCAACCTTACCTCTTAAAGGTACCCCTAACTTACACCTTCATCTAGGTATGGCTTGGTTGGGAGAATATTTAATCAATGTGCCAGGTGTGGTACATGATCTCCCATGTAACCCTTAAAATACTTGCCAACATTTAGTCCAACTAGTTTGTAACTACTGAAGAACACAATAAATATTTTAAAGTTGCTTTAAGGTTGATAATTATTGTGCATGAAGATGTAGCATGAAAATTATTCCACTTTAATTTTAAAGATGTTATGTATGAATGTTTTCTCAATTTGTCTGATAATTATATTGCTAGTTGGGATGGTTTCACTAATGTTTTCATAGACTAGTTTGAAAAAAAATTAGCCTGTGTCATATACCACCAGTTCACCACCATTAAGAGGGATGTAAATGAGCCCATAAGGGTCTTTAATGCCATGTTCCAAAAAATGTATATCAAGACCATAGAACCTTATAAACCTAATGAGGTTTTAGATCTATAAATCTACAAGGATGTAGTAGATCCCATGATTTCTATGTTTTTGAAAAGATCTCTTCCAGTTATAACTTCATTAGCCAGGGTTTATTCTGAAGTAGTGATCATCAATGATCAAATGTAGCCCCAAAGACAAATGGCCTACTCTATCCCAAATATAAATCCACATATTCCTATTCTAAACATCTTCCCTAACAACAACCAAAATGTTCCATCCTTAAATCAACTCCCAAATCTAAATAAAGTGCCTTTGAGTCATGCTATTCCTAATCAAAACCTAAGATTATTGAGTTATCTTGTTGCTAATGGATTCAATGCAAATGATCAAATAACTTTAGTACTAGTTGTTGGTATTAAAAATAACTAGGTGCACAATTCTAAAACTCCCAAGAATGAGAATGAGTCTATCCTAAAAATGGTCCAAAAATTAAGCACTAGATTCCTTCAATTGCAAAAACAAGTTGGCAATATTGGAGAGAGCTCTGGTAGGAACTTCTCATTCCAAAGGTTTAATAGGCCAAACAATAAGTTTCAGAATGATATTTTCTATAATAATAATAATAATAATAATGAACCATCTTCTAAAAAGAGGACTATGGACATTAATCTTATTGATATTGCTCTACCTAATTATTGTAAGGTGCATTATACAGCCAAGCATGGTGAAATTGAATGCATTAAGTTTTTTAAAGATTTAAAATTTTTCCAAGAAGATTTAGACACATTTGAAGTGGTACCTAACAAGGATAGTGGTGCAAGTACTTCAGGGTCCAAGCTTGTTGATCAAACTTTCATGGTGGAGACTTTTAATTTCCCTTTTTAAGAGGACAATGAACCTGATGATGTCTTTGAGGAGATTTAGGCCTTCCAAAAATTATTGAATAAGAATTATACTTTTAGGAATAGAGAGTGGAGGAAATTATTGACTACCTCAATGCCTCCAAATAATTTTGGAACTCCTTCAGACACTTCTTCAAGCAATGATCCAGAACCACCGAAAGGGAGTACCTCTACGCATAATGTTTATATTCCTAGTTCTTCAAATAAAACTGGTTATAATATTGTTGAAGATATGAAGAAGATAAAATCTAAAATCACATTGCATGAATCAACTTGATCACATAAAAAAGGACCTCTTATTGGAATCACTATCAAAGAAATCTAAAAAACCACCTAAGGCTAACAATGCTAATATGGCTATGCACAAAACTAAGGTAGAATCTCCTCCTTTCCTACTCACAATCAAGATGTTTGGTAAGAATTTACATAATTGTTTATTATATTATGGTTCATCTACCAATATAATGCCAGTAGGTATTTTCAAACAACTTGGCTTGACATCTATTAATTTTGATAGAGTTATAACTCAATTAGACAAATCTAGAGTCAAGGTGACTAGAGAATTATTAAATGTTCATATGCAATTTTCCTCTAAGCCTAGAGTGTATTATTTTATTGATATACAAGATATTGACATTATTGATGTTTATGGGATCTTTTTAAGTAGAGAATGAACCAACTATTTTAATGGCTACATGTCCATAAATCATTCACATTTATGGATGCCTTGTAAAGGAATTCCAAACCAGATCATGATTGAAAGAGAGCTGAGGATGAAGCACACGATCACTCAGTATAATGTTGTGAATAAAAGGGTCAACATAATTGACTCATACTTAGGGGTTTTCACCCTAGATATTGCCAAGGTATATGATCATAAAATTACTCATGTTATTCTTGGGATATGGAAGCTACATTTTGATGGGGTTAGGTGTAAGACTAGGTCTGGGGTTAGTATTTTCCTAATTGATACTACTAGTAATAAATACCATGCTTGATATAAAATCCAATTCCTATAAACCAATAACCTTGTACAGTATGAGGCCTTTATCCTAGGTTTGTAATTTACTATAAAAAATAAAGTCAAATAACTACTAGTCTATTGTGATTCAAAACTAGTAGTCAATCAAGTGAGAAGCAAATATCAATTCAAGAAATTATAACTTAAGAGGTATAATTTTAGAGTCTAGATTTAATTGAGTATTTTGATGATTTTAACATTATATACATTGCCAAAGAAGAGAACCAACTTGTTGATGAGTTAGCATCTGTTGCAGAAAACCTCATGCCTAACCAAGACTCACCCAACTTCAACATTGAGCTAATACCTTATCTTTTGGTCCTAGATAATGTGAATCATTTTCAAGTCTTTAGTGATGATCAATAGATATTGGAATTAATGACTAATTTTGGAGCATTTAAGGCTCATATTATTGATGAGACTGATGAAAATACACTTAGAGAAGGCAAATTTGATGGTAACACCATTCAAGTAAATGATAATAAGATTCCCAAATGCACGATTTCCTTAGAGAGAATGTTTGATCAAGACAAGTTAGCTGAGGTTTTTAATATTCCCAAGGTAAGTGGGAAAGAATAAAATGATATTAATCTTGGCCTCAAGATCAACCTTGGTTGGTTAATGTAGGAAAAGCCTACACTAACATTGAGAATAAGAAGGCCAAAGAGTTACTAACCAAGTATAACGATGTCATATCTTGGTCTTATGATGACTTAAAGATATTTTATCCAAAATTCATCACCCATACTATACCCCTTAAATAAAGTTGTAAACCCTTCAAACAAAATTAAATACCTATGAACCCAAACTTAGAACTAATGATCTTCAAAGAGGTCAAGACATTATGAGAGGGTAGAATTGTGTTTCCCATTAGGCATTCTACTTGGATGGTCAATTTGGTGTCATTAAATAAGAATAATGGTGATATTAGGTTTGGTATTGACTTTATAAATTTATACAAAGCATTTAAAAAGGATAACTATCATCTTCCCTCTCTTGACCAGGTGATATAGGTTATCTCAGGTTCAGCCATGATGTCTTTTCTTAATGGCTTTTCAAGGTACAACCACGTGCTGTTTAACAAGGAAGACAAGATGAAGATAACCTTCACAACAAAATAGGGAACCTTTGCTTACAAAATAATGCCTTTTAGATTAATAAATGTAGGATCTACTTTTCAAAGGGCCATGGATCATGCCTTTCAAGGTTTGATTGGTAAATGTATCATTATATATATGGATGATCTAACCATTTTTTCTAAAAATAGGGAAGATCACTTTATGCACTTACAATAAGTATTTGAGAGATATAAAAGGTATGGAATCTCCCTAAACCCCAAGAAAAGCATCTTTCATGTTACTAAGGGCAAATTGTTGGGCCACGTTATACCTAAAGATGGGATCTCCATAGATCCTAAAAAGGTGGAAGCTATATCTAGGATAGAGCCTCCAAATAGTAAGAAATATCTAAAATCATTCTTCGATAAGATAAACCTTGTAAGGAAGTTTATGTATGGCTTTGCAGAGATTTTCAAGCTATTGAATAAAATGCTAAATAAGGATGCCAAGGTCTCATGGAATGAAGAATCTATGAAAGCATTTAATGACATCAAAGAAGCAATTATCCAAGCTCCATTTTTGATAAATCCTAACTTTTCAAAGGACTTATATCTCTATTCTTTTGCATCTGACCATACTATGGTTGCATTTTTAATTCATAAGGTTGAAGGGTGTGATCACCTAATAGATTTCATGAGTGCTAACTTTAAGAATGCTAAATTAAACTATTCATTAATTGATAAATAAGCATATGCATTAGTTAAGGTAGTGAAGAAATTTAGGTATTATTAGAAATAAGGTGCATGCTATTCTACCTGACCCTACCACAAAGCTCATGCTGAGCTAGAATGAACTTAGGGAATGCAGAGGTAAATAGGTGTTATTTTTGCAAGAATATGACATAGAAATGAAAATGGAAAAATTGATAAGGCACCAAGGCTTAATCCAAAATATTGCTAATACCATCCCTAAGCTAAGTATTATGTAATTTGATTAGTAGAAATTTCAAGCTACTGAGTGGTATGATTCCATCATTCATTTACTAATTAATGGTACTTATCCTAAAAGTTTGACAAGGGATCAAAAAAGGTCCCTAAGTCTCAAAGCATCCGATGATCTGATCAAAGATGGGGTTTTATATAGGAATAACTTTGAATGGGACTACCTAAGGTTTGTCTTAAAAGAAGAAGCTACTCAAATCATGAGCACCTTCCATGAGAAGTTTGGCAATGGTCACCCATCCAAGAAGACTATATCCCACAATATCCTTACAATTGGATACTATTGGCCAACTATTTTCAAATATGCTCACAAGCATGTGAGGGAATGTCAATCCTTCCAAATTTTTAATGCCAAAGAGCCTAAGGCAACAATGCCTTTACAACTAGTCATGGTTAATAAATTATTTTCACAATGGGGGTTGGACTTTATAGGGGCAATCAACCCCAATTCATCTAAAGATCACAAATTCATCATGACTACCACACATTATTGCATAAGGTGCATTGAAATTGTAGCCACCAAACAATGCAGGACTGAAGAAGTGATCAGATTCTTAGAGGAGAAAATATGTACTATATTTAGAACTTCAGTATCTTTAGTGTGATGTAATGGCTTTGAATTTACATCCATAGAGATGATGGAATGGGTGTATGATAATGGAATTTGTCTTAAATTCTCATTTAACCATTATCCTAAATAAAATGGAGTGTTTGAGTCTACCACTAAGAACTTAATGAAAGCAATAAAAAAGCCTATTGCAAACAAGCCCAGGACTTGGCATAAGCTTCTCAAATATGCCCTATGGGTAGATAAAATAAGGATCAAACAAGACTTAAATGCATCACCATTTTTGTTGGTGTATGGCCAAGATCCTATATTCCCTATCACTCTCAAGTTTCCCATGTACAAATTCATCCAATAATATATGGAAAAAGTATAGGAGCTTACAAATTTAAGATTTATAGATATAATCTAGATGGGAGATGCATGAGAGAAAGCCTTTATTAATTTTAGTAGACATCAGACCATGATGAAGAGGTAGTTTGACAAAATATCAAAGTGTTCAAATAAGGGGACTTATTTCTCCTTTGGGACAAAGCATCTGAGCCTAAGGGCAAACATGGTAAGTTTACACCTTTATGAATTGGCCTCTATCAGATTGTAGACACATTAGGAAACAAAACCTTCAAGCTCAAAAATCTATAAGGAGCAGAGTTCACACTGCCCATAAATGGGTAGTACCTTTATAATTACATCTCTATTGTTCTTCCTGAGGTCTTTATGGATTTAATTGTATGATGGTTAGACTTAGTGTAGGTAGGCTAGTTAATTTATTTTATTTCTTTCCTTCATGTCCCTTGTTTGTATATAAGCATGTATATATCTATTTTTTCCCTTTTGTTTCTTGCTTTGTTGATTTATTTTGTGTTTACTTTTGTTACCTTATTCCTTGTTTCCAAGAAGTCCTTTTAGACAATCCTAAGCTCAAAGTTTATTTAGTTTTCCCTAACCTCTAAAGTTCAGGAATGTGGGTATGAACCTAATACATACGTTGACCATGGTTATAAAATGTGAGCCTAATTTTGTGATTTAAAGAAACTGGTAAAGACTAAATGAAGAAGCCAACTATTCCATGAGAACTTAAACATTATCTTGACCTAAATTTGGTTTTAATAAGATTTGTACTTATAAGATGAAAGCTTAATCTATTGAGGTAGAGTCATACTTACACTTAATAAACATCCTTGCTTAGGATAATGGTTGTATCCATAGGTGATTTTATGAGGATCAAACACTTGACCAAATCCTTAAACATGGCTACCTTGGTTCCCAACATTTTTGAAAGCATAAAAGATCAAAAAATACAAAAAATAAGAGTACAATGCAAAAACAAAAGCTTTTCAAGCATAGGTTATTCTAGTAGTCTCCATCATAGCTATGGATGCCTAGATAGTAGTAAAGCAAGGCCATAAGTGGATCTAAAGGCATCTTTGTTATGGATATGGATGTCTAGCTGGTAGTAGAGTAATGCCCAAGCCTTCCCTAAAATAGAAGCATGGTTTTTAATGAATATATAAACATTCTCCAATTCAATGTTAATGATTAAATATATGAAACCTAGAAGTTGTCTCTTAAAGCTCATAGCAAATAGTAAGTGAAATAAAAACACACACACAACATGGCTATGTCTTAATGTTTGATCCCAATTCTACAAGTTCAAGGTTTGTTTCAACCAAAAAATGATCTAGATAATGGCATTGATCAAGTGGAGTGAATGACTTAGTTGTTTGTCTGAACTAGAGTCTCTAAGTTCTAACATATTGCTATGCTCCCCTGGAAGTCATTTTTTGTTGAGGTCAACATACCCCATTTTTTGAAAAATGGGACCCTTGAGATACTTTAAACTTTAAACCTGAAACCATGGCATGTTCTGAACATTATTAGAATTTGAAGATCATCCACTTTGATAAAATTTGGTTAACTAGTTTATGGTTTTGTTTTGAGCTTTCCTAATGTTGATAATAATTGGTCTTCATGTCTTATAATTGTAAGTTTCATAGAGCCCTTGTTGAAGAGATCATGCTTAGAATTTACAGATTGAATTTATTCAAGTTTTCACTAGCTTTTGGTTTGTGAAATTTTGAATTTGAATTCATGTTTTGAAATTTCTCCTCCAAAAACCTTAGTTTAAACCCTTAGTTCAAATTCAAATTTTGACAGGAGCATTTGGTGGGAATATTTTATATTTATTTTAGACTTAAGCCTAATTTTTATGCTAAGGCTTGGTCATGTTCTTCAACATGACCAAACCTTAGCCTACAAATTATTCTTAGTCCCTTCTACTTCCCCCCTTTGTTTCCTATATTTCTAACCAAATCTAATATTATCCTAGTAGGGTCCTTTTATTTTTCTAGCATGGTCCCCTTTATTATTATATATTTAGTCTAAAGTTTTAATTCTAAGGCTTGGTTTGTGTCTATTAACTTGAATGAGAATTTAGAATTAAAGATTTAGCCTAAGTTTTTATTTCCACCCTGAGCCTTGACTTAAATATCTTACTTCTTACAGGGTCTAATGGTTCATGCTTCATCACAGCTTTTAATCAGATGGTATGAATAAATCTTGATAAAACTAAGCATTTGGTCCTTTAAACCAATTATGTTTAATCATTTAGATCATGATCGATGGATTGTGCTTCATCATAGACCAAAGATCAGATGGAATTAAGCCAATATTGAAAATTAAAAGACACATGAATCTCTACAGAGTCACCATGTGGTACTTCCACATTTGAAGTTTAGTGGTAAAGGGGTCCCACATATTAAATAGAACCAATGGTGTGTGACTACTTGGATCATGATCAGATGGCTCTCACTTCATCTAGGATTTTAATCAGATGGAGTGAATTAAATTTGAGATCTTAGGAAGCCATGTGGAGTCACCACATGGCATTCTTGCATTGGAACACAAGAACTTGATGAGATTAAATTTGAATTTTGTGCAACCATCATTTGACATCCACAAGATTTTCATCAATGTCTATGTGATAATCAACTTTAAACCCGATAAAATTAGGAACTTCACGAGCTTAAATTTAATGTCCTCATGAATGTCATTAAAATGTTTGTAAGGATACCATTAATGTCTATGAGGCCATAAAAATTAAGCTCGTCTAACATTTTTCCTTAGTCAAAAGAAGCATGTTTTATGTCATTTGAGGGGTCATTTATGCTTTAAAACTTAGCATAAAATGCTTTAACCTAAGTCTTTTCATGTTTATTAATATGAAATATACTTAGGTAAAAGAATTTTAACCTCATGCCTTTGTATAAATATGCATTGACTAAAGCTCATGCATCTTGTAGGATCTGACAGTCTGCACTTCATCATGACCCCTGATCCAAAGATGTAAAATTGCCTATGACTTTTTAATTGAGCTTTAAGAACCCATGGGCTCGACACATGGTGAATGAGCATTCAATATGTGATTGATAAAGCTATCAAAACTTAGAAAGCCCATGAAGGTGCCAAGTGGCACAACCATAGGGTTTGATACCAAAAAGAACCAATAACAAGTGAGGGCCTAGATCATTATCAATGATACGTGTTGATTCTTGGATCTTGATCTAATGGCATGAAACCAAAGGAAAAATTTCAAAAAAAATGGCTAGTGCTTAGAGGCATTTATGAAAAATGTTGTGAAAGGTGCTAGATAGATGCCAAATAAGTGTCATACAAAAAAAATAAATAGAAGATCTAGTGTGTTTGAAATGTAAATGTATAAAGGCAAAGGTCAAAATTAAATTTGAGGCACATATAATCATAGGTCTGAATAAGTTACCACAATTAAAGCTTCAAAGCCCTAAAACTTGCATAAAAGGCCTTAAGTGAACTTAGATTGATTACACAAATCTAGAAGAAGTTTAATTATGATTTGAGCATGAAAGAACTAACCCAGAGACCATTTGTAATCTGATTGAGATAAATTTTCAAGTGTGGAAACCATGGTATCTCAAAGGTAATAATTGAGGGATGAGATAAAATTATATCTTTCCATAAATAGTGAGGGAAAGGTTTTTAAAGACACTAACATAGACACTACGGACTTGAACACTAGCAATAATAATTGGTCCAAGGTCTTCTGGACCATTGAGGAGAGCAGGCCATCACCAAAGAAGAACAAAGGCTTGCCATAGTTAGTAGGAGGTACTATGACTTAGTTTCAGTTAAAATGGATAGTCTCCATCATGATACTATTAAACCATAGGTACTCCATTGCATTGACATCCTTGCTCCCATTTTTATAGATTGTATAATTGAACATGACTAGATCATTCATGAGGGGAGGTCTAGGAAAGTTGCTTACATTTCTCCACTAAATTTTTAGAGATCTTACAAGCTTCCAAAACCCCATGTGGACTTGCCCACTATTAAGGAATGGACCAGCAAGAATGATCTTGACATCATCCTTAGGCCATGGTTGCTCCAAGGGAACCATGTGATCTGAGACCCTACAGGTAACATCCTAGTTGCCCAATTTAGAGAAGGAATTAGGGTAATTATGACCTTATTAAACTAAATATATGGGGCACTTTCAACCACATTTGTCAATAAGAGTTGGGTATCCTATGTCTACTTCATGGTAGAGAAAGGGCCCACTCTTCCAATTGGGGAGATGATCAGCATCCACCAAGGGAGATAATTTATAGCTATGAAGAAGAAGACTATTAACCAATTTTTTATGATTTCATATTTATTGGATGCCCTGCTAACCTCCACCAGGATCCATCACATCAAAAATTGGTCAGTTGAGGGTAGATTTATAGTCTCCCACCATTATTCAAAACTACATATTTTCAAATATAGACACCACATGTAGTTCATTTTTGATTATGTCTATCCTGATTTAGTAGAAACCATTACAAGGTTCCCCATATCCATGATTAACCCTATAATTAAGAAGTATGTAGAGTTAATGGAAGACATTTGGTTGTATCCAGATTGTACTATGATCAGAATTGAAGGGATTCTAACTCAACCTTACAATTTTCCTATCTATATTCCTAACAAGATAGCAAAGTAGGAAATTACATGTCAACTTCTTCATGGTGTTGATGGAGTGTGCAAGGATAAAAATAAAGGCCTTCTCCATCCCTTTCCTTTAATAATTGGCAGGATTATTTTGTAAGATTGGAAACATGTGGACACCATAGCTAGACATAGACATTTTTTTGTCTTTTAGTTGGATGACCTACGGCATTGGGATCCTTATGATAGGGTAGGCTAGCATTTGAAGAGAAAATAGTTGTCTAAGCCAATTTATGTGCATCAACCTAGTTCTTATAATAATCTACACATTAGGGCCAAAAATGTTGAGGAAGTACTCATTAGGTTTAAGAAACATAATGTTAGCTTGAACATAGACTAATTATTAATGAAAAGCCATTAGGGGATATATGAAAAATTAGACCCCTTCAATACCATTTGTTGTATGGACCATCTATGCCACCTCAAGAGTAACCATGGATGGAAGTGTTACAGCCCCAAACACAAATTCCACAATGCCCTAGGAAGGAAAAATTAGAAAAGAGACCTGGTAGGGGACCCTCATCTTCATCCCTACCTCAAAGACTAGCAACTCCTATTGAGTACCTAGACATGATTTCCCTAGAGTCAGATGAAATAGTGGAGGATGCCCTCAAGGTCCTTGCTAAAACATATGGATCTGAAGAAGAGGAAGCACAAAATGAAGACTCTTAGGCTCAAGTAGAGGAGGCTGAGAAAGATAAAGAAAAATAACTTGCCCTAGATCTTATCCCAGAAGCACCATTAAAGAAAAGAAAGGTAGAATTGGTAATTATCCTTGTTGGACAAAAGAAACCAAAGTCGACTTTCACTCATCCCATGAGTGAAGTCAACTTATTTAGTGAAGAATACCCCACCCATGAACCAAGCATCCCTGATTGGTTTATCTATGAGAAAATGTAGAAGATCCCTCCTTATCCCACTTTTGGGCCCTAACCATTATAATTAACATTGATTTGCATGATGACATCAAGCCATGGATAAGACATTTAATGAAGGAGGAGGAAGAAATAAGAATAGTGGATATTGTAGGTTTAGATAGAAATTAGATGGATGCTCCTAGAGCATCTAGAATTACCTAGATGGAGGATCTTGAACCTCCAAAATACACTAAATCAATTACTATTATACAATTTAATCTAGAGACAACTAAATTAGAGAGAGTGATAACTAAAAAAACCATGGTGAGGACTGAAGAGTTCACATTCGAAAGGGTTGAGCCATTTGTAGGCTTAACTCCAGTTGGGGGACAACAACCCAGTGAACTCCCCATCCATGAAGAGGATGTTGAAATTCTAGCTAAACCTCATTCAACTCAAGTCAGAGCTGGAATCAAGGGGATGAAACAAAGGATCATAACTTGGAAAGGGAAAAGGATAATTTAGAGACCTGGGCTATCTTATCAATTCTTGAATCCATAATAAATATGTTTGAAACATTTTTTTTTGACATGTTTGACTACTTAAAATCAATGAAGCTAAGATAGGATGTATTAAGTCAGTAGAGTGAGGTGGCTAAGGGATTGATGATAGAGTGACAGGATGTAAAGGCTAACATAAGGGATCTCATCAATATACTAATTAGGAACAAAATTCCTAAACTCAAAACCATTAGCTTAGCCCACTTAAATGATATATTATGGATAGTGGTGGATAAGATATAGAGTTTAAGTTCTTCGTTAGCAGGCTTGGACAAACTCTTGAGGGATGATGAAGACCTAATTACTAGGATTAGGCAACTCCTTGGCACCATGTTGACTAATCCTTAAAAGTTTACATCCCTAAGCATTATTAATAATGAGGAATAAAATCACAAAGTCACTTTGGTGATATAGTAAGTGAGAAGCAAAAGCTAAGGTTAATCTAGTAGTGACAACAATAAAATTATGGGCATGATCTTCACTATTGAATAAAAGATTGTAAAAATCAAGAGCATCAAGGAAGATATGGAAAGGGATGATAGATACTTTGATGACTTAGCTGATCAAGAGGATGTTTATCTCCTAAATCCAACTATAAATTTTGAGCTTTTCAAATAACAACATCAAAGAGCTATGGAAATTTTACAGGATTGATAGGGGAACCCTTCAGCAATGCACCCACCAACTAATTAATATTTTTCTTTGTAAAAACATTATAGTTTTTGAATGAGTAATATTATTTTGTAAAGCCATATGCTAGTTTTTTAGCATATTGCCTCTAGGTCAGTTTAGTTTGGAAAATCAAATATATTCTAGAACTTTGTATAAAAAAGATAGTTGTCCTTACTTCTCGTACATTTGTATCTTGTAACTGACTAGTATACTACCTTGTTCTCCTATAAAAGGTAGTACTAACATGTTGTAAATAGGAGGGAATTTTGAGCAAAATTTTGCATACTTTGAATAATTAATACAATCAAGGAATTTTTAAAGGATTGTCTAAGTTTGTTTGTGTCAATTATTACATGCTTTTCTCTAAATTTCTAGTCTTAAATTTGAATAGTTTCTATGAATTCTGAGTTGTATCTTTGATTATAGGGTTGCTAATTTTTGCTTATGCTAGATTAGTTGAAGGATCTTGAATTTGTTTCATTTCATTTTTTTTGTATTTAGATGTGCTAATGTTACTTGAGTGTGGTAGAAAATATTTAAAGTAAATTCAATTCTTGTAATTATTTATATCATCCATGAGGTTTGCCTAGTGTGTAGTGAGATTTGAGCTTATGTTATGTTTTACTATATACTAGTTAAATGCATATTCAGTTGTAATTGAAACTTTGTTATAATGTTTGAGGTTAAGATTAGTAATCACTCATTTTCTTTCTAATTTACCCTTCTCTTTTGCTTCATTTTTAACTAGATCACTTTAGTTTAGATTTCATTGTAAATATACATTATGATCAGTCTATAGTTTAGGCTTTGATCATAATTCACTAGTATTAGCATAGATACTTACACTTTTCAAAGACTTGGTCCATGGTTGCTTTTAACCACCAATTGATATAAATTTTGTGGAATAGTTAAACATTTCTCTATCATTATTTCACCATGGATAACATAAGTTACCAAAATCTACTACTCATGCTCTAAATTCCCAAAATTTTAAAATGAGAAGTTTTATTTTAACTCTAAGGATATTTTTGGTACACATAAAGGCATCAATAGGTAGATGTGATTTGATAATAAAAAACTAGATTTTTGATTTTACATTAATAATTACCATTGACTTGGCATAAAATGAGTTGGGAGTTACCTAAATCATACAGATATGTGATGTCTAGATCAAGGGATGCTCTCATGCCTAGGATTAAATCTTCATATTATACCATGTTGTTAGTGACATTGAAGGTGAAACAAAATGTGAGAGGGATAATTTTGCCAAGAGGACTAGTAAGGATACAACTTACCCTAGTTCCTTGAAGACATTTAGTGCCATCAAAATAAAGGGTCTAAGTGTCTTTATGTAAATTGATATTAATATCAAGAATTTCTTTGATAATAATTTTTGGTTTAGTAGTATCAGGGAAGATAGAGGAATCTTCTAGATTGCTTGTTTCAAGATCAGTATTGAAGTTATGGAAGTAATCTTTAAGAGATATGGCTTGGTTGAGACCTTCAATATAGAGAACATTGTCATCAGAAAGACTATCTTGAAGGTGGTTTTTATCTGGGATTGGAGTTGTGATAAGTTGATCAACAATGATTTATCCTTTGACAACTTTTTGTGTAATAATTCAGAGATCAAATTCCATGAGGACCATCCATTTGCCAATTCTATCTCTAAGAAGAAAGGCTTTAGAGAATAAGCGATGAAGGGCATTAGAATTAACAATAACATAAGTGGTTTGATAAAGTATATAGTGTTAGATTTTTTTAACAAAAACATATATGGTGAGGTAATCACTTTCAACTTTTGTGTAAGATTTTTCAAGTTGATGAGGCCTTGGCTGATATAATAGATGGCATATTCCATTCTAAGGCATTACCTTTCTTAAGAAGAGATGATAGAGTAGATATGGTAATTCATTTCAAGGATGAACTATCAATTTTCCAAAAGTTAATTGAGGTAAGTGTGAATGTATGGAATGGATAGAGGGATGGGCATGTTGATGATAACATTGATCTTAGCAGGGTTGACATCAATTCTAGGAAGAGAAATTAAGAATCCTAACAATTTTCTAGATGTGACACCAAAAACATATTTTTAGGGATTTAACATGACTTTATATTTAAGGAGGAGATTGAAGATGACAAAAAGATCAAAGAGATGAGTCTTGTGGTTTTGGATTTGGTAATGAGTTCATCCATATAGGTCTCTACAATCTTATGAATAAGATCATGAAAGATATGAGTCATTACTTGTTTATAGGTAGCTCCAAAAATTTTGAGACCGAAGGGAATTTTACATAGTAATAAGTGCCCCATTCCATGGTGAAATATACCCTATGTTGTTCTTCAGGTGTGATGTGAATTTGATTATAACTTGATAAACCATCCATAATAGACAACATTTCAAAACTAGCATTGGAATTGATGATTGCATCGATAGAAGGTAGAGGGAAATTATCCTTGGATAAGTAAGATTAATTAATGGAAATCAATGTAGATGTGAATGACCATGGTGACTTTATTTCAAATATGGATAATGTTATAAACCCATTATAAATAGTCCATGGGATTTATAAACTTAGCATCAAGAATCTTGATAATTTATTTATGGTATAAAGTTGAAACTTTAGGTGGAAATTTATGTTACTTTTAACACGTAGGTTTGGTGTCAAGATAAGTAATAATACTGTGCACTATGATGCTAGGGTCAATATCAAGAATGTCCTCATAGGACCAAGCAAAATTCTCATGATATTTTTCAAATAATAAGCTAAAGTTATCATGTTTAGTTAGTGTGAGTTCATGAGAGACTACAATTTATCGAGGGCATGAGGGGGTACTATATTCTATTCAAGTAGTTTCTTCAATAAGCATAACATTATCATCTTATAAATGAAATGGTGCATTAGGTAAAGAGGAAATGGGATTTTATTTAGGGTAAATTCTAGCGATAAAGTTGTTGAAACATGGGCTTTCTTCTTGAAATTCTTGAGTTTATGATGTTATCGAGGGAGTTGAGGTTCTTATGTATGAAGCAATTCAAGAATAGTGTCATCACTAGGTAAAGTGGGAAGAGGACCATAATACTTGACATCTACTTCAAGATAAGTAATTTGATTACCATGGTAGTCATATTTATAATGTATCTGATGTACATCTATAACCTTGGCATCTAATGTAATCTCAAGAGTAGGGGGAGTAGGGGAAGAATCTTGATCAGATTGGATGGGTTTGTCATTAACAACATTGATGGGGGAATAATTAGATTCAAAGATTGAATCTATAGGTAATATAGAATATGTAAGAATTATTAGAAATTCAGAAGGTACAAATTATTCTACCACCCAAGGAATATCAATAAGTGGAGTTAACAAGAAGTGCATGGCCTTTAGGAGTTAACTCAGAAATAGTGGAAATGATGTGAACATCACAATTGAAAGCATGTGTTTGGGATAAATTTTTATAATAATTTTGAACATCCAAGTCTTGGGATTGAGTTTGGGCCATGATGTAGTTATCATCATAGGTTGGAGAAATTATACATGCTTGAGATTTAGGAGGAGTTTCAAAAGGGGAAATACCTAGATTAATGAATTTATGTGGAGACATGATTAAATGACCTTGAAATAATTTGGTCACTCTATAATCATTGCATGTGAAGGCATATTCTGGGTAAGAGGCATCCTAAGCATTGCATGGAGGGGAAAAATTAGTGATCTCATGTATGACATAGATGGTGTGATCATGAGGTAATAAAGAAGGAGGAAGCCACTTCGAGATGTAAGGAGGTATTTTAGTAGTGTTTCAAGTATGTTTCAAGTCATTAGGTTCATCATCATGTAGTGAAATGACATATTTATTTTATTTTTTCAACTCTTTTATAAATTGTCTCATGGTGATTATTTTATCTTGAAGGTCTTCACAAACACAAAAGTTATGTAATTTTGATTGCATATACATGCAAACACCATCAATGGGATGTGTGATAGGTAGAGGGGTTAAATAATTACATGTTGGTTACATTCATTTTATACTATAGGGTGGGTCACCTTACATCTTGGGATAATGATAACATAAACCTGGTTAGAGGGAAAGTAATTACCACAATCTTGAAGAGTAATGGTAAAAATTACTTGGGATTCCATATACATAAAATATGTATTATTACTTATTACAACCTTGATTATATTGTATGATAGTGTTACCTAGTTTATTATATGATTATGAAAAATATTGAATATTTCTAGCAATCACCATGCAATTAAATTGTCATAATTTGAATTAAAATTTATACACAAAGAATAACCCATATAACCATTACATTGTGTGCACAGTAAAGAACTGACCATTACAAGATATCCTTTAAGCATCTTTTACATCAAAGAGAGGTTTTTTATTTAAATTAATAGATATATGAAATTTAGATTAATTTTAAAATAGATATATCATTTGTCCCTTAACTAAAAATTACTAAAAATAATAATTATAAATTCTATAAAATTCAAACAATATTTTAGAGAATAAAAATTGGTTTTTATACACTTAATGCAAATAGAAAAAAAATCAAATATTTTTTAAAAATATAGTCATTATGGATCAGATATGAGCTAAACAAGTGATAAGATAAGCCACAAGCCTAGGAAAGGAAGCCCTGATATTAAAGTGAGGGTGAAACCCTAGGGAAAAAGATAAAACTTCTAATTTGCATAAAGGATAATGGGAAATCAAAGATCAAATCTAAAACCCTAAGACAATTTTGAAATCATAGAAAGAATGTTGGAAACTTAAGGGAAACCTAGGGTTTGACAATGTTCAAGTAATATACAGGTTCACCAATATGTTTTATCAAAATTTGAAATTAATAGGTACATTAACCCTAATTAAGATAAATAGATTTAAATAAATGAAAATGTTGTAAAATAACTTGTGAAAATTAGAGTGAAATCAAATTATAAAAATAAATAAACATGATCGAATGAAAGAAGTCTAACAAAAAATACACAAAAGACATAATTGTTTACTTTCTATGCTTAGACTATGTGAAATTGATCAATTGTTGGAAATTATCAACTTAGATTGGTTTTAAAAGTGTCATAAGAACTATGACTGTAACTAATGAGGTTTAAGATTGTCAAAAAGGTGATAGGATTGATTAACACTATTATCCTCTACAAATTGATGTTGTTCTCTATGGTAAAAATAAATAAATTAGGGTATGGTCATATATGGTTGCTTAAAACACACATGTATGAATAAAATTGACCTCTGGGTGTTCATGAATGACCTCCAAAGCTTTTCTTCAAATTCAAAACCCTAATAGTGCTTGTAATAGCTATAAATATACAAATAGAAAAAGGGGGAGTGTAATGGGTTGAGCTGACCCTAATCACCCCCATGATGATTAATCCCTACCTATGTATCTGATACTCCAAATAGGGAATTTTATCCCATGTAGTTCTCTCACTTAGAGTGATTTGTGCAATTATGTTCTTTTCACTACATGAATAGATCTAGAGATGGATTGAATACATTACAAAAAAATTAATGTCTTGCATAAAATAGGCTCTTGACTTGGCTAAATATTAATTCAAATGATTAGAATCATATTTGAAAATAATATTGAAATTTTGCTTAGTGTGTAATAATGTAAGTGTGCCTCAATATTGAGTTTTCCAAGTGATTTTTAGAGGGTTTTTTAGCAATTAATAACATGTATGTATGGATAAGATATAAATTATATAGGAATAGGTACATATAGGTGCTCAATATAGAGAGATAGGTAGAAAAATATGTCCATATTAAGTGTTCAAGTCAATAAAGTGTATGTGGGCCAAAACTAAAATTATTAAAATATTAATGACTAAATTTGAGTGATTACATCTTACTAAAAATATTAGAGAACTGGTGCTTCCCATGAAACACTTGGAGATATTTGATTCCTTAGTTGAATTAGTGGTGAATTTAAGGGTGATAAAGCCCTAATTTGAATTTAACTTGTACAAAAAATAGAACCTATTGAGAGATGCATAAACCTAAATTTTTGATGTTGATCTTTATGACCCCAATATATAAATGGGTTGTATTCCAAAATGAATCTGTATGCTATAATTTTATAAGGCACTAAACCTCTAAGTTATGCATTATGAACTTTAAATAAATCAACCACTACAAATGGATTATATATTTAATTGTTACTTTATTACTTAATTCATGTATGCATGAATAAAATAAAATGAAATGAATCCATGCTCCTATCATGACTACAGATAACAAATATTATTTAAAGTATGGAATGAATATGTATCATGCCCCCATGTAATAAATTCAAAAACATGTAATTGTATGTGGATTCAAATTTTTAAATTATGTTTGAATCTTTTGCATACATATATATTATGCACCAAAAAATTGTGAATTTGAAACCTTTCTTATAAATTGATTGCATATACATGGCATATGCCCCCATAATATGTACCAATAGCTAAATTTTGATCTTTTATGAATTATTTGAAACTATTTTTTACTAAAAATAATTAATGCTCATAGAGGCTTATCTCATGTATGAAAAGCCAACTGAAATGCTCCCCTTTTGAGGTGATGGAATGTGTATTTTGAAAATCAATCATCTCCAAATAAAATTTAATTGTATCATACATCTCAAAAATTAATCATTTAATATTATATCATATGTGCAAAGTATGTAAACATAGTAAGATCAAGGTACCATTTAAATCATGTATGTAACATATGAGGCAATGCTTATAGAAATATATCAATGAATCTCATAATAGTAAAATAATTTTTGCATGATATGGATCATGGCACTCATCAAACTTAAAAATCTCAATAAGCACACAAATACGACAAGCATAAATATCATACAATAAGGACAAGGGTTGTAAACAAGGAACACATTCAAATGTCACATAAGTTAATTTTACACACATAAGGTTAAGGGCCACAAGTAATGGGCATGTTCAAATGTTTCACAAAATAGAGGGCTAGGGAAAAAAAATAATGGACATGTTCAAATGTAACAAATAAAGCACAAGAGCCACAAAAAATGGACATGTTAAAATGGAATGCATACCAAAAAAATATCTCATAGAGATGCTCAAGCTATTTTGATACAAGATATAAAGGCCATACACAATAGAAAAACAAGAATATAATCTACTATGTATATGTAATAACATCAATAAAACATAGAACTAGAAAGATAGTCTATATCATGTAATGTAATGTAATCATATCCTAGTAAATAATATATCTATGTACATAATTTAAGATAAAAGTGTTAGCAATACATTTGTAAAGAGCATATAGCTCAATAATATATGAATCATAGAATGGTAGAACCTATAAATATTATAACCTTTGGATAGGATGCCCCTAGCATGGCATGGCCTATGGGTAGAGATAATTCCAACATTATAGTCAATGAAAAATATGTATGTCTTGGATAACACTCATGAATAATAATTAAATGCATGTGTAATAGAAAAATAGTATGATATCTACCAATCATGAAATAAATAACATATGAAGATGATGTAAAATGGATGTCTAATCATGCTTAGGTCTTGCTTTTATATTTTTTTAAATATTTTAAATGTTTTTTTGTATTTTTTCTATATTTAAAATTTTCATACCATTTTAAATCAATGGTGAATTTAAGGGTGATAAATCCCTAATTTTAATTTAATTTGTATAAAAAATAGAACGCATTGAGGGATGCATAAACCTCAATTTTTTATGTTGGTATTTATAACCTCAATATAGAAATGGGTTGTATTCCAAAATGAATTTGTATGTTATAATGTTATAAGGCACTGAACCTCTAAGTTCTGCATTATTAACTTTAATTAAATCAACCACTACAAATGGATTATATATATAATTTTCACTTTATTCCTTAATTCATGTATGCATGAATAAAAGAGAATGGAATGCATCCATGCTCCTATAATGACTGCAGATAAAAAATATTATTTAAAGTATGGCATGAATATGTATCATGCCCCCATGTAATAAATTTAAAAATATATAATTGTATATGGATTCAAAATTTTAAATTATGTTTGAAGCTTTTACATGCATATGTATCACGCACCAAAAAAATTATGAATTTGAAACCTATTCTTGTAAAATGATTGCATATGCATGGCATACACCCCCATCATATATACCAATAGATAAATTTTGATCTATTATGAATTATTTGAAACTATATTTTCTACTAAAAAATAATGTATGCTCGTTGAGGCTTATATTACGTATGAAAAGACTAATGAAATGCTCCCTTTTTGAGGTAAGGTAATGTGTATTTTGAAATTCAATCATCTCAAATAAAATTTAATTATATCATACATCTCAAAAATTAATAATTGAATATTATATCATATGTGCAAAGTATGTAAACATAGTAAGATCAAGGCACTATTTAAATCATACATGTAACATATGAGGCAATGATTATAGAAATATATCAATGAAGTTCATAATAGTAAAATAATTTTTGCATGATATGGATCATGGAATTCATCAAACTTAAAAATATCAACAAGCACACAAATACAACAAGTAAAAATATCATACAATAAGGCCAAGGGTTGTAAACAAGGAACATGTTCAAATGTCACATAAGTTAAGTTTGCACACATAAGGTTAAGGACCAAAAGTAATGGGCATGTTCAAATGTTTCACAAAATAGAGGGTCAAGGGCAAAAAGAAATGGACATGTTTGAATGTCACAAATAAAGCACAAGAGCCACAAAAAATGGACATGTTAAAATGGTATACATACCAAACAAATATCTCATAGAGATTCTCAATATATTTTCATACAAGAGCCAAAGGCCATACACAATAGACAAACAAGAATATAATCTATTAGGTACATGTAATAACATCAATAAAACATAGAACTAGAAAGATAGTCTACACCATGTAATGTAATGTAATCATATCCTAGTAAATAATATATCTATGTACACAAGTTAAGATAAAAGTGTTAGAAATACATTTGTAAAAAACATATAGCTCAATAATATAGGAATCATAGAATGGTAACACCTGTAAATATTGTAACCTTTGGACAGGATGCCCCTGACATGGCATGGTCTATGGGTAGAGATAATTCCAACATTATAGTCAATGAAAAATATGTGTGTCCTTCATAACACTCATGAATAATAAGTAAATTCACATGTGATATAAAAATAGTATGATATATACCAATCATGAAATAAATAACATATAAAAATGATGTAAAATGGATGTCTAATCATGCTCAGGTCCTGATTTTACATTTTTAAAAATATTTTATATTTTTTATATATTTAAATTTTTCATACCATTTTGAATTTTGAAACTAGAAATAAAGAACCTACTGATAAACCATGGGCTCAAAAGTAAAAATCAAAGGGATCTAAACAATCTGCATCATGTGTCAATGTAAGGTATGCATTTATTATGATGGCGTAACCATGCATGATCAATATTACGCCATTGTATATGTGAATTATAACATTTAAATGCATGTAGGGGATAGAATAGGAATGTGGAGGAATGATTTTACATCATTATCTCATAAAATGCATACTTATCAAAGCATGTAATGCACATGCATGAGAAAAAAATACATAAAAGAAATAATTTTCAAGGATAAATATTGTTATGTGAACCAAAATTGAGTGTAATTCAAAAAAATAGATGTAATATGGTTTTTTGCTTAGTTTATGATTTGACTATGTAAAAAAGGTATAAAATAAGATCAACTAGCTCAAGACAACATAGATAGTTGATCTTGATTATTTTTGGTCAATATTATCCATGGTGATAAAAATGCAGGCTATGAAAATAGTAAGGTAAATGGAAAATGATGGCAGTATAAATCATTATGATGTGCTATTCAGATTTGGAAAAGTGAAAAAAGAAAATGTAAAATTTAAAAAATTCATTGAGAGCCAAGGGATAAATTGATTTATCAAATCAATTGAAAGGAATGAGGACAATATCATTCCAAGCCAGGAGTTTGAAGCATTCACAACTAGAACATCATGATAAGCTTGCAAATAAATGAAATTCAAAGACAAAAAAATCAAATAATGGATAGCCCTTTCTTAAGTAGGAAAGGAGAAATGAGACTCAAGCCTAACTATTTAATGTGGGATAAATCCTCATATAGGATAAAACTAGAGAAAGACAAACAACCTAGTTAAAACCTAGCAAGCATGAGAAATACATACTCTAACACCCCACCCCCTCAAGTGAAGATAGAGGCTAACAATAGAAAAAAGATAAAGTGGCGTATCCATAATATGAGTCCCAGTAATTAGGCCTGATGAGGTACTCATATATATTTACATCATTTTTTTTTTAGGGGGGGAGTTTTATTCCTAAGTGGAGAATGAGATAAAACACGTAGGAATAAAACTCTCCCCCAAAAAAATGATGTAAAATAAGGAAGGAAGGACTTAATATGTAATCCCCCCCAAGGATAATTATCATTGATACTGAAGTTGTCTATCCTCAAAATTAGGCTCGCAAGATAAATAATTTCAATGTTAATATCCTTGACTCAAAGACTATAGAAGTTCCATTAGCATCAAACAATATTACTTCCTTTTTTCCAAAGAAGGACATTGATCTTATCTTTCCTTCCAACACCTTTATTCTAAATGAAATGCTTCACCTCTTCAAAAAATCATGTCCTAGTAGATAATGCCTTAGATATAATCTTTAAATAGCTTTCTTTAAACTTTTGATGCTTCTCTAAACTCAAACATCATCTTCCAGGACATGGTTTCTAAAGAGGTGAAGTGTTGCATTTAGAGGAAAGGTGTTAGATAGAAAGAGAGGATCAATATCATTCTTCAAAAAAAGTAAGAAACATTATTTGATGTAGATGGAGCTTCTATAGTCTTCAAACCAAGGATCTCAACATCGACACTGGTCATCTTGTGAGCCTAAATTTGAGGATAGACAACTTCAATATCGATGATAGACATCCTTAGGGGGATTCCATATGAATTATTTCCTTCCTTATTTTATATCATTTTGGTGGGGAGTTTTATTTTTATAGGTTTTCTCTCTTTCTTCACTTCATGGATATATATATTTTACATGGGTACTTCATCATGCCTAGTTTCTAGGACTCATACTATGGATATGCCACTTTGTTAATTATGCAAACTACATTCAAAACTGCACACCACACAGAACACTTGAGAATTTGACTGTAGAGGAGGATTGGTCTAGAACCAAGCCTGATGTCTTATTTTTTTAAGTCTTTAGGAGCCATGCTTGGGAATTTGTACCAAAGAAGAAAAGGAAAGCATTGGATAAGAAGAAAAAACCTTTGGTTTTTGTAGGGTATTGTGAGGACATGAGAGCTTATCATCTTTTAGGCTCTAATACCATGAAATGAATGAGAAACATATCATTTCAAGTTAGGATTCTAAATCATTGATAGAAAGAACATCATGATAAGCTTGTAAACAAATTAATTTCAAAGACAATGCAAATCAAATGATATTCAAAAAATCATGTTTAATACAATGGAGAGCCATTGCTTAAGTAGGCAAGGAGAAATAAGACTCAAGCCTAACTAGCCAATGTGGGATACATCCTCAGATAGGATAAAACTAAGAAAAGACAAATGACCTAGCTAGAACCTAGAAAGCATGAGAAATACATACTCTAACATATATCACATATGTAATAAGTAGAAGAATAGTATGATGAAACAAACAAGAAGTTATGTACATTTAATCTTTGATATTTTGAATATTTGAATGTTTTTAATTTTTTTAAAATAATTTAAATTTTAAAATACTAAACAATGATCTCATCAAGAATATGCCCCCATTTATTTTATATGTCACTGGGAGTATCTTACTAATCTTATTTATACTCAAAATCATAATCATCAATGTAATCATCATTCTTATATATAACTAATTTCTTAGGTTTTTCTTGAAATTTGGATATGACACTTTGATCATTCTTTGCATCTGTACATAAAAAACCAACTACACCATATATTGGTGTTATATTCTCAAAAAAAATTACTCTTTACTTTTTTCATTATTGTCAAAATCTTGCATCTCATTCTAATTTGGAGAAGAATCAAGTATCACTACTTGAATATTAGGAAGTGAAGTAGTTTCTACTTTGACTTCTTGACTTGAAGATGTAACCATATTTTTTTTAGTATTGACCTTATCTCTTTTCTTTGTGCATAAATGATATATACCACTTGAATCCTTTTAGACCATATTTGTACCATTAAAAAAATTAGGAACATTTTGATTTTAAAATTTCTTCATTTCATAAAGGTACTTTCTTCATTAGCTTGAGCTTGTTTTCACAACTTATGTTTTAATACTTTCTCTTTTTGTAAATTCTCTTTTTCAAAATGTTCCCTTTGATAATATAATTATTCCCTTTATTTTATTTTTGTAACTTTACTTGATGTAAATTTTCCTTTTATAGTTTTTTTTTTTTAGTTTTACTTTTTCAACTTGTTCTTTTTGTAACCTTTCTTTCTCTAATTTTGCCTTTTCTTGATCTAATTTTTTTCATTTATAACCCTCCATCATATGATTTTTTTATTTTGTTCTACTTTTAATTGTTCTTTAGTAGAATAAATCATATGTGATTAGGTTGCTTGATTTATTATCTATTATAGGATCACCACTATCAATGATACTTTGTATTGTTTCCTTTAAAACCCAACAATTCTTTGTATAATACCTGTGTATTTTATTATATGCACAATGGTATTTTTATCTCCTTAGAGGATGTATAGGAGGTAATGTGATCAACTTGTTTCAAGTTATTTCTCTTAGAATATCACTTGAAATTTTATTATACTTTTGTATAATTTTTTAATCAATAGTTTTATATATATGTTGCTTTTGAACCCATACTTTAGATGATACATTTTACGGCATAATATATATATATATATATATATATATATATATGCTTCACACTAGTATACTCTCAATTTTTTTTGCATGTGGTCTTATTTTTAAGTAATGTGATCTTTGAACTAAAATACTGATTTTATTTTTTCAATTATTTTATAAGCATTCTCATAGCGACTAATTGATCTAAAAGGCCTTCACAACCAAAAGCTTAATGTACTTCTAATTAAATATGCATACACGCACCATTAATAGTATGTGTGGGAGGTGGATGGGGGCGATGAAGTACATGTTGGTTACCTTTTACTTATAACTATAAGGTGGGTCACCATACCTCTTGGCATAGTAACAAGATGGATCTGGTTAGAGGAAAATTAGTTGTCAATATTGAGGAGGGATGGTACAAGTTACTTGCAATTCCATAGACTTAGAAAATGTATATGATTGGTTGTAACATTTATTTACTGTACATTAGTGTTATTAAATTTATTGTATGATTATGAAACATATTGAATATTTCTAGCTGATACCATGTAATTAGAATAATTATTATTTGAATTAGAAAGTATACACCAATAATAACCCATATAGCCATTATATTATATGCATAATAAAACAATAACCATTACAAGAGACCTATCAATTATTTTTTAAATCAAAGAGAGGTTTTTATTAAAATTAGTAGATATATAAAACTCATAAATTAATTTTAAAATAAATACACCATTCATCCCCTAGGATGAATTTACTAAAAATACTAAATTGTAAATTTCAAAAAATTGGTATAATATTTAGTAAACAAAAATAGTTTTTAATCCACTCAATAAAGTTAACAAAAATATATAATAATTTTAAAAATAGAGTACTTATGGGTCAAATATGAGCCAAACAAGTGAGAGGATAAGTCACAAGCCTATGAAAGGCAACCCTAATAGTAAAATGAGGGTGAAACATTAGGAAAAAAAACTTTCAATTTATGATTAGGATAAGGGAAATTCAGATATAATTGACAAATGATTTATGGAAAAAAACTATGTATATATTTTTAAATTATTTGTCAATAGATTATGGATAGTGAAAGCATTAATTCTCTTACTCAAATATTATATCTGAAACCCTAAGATAAAATTATAAAATCCTAAAATAAAGATTTAAACCCTAATTTAAAACTAGAGTTTCACAATGTTCAATCAATAAATGTGTTCACCAATATGTTTTATAAGAATTTGGAAATAATTGATGTATTAACTCTAATTAAGATAAAGTGAATAGAAATATAGTAATAGTTGTAAAATAACTTGTGACAAGTATAATGAAAGTAAAGTATTGAAGTAGAAGAAATAAAATTAAATGAAAAAAGGCTCAACATAAGAATACTTATCTATTTTTTGTTTGTTACCTGATTGTGTGCATCTGATAGATGACTAGAAATGATCAACTCAGACTAATTTTGTAAGTGTCACAAGAACTATGATTGCAAGTACTTAGGGTTAGGATGATAAAAATGGATAGAAGATCTACTAGTACTAATTTCATCTACTGGTCAAGATTATCCTCTATATAAAATACATAAAAATAGGGCATAGTTATTTGTACCTACTTGAAACATGCATTTATGCATAAATTTTACCTTCAAGTGTGCATTGATGACCTGCAAATGACTTATTCAAAGTTAAAACTCTAATAATACTTTCAATAGTTGAAAATATACAAATAAAAAAGGGGAAGTGTAATGGGTTAATCTAAACCCAATCACCCTATGATGATATATCATTTTCTACGTATACAATAATCTGAAGGGCGAAATAAAACCCACGTAGTTTTCCTACTTATAGTGTTTTATGAGATTGTACCCCTTTTGTTACATGTATGAAATCTAGAGATGGATTGAATACTTGATAATTATTTTGATTTTACTTGGATATATTAGGTTCTTAACTTAGCTAAGGATGACTTCAAATGATGAGAATCAAATTTGGAAAGAATGGGGAAGCTTTTCTTAGTGTGCATTAGTGTAAGTGTAGCTCAATATTAAAATTTTCAAGTGATAGAATAGGTGACTTAGATGTGCATTTATAGCAATCCAAAATGGGAAAACCTCACATTACCTATCCTAAAAATATGGACCAACCTATAAGAAAGGGTCTAAATTTGAAAATTAGTTGTTATTAAGGTGAAGGACATGATGGACCAACCTATAAGAAAGGGTCTAAATTTTAAAATTAGTTGTTATTAAGGTGAAGGACATGATGGACCCATAGGGGTCAAGATCAACCACCACTATTAACCCATATTATTCAATCTTATCTTAAAGGGTAACATGTGAATTTTGGGGCATGGGATGTTCATACAGATGCTTAGATGGGTTTTAAGTGATTAAAAATTAGACATATGATAACAACTTAGAAAGGGATAGGTCTATATAAGTACTTAGGATAGAGTGAGGTGGTGAAATAGGTCCAAATTAAGTGTTCAAGTCAATTGAAGTAAAAGTGGGCCAAAAATGACATCATCAAGTATTTATGATCAAATTTAAGTGACTACAAATGAATGCTACACCATACTCTCTTGTTTATAGAACAAAAGCATTACTCCCTCTAGAGTTAGAAATTCCTTCTTTATAGGTCTCTTTAAAGGACATCATTAAAGATAATGACTATTGGCAAAAATGGTTACATGTATTATAAATTCATGACAAAAAGTGTGTTCAAGCTATTGAACATTTAAAAGTCTATTAATATTGCATCAAAAAAGCATATGGAAAGAAGATTCATAATTATGAATTTTAAATTAGGGATTTAGTGTTAAAATAAAATCAAAAGAATATTAACGTAGATAGAGAAACTAAGGTTAAATTCAAACCAAATTGATTGGGTCCATTTTTCATTATTAAAAAGGTGATTATATGGGCTTATCATCTGGTTACGCTCAAATGGAAACTTTTGACTAACCCTATGAACATCATGCATTTGTGTCAATATTACATAATTAAAAAATTCAAAAATGTCAAAAAAAAATCTAAAATGTCAAAATATTTTAAAAATATCAAATATGTCAAAAATATGATAACATTCATTTTTTTTAAATAAAAAAAAGGACTAGGGCATGAACCGAGTTGGTAGTTTACACATATGTTACTTATAACATTTTTTGGTAGATATAAAATTAATTTTTAAAAAATGCATGCATTTCATGAGTTATATGAGTGTGATGCAGAAAATACATTTTATACATGGATTCTCAGATGTTGGATTCCCTTCCACCTAGTAGCCATTCTATGCTAGGGGCATATTATTGTATAGGATACATTATAATAGGTTATATCTATCTATGACCTCTCTATAATGTTGAGCTACATATCTTACAAATGTTTTTATAATTACTCATATCTTACATTGTGCTACATGAATATGTTGCTTTTTTGTGTTATGACATCGATACGTATGGATAGTTTAGATTAGTTTTCATTTGCTCTATGATCCTTCAATGTTGTTTAATTTCTTGTATGATAGGCTAGACATTAATTTATTATTGTTCATATCCCTTGGCCCTATATGTGGGATATTTTATTATGCAACATTTAAACATGTTTATTTTTTGGGCCCTCTAGTCATATATGTGAAATATTTTCTTGTGAAATTTTTTAATATGTCCATTTCTTGTTTCCCTTGGCTCTATATGTGTGATTTTTATTTTTATACATGCTAATTGAAAATGTCCCTTGGATGTGGCCCTTGGACTTATGTGTGATAATGTGTGACATTATGTGTTATGATTTTTAAACTTATTTGAACTTTATTATTGGTGTCATGATACATATCATGCACTTTTAATGCATAATCTACTTCAGATATGATTACTTTATTATATGCCTCATTGCTATATATATATATATATATATATATATATATATATATATATATATATGACACTTGTATGCCTCACATTTAACATGTTACATGCATGCTTCAATCACAATTACATTACTATGATGACATACTTTATGCATGTTGACATAATGTGATCCGGGAAAAAATTCAGGTGACAATTTGGATGACGGTTCTACCCCAATTGATGACAAAACTTTGGGAGCCATAACTTTTGCACCATATCTTTGATTGACTCCCCGTTTGAACTGTTGAAAAGATAATAATGAGGAAAACATGTTGGTATGGTACTAATATTTTATTGATGAGTTTTCACCCATAAAACCCCAATGGAAGTGCCCCAAATTTAAATTTTAGTAGTGCAGTCTAAAAATAGTAAGTTTCTGAAAATAGTAATTCCTCGAATTTTGTATTGTTATACATCATGGAAGTCAAACCACTTAATCTCCCTCAAGATTGTTGACCTTCCACATACTCCTCCTACCTTAAAAATGTGTATAAATTAATATGTAATCCAAAATATAAGTTAGACATCTCTTCTCAGAGATAAGCATATGGTTGTATTTGCAATCTTGAGTAATAAAATATCTCTTCTCAGAGAAATCATTGTTACTGTGTTATTTTCATGTTCTTGAGATATTTTTCAATGAAAACTTATGAGTTTTGGATCATAATGTTACATGATTATATTTTTATCACATGATATAATCAAATATTCTTTTGAGATGAGTGACTTACAGGCTACATCTCTCATCTCAAATGGGGGTATTATAGTGGGCTTTTCTTATAGATCCATGCCTACATGAATAGGCAAAATTAGATCAAAAATATAGTACAAGTTTTAAAGATTCAATTTTTTAAAGATTCAAAGTAATTTAGAAATCAAAAATATGACATAAATTGGCACATAAAATATAAATTATGGGGGCATATGACATGCATATGTCATCACTTTAAAAAACCTAAAGTATATATTCATATACACTTGAATATAAATGCATAGGCATGTGTAAAATAGTTATAAGTTTCAAATACAATTACAATTGGGCATATATATGCATGTCATTCTATATAATTTAGATTAGATTCAAGGGGCATGATACTTGTTCATGCTACCTCATATTGATAATTTTTTGGTAGTCTCATCTACTTTATGCACACACAACCTCAAAATTTCTTATGCAGTGGGAATGGTCTCAAGATTTATGTAGGAATCACATGAGCTACATTAGAAATAAACTAAGCATATTCTTCATTATATTTAGGGTACTCATAGTTTTGAGATTCACTATAGATCAAGCATAAACATCAACTTGATTGGTTATATAGATTTAGATTGGGATGGCAACATTTAGAATTGCAAGTCTACTTTAGGTTATAATTTCTCCCTCAATTTAGGTCTAGTTAGTTGGTCAAGTAAGAAGCATAATGATATTGCATTATCTTCTATAAATACATAATATAAAGTAATTTTCAATGCTATTATTGAGGCTATTTGGCTTCAAGGGGTTCTCATTGAATTTGGCATCCAAATTTGATGACCAGAAATTTATCTTATGTGACAATCAAAGCACAATCCAGATCTATAGGAATTCGATCCTCCATCGATGGTCTAAACATATTGATATTCACATTCATTTATTTTAGGATCTCATCCATGACCAAGTCATTCATCTCTTCTCTATCCAAACAATGGAGTAAATTGTTGATATATTCACCAAACCCTTCACCTAGAGCAAGTATCTTTATTTTTTGGCTCTTCTTAGGGTTAGGTAAACTCCATATCCTTCCTCCTCTAGGGGATAATATATATGTACTTGTAAACCTCATCAGGCCTTTGTGTTATGCTTAAGGGGGTGTTAGTGTAGGATTTTTTCCACTATGTGGTTTTACCTACACAATCTATTTTAACTTGCTTACGGTTTAATAAAGTTCATTAAGGATAATAATCCCACATGCATGAGGATGTTGGGACATGTTTATTTTCCACCTATTTAATGAACTTTTTATGCACTTTTTAGCTAATGATTATTAATGCAATTTTATTATTGTGAAGACAAGTTTTTTTCTTTTTGGATTGTTATTTTAGATTTCACTACTCTATACAGGTTTTATTCATGCATTTGATCCTATCCATTTGATCCTCAATTATGTCCCACTCTGACAAGTCCCCTAGGTGTGAGGTAGATTATCATCAGAGAGGAGGAGCTAGATGTGAATTATGGGTATTAGAGAAAGAATATTATAGAATGGGGTATAATCATATAAGATATATGAAAAATATAGACTTATGCTTCACTTATATTAGCACAAGTAGTGACAAAATGGTTTAGATGATTTTTTATGTGTTTATTAATAATATTTTGTATTACACATTAGTAGAGGATGCATTGAATCTACAAGGTCATAACAGTGGATAAGGCACTGCATATCTCTTTGAACACTTAAAATTCTTTATTCCCTAGTTATAAATCAATTTCATGTGATTATCATTAAGTATTATCATACTCAAATTTTTAGTTATAGAAACCACCAATAATATGTAATTGGTCTAGAATAAAATAGACCTATAAATATTATTGTGATAAATGATAAATACCATGTAGGTCTCATGCAATTATTTAACCTTATCACTAATCAAAGTTAGTAAGGTCAAGTTTTTGGGTTATCTTTATGACATAATGTTTCTTGATTAGATGTCAATACACAAATGGTGCATGGTGAAATAACAAATCCCACCTGATGTGGCTTGCTTGTGGCCACTTAGCAGTCTTTGAGACTGTAACACTATGTGGAATATTGGTTGGGTGACATATCTATCATTATAATGTGGTAACATCAAATCATGTGATTAGAATGAGGTAACATGATAAACGAGTAATGTGTAAGTTATAAGTTGGAATTACATTGAGATTTAAAACAATGATAATGTAATTTTATGACTTAATGTGATAAAATGATAAAATTATAATGAGATTATGAAAATATAATAAATTAGAAAACATGATTAAAATTTGAAAATGAGATTGGTTGTGGATGACATGACATTGGCATAATGAATAATTGGTGGTTGATGGTGTGGCATTATCATTGTATGATTATAATGTGAAGCTTTGGAAATGTATATTGTTATTCAATATAATTATATCATAATAATAATTTTAAAAAATAACATCACACCCTTGTCCTACAAAATGATTTTACTTCCTTATTTGACCTTTAATTTGTATACCTAAAAAAGGACATTGTTGAATGGAAAAACAATGTTAAGAACATTCACATAGGATTCACCATGGACTTTATATCTAACATGGATTCCAATAGCTAAAATTTCTTTCAACTAATAGCCATTATGACTGGTAGTTGTGCCTTCCATCAAAATAATAAAGTGGATGACCTCATTAAATGAAATCGACTTGAAATTTTACTATAAAAAATAGATGCCTTATGCAAAGAAAGACATGAGTAATAAGGATCATAATATTGGCATTAGGAAGGATATGAAAAGGAAATGACTATGCTGAGCTAAGCATGCCTAAACATCTTGGAGGAGAGGACACTTTTAGAGATGATATACACTTATATGTTACAATATATGTATGCAAAAAATTGAATGATATAGGATTTTAGGGGTCGGTTATGTTGTCTGAGTAAACTCAAACTCTTTGTAAGTCATTGGGTTTTATTACTATTTTTTTAATCAAGGATAATGTTTACTCAAGCACTTCCTTAAAAAATTTCTAGGATATTATAAGCCTTCATCAAATAATAGTCTTATACCGAATAAAGGATAAAATAAAGAATATATTATTACTATCTAGGAATATAAGAAAAGTATATTTGAAATAAGTCTATGTAAGAGAATAGCAAGATAAAAAATAAAATGCAAGAGGTATTTGAGATCTTGTAATGCATTGAGGTTTTTTTCTCATTTTACCTTGGATACTTTACAATTATGAAGTATGAGACATAATTAGTATAACTCAAATGTAGAATGAATATGGATAATTTTTTAACCACGTCTAGAATAGAATGATAGAATACTATATACTTATGCTAAGCAAATAAATTTTAACATATCTCTTATATATAATTATTTTCATGAGATGCTTCTTCATAATTGCTAACTTATATGCTTGACAAGTTATTATGTATTAAAGCTATTCAAAAATACCTAAACATTGGGAATGCCATAAATATATCATGATATTTTGAAATAATTTTAAAGTATATAGTAAGTGTGATTACTTTTTGGAGAAAATATTAGTTATAAATTAATTGATAGGATACCATATACTTCGAAGCCTAAATCATTAAACATTTAAATTGATAAATGGATGTGATAAAATTTAATTGGGTCATGTTATATCTTGTGCATAATATAGATGTAGATGGGTTCTAAAGACATAGAACCTAAAATATATTATGTGGAAAGTGTTGGGTGTGTAGCCACTATTCATGGGTATGTGGCATGTTGAGATGGAATCTCCATGATGTGGCATGTGAGTGTGCAGATGAGTTAGCATGGTGATGTGGTAGGAAGCTAATATGGTGATAGGGCCCATGAAGGGTCCTAAGTGTGATCATGTTGATGTGACAAGTGTGGCGAGTAACACTCCACTTGAGGACATGGGTCTTGTCCTTGGTGAGTCATATGGGATTGTCTTGGAGTGTATGATTGCAAGGTCATAGTATGGGGTGCCAATTTTGGTGTCTCCATGATTCACATGTGTGAAGAAGCCAAAAAGGTGATTGGAATCCTTTTTGTGCACATGGGAAGGAGACAAGATATTCACTATTATTGATTACCCTAACATGGGTGGGTGTGGAGAAATTTTATGAGACACATGGGATGAATTGATCTTGTCTAAATTAGTGGACCTACTTTATTGACCTTGCACATGGAGCAAGCATATTTACTATTGGTCACTATTCATTTATTCAAGTATGGCACATTTTTCTCTAAGTCACATGGGTGAATGTGAGGCTCTAGTGGTTACTATTAAATCCATGTGGAATATGGCACCACATTTTATCTATTTTCTCTCTTTATCATGTTGTAAAATTCTATAAATCATTATGTTTTCCTTTATATTGTTTATCCATGTAGTGGATCACTTTGTATACTCGCAAGTTTAAGATTTCATGATAAGAGGTTAGAGTTTGGAAGGATTGTAATCCCTTGGGTAGAGCCTAAAAGGATGTTATGCTTGGCTCACCTAGATGCATGGGATGGATCCTTAGAATGGAGCTTGGAGGATTTTTATCTCAACTCATGGAGATAGAGGTATATGTTTGGAGCTCCCTTGGATGCTATATATTTTAGCATTGTAATAGTTGCATGTTAGATCTTGGAGGTTAGAGTATGTAAGGCTTGGTTGGAAGCTTTGCTCACCCAAGTGTTTTTTATCACTAGAAATGAGTTGCTAAGAGGAGCTATTGTAGAGAGAGATTTGTTGATGGGATATGAAATCTATATGTTGCCTTTGACCTATGGTTTTTCCCTAGTTATATTAATAGGGTTTATACATATATCTTGTGTAATGTGATTTCTCTCCTATTTTATATTACTATAGCTTCTTTTATTTCCATAATTTTATTTAATTACACATGTAGTATGTTTATTTCCTAATATGTGGTATCAGAGCCATGGTTATTGGATATTTTGTGCAAGTGCGAGATATAGGTGGAGATACCAAGATGTGAAACAAAAAAAAAGTTTACATGGAAGGTATTTATCTCTTGGTAAAAGATGGACAATGGAGGAAAAGTTGAAAAAACTTTACCAGATGGATCAACACCAAAATAGTGTTCCTATTGAAGAAGAAACTATATAACTTGTGGTGGATCATGTATATGTATAATAAATTCAATCTTTATCAAATATATATGTTTTCTATCATACAAGAACCCATCGATTCTCAATATTGTTGAATGCACGCCTCAAAGGGTGCACTGGGAAAGGGGTGGGAAGACTGTTTGTGCTTTACAAGATTGTTATCCCTTTTTCTGCTTGGTATCTACACTCTTGTCTCCTAAAAACCATTCTCTTAAGCTTTTCCTCCTATTTTGTACACTCATCTAGTCATTTTCTTCCTTCATTATCCCTTTCCCTAACCTAGACCCCTTTTTGGTAGTTTATTTGACTATGCCAACCACATCAACCTTATATTCTTATTGATAAAACTTATTAAGGTTTAGGTTGGCCCCTAGCTAACCTAGTCCATAACCTAGTAAATTTTTGTCAATTATGATAGTAGGTCTACTGGGTTGACCTTGTTGATCAAAACTTTCAAAAGGGCTTAGTGTTAGATCCACCTATATAAACACATCCATTTCTCCATTCTTAGAGAGTTGACAAGAGATATTATTCATTTTCACTTCTTTACAATCTACTCTTCCACCATTCTACTTGAGGAGTCTTAAGAGGGTTTCTACTTCAAGAAAAATCTAGTCTTTTGGAGAAGTCCTGGATGTTTTAACCTTTCTTAGTGATCTCTACAAACCACAAAAACCCCTTGTGAAGCACCTTTGGCCAAGGGAGGGATTGAGTCTCGACAGGTTCATCTTCTAGGTAAGTGTCTATAACTTTATTCCTCTCTTTAGTATATATAATTAGTATAAGTAATGGATTTTGAATAATATTATCTCTCTCCATGCATTAGGGTTTTACCTATACATAGCTTAATTATGATTCTCTTATGCATGTTTACTAGCCCCCCCACTTTGTGCCACAATCTTTTGTGAGCACTAGATTAGACTTTTGCTTCACTTATTTTTAGTTTAGTCAATATGAAAACATAAGACCTAGTTAGGGTTATTGCATAGTTTTTCTTGACTGGAGGATTTGGAACCCTTCCTAGTCATATTATTATGGTAAGATATCCCTTGATTAGGTATAGTGGATCAATATTGGTCATGACCCTGATTATATATTGTATCCCCAATCAAAAGTGTAAGTAGGATCTATCTTCTTTGATCTAGGATTGGTTTATAGATTTGATGCATTTCCCATTGCATATATTCTAGTGAATTTGATGTGAATCTAACCCTTATAGGTTTTCTTTCACACTTTTCATTTTTATCATTTTATTATTTTTTTATATTTATGATATTAGGTCAACCAAGTCAGTATAGTGCTAGCTTCTATTCATAAGTTTAACATGCAGTTGCATAAAAATGACTATATTTTATTTGTGTAAGTCTTCATCAGATATAGGTTACTAGATCGATCAAGTTAACACAATACTCTTATTCAATCCTAGATAGTAGGCTATGTTAAACAAGTCAATTTAGTCTTTTGATCAGCATCTAGAACAATAAACTAAGTCATGTAAGTTAACTTAGTCTTATAGTTAGCATCCAAATAACAAACTAAGTTGACCAAGTCAACTCAGTAATCTTAATAGGTTTCAAAAAATAGGGTTTCACATAACTAGGTCGACCTTAGTTGGCATAGTTGGTAGAAATTGTAAGCAACATTCAAGTTACTTCAAAAAAAATACAATCCTTAGTATATTCTAACCCACCAAGGTTCCTTTATTTCCTTCTCTTTCAATTCAATACTTCATTATATTTCTATTTTATGGAAGTTTACAGTCTTGAAAACTATAATCCTACATCAAACTAAGTTGACCTAATCGACTTAGTTCTATAGCCTATATTTTGTCTGAAAGACTAAGTTGACCTAGTCGACTTAGTTCTTAAAGACTCTTGCTTCTATAGAATAGTAGCGACCCTGTCGACTTTAATATGTAATGTTTGCATACAGTGTTATATGAACCAAATTTTTACCATTCTTAATTTGGGAATTAACAACTACATGTTAGTAATTAGTTCACACTTTCATTTTTCATTATTTGTATTATTAGATCATCTCACATAGTCTAATTAGGTAGTTTTGCAATATTTTTAGTTATACTATTTTTATATTTTTACACACACTACCAAATCACATAATTTCAAAATGCATCAACATTTGTCTACCCAAGGCCTACCTACTTGGATTTCATCACCAAAGGGGAAGCCAACATGGTTTTATAGCCAAGTATAAACACATGGTTAATGGTACATATTAGAAAATCACTTGACACCCTTATTTCTACAAGATTATGAAGCAAGGGGTTAGGCCCCAATACCAAGCTAGTATCATTACCAACACAAATCCTTTTCAACCTAAACATCTTGAAACTATTCATTGATTGATTTTTAGTTCCCTATTTTTATCCAACTTCCCCATCACATTTAAAATAAAGCTTTATAATAACCTAAAAACATTTAGGATTACTATTTAGTTAGCATTTACTTTCTATTTGATTGCTTTCTCTCTGCTCATTATGTGTTGTATTGCAAAAACATGCATTGGCCAATGTTGGTACAAGGTTTTGTGTTGTATGCCAATTGGATCATTCTCATTTATCTAATTATTTGTGTGATTTCTTTCAATTTTTTATTCAATTACATTTCAAAATATTTCATTATTTTTAGCACACTATCATTCTATTTGACATAATATTTTACAAATTGAACTTTTCCTTGCATGTATACTAAGTCAATGTGGTCAACTTTGTACCCCTTTTAGTAGTCAGGTTAGTACTAAGTTGAATTGGTTGACTTTGTATCTTTATGATTGTATTTTTCCCTATTTATAGCACTAATTCAACCTATTCAAATTTTTACTCTTCTCAGGCCCTATCCAATAATACTAGGTTGATCTAGTCGACTCTATACTCTTATTATTACATTTACTTTGATTAGTTTGATTGTCTATCTCACTTAGTTCTCTATTTCTCTATCCTTAAAATTTTATTCATTTCCTTAAATCATAATTAAGTCCCCTATATTAATCTCCTTGAACAACTTGAATCCATTTAGACACCATATGGGATATTCATTTCTCCCTCTTTTTTACTCCCAAGAGAACCCTCACTCTTGGAGTACCTCTTTCCCTCCTTCATCTATGAATTGTAAAATTGTTCAAATCACACCTCAAGATGAAGTAGGTGGATCTAATCCTTTTTTTACCTATCAAGACAATTCTCATCTTTAATATTTTCAACATAATATGGAAGCAATCGACATAATTCGATCCAACAATCCCACTAGTAATCCACCTTCCAATAACCCTCCCCCCAATACCAATTCAGGGAGTTATCCTAAAAAAAACAACCCACCAATTGATATAACTCCACTTCTCACATAATTAATACAATAAATGAACATAATTCAAAGTTATAACACCTCTCAAATGATGTGATTAAAACATCATTTGATCAATGTGGCTAATTAATCTACAGTTCTCAACCCTCAAGCCAATAAAAATTTTATTCCTCCACCTCTTAGAGATGCCTCAAGAAATGTTATTCCTCAACCTATTATGAATAAAAATTCTTAAAAATATCCAAAATGAGCCTTTATCTCTTTTCATCATGTCTATTGATATTGGTAATATATCTCCAACTATCAAGTATGGTGGGACTAAAGACCCTATATCTTTTCTCAAAGCATTTGGCAACCTTTATAAAGAGTAGATCCAAATTGATAATTTCAAAACAAATAAACTTATAATTAAAACATTTAATGGTAATGTATTGGAATGGTATAATCAACTTCCCCAACATTCCATTTGGTAGCTTGAGGATTTAGTTAATCCTATAGTTAAAGAGTTTCAACATAATGATCTTCCTAAAATTTGCCTTAGCCATTTCATCAATGCTAATAAATATCCCATCAAATCATCTCATTATTTTCTCAAATAATGGAAATCTCTGACCCATAAGGCTAACCATAACATGATTGACAATAATGTATCAAACTCTTTATAACTAATTTAACTCTTTCACTTCAATATAAGGTCCAAACTTTCGCTCTTCAAACGTTTAATGAAGCTCTTGACTAAGCCAAATGCCAATACTTCCTCATGAATAAATTTGAACCTAATACTAAATTCCTCAAAGGATGTTTTCAAACTTATACTAATGTCATCACTAGAAATACTCCATAAATAAAACTAGGAGTTATCCATGCCAAAAATCCCCCATCTTCTCATATACCACCAACTCTACAATAAATGAAATAATTGTTACCACCCTCTAAACCCTTTACTTATCATAATAATCCTCCTAAATGGTATGATCCTAATCAATTTTGTTGGTTTCATGCTGACATTTTTCATTCCCATAAATCTTGTCGAGGGCTTACTAAATTTGTTATCTCTTACATGCTTGGTGATTCCTTCAATCATGAAGCCATGATCTAACTCTATCATCAAAAATACAACACCACTTCTAAAACATGACAATCTCCCAAAGCTTCTTCTTCTAATAACCAAAAATATTTTCCCATGTATAATAATCAACAACATACCAAGGATGTTTGTGTTATTTATTACGACTATGAATAATATTATAACAATTCTCAACATGTTAACACAGCTACGGTCAATTATCATTGTAAACTAGCTCATAAAGATCCTATCACAAAACCTAAGAAACCATATTTAGAGAAACATCTTCTCAAATATACTATAATCACTCATTTAAATTTGAATCCCATGAATAACCACCTCCTTCTTCTGAACCCCTAATAACTTCCATTCCTTCAAAATCTACCTTGCCTTCTAAACCTTACACCGGTCCAAATTTATTGAAGAACTTAACTCCATGCCTTATAAGATTCCACTTATGGAATTAGTTCATCTTCCCCTTATCATCACAAGTTCCTCATGCAATAATTATAAGAAATTTAAGATCCATCTTCTATAGATGAATAACCATCCTCTATTGAGCCTCAATCTACCAACATACATATCATTGAATCCATTTGTCCTTCTTCCAAGCCTTCTATTGAATTTATTGAAGAGAACATGATTAATTATGAGATATTTTTTCATACCAATGACCCACTAATATTAATTAAAATATCCATTAGTACTATCCTTATTCATAAAGTCTTAGTTGATGAAGGGTATGGTATTAATGTGACATCTTTGTGGCTCATCTAAAAATTTGGCTATAATAAGGATCATCTAGAGCAAACCTACCTTACCTATCATGGATTTGATAAAACTAATCAAAATACACTTGGTTGTATTTGGCTTGCTCTAAAAATTGGACCCAAGACCATTCAAACTACACTTATAGTCCTTGATTTTCCATTTTATTTTAACATACTCCTCGATTGACCTTGGACTCATAGAATGAGGGCCATCACCTCTTCTGATATCCAATGTATCAAATTCCTACATAACAGTAAATGGTATAAGCATGAAGTTGATCCTAACCATTGGAGTATTTAACTTCCTCATCCAAAATCTCAATATCGCATCCCTACAATTCCTACCATCAATAGTGTTCCCTTATTTAAATTTATAAGCATCAATCCAGACTTACAGGTCACTCTTGATAATTTAAATGATGATGAACCTAATGACTTAAAACATACTTACAACACTACTAAGTGACCTCCCTATATATCTTCCTCCTTCTTTATTATCTTATGATCACACTATTCCTCTTATTGATGAGAACATTGATTTTTCCATTCACGCAATACTTAGGAACCTTCTTACCTAGAAGAAGCCTTCACATTCAATGACTATGGAGTGGCCAAATTATTCCAAGATCCTCTAATCATGTCTCCACACAAATTTAGTGATCTCAAAATTTCACCTTATAAATCTCAAGTATGTACCATTTCTCCAACCTATGATGATCATTACATTATTACCCAAGCTCAATCTCAAGACTTGGATGTTTAACATTATTATAAGACTTTAGCTTAAATACATGATTTTAACCAGAGTGTTCACACCATTTCCATGTATTTTGAATTAACTCCTGAAGGTCATATCCCTCCTGTTAATTCTCCACTTATTAATACTCCTTGGGTGGTAGAACAAATCTTACCTTTTAAACCTCTATAAATTCTTGCATCTTCTCTACCACTTACAGATCCCATCATTACATATAATTCTTTCCCTGTTAAATAAATTAATGACATATCAATCCCATTTGATCAATTTACTACTCCTACTCCCAAGATTACATTGGATTCCAAGGCCACATATATCCATTAGATACATTTTGAATATGATAGCCATGGTAATCAAATTCTCAATCTCAAAGATGATGTTGAGTATTATGGTCCTCTTCCCACTTTGCCTAGTGATGAAGCTATTATTGAATTACTTCATGCCCAAAAACTCAACTTCTTTGACAACATCAAAAACATGGGAATTTAAAAAATAAATCCCCTTGTTTCGATAACTTTATCACTAACATCAACCCAAAATCTTACCTAATTTATTATTTACAAAGTGCACGATACCATTTCCAATATGGAAATGTTATGCTTATCGAAGAAAATGCTTGCATTTAATATGGTACTCCATCATTCCCTCAACCTATTATAGTTTCTCATGAACTCACACCTACTAAACATGATGAATTCAATTTATTTTTCAATAAATATCATGATATCTTCACTTGGTCCTACAAGGACATGCCTGGTATTAACTGAAACATTATGGTGCATAATATCATCACTTATCTTGATGCCAAACCTATGCACCAATAGCAATAGAAATTTCCACCTAAATTTTCCACCTTATGTCACAAAGAAATTATGAAACTTCTTGATGTTAAGTTTATCAAACCAATCGACTATTCTGAGTGGGTTTCTAACATAGTCCCTATTTGAAAAAATGTCACTATGGTCATTCACATTTTCATTGATTTCTATAATCTTAAGCTTTCTTATCCCAAGGATAATTTCCCTATACCTTCAATAGATTCCATTGTTGATTCCATAGTTGGTTATGTAATGTTATCTCTTATGGATGGTTTCTCAAGATATAACCAGATTCACATTGCCCTTGAAGACCAACATAAGACAACTTTCACCACAAAATGGGGCACCTATTGTTATGTTAAAATGCCTTTTAGCCTCAAAAATGTTAGATATACTTATCAATGACCCATATATTTCATGATCTTATTCACAAACTTTTAAAAACCTATGTGGATGACCTCATTGCTAAGTCTAAATACCACAAGACTCACCTTTCTGATCTTTCCATCATATTTGACCATCTTCTTAAATACAAAGTTAGACTAAATCCTTAAAAATGTGTTTTGGTGTTACATCCATAAAACTATTAGGATGCTTAGTTTCTCTCCATGACATTGATGTTGACCATACCAACATTAACACTATCATCAACATGCCCATGCCTCAATCCATTCTAAACATTCACACTTATCTTGGAAATTTTGGGGTAATTGGATGAATTATCCCTAAAATGGATTACCATATCCATTCCATCAATTCTCTTCTTAAGAAAGGTAATACTCTAGAATAGACAGATCCATGTCAAAAAGCATTTGATAATATGAAAGAATCATTGCTTCACCCACCTACTCTTCATCCCCCTTTAAATGATCAAACTTTTATATACTTCTTATAAATTCATATTAGTTGGGTAATGATTGCCCAACAAGATGATTAAAAGAGAGTATGCTATCTATTATATCAGTCAAGTCCTTATTGATTATGAAAACATTACATAAAAGTCAAACATGATTACCTCACCATATTTTTTATGGCTAAAAAACTTTGACATTATATGTTTTTTCAAACCACTTATGTCATCATCCATTCTGATCCTCTTTATCACTTCTTATCCAAAGCCTTTCTTCCTCAAGATAGAATTGGAAAATGGATGGTCCTTCTCATAGAATTTGGTCTCTAAATTATTACTCAAAAAGTTATCAAAGGAAAAATCATCACTAATCAATTTGTCATAGCTCCTGTGCCCGCTACCAATCACCTTCAAAATAATCTTCCCAATGACAATATGTTCTATATTTAAGGTCTCAACCAAGCCATATCCCTTAAATATTAATTCCATAACTTCACTTCTATCTTGAAGTAACTAATCTATATGAATCCTCTATCCTCCCTTATATTACTAAACCAAAAGTAGTTATCAAATAACTTCCTAAAATTAATGTCTATTTACACAAGGATACCTAGACCCTTCACTTTGATGGTGTTAAGTGCCTTCAAGGAGTTGGGGAAGGTTGTATTCTAATGCACCCTATTGTAAAAATCATCCCTTTAGCTTTTCACTTACATTTGATTTCACTAACAACATGACAGAGTATGAAGCTTTAATCTTAGGCATGAGAGATGCCCTTGATTTAGATATCCAATACCTACATGCTTTAGGTGATTCACAACTCATTTATCACAAATCCAATGGTGATTACCAATGAAAAAGTGATAATATCATTTATTTTCATCAAATTACAACTATTATCACCAAATATTTCATTTATTTCACCATTGAGCCTATCCCTCGAGATCAAAATTCTATTGTCGATTCCCTTACTTCTTCAACATCTCTTTTTATCCACACCAAGTTCTTACTGATCCTACTTTTCTTATACAAATAATAAAATCTCCATCTTATATTCAACCACAAGATTCGCTTATCCACCATATTGAGTCCATCACCATTCAACAAAGCCCATGGTATAAAGACATAATTAAATTTCTAGAATACCAAAATTTTCCTCCCACCCTAGATTCCCATGAAAAGACTTACATTCATAAACAAGATTATGTATTTTAAACATCCTATACTATCATAATGTTGAAGGTACCTTGCTTTTCTATGTTATGAAAGATGAGGTTCTTCATCTTCTTGAATAATCACATAGGGGCATTTGCAATGGACACTATAGTGGACATGCTACAACCCATAAATGCTTACAAATGGGATAATTTTAGCCCACTCTTGAAAATGATGCCATTGAATTTACTAAAAAGTGTACTCCTTTTTAGCTTCATGATGATTTAATTCATTCACCTCTAGTAGATCTTCAAACCTAGAATCTCCCTAGCCATTATCCATGTGTGGATTAGATCTCATAGTTAAATTACCTTTCTCTCAAAATGGGCATCTCTTTATAATCACAACCATAGAATATTTTACTAAATGGGTTAATTCTATGTCCCTTTTTAACATCACCAATACCACCATATCTAAATTCATCCTTAATAAAATCATTTTCCACTTGGTGTCCCTCATACTATCATTTTAGACAATGGTGGTAATTTCAAAAACAAAGATGTCAAATAGCTCTGTGCTAAATTTAAAATCAATCAAAAATTATCCACACCCTATCATCCACAATGTAATGGCCAGTTCAAGGCCACCAACAAAATTATTAATAAAATTATCCAAAATAAAATTCATGAAATCCATACCAATTGGCACCTTCATCTCTATCCTACTCTTTGGACCTATCGTACTGGCATACGCACTACCACTGGGGTAATGTCATTCTCTCTAGTCTATGGTTCTAAATTAGTCTTTCCTTTAGAATTTTAACTTCCCTCTCTTTGTATATATCTATATGGTACCATAAATAATTCATAATTACATGAATTTCATCTTCATGCTCGTGATCTCATTGATGAACACCATCTTTATGCTTTGCAACATAATCATCAATACAAGGCCCGTATTGCAAAATAACATAACAAACGAGTTAAAATTTGCATGTTTAATGTTGATCTTGTTCTTAATTTAGACTACACTCGTGATAAATAAGGTAAATATTCCCAAAAATGGTGGGGACCCTATTTGGTCAAAGATATTCTTGGTCTAAATACCTATCACTTTCAAACCAATAAAGGTCATATTTTCAAAGAGACCACCAATGCATAACTCCTCAAGAAGTATGTTTCCTAATCATTCCCTTCTTTTCATGCTTTATATATGCTATCTCTATAACACTTTTTATAGTATAATTACATGGGTCACACCCTCTATAGCAATTCTCTCTTTTCACAAACCTTAGTCCTTCCTTTTGGTCTTTTGGTTTCCCCTTTTTCTCATGAGTTGTATTGTAAAACCATGGATAAGACCTGGTATTCCTCATGATGTACTTTCCTTCTCTTTTATTTCATATTTTTTACACACTTTTTGACACCCCTTGGGTTTATTTTTTGTGAGTTACAATGTAAGACCATGGATAGGACCTAGCCTTCTTCACAAATACCATCTTTTTCTTATCCCATTTTTCACATGCTTTTTACACCCCCTTGGGTTTATCTTTTATGATTTGTAGTGTAAGACCATGGATAGGACCTAGACTTCCTCATAAAATCACCATCTTTTCATTCCTTATCTATAATTTGTTTTATAATGGTTACGAGTTTTTTATCTTTATTTTCAACTTTAGCTTTTGTTTCTTTTTGATAGCTGAAATTTGTATAACAAACTATGTTAGCATATTGTCTTATATTTCCCTCATTATTATGATACAAAATCACACTTTCCTATCATTTTATCCTTTTTCTCCCTTTATCGCATTTTTAATGATTTGAAGTAATTAAAATTGTTTCATGTTTCATTCATCTTTATTTCTTTTCCTTTCACTCCACATTGGATAAAATAAGGTCAAAGTCAAGATAGCACTTTTATTTCACCTAACTTTATGAGACTCTTAGACACCATTATCTTTGATTTCTCTCTCTTTGAAACTAAGTCCCAAATATTTAAATGAATGTCATCTTTATCACTCATGTTTGGTTTTCTAAATTCGTATGGAGAAAGAATAGAAAAATCCATCAAGAAAATTAAAATCCAAATCATTTGAAATAAAAGGCAATGATATATAAAAGGTGACATAAAAATCTCAAAATTCAAAATCATACCAAAAGATGTGATTACAAGCACATATCCTATCTCCAATTGAAGCTCAAACTCCATAGTTGGCCTCACACTATAGTTGAGGTCCATTGGGGTGAAGTAGGCTAGTAGATTGAAATAGGAGGCTTCAAAAAACTCTATGATTATACCTACTTTCTCATGTAAGTACCTAATATTCATAGTAAACGAATGAATCTATAATGGGTATTGAAGAATGGGGAACACATTGTGGGAAGGTAGGTCCATTTTAATTTTCATGCATACAACTTTCATGGGATGATCTACATACTTAATCCATTGACCTAAGACTTATGTGGCTAAGAGAAGTTCTTTAAATTCCTTAAGGTTGACAGTCCTCTTGTTTTAATAAACCTAATTTGAGTGACTTGACTTTGATAAAGAGTTACTCTACCTTGGTTTTTCCTTCATTCTCCCCTCCACCGATTTCATTTCCTTCCTTGATAGGCACATGTGATTCTAAATTTGTTTTCCCTTATTTTATACTTCCTTCTTCTTCACATCTTTAAAACATGCTAGCACTACTTTGTTTCATTTTTATCTATCCTTAGATCAAAACAACATATTTGAGAAACTATGGATTACTTTATTTACACCATGAATCTACATTTCTAGATGTACCTTGCCTTATTTTTACCATTTATTATTGTTTTATTACCCTTTTATGGACACCTGAGTTCATTTCTACTTTCATGTACTTTTTCCATTATTGAGTGAGGTTGGCTTGTTACTTATCACTCATTAATATTGTTTTCCCTTTTATGCACCTTTTTTCATTAATGATTGAGTAAGGATTGTTACTTCTTAATCATCAATGTTGTTTTACTATTTTTTCTTTCCCATCTTTATTTAAGTAAGGATTGTTACTACTTTCATATTGATGTTTGATTACCATCTTTTTAACATGTATCCTTGGTTTGACTTAGTGAGTTTTCCTTTCTTACTTAAGGTTTATTTTTTTGAGTTTTTTGGTCTTTAGTAGCCTTGGATTATTGGTTACTTGATTTACTCTAAATTTTGACTTGGTCATTTGGTTTAACATAGCACTTATCACCCTAGCTTGACAAATTTATAAGTACATCCCATCCACATAACACTATTTATCTTGGATTTTTTGTATTTATTTGTTTTTATTCTTTAGTTTTATATTATTGGGTTTGTCAAAAGCAGTCTCTGCACCCTCCACAATCAAAACTACAAACATAGTAAACAAACATCCAGTGATAAAGGTAAGTCAAGGTATGCATTAATTTTATTTTTAGTTATTTCCATTTCAATCATTTAATTTTAGTTATTTTTATTATAAAATAATACAACACTTTTTAGCCTTAGTGTTGTGTGTTACTATGTTCCTTCTCGAAGCATCATCCCTTGTTACACCTAAGTGACACATGATGAGTTTCGAGTGGGGCATATGTATACACATAATAAATTCAAACTTTATCAAATATTGATGTTTTATATCTTGCAGCAACCCATCGAGTCTCAATCTCTTTGAGTGCATGCCTTAAGGGGTAAATCAATAAAGGGGTGGGTTGACCATTGGTGCTTTACAGGATTGTTATCCCTTTTGACAATTGTTATTTACACACTTGTCTCCTAAAAATCATTCTCCTAAGCTTAGCCTCCTATTTTTCACACTCATCTAGTCATTTTCCACATTTATTAGCCTTTTCCTTAACCTAGACTCCTTTTTGGTAGTTTACATGACTATACCAGCCACATCAACCTGGTTTTATTATTGACAAAACTTATTAGGGTCTAGGTTGGCCCTTAGCTGACCTAGTTCATGACCTAGTAGTTTTTTATCAATTACAATGTTAGGTTGATCAGGTCAACCTTATTAACCAAAACTCTTGGAAGGGTTTAGGGTTATATCTACCTATATAAAAACATCCATTTCACCATTATTAAATAGTATACAAGAGTTATTATTCATTTGCATTTTTTTATAATCTACTCTTCCACTATTCTACTTGAGGAGTCTTAGCTTAGGGTTTCTACTTGGAGAAGAATCTAGTCTTGTGGATAAGTCTTGGATGCTTTGGCCTTTCTTAATGATCCTTACAAACCATAATAACCTCTTTCAAATCACCCTTTTTCAAGGGAGAGATTGAGTCTCAATGGGTTTATCTTCCAGGTAAGTATCTCTAACTTTACTCATCTCTTTAGTAAATAGAAGTAGCATAAGTAATGGATTTTAAATAGCATTCTCTCTCTCCATACACTAGGGTTTTATCTATATATATATTAATTAGGATTCTCTTTTGCATGTTTACTTTTATTTTATACTAACCCCCCCCCACTTTGTGTCACAAGCTTTGGTGAGCACTAGATTAGACTTTTGCTTTACTTCTTGTTAGTTTAGTGAATATGAAAACATAGGACCTAGTTAGGTTTATTGCATAGTTTTGCTTAGTTGGAGGCTCTAAAACCCTCCTTAGTAATATTATTATGATAATATTTCCCTTGATTAGGTCTAGTGGATCCATATTGGTCATGACCCTGACTATCTAATGTATCTCCAATCAGAAGTCTAAGTAGGATCTATCTTTTTTGAGCTACGATTGATTTATTGATATGATGCATTTTCCATTTCATATAAAGCAAGATGATCTTCATTAGTGTAGATGGAGGGTAATGACAAGGAATTTACCTTATTATAGTTCTCTATTTATGAATGGGTACAATTTATGGGATCCTACTACCATAATGTGTTGGTTGAGATGTTATGAAATTCCATGTAGAGGAAGAGGTACCAAACACTTGAATATGTACTTTATTGAGTATTTGATGGATGGAGAAGAACAAATATGACTTAAGGTTATATGGAAGAATAAGGATGGTGTTAAATATATTAGAGACTCAGATATGCTTTGAGTGAAGTTATCAGTGGTTATAGTGTAGTAGAAGTGAGTATCTAGGAGGGTTGTGGTGTAGTTGATATGAGTAAAGTGGACCGATGCATGGATTAACTCTGCACATGAGTTGGTTTAACATGTGGTAGAGTAGGATGTAGTTCATCTATGGGCTTGAAAACTCATTAGGTGAAGTGATGCACTGAGTAGTGTGATGACTTCCTAAGAACTATGGATGGGTACTATGTTGATCATGGTGGGTAGTAGTTTGTTACATGTATAAGTCAAGTGTTGACTTTTGTAGGTTCTTCTCTATAATTGTAAACTATATTCGATAGTATGGTGAGAACTTGTTGCTATTCATGGTTGAGTAGATGGATGTGAAATAATCATTCATACATGGTGATCTTGTGATGAGATGGAGTAGTCATAGGTATATGAGGATGAGGTAAAGAGTTACTAGTTTTTGAATAATAATTGAGTTATAATAGGTATGTTGATGTGGTACATGAATACCTTCATAGAGAGCCAAGGTTTAACAGAGCTTGTTTCTATGTGTAGTGTTTACTATTTTGACCACAAGTCAAAATAAGTTAACCCCCTATAGTAAAAAACTTGATATATGGTTATATCAGGTTCTTATAGGGTGTATCATGGTCCTTTTTATGTCATTTGGTATGTCATTAACCTTGGCCATAGTCAAATTCTATTCCTAAGTCATTTCATGTCACACAGGGTCACTTTTAGAGTCATTAATAAAGGTTTTATGGTTTTATCAAGTGGAAAAGTGTATCAAACTATTCCTATATGTGTATTATGTCATATCCTTGTTATGAATGTCAATCCCTAATTGAAATGTGTAGTAATTATGTTGAAACAAGAGGAAAAGTGGTAGTTTTAGTTATTATACATCTTCTAGAGAAGTGTGGTAGTGTTTCAAGCTTGTGTAATGACTTTTAAACATCCCTAAACTCATTTCCATGTTTGATCTACTTTTTAATTCTCAAAACTAATCCAAAACCATTCTACTCCATCTCTCTTCTTGGCATGCAAAACTAGTCAACATGTTTTCTCTTGGTACAGCCAGTTGGAGAGGTTTCAATTCAAATGTTCTTTTGGGGTATTAGTAAACTTGGTATAATTCACATTCATGGTATGATTTTAATTATTTTTTTCCTATGCTTTATGAACCATCCTTTGCAATTTGACTCTCATTTTACTTGCTAATCCCCACGCCCTTTAGCTTTTCTTCTTGTTTGAGATGGTCCATACAATATAATTTGTTAAATTGCTTCTACAGGATGTGGAATTACTTATTTCATGGTTTCCATCTTTGGTTTCATGTTTTTAGGTGATTTAATGAGCTCAAACTCTCAATTTTTAGGTTGAGATCTCCATTTCTAGTTGTAGGCATGTTCATCAACTATAGGGATTTTCATTGCCTATAATTGTTTCAATAAAAGAAATATTAATGGTTAATTTTCTCATAATTAACATCAACCACCATATTATTTTCAAGCCTTAGTTTAAAAAAATTTCACATGGTGTTCACAATCAAAGAACATGGCACACAGTCAAGTTTCCTGCAAGTGTTCACTCATAGTCATATGAATGAAGGTCCTAAGCATAGTCATGGAGATGTAATTAAGAGTTTTAATAGGTGTTGAGCACATAATTATAACATGATCATTAAATCTAAGCTTTATAAATGACATATAACTGAATGTGATACTTTTTCTTCTCTAAAAATAGTCATGCACCACTAATGTGCATCTACAGGTGCCTCATAAGAGAATAAACACATTGTAAGGAAGAATTTGACTTGTTTGAAGTCCTTATAGGTAGAAAGGATAAATTTGAAGACTTTAGGGAGTAATATAATTGGTTATTGAATCAACATACCATGCACATTTCTCATATCTCACTCTCACTACCTTGTGTCACACCTGTATATGCACCTACAGGTCTCTATAGAGATCTAAGAAGATTGAATACATAGATTGAAACTTGTTTGTACCTTTATTAAGGTATTTAAGTGTTAATGGTGACATTAAAATATTTTTTAAACATAGAGTGGCAAATAGTCTTGAGAATCATGCTCACAAGATTGATAAAATTACTTCAAGGACACATTACCTTAATCCCTCTAAAATAGAGTCTTGTTCATACTTGGTGCCATCATATGGTAGTGTGAGATAAGATTTAGATAGATCTAAATTGATGAAGGTGCATATTTATTATTTTCAATTTTGGTTTGTTTTTGGTGTCTAGGTGACTTAGATTCTTTCTAAGGTCTCATTTTGGTGTTTTAGAGGTGTAAAATTGCTTGAAACATTCAAAAAGATATTTCCCATCAAAAGCATTATTTGAATATTTGAGGAAGTTTTTGTATGTTCTTATCCTAATTAATGTTGTATAATTTTAGTGTTGAGTATATAGGGGTTGATATAAAACATAAAATAGGTGGCTAAGTGCATCAAGTGATAATGTCTTTGTAAGCCCGAATGAGGTAGTTTCAAGAATGATTTAGAGACTTGAAATAAGTAGTTAGGGTAGCTATTTGTGTTTAAAATCTTATAATTTTTTATTTTAAATAAATATTAATAATTCATTCATAAGTTTAAAGGGGATTTAGTCTCAATAAAATAAGGAAGGAGAAGTTTTACATCTTGATGGAAAGATTGTGCACCCTCTTTTCTATGTACTACAATGGAGAAGAGTTAAGTTTTTGATTGTTTAAGGAGAAAAGACTTGATAGTTTTGTGAGTTGATGCTCCATAATGGTATGGATATGCTTACATATAATTTCTTGATATGTCTTAAAACTAAATTATGTGACACTCAACATTATGCTTGTTGTGAATGAAAAGTCACAAATTGTGTCAAGATCTTGTATTCTCACATTTCATGAAGATTGAGTGGCACAAGTTTAAAAAAAGAATTTGTGGACTATTTATTGATTTATTAATTGGTAAGTTTTATTATTTTTTACCCTTAATGATATAGGTTAATTGAATACAAATATCATATAGATTTTTATCTCATAAGATCATAGACTACTATGTTTTACACATAATCACGAGTAAGAATGACAAAAGCGTATTAAATTAGAATCATTAGGATTATTTGGTGCCATATATAATTCATTAATATATCATGTAGGTGTATTTAAGTTGTTTTGGAAACCTAAATAATATTAAATAACTATTTCAATAAACACAGACTTATGACTGAGAGCTCAGAGCAATACAGAATGGCATCAAAACTTGAACAGTGGGTGAGTAACTATTTTTAAATGCATAGATAGGGCATATGGGAATTACGTAGAGTAAAATAAACCATCATAGACATTTGTAAGTTGAGTGAACAAGTGATAAATTTAAAGAATTATCCATCGAGTCCTATAGGCCTGGAATAGTCAAGAAATTAGGGGCCAGTAAAGAGAATATAAGGGGCATCATTGTAAGTGTGATAAGTAATGCTTGTTATTAAAATTTAATAGTGGGATATTTCATACCCCCATAATCATCTATATAGGCTGTAAATTTTATTTTGGGATTCAAAAGTGTTAAGACAATGGTACATAGTTTGTAATTATAACTATGTACTCAACTAAACCTAGAATATCATCAATAGGTGGAATAGAGGTTGTTTCATATGTTGTTGTCAAATGAAAGAGTTGAATATAAGGTGTATATGCATCCATTAATAATTCATTTCACCTAAGAAGTGTTAATTGAGAAAATAGACCTGAAAGAAACATCTACAAAGCCTTTAGGTTGTGGTTGTGTTGACAGTCAGGTAAAGAAGCTTATAGAAGAATGCAAATAGAGGTAATGTGGGCATTTTATAAGGTTGATAAAAGTTTTAATAGATAAGCATAGAAGTGAATGAGATAAAAATAATTTATATAGGATACTTGTAGACCTATTTTTCATGAATGTGCATACTCAAAATGATAAGGACCTATTTGAAAATGTGAATAGAAATATAAGTGAGTTGATTGTGCATATAATATACATCATTTTGGTATCAGAGCGAGTAAAAGTTCCTAGTGGATTGTGAACAAGATTAACATCATGTGTTTTGATGTGAATTTCAAGACAAGAAACCAAAAATAGTGTTCTAAGGAGAGAGTTAGCAAGGATCAAGAAGATTTAGTCAAAAATATGGTAGACCAAGTGACACAGTTGATTACCCCATTGGTCATGAGGATGGAGGCTATTAAGGATGCCCTCAGGGTGAGAGTACAAAGAGAATTAATAGAGATAAAAGAAGAAAATATCAGTTAGCAAGTTCAAGTAACACCTTTACAGCCAATAATAAATGAGAGAGAAAATGGAGAGGTGGTTCAAGAAAGACAACAAATGCATGTAATATTAGTTAAGAAAGCATGAGAGTACATCACCATGCATGGTAGATTTGATAATTTGTATAAGGTAGAACAAGAAGAGATGAAGGTCATATGAGAAGTGGACCAAGACAACATTTTCAAGGACAATGTTGGCATTGCCATAGAGAGGTACATAGAATAGTAGAGTGTCCATTCAATATTGGCAAAAGTATGTAGCAACAGAGTGAAAGAGAAGTGAATGAGGAAAGAAGGAAAGAAATAAATGAACCTTTACTCATGAGAATAATATTATTGTAGTAGAAGTAAGTCAAAGAACCAGATCAAAGAAGAAGCTTATTCAAAAGCATATGTAAAGTAAAAGGTAAGGTTTGTGATTTAGTGATTGATGGAAGAAACACTAATAACATTGTGTCTTTAGAGATGGTGCATAAATTGGATTTGAAGAAGATGCCACAACCACAACCATACAAGGCTTTATGGGTTCAAAAGGGACATCAAATCCTAGTGAGTAAATTTGGGTTGAATTCCATATACGATGATGTAGAGATAAATTATTATGTGATATTATGCCTATAGAAGTTTGTCATTTACTATTAGGAAGATCATGGCAATTTGATAGGCAGGATATTCATGATGGTCAGACTAATACATACACCATCAAGCAACATGGAAATATACACATACGAGTCTCATTCAAGGTTGAAGAAGAAAGAAAAGATGAGAGAATAATGATGATAGAAATTATGCAGTATTGGAGCAAATCCATAGAAAGTTTGGGTTTGATCAAGGCACCAAAGAGAGAAGAAAATATAAGATGTCTTGATATGGTTAGTAGGAAGAGTTGTGAGTCCACAAATATGGAAATAATAGAGGATGAAAAAAAATTCAAGGTGATAGTAGAGGTCATGAAGAGGTAGCAAGAAAGTGGTCTTCAAAAATAAGAAGGCATAACACCTATGAGAGTGCTTGAGAAAGAAGGAAATCAAAACAAGAAGGGTAGTCAATCCTATGAAAGAGATGATAGTAGGATAGTAATAGAAATTTTAGCTCAGATGGATAAGAAGTGGCTTGGGAATGACACTAAATAAGATAATAAGTTGGAAATAAAAGTGTTTAAGGAGGTAGCCCAAGAGAGAGCCATGAAGGCACCAATTTTTATTTCTAACATGTTGTTTTATGATCTAAGTGCAGGTAAGGAACAATTATCCATTACGCAAGATTGGGAAATGAAGAAGAAGATAGATGTTCAAGTTCAAGGAGATGAAACTCAACCCATTCAAGAAATATCTTACCAAAGGATGAAGATTGAAGGAAAAGAACCAAGTTCCATAGTGAAAAACAAAGTAAAAGATCAAAGTTTGGAACAAGTAAAGGATAAGGACAATGTAGAGATAGAATAATAAGTACAAAAGTAGTTGCATCAATATGAGAGTTAAGAAAGTCAAGATGGAGACAATAAAGTACAACTAAATAAATCTCTCAATGCATATGAGAGCCATTATGACATACAAGTTAAAGAGATGTAGTCCAAAAATGTAGATATCAGCCAAGCACAATCGAGGTATGAGTTACAAGAGAGAGTTGAGGTCACATTAGTGGAGGCTACATGACCAGTTAAAAGAATGAAAGATCAAAAACCTTTGAGAGATTGGAAGAAGAGAAGGAAAAGCAAGCAAGTCACATTGAGCTTATAACTCAATTTATTATACCCTTGGTAGTATGATGCAGAGGCATCTTCTTTAGTTTCAATTTTGGTTTTTTTTGGTGTCTTGGTGTCTTAGAATCCTTCTAGGGTCTGATTTTGGTGTTTTAGAGGTGTTAAATTGCTTGAAACATTGAAAAGATATTTCTTGCCAAAAGCATTATTTAAATATTTGAATATTTAAGGAAGTTTTTGGATGTTCTTATCCAAAGTAATGTTGTCTAATGTTAGTGTTGAATCTATAGGTATTGATAAAAAACATAAAATAGGTGGTTAAGTGCATTAATTGATAGTGCCTTTGTAAGCCTGAATGTGGCAGTTGCAAGAATTAATTAGGGTAGTTATTTGTGTTTAAAATCTTGTCATTTTGGATTTTCAATCAATCTTGATAATGCATTCATAAATTTAAAGGGGATTTAGTCCCAATAAAATAAGTAAGGATAAATCTTGAATCTTGATGGAAAGATTGTGCACCCTCTTTTCTATGTATTACAATGGAGAAGAACTAAGTTTTTAATTGTTCAAGGAGAAAAGAAAAGACTTTATAGTGTTGTGATTTGATGATCCATTATGGTATGGGTATGTTTGCATATGCTTTCTTGGTATGTCTTAAAATAATATATGTGAAACTCCAAGATTATGGTTGTTGTGAATGAAAAGTTATAGATTGTGTCAAGATCCCACATTCTCACATTACATGAAGATTGAGTGGCACAAGTGTAAAACAAGTATAAAATAAGAATCCATAGACTATTCATTGATTGAGTAATTGGTAGGTTTTGTTATTTTTTATCCTTAAAGAGATAGGTTACTTGAATATAGATGTCATATAGAGAATTATTTCACAAAACTATAGACTATTATGTTTTACACACATTCACAAGTAAGAATGACAAAAGCATATGAAATTGGCATCATTAGGATTATTTGATGCCTGCATAAGATATATTGAAGTCTAAATTCATTAATTTATCATGTAGGTGTATTTAAGTTGTTTTTAAAACCTAAATACTCTTAAATAAATATTTTAAGAAATAGAAACTTATGACTAAGAGCTTAGAGCAATATAGAATGAGATCAAAACTTAAACAATGGGTGAGTAACTATTTTCAAATGCATGGATATGGCATATGGGCATTAAGAAGAGTTGAAGAAACAATCATAGATGTTTTTAAGTGGAGTGAACAAGTGATAAATTTAAATAGTTATCCCTGGGGTCCTATAGACCTAGAATAGTCAAGAAATTGGAGGTTGATAAAGAGAATACAGTGGGCATCATTGTAAGTGTGGTAAGTATTTATTGTTGCTAAAAATTGAACAGTGGTATATTTCATACTCATGTAATCATTTCAGAGGCTGGTGAGTTTTTGTTGGGATTTAAAAGTGTTAAGACAATGGTTCACAATTTTTAATTATAATTATGTGCTCAACTGAACCTAGAACGTCATCAATAGGTGGAATAGAGGTAGTTTTGTATGTTATTGTCAAATGAAAGAGTTGAATATAAGTTGTATATGTCTCCATAAATAATTAATTGTGCCTAACAAGTGTTAAGTGAGAAAATAGACCCAAAAGAAACATTTGTAAAGCCTATAGGTTGTGATAATGCCAGCAACGAGGTAAAGAAGGTTATAGAAGAATGTGATTAGAGGTAATGTGGGGATTTTATAAGGTTGATAAAAGTTATAATAGATAATCACATACTTGAATGAGAGTAAAATACTTTCAATAGGATACTTACAAACATATGTTTCATGACTATGCATGCTCATAATAATAAGGCATGTTTGAAAATATAAATAGAAATGTAAGTGAGATTGAATGTGCATGTACTATGCATCACAAATGATTCTATCATGAATTTAACACATAGGGGTGAGGCCTTGACTAGAAGGTTTGGTTGTTTTGTTAAATGATTGTAGTGCTAGAATACTTCCATTCCATACATTCCTTCACTATAGAAGGTCAGTATTTTCTACAGTGCTTTGAGCTTAAAGTGGCCCTATGATGCAAAAAGTGCATGAAGATTGCATAAATCATGACAAGGGTGGTCTCATTTGATTTGAAGGTATCCTAGAATACTCCAAGGGATATAAAAGCATTAGTATTCAAATTGATGGGCATATCACCACCTATAGGTCCCCTTTTGGACATAGAATGATATATATAGCTTGACTGTAATATAATAATTAGTTGGAGCAAGTAGTTAAATGTTGGCAAACCAAAAAAAAATATTGGTATAAGTTCAAACCAATATGAAGTGAGTTCAAGGACTCAGAGGATATATTAGAGTAGAAGATGTAGGGTTTAATGCAAAAGGTCCACCTACAACCTTGCCCATTTCTTAAGTAATCACATAATCTGTTAGTCAGGTCTAGTTAAGTGGAGAGATGGGTTGAAGAGGCTAACATTGATGATGAATAGTTTGAAAAATTTATGAATACCTTGATTGTGATGATTCCATCCTCATAATATGCTCAAGATAGGGCAAGATCCATCTTCAAATGCACCTATAGTCTAAGTTCAAGGTCTTGCACATAGACAGTATTCAAGAAGTCTATTTGGGGTTTCATGAGCTTTGGAGGTGTTAGGAGTGTAACCTACCCTTGAAATTCAATACATAGGTCTCTAAGACTTGATTAAGCTCCCTATACCTTAAAATTTCTAATAAAACAATGAAAATACCCTATATTTTGTCTCAGATAGAGGATACTCCTAGATAGCCAAGCCTGTAGGTAGAGGTAGGTAGGTGATAAAAGATGAGATATAAGTGTTAGGACATTAAAGGGGAAGTATGAAAGGTTTATATAGACATGGAAAATTATATCTAAGACCTTGAAACCACTATAAACTACACAAGGTAAGTTTAGGCATCAAAGACACAATCAAGCCTATTAGGTCTTAACTAAGCATAAAACCCTAAAGGGGTGTAGTCATCACTTCTAACACCAAGGGAACATTGCAATGCATTACATCATCTTCAAAGGGAGAATGAGAGTGTTTAGAGATTTTAGTTTTTAGAGAAGCCCCATAGAGAGGTCAATCTTGGCTCAAACCAACTCAGGCTTACACAAAATATAAGGAAGGGCTTGAAAAGCCATTTTTAGAATCTTACAATCATACAGATGCTTAGCATGGGAGCGTAAGGAATTGGGATATGTTGAAGAGGGTCACAAACAAGGTTCTAGTGGAATATGTCAAAATATTAAATGTCATGATTGTATGAATAATCCTTAAAAACTAAAACATCTTAAACCCCTCTAAAACCCTTGTCCATGACTCAATGTGGAAGAAGTAGAAGAAAAGGCACCTAGGAGGGCTATTTTGATTCAGAAATTATTTGGACTTGCGTAGGATTCCCTAGAGCTCCTTCACATCAAATTGAGTTGTACCCTATTTGTACAGACAAGGTAAAAATAAGTTTTTCTTGATAGATTTGTGTGTTTTATATGTATAAAAGGGTTTCAAAAGATGAGGATCACTTTGGGAGAGAGAATGAGACCTAATCTAACTCCCCATGACCGTATATTGCTTCAAAAAAGCATACAAGTGTCTCTTTTATCACCTCCACTTTAGCCAATCTAGAATGTCATAGTGAATAGAAAGTGATCATCAAGTGAGAAGGTGATAAATTTAATTGGGAGGCCTTTTAAGGTCTATCTGATGAATATAATGGAAGGAAGACTATTGAAAAGTGTCACATCATCTTCTGTATGGATTGGTTTGAGAAACTAAAGCACACCTTGGTGCCAATTGTGAAGGATGAGTGAAAGAAGGGTGATTATGACTATTGACAGTGAGAATAGTTGGATAGAAGAATATTGATGATTAGGGACATATTCAATGCATGTTGGAGCTTTTTTATAACCCCTCCCTCTCAATGAAATGATCTCATATGTCCCTATTTTGTTGTGAAGTGCTCATGAAATGTCAAATAATGAGGTCAATTTTAAGAAGCTAGTTGAGAGACCTCAATGCTAGATTTGAGGATTTTCATGCCCTTGAGGGACATTTGTCCAAGTAGACCTTACATGTTTTGTCTCATAATTCATTCTCCTATAGATGTGACTCCTTAAGTACTAGCCATTATGGCTCTTGTATAATAATTCAACACCATGTATGGCAAAGCCCTCCTAGTTTGATGTTGTATTTTACCTTTGAATAATAAATGCAATATGGATTTTTGAGTTCATGATCTTGTCTAAGTGTGCAAAGTGATGAATGATGAGGTCTAATGATTCTATCCTTACTTATATTTATCCTTTCATGTCTAGTGTAAGGAGTTCTCATTCTAATAGGTCATATAGAGTGTATTTAATTTGTTTGGCTCCCTTAAAGTGTATAAGTGTCCTTGTATTCAGTAATCTAATATTTGGTCTACTTACTTTGAGTTTTCTCATGCATATCACCTATATATTGAAATACTAATGTTAGAACATCTTAGGACTTTGAAGCTAGTTTATAGGTCTTGTTTCTTAGTGAAAGAAGTATGATAGCATTGTGTAAATCCTTATCGTATATCACCCCCTTAGAGTATCTTTATTTCTTTCACACTTTCATCCCTTTTCCCAAAAGTAATCAGTTATCATAGGTGATAAACACTTCAAGATCAAATTAGGGAGCTACCCCTTAAAATTAGAGGTCTACTTCTACTATAGGTAAACCCACATACCTATAAGTATTCCAATGTTGCCCAAATATGGAAGAGGCTTGAACAACCTCCTTTAGGGTGCAAGATTTAGTGACAACATTTCTGGCATGCCTAGTGGGACCAAGGTTCAAAAGAGTATAAAGATTGTTGGTGTGTCTTTCCTCTAATCAGATTTTGGAAGCAAGCAAGATAATACCAATGGTAACTTCAAATCAACTATTCTAGTTGTAAGCATCCCACGTATATCTTCATGAAGGTTTTGATCAGTTATTGTGTTTCCTTTAACCCATGAAGTTGATATGAATATCTATGATGAATATCCCTATTATGAACCTCCCTGTCAGCATTTCTATGAACCATGTTATACCCCTCAATAGCCCTATAAAAATGGTTATCAATCCTATGATCCATATCAGCCCCATGGCCATCCATTTCCTTCTCCATATAGACATCATGATGTTGGATAAACCTATGAGGAAGGCTATCAATAAGCCTAACAATAAATGCCTTCCTATCAACTCCAATATTACCCTTACCAATTATACCATGATGACTATCAACCTCAAGAGGATTATTATCAACATTATAATGAATAATTAGATGATCCCTTTGATTGTACACAAAGATAATATAAGACAAAATATAAACTCCTAGTACTGAAAATGGAAGCCTTTCATAATCCCCAATATCACATTCCTCGTCTTCCATCAACCCCATCTTATATCAAATATTTTTTAACACTCATACCAAAGCTACTAGATAATGGAAAATGGATGGGAACATGGGATGATGAGTTTTATGTGCTCCCTAATCATTTGATGGAAAGGTTAAGAGGTGTTGCTCAAAGTTGTATGAAGGTGTTGGATATGGTTGAAAAAGAAAATCAATGGGAGATCAAAGAGCAGTTGTACTTGGCAACGAATTGTTCCCAATGCTCAATAAACATACTAAGGATGTGAGAAGATAAATAAGCATGAATATAATCATAATATGATTGATGAACATCTTAAGCATGAAAAGTAATGTCCAAGTAAGAAATAATATGAAGATCAACCTCAAATCATTGTCATGAAGTTTGCAATCATGGAAGAATCAAATGAGATAAAGGTAGAAGATGTTGTCCTTGAGAAGCACTGAATACCTAATCCTATTGTTGAATGACCCTCAGATGCATTAGAGCATAAGAAAGACCATCTTGATGACCTCATATATCAAGAAGATAAAGTTGAAAGGTGGTGTGTCTCAAAGACAAGGAGAATAAGGATGATTGGCAGTATCAAATGGAACTTTTTCAATAGATTGAAGAATTTTGATAAGTTAAGGGAAAAGTAAATGAGAAGGTAGAAAAAAAAATTCATGGATGAAAATGACCAAGATTGGGTGGAATATATAGAGCTCCTTGATGAGCTTGAAGAACTTACAGTTGAAAAGAAACTTGATCATATTGAGATCACCATGGAAACTAAGAAGGTATATTTTGTTGAACCACCATTGAATGTTGTAGTTGAGGAGTCTTATGAGAAATTTGAGGCTATCTAAATTCAAGTGGAGTTCATCTCCATAGACAATCTAATTGTAGCTACCTTGATTTCATTGAATATTATTGTCCCCCAAAAAATGACTTCTTATTTTTGGGACAACATATGAGCTATTTTGGGCCTGTAGGGCCAAAATTCCTCTCTTCCCTTCTCAAAATTTATTGGGGGGCTTAAAAATTCCTCATTTTTCAAAGATTTTTTAGTAAAGGGAATCACAGGTTCAAAGGTTCAAAGGGCTATGCGCATATGTCAAAGGTTTAAAGTTCAACCGTTTAAAGGATCCACGGCCCTGAGCACTTAACGAGTCTCAAAAGCTTGAACCATTGAACCGTTGAACCTTAAACAATTTTGGTTCATTGGTTCAATGGGTTCAATGTTAAATTAGTTCAATGGGTTTAATGACCAATTGGTTCAACGCGCTTGGTGCAAAAGATCAAAAAGACTTGGCGAAATAATGAAGAATGAACTGATTAAACCATTGAACCAAAGTTGGTTCAATCGGTAGGTTCAAGGGGCTGCCCCAAAGCCAAAGGAGCAAGTGCCCTTGTAGAGGGCAGTGAACCAAGGCCAAGAACCCTTGCGGAGTGCAGCGAGCAAAAATAGACAAAGTGAACTCCTTCGGAAAAATGAACAAGGCAAAAGGCAAAGTAGAGTCCTTCAGACATTTTGTCTGAAGGAATTCACCCAGGAAGAGAGCCTAAAGAAAGAAAAGGAAAAGCTCAACAGAAGAAAAAATCCTGTAGAAACGTACCTGATGGAAAAAGACAAAGTGCAGTGAAAGTTGCCACGTGTCATCTTTCACAGGACTCTCAAAAGGTTTCTAAAGCTTCTGTAAGTTATGCAGAATACATCACATGTCCTGTTATGACTCAGTGGCATGTGACAAGTGTTTGCATCTGCATTCCCCTTTTGAAGTTACTCAAGAAAGATGTGTTGTGGATCCCATTTTTTTTAAGTTTCCAATGAGTTTCATAACAGTGAACTTGCCACTTGTCAAAGACGCAGAAAGGACCCCCCAAAGACTTAGACAAGAAGGGATATAAAGTACAAAGAAGCAACATGGATGATTCCAAAGTCAAGTTCAATTAAAGTGATGGTTCAACTAGATAGCCTGAAGATTTAAATTGCTATAGGGAAGAGAAGATCAATGCAAAGGACCAGAAATATCTTTGAAAGAGTTATTTCTAATAGGTGAAACAATGGATCAAGTAGACTTCTGAGCGCACCAAACCAATGACGTAACCTATTTTTCTTCCATGAAGTAAAGACAAATTGGAAAAGGACCAGATGGTCCATACCAAGGAAGAGACATATTAGATGAAGGGACACGCCGTAGTTATGGCAGTGCACTGTTCTCAGCATGGTCTCTCCAGATAGGACTGAAGGTGCATTAAAGACGTTGACTACAGCATGGGCCGTCCCATGGAAAAAAGCACCAATCATTGCGTAGTTGCTATAATATTTTAATATCTCTCATTTGTAAAGGGGATCTTCTCCTTACTAGAAGTGAAACTCTACCCGAATTGAAAGGCATTACTGAGACTTTAAGCTCATATTGTAATTCATATTTCTTTGATTGAATGAGAAAGCAAGTTACTTGCAGACTTTTTGATGCTATAGCTTGTGCTACTTTAGGAGATTGTTCTTATGTCTATCTTCTAAAAGCATTCTTATTTATTTGATTTAACAAGCAGGACTAGTGGAGGTGATAAGGAAGGTGTCCTGAAGCCAACTACTTTCAGACTTTGTGCTGTCATAGTTGTCTTCAGTGTGTGTTTTTATTTTATGTTTCTATGTAAAGGACCTTGGGATGACTTTGTACCCCCATTGTTCTTCATATTTCACTCTTGGTCAGTTGACATGGAGACTTTGTGCTACATTTTAGGCTGTTGGTTACTCTACACCTTTGGTTACCAGTTACTTACCAAAAAGATTCATGTTGTTTGCAAGAACAAGCAATTATGAGAGAAGAGAAGTGCCTTATATCACTTCACCAAGATTTATACTATCCAGGAAGTGATCTGGCTCTTGGCTGAATGTTACTTTTGAAAGAAGAAAAGTACTTTCACCAATCACCCAGGATTTCTCCTTTGTCTGTGAGCATCATCTCTAAAAGAAGAGAGATGAATGATGTATTCTACCCCCATGTCTTAATTTTATATATATAGTATATAGCCTCCAAATATTTAATAGGGAACCTCCCCTTGATGAGAGGAGAGATTTGTCCCCTTTGGATGTGGTAAACTTGTAACATTGGATGACCAATCTCCCTATGATGTGGTGATAGGAACTATTTTAGTCACTAGTTAGTTGGCTGATAAAATATTCACCCAACAATTTTTGGAAACTCCACTGAGGAAAGAATGAGTAGTTCTAGTTCTTTCCCATTGTTATTTTTCCCCCCAACTTCGTGCAACAGTTTTTGGCAACTCCGCTGGGGACATAGTAATTTTGTGCAATTTAGAACCTCAAGTTTCAAATTAAAACATCACCTATGTCTTACCCATAATCATTATAACCCTCATCCATTACAGACTCTAGCGACTCCATTCCATGTCTTACCCATTATCATTATAGCCTTACCATCTTCCTCCACTTCCGTTATTTTATCTGGTCTACAAAACTAGAGCTGCTGGGAAAGAGTGCGTAGTTTGAAGCCTCAAGCCTCAAGCTAAAGCAAGGCCAGTCATTTTCCATTTTTGATTCACAATCTAGCCACTCCACCCAGATTTGTTATCCCTATTTTACATAATTAAAACATGGCAGTTTGAGGCCCCTGGGGTAACTCTTTTGGTCAACTAAATTTAACTCCACCTCTACATGAACTTCCACATAGCTCAAGAAAGAACTTCCCCAAATTCTTTAGAGATGGGAGAGTTCACCCTGATGAACACATTGCAGCCTTCAGCATAGCCTGTGGTGTGATAGGGGTGGAATTTGAAGACGTGCCAATTAGGCTTTTTGTGTAGACCCTAAAAGGTGCTATTACAGAGTGGTTCTACCATCTGCAAGTTGGATCAGTGATTGACTGGGATACACTCAAAGCCAAGTTTGAAGCCAGGTTCAAGCCTGTAGAGGATGTGCATGCTTTGCTGGCCCATCTCACTTAGATGAAGAAGAAACATCATGAACCTATGAGGGATTTTATTTCCAGGTTCAACAAGCTGAGGCATAGGATTCCATGATCACCTAGCTGACACCTCAGAATCTCATGTGTTTCTTCATCAACTCACAGCTACCTGAAGTGAGTTTTCTGTTGAGATAGGCTAGACACATAGACCTTGAGGCTGCTCAAGACTTGGCTACTGAGCTAGAAGATGACCTTATCTTGGCAAGAAAGATAAGGAGAGACCTAAATAGAGGTAAACCCTCTTCATCTTTTGAGTACTCACCCATAGCCACCATTGACCCAATGGTACAAAAGCTGGCAAATAAACTGCTAGCCTTGAAAAGGCAAATGGCCCAAAGTATGTCTACTCCTCCTAATCAGGATATGCCAAGGAGGGCATTTCAGAATCAGCCATATCAAGGCAACACTACCAAAATTCAAGGGCAACCAAATCGTCTTCCTCCCCCACAGAGGAACCTTGCCCTTGAAGCACCTCCAACCAACTCAGTAGTTGGATATCTAGAAACAAAACATGTTTCCTATTTCTAACCTAAGTTCGAGAAAGAAAATGGCACTGATCTCTTCAAGGAGGATCTAGAAGAATCATCTGGTGACTCCCACATTAGTTTCCTGAATTACCAGGATGAACCTAGGAGTGAAGGTGAAGCAGTCGAAGGATCATACACAATATTCACTAGGTCTAAGAATCAGTCAGCCCAGTAGGCTGATAAAGAGAAGATAGAGGAGTGACCCCAACCAAAAATTTCAATTGCTAAGAAGAGAACCCCTCTTCCTTTCCAGTCAAAGGACTCGGTGATTTCCAAATAAGTAAGTACATCAAACATCTCTACACCTTCTACTTCAAATTCACAGATTAGTCCTCCCCCTCCCAAAAACTAAAAGGATAAGCTCCCATCCTCTCTTCCAAGTCCATCTAAGTCATTTGTCATGATTGATCATGTCAAGAAATCCAAAATTCAAATGACTGAGTTTGAATCCCTGCAAGCCAATCTTGAGCAATTAAACATTGGTGGAGAACCAGGTGCGGACCTATCTGAGGCAAAGATTGTGGTTACCCAAACATCAACCCCTACTACTCAAATTCTATTTGAGCCTTCAGGCAGGGATAATTACTTCTTGACCACAGAGGATGCCCATGTCCCAGCTGATGAAAGTCCTATAGCTAGCAATCTAGGATTTCATCCAAATAAGGCATCAAAAAAATTAGTAGGGCACAGTACAAATCAAGAAGGATCTTCCATCTCCCATGAAGATAAATATGATAGAAGATCAGCTTTCGATGATGCTTGGATCTTGGAATCTGATGGCAACAATTCTTCCATAGCTAGATGCAGATCTCTGTTACTTGGATTGAAAATTGCTTAGGGTGAAGAGGTCAAACTCCTTCACACCAAAGGAGATGTTGAGTTGATGGTTTGTCAGGGGTCTGATGCTGACAATCAAAGCATGTGCTAGACTAAACTAGAAAAAGAGCAAGTTATGATGGTGGACCATATTGTTGTATTCTAAAGTTAGCTAAAGGAACTCTTCACAGAGACAGCAAGGAGTTATGATTTTCAGTTTAAAGACCACATCTCGCCATGTGGCAAGAAGAAGAAAGAGCCAAGAGGAAGACGTAGAAAATTGGTTTCCTAGTGGAGAGCTCCATTCACCTGTCACTATTTCTGGGGACAGAATGGTTTCCTACTGGTTTATTAGGATGGCATCCCCTTTTCTTTAACTCATAGTGGGCAGCATCTGAAGTGCTTCAAATCTTGAGGCATCAGATAAGATCATCTATACATATGTATCTTTGTATAGTCTTTAGTTATATTTTGTGCTTTTCATTTTCATTTTTTGGAGCCTTTCTTTTTGAGTAGCATGACTCCGTAGCCCAATGGCACACTTCAAGGCACTGGATATTCTAGTTTCTACTCCCCTTAGCTATGTTTCAAGTTTCCAAATTGAAGGAAGTTCCCCAACAGGAGCCAGTTGTTGTCCCCCAAAAAATGACTAATTATTTTTGGGACAACATATGAGCTATTTTGGGCCTACAGGGCCAAAATTCCTCTCTTCCCTTCTCAAAATTTATTGGGGGGCTTTCAAATTCCTCATTTTTCAAAGCTTTTTTAGTAAAGGGAATTGTAGGTTCAAAGGTTCAAAGGGCTATGCGCATATGTCAAAGGTTCAAAGTTCAAGCGTTTAAAGGATCCACAGCCCCAAGCACTTAATGAGTCTCAAAAGCTTGAACCATTGAACGTTGAACCATTTTGGTTCATCAATTCAATAGGTTCAAAATTCAATCAGTTCAATGGGTTCAACGACTAATTGGTTCAATGTGCTTGGTGCAAAAGATCAAAAAGACTTGGCTAAATAACGAAGAATGAACCGATTAAACAATTAAACCATTGAACCAAAGTTGGTTCAATCGGTAGGTTCAAGGGGCTGCCCCAAAGCCAAAGGAACAAGTGCCCTTGCGGAGGGTGGTGAACCAAGGCCAAGAACCCTTGCGGAGGGCAGCGAGTAAAAATAGACAAAGTGAACTCTTTCGAAAAAATCAACAAGGCAAAAGGCAAAGTAGAGTCCTTCAGATATTTTGTCCGAAGGAATTCACCTAGGAAGAGAGACCAAAGAAAGCAAAGGAAAAGCCTGACTGAAGAGAAAAGCCCACAGAAAAGTGCTCGATGGAAAAAGACAAAGTATAGTGGAATCCGCCATGTGTCATCTTCCGCAGGACTCTCAAAAGGTTTTTAAAGCTTCTATAAGTTAAGTGGAATACGTCACGTGTCCTGTTATGACTCAACAGAATGTGACAAGTGTTTGCATCCATGTTCCCCTTTTGAAGTTCCTTGGGCAAGACATGTCATGGATCCCATTTTTTGTAAGTTTCCAATGAGTTTCATAATAGTGAAACTTGCCACTTGTCAAAGACGCAGAAAGGACCCCCCAAAGACTTAGACAAGAAAGGCTATAAAGGACAAAGAAGCAACATGGATGATTCCAAAGGCAAGTTCAATTAAAGTGATGGTTCAACCAAATAGCCTGAATATTTAAATTGCTACAGGGAAGAGAAGATCAATGCAAAGGACCAGAAATATCTTTGAAAGAGTTATTTCTAGTAGGTGAAATAGTGGATCGAGTAGACTTCTAAGCGCACCAAACCAAGGATGCAACCTATTTTACTTTCCATGAAGTAAAGACAAATTGGAAAAGGACCAGACCGTCCATACCAAGGAAGAGACATATTAGATGAAGGGACACATAGTTATGGCAGTGCACTGTTCTCAGCATAGTCTCTTCAGACATGACTGAAGGCGCATTGAAGACGTTGATTGCAGTATGGGCCATCCCATGGAAAAAAATTCCAATCCTTGTGTAGTTTTTATAAGATTGTAATATCTCTCATTTATAAAGGGGATCTTCCCCTTACCAGAAGTGAAACTCTACCTGAATTGAAAGGCATTACTGAGACTTTGAGCTCAGATTGTAATTCATATTTCTTTGATTGAATGAGAAAGCAAGTTACTTGCAGACTTTGTGATGTTATAGCTTATGCTACTTTAGGAGATTGTTCTTATGTCTATATTCTAAAATCATTCTTATTTATTTGATTTAACAAGTAGGACTAGTGGAGGTGATAAGGAAGGTGTCCTGAAGCCAACTAATTTCAGACTTTGTGATGTCATAGTTGTCTTCAGTGTGTGTTTTTCTTTTATGTTTTTGTGTAAAGGACCTTGGGATGACTTTGTGCCCCCATTGTTCTTTGTATTTCACTCTTGGGCAGTTGAGGTGGATACTTTGTGCTACATTTCAGGCTACTGGTTACTCTGCACCTTTGGTTACCAGTTACTTACCAGAAAGATTCTTATTGTTTGCAAGAACAAGCACTTCTGAGAGAAGAGAAGTGCCTTTTGTCACTTCACTAGGATTTCTACTATCCAGGAACGGATCTGGCTCTTGGCTAAATGTTACTTCTGAAAGAAGAGAAGTACCTTCACCAATCACCTAGGATTTCTCCTATGTCTATGAAAATCATCTCTGAAAGAAGAGAGATGGATGATGTATTCTACCCCCGTGTCTTACTTTTTGCTTATATATGTAGTATATAGCCTCTGAATATTTAAAAAGGAACCTCCCCTTGATGAGAGGAGATATTTTTCCCCTTTGGACATGGTAAACTTGCAACATTGGATGACCAATCTCCCTATGCTATGGTGATAGGAACTATTTTGGTCACCAGTTAGCTGGCCGACAAAATATTCACCCAACAAATATCATGCCAAAGAGATTGGTGAACACCATGAATAAGATGGAGACATCAATGCCAATGGTAAAAAATGAACATGCCTCATTCAATACTTCATTTCATGGAGAAAAAAAGGTTTCAAACTTCCTTTTTGACCTAGGAGGAAGAATTTATTTTAGGTTAGTTTGTTTTTGAGTTAGTTTGTTTGGGTTTGTGTGTGTGTCCTATAAGTGCTCATGAAGTACAAGTGTGTGGTTTGTTAATTTTTGTCTTATTCTCATTGTTTTTTGTGTTTTTATCTATTTCCAAGGTAAATTTAGTGTCATACATATGCATAGGTGACTCCATATCTTAATGGATAGGACAAAGCTAATGGTCTTAGGCATAGCAACCATACCACCCCTAGAAATTACTAAGAATGTTGACTATTTTAACCATAAGTTAAAATAAGTCAACCCCCTTTAGTAAAAAACTTGATATAGGGGTCTATCATGGTCCTATAGGGTGTATAATGGTCCTTTTTATGTCATTAACCTTATTCATAGTCAAATTCTATTCCTAAGTCATTTCATGTCACCTAGGGTCACTTTTAGAGTCATTAATGAAGGTTCTACAATTTTCTCAAGTGGAAAAGTGTATAAAAATATTATTAAATGTGTATGATGTTAGATCCTTATCATTAATGTCAGTCCCTAATTGAAACTTGTAGGAACTACATTGAAACAAGAAGAAAAGTGTTATTTTTTACAATTTTGGCTATTATATAGCTTCTAGAGAAGTGTGGCACATGTTTCAAGCTTGAGGAATGACTTTTCAGCTTCCCTAAACTTATTTACATGTTTTATCTTCTTTTTAAGTATAAAAACTGGTCCAAAACCATTTTTTTCCTTCATCACTCTTATTGGCATGCAAAACTAGTCAATAGGTTTTCTCTTGGTATGGACAGTAGGAGAGGTTTTAGGTCAAATTATCTTGTGGGGTGTTATAAAACTTGTTTTTATTCACATTTATGGCAGGATTTCAAGGATTGGTTTCCTATGCTTTAATAACCATCCTTTAAAAATTCACTATCTCATTTTGCTTACTAATCCCCACACCCTAGAGGTTTTCTTCATGTTTGAGCTAATCCATACAATCCAATTGGTGAAATTTATTATACATGATGTGTACTTCCTTATTTCATGGTTCTATCTTTGGTTTCATGTTTGGAGGTGATTTCATGAGCTCAAACTTCTCAAGCTGCAAGTTGAGATCTCCATTTCTAATTGTAGGCATGTTCATCAAATGTAGGGGTTTTGATTACCTATAGTTGTTTCAAGAATATACATATTGATGTTTCATGTTTGACATAATTCACATCAATCATCATATTCATTACAAGGCTTAGTTTTAAAAATTTTCACATGGTGCTCACAGTTAAATAACATAACACACAGTCAAGTTTCCTACAAGTGTTCACTTAGAGTTGGGTGAATGAATGTCCTAAACATATTCATGGAGATGTAATTAAGAGTTTCAAGAGGTGTTTAACACATCATTATAATATAAAAAATCAAGATAAGCTCTCCAAATGGCATATAACTGATTGTGACACTTGTTCTTCTCTACACACAGTCTTACACCATTAATGTGCATCTACATGTGCCTCACAGGAGAATAAACATGTTAGAAGGAAGAATTTGACTTGTTTGAAGTCCTTATAAGTAGAGAGGACAAATTTTAAGACTTTTAAGAGGATTATGATTCTTTTTTTAATCAACATACCATGCACACTACTCATATCTCACTCTCACTACCCTATGTCACACTTGTCTATGCACCTACAGGTCTCCATAGAGATCTAAGAAGATTGAATACAAAGGTTGAAACTTGTTTGGACCTTCCTTAAGGTCTTGAAGTGTTAAGCATGACATGACAATCTTTATGAAGCATGAAGTGGCAAATAGTCTTGAGAATCATGCTTACAAGATTGATAAAATGACTTCAGGGACACATTATCTTAATCCTTGTGAAATAGAGTATTTTTCATACTTGGTGCCATCATATGGTAGTGTGAAATGAGATTTAGATAGATACAAATGATTATATCATTAATTTCACACATAAGGGTGAGGCCTTGACCAAAAGGTTTGGTTTTTTTGTCAAGAGTGTGGTGCTAGAAGACTTCTATTCTATACATTCCTTCATTGTAGAAGGTCAGTATTCTCTACAATGCTTTGAGCTTAAAGTGACCCTATGATGGAAAAAGTGCATGATGGTTGAATAACTCATGACAAGGGTGGTATCATTTAATTTTAAGGTAGCCTTGAAGACTCCAATGGGAATCAAAGCATGATTATTTAAATTTAAAGGCACATCACCACATATAGGTCCCCTTTTGGTCACATAATGATACTTACAGCTTGACTGTAGTATAACAATTAGTTGGAGCAAGTAGGTGGATGTTGGAAAACCCCAAATCACATTGGTCTAAGTTTAAACCAATATGAATTGAGTTAAAGGACTCAGAAGAAATCTTAGAGTAGAAGATGTAAGGTCTAATGCAAAAGGTCCACCTACATGCTTGCCTATTTCCTGAGTAATCACACAGTATATCAGTTAGGTCTAGTTAAGTGGAGAGATGGGTTGAAGAGGCTAACATGGATGATGAGGAGTTTGAAAAAATTGTTAATGCCTTAATTGTGATGATAACATCCTCATGAGATGCTCAAGATAGGGCAATATTCATCTTCAAATTCACCTATAGTCCATGTCCAAGGATCTTGCACACAGTTAATATTTAGGAAGTTTGTTTGGGGTTTCATAAGGTTTGGAGGTGATAAGAGTGTAACCTAGCCTTTAAATTCAACATATAAGGTCTCTAATACTTGATTGAGCTCCCCATACCTTCAAATTACCTGAGTAGATAGGGGAGATACCCTACATTATATCTCATATAGAGGGTACTCCCAAGTAGTCAAGTCTATAGGCAAAAGTAGGTAGGTGATAAAAGATGAGACAAAAGTGTTAGGACATTAAAGGGGAAGTATGGAACGTTAATACATACATGAAAAAGTATATCCAAGACCTTGTAACCACCAGAAACTACATAAGGTAAGTTTAGGCATCAAAGACACAGTCAGGCCTATTATGCCTTGACTAAGCCTAAAAGCCTCAAGGGGTGTATTCATCACTTATAACACCAAGTGAACATTAAAATACATTAAATAACCTTCAGAGGGAGATATGAGAGTATTTAGACATTTTATTTTGTATAAAAGCCCCATAGAGAGTCAATCTTGTCTCAGACCAACTCAAACTTACATAGAATATAAGGAATGGCTCGAGAAGCCATCTTTAAAAGATTGAAACTATAATAATGCTTAACATGGGATCTTGAGGAATTGATATATGTTAAATAGGGTCACAAATAAGGTTCTAGTGGTATTTGTCAAAATATTGAACATCAGGATTGTATGAACAATCCTTAAGAGCTAAAACATCTTAAAACCCTCTAAAACCCTTGTTCATCACCTGATGCAGAAGAAGTGGAAGAAAAGGAACCTAAGAGGGATAATTTTATTGAGAAATGATCTTGGACTTGTAGAGGAATCCCCAGAGCTCCTTCTCATTAGATTGATTTGTACCTTATTTATATAGACAGTATACAATTTAGCTTTTCTTGATAGAATTATGTGTTTTTTAAGTATATAAGGGTTTTAAAGGATGAGTATCACTTTGGGAGAGAGAATGAGACCTAATATAACTCCCCATGACCATATATTACTTCAAAAAAGCATACAAGTGTCTCTGCTATCACCTCCACTTTAGCCAATCTAGAATGGCATAGTGAATAGAAAGTGATCATCAAGTGAGAAGCTGATAACTTCAATTGGGAGGTATTTTAAGGTCTATCTGATGGATTTAAGGGAAGGATGACTCTTTATAAGTGTCGCATCATCCTCTATATGGGATGGTTTGATAAACTGAAGCACACCTTAGTGCCAAGTGTGAAAGATGAGTTAAAGAAGGGTAATTATGATTGTAGGTAGTGAGAACACTTGGCCAAAAGAATATTAATGATTAGGGACACATCCAATGTATGTTGGAGCCTATTTATAACCCATCTCTCTTAGTATAATGATCTCATATATCCCTAGTTTGTTTTGGAGAGATCATGGAAGGTCAAATGATGAGGGTAATTTCAAGAAGCTAGCTAAGAGACCTCTACACTAGATTTAAGTATTTGCATACCCTTAATGGACATTTATCCAAGTATACATTACATGGTTTATCTCATAATTCATTCAAGTTAAGTAGACAAAAGATCAGATTATTGAATCCAATGACACTTGTATACTTGAAGGGAGCCAAAGACACTAGCTACATTCTATATGACTTGTTATAATGAGAACTCCTTGAACTAAACATGAAAGGATAATGAGAAGCAAGAATAAAATCACTAGACCTTACCATTCATAATTTTTCACACTTATACGATGTTCATGAACTTAAAACCAGATTTCATTTATTGTTGAAAGGTAAAATATAACATCAAACTATCAGGGCTTCACCATACATGGTGTGGAATTATTAGACAAGAGCCAAAATGGCTAGTACTTATAGAATGTGAAAGAGGAGAGAGAAGAATGAAGTCCAAGAGTCACAAGAACACTTTTCAAGTTGAGAGGAGTTACATATATAGGAGAATGAATTATGAGATAAACCATGTAATGTACACTTGGATAAATGTCCATCAAGGGTATGAAAATCCTTAAATCTAGTGTAGAGGTCTCTTAGCTAGCTTCTTGAAATTACCCTCATCATTTGACCTTCCATAATCTCTCCACAACAAACTAGGGATATATGAGATCATTATACTAAGAGCGATGGGTTATAAATAGGCTCTAACATGCATTATATGTGTCCCTAATCATTAATATTCTTCTGGCCAAGTGTTCCCATGACCATATATTACTTCAAAAAATCATACAAGTGTCACTGCTATCACCTCCACTTTAGCCAATCTAGAATGGCATAGTGAATAGAAAGTGATCATCAAGTGAGAAGTGGATAACTTCAATTGGGAGGTATTTTAAGGTCTATCTAATGGATCTGAGGGAAGGATGACTCTTTATAAGTGTCGCATCATCCTTTATATGGGATGGTTTGATAAACTGAAGCACACCTTAGTGCCAAGTGTGAAAGATGAGTTAAAGAAGGGTAATTATGATTGTAGGTAGTGAGAACACTTGGCCAAAAGAATATTAATGATTAGGGACACATCCAATGCATGTTGGAGCCTATTTATAACCCATCTCTCTTAGTATAATGATCTCATATATCCCTAGTTTGTTTTGGAGAGATCATGGAAGGTCAAATGATGAGGGTAATTTCAAGAAGCTAGCTAAGAGACCTCTACACTAGATTTAAGGATTTTCATACCCTTGATGGACATTTATCCAAGTATACATTACATGGTTTATCTCATAATTCATTCAAGTTAAGTAGACAAAAGATCAGATTATTGAATCCAATGACACTTGTATACTTGAAGGGAACCAAAGACACTAGCTACATTCTATATGACCTGTTATAATGAGAACTCCTTGAACTAAACATGAAAGGATAATGAGAAGCAAGAATAAAATCACTAGACCTTACCATTCATAATTTTTCACACTTATACGATGTTCATGAACTTAAAACCAGATTGCATTTATTGTTGAAAGGTAAAATATAACATCAAACTAGCAGGGCTTCACCATACATGGTGTGGAATTATTAGACAAGAGCCAAAATGGCTAGTACTTATAGAATGTGAGAGAGGAGAGAGAAGAATGAAGTCCAAGATTCACAAGAACACTTGTCAAGTTGAGAGGAGTTACATATATAGGAGAATGAATTATGAGATAAACCATGTAATGTATACTTGGATAAATGTCCATCAAGGGTATGAAAATCCTTAAATCTAGTGTAGAGGTCTCTTAGGTAGCTTCTTGAAATTACCCTCATCATTTGACCTTCCATAATCTCTCCACAAAAAAATAGGGATATATGAGATCATTATACTAAGAGCGATGGGTTATAAATAGGATCTAACATGCATTAGATGTGTCCCTAATCATTCATATTCTTCTGGCCAAGTGTTCCCATGACCATATATTACTTCAAAAAATCATACAAGTGTCACTGCTATCACCTCCACTTTAGCCAATCTAGAATGGCATAGTGAATAGAAAGTGATCATCAAGTGAGAAGTGGATAACTTCAATTGGGAGGTATTTTAAGGTCTATCTAATGGATATAAGGGAAGGATGACTCTTGATAAGTGTCGCATCATCCTTTATATGGGATGGTTTGATAAACTGAAGCACACCTTAGTGCCAAGTGTGAAAGATGATTTAAAGAAGGGTAATTATGATTGTAGGTAGTGAGAACACTTGGCCAAAAGAATATTAATGATTAGGGACACATCCAATGCATGTTGGAGCCTATTTATAACCCATCTCTCTTAGTATAATGATCTCATATATCCCTAGTTTGTTGTGGAGAGATCATGGAAGGTCAAATGATGAGGGTAATTTCAAGAAGCTAGCTAAGAGACCTCTACACTAGATTTACGGATTTTCATACCCTTGATGGACATTTATCCAAGTATACATTACATGGTTTATCTCATAATTCATTCAAGTTAAGTAGACAAAAGATCAGATTATTGAATCCAATGACACTTGTATACTTGAAGGGAGCCAAAGACACTAGCTACATTCTATATGACCTGTTATAATGAGAACTCCTTGAACTAAACATGAAAGGATAATGAGAAGCAAGAATAAAATCACTAGACCTTACCATTCATAATTTTTCACACTTATACGATGTTCATGAACTTAAAACTAGATTGCATTTATTGTTGAAAGGTAAAATATAACATCAAACTAGCAGGGCTTCACCATACATGGTGTGGAATTATTAGACAAGAGCCAAAATGGCTAGTACTTATAGAATGTGAGAGAGGAGAGAGAAGAATGAAGTCCAAGAGTCACAAGAACACTTGTCAAGTTGAGAGGAGTTACATATATACAAGAATGAATTATGAGATAAACCATGTAATGTATACTTGGATAAATGTCCATCAAAGGTATGAAAATTCTTAAATCTAGTGTAGAGGTCTCTTAGCTAGCCTCTTGAAATTACCCTCATCATTTGACCTTCCATAATCTCTCCACAACAAACTAGGGATATATGATATCATTATACTAAGAGCGATGGGTTATAAATAGGCTCTAACATGCATTAGATGTGTCCCTAATCATTCATATTCTTCTGGCCAAGTGTTCCCATGACCATATATTACTTCAAAAAATCATATAAGTGTCACTGCTATCACCTCCACTTTAGCCAATCTAGAATGGCATAGTGAATAGAAAGTGATCATCAAGTGAGAAGTGGATAACTTCAATTGGGAGGTATTTTAAGGTCTATCTAATGGATATAAGGGAAGGATGACTCTTGATAAGTGTCGCATCATCCTTTATATGGGATGGTTTGATAAACTGAAGCACACCTTAGTGCCAAGTGTGAAAGATGATTTAAAGAAGGGTAATTATGATTGTAGGTAGTGAGAACACTTGGCCAAAAGAATATTAATGATTAGGGACACATCCAATGCATGTTGGAGCCTATTTATAACCCATCTCTCTTAGTATAATGATCTCATATATCCCTAGTTTGTTGTGGAGAGATCATGGAAGGTCAAATGATGAGGGTAATTTCAAGAAGCTAGCTAAGAGACCTCTACACTAGATTTACGGATTTTCATACCCTTGATGGACATTTATCCAAGTATACATTACATGGTTTATCTCATAATTCATTCAAGTTAAGTAGACAAAAGATCAGATTATTGAATCCAATGACACTTGTATACTTGAAGGGAGCCAAAGACACTAGCTACATTCTATATGACCTGTTATAATGAGAACTCCTTGAACTAAACATGAAAGGATAATGAGAAGCAAGAATAAAATCACTAGACCTTACCATTCATAATTTTTCACACTTATACGATGTTCATGAACTTAAAACTAGATTGCATTTATTGTTGAAAGGTAAAATATAACATCAAACTAGCAGGGCTTCACCATACATGGTGTGGAATTATTAGACAAGAGCCAAAATGGCTAGTACTTATAGAATGTGAGAGAGGAGAGAGAAGAATGAAGTCCAAGAGTCACAAGAACACTTATCAAGTTGAGAGGAGTTACATATATAGGAGAATGAATTATGAGATAAACCATGTAATGTATACTTGGATAAATGTCCATCAAGGGTATGAAAATCCTTAAATCTAGTGTAGAGGTCTCTTAGCTAGCTTCTTGAAATTACCCTCATCATTTGACCTTCCATAATCTCTCCACAACAAACTAGGGATATATGATATCATTATACTAAGAGCGATGGGTTATAAATAGGCTCTAACATGCATTAGATGTGTCCCTAATCATTAATATTCTTCTGGTCAAGTGTTCCCATGACCATATATTACTTCAAAAAATCATACAAGTGTCACTACTATCACCTCCACTTTAGCCAATCTAGAATGGCATAGTGAATAGAAAGTGATCATCAAGTGAGAAGTGGATAACTTCAATTGGGAGGTATTTTAAGGTCTATCTAATGGATCTAAGGGAAGGATGACTCTTGATAAGTGTCGCATCATCCTTTATATGGGATGGTTTGATAAACTGAAGCACACCTTAGTGCCAAGGGTGAAAGATGAGTTAAAGAAGGGTAATTATGATTGTAGATAGTGATAAAACTTGGCCAGAAGAATATTAATGATTAGGGACACATCCAATGCATGTTGGAGCCTATTTATAACCCATCGTTCTTAGTATAATGATCTCATATATCCCTAGTTTGTTGTGGAGAGATCATGGAAGGTCAAATGATGAGGGTAATTTCAAGAAGCTAGCTAAGAGACCTCTACACTATATTTAAGGATTTTCATACCTTTGATGGACATTTATCCAAGTATACATTACATGGTTTATCTCATAATTCATTCTCCTATATATGTAACTCCTCTCAACTTGACAAGTGTTATTGTGACTCTTGGACTTCATTCTTCTCTCTCCTCTCTCACATTCTATAAGTACTAGCCATTTTGGCTCTTGTCTAATAATTCCACACCATGTATGGCGAAGCCCTGCTAGTTTGATGTTATATTTTACATTTCAACAATAAATGCAATCTGGTTTTAAGTTCATGTACATCGTCTAAGTGTGAAAAATTATGAATGCTAAGGTCTAGTGATTTTATTCTTGCTTCTTGTTATCCTTTCATGTTTAGTTCAAGGATTTCTCATTATAATAGGTCATATAGAATCTAGCTAGTGTCTTTGGCTCCCTTCAAGTGTACAAGTGTCATTGGATTTAGCAATATGATCTTTTGTCTACTTAACTTGAGTTGTCTCATGCATATCACCTCTATATTGAAATACTAATGTTAGAACATCTTAGGACTTTGAATTTGATTTGTAGGTCTTGTTTATTAGTGAAAGAAGTATGATGCATTTTGTAAATTATTGTAGTTTAATTGGGGTTTAATTCATTCACCTATGGGGTTAGGTGTTCATTCAATTATTCAAGATAATTTTGGACTTATTACAACTAGGTGAAATGTAATATACCCCCATAGTGCTCAACATTTATCACTTGATTGTGTTGGCATCAATTCACATAAGGTGAAAGCCTTATGCACTCACCCAAATTACATCAAAGAGAGAACCAAGGCCTGTATTGGGCTAGTTGTGTCATGGCATAATGCATCATATATAAGACTTGGTCATTTAGCAAAGGCTTTTAGAAGATTCATTGGTGCAAGTTATTTTTGGGTGGAGTTTGTTGGTTTGTAGGCACAAAGCCTATTTTGGGAACTAGTTCTAGTCATATGAGTGCAAGCCTATATTGGGATGGTTCTATGATTTCAAGGGCATAAGCCTTTGTGTTACTAAGCTTAACATCTTTCAACACTTTGAGAGGTTAATGAAATGCTTTAGATCAAGTTCATACTATATCTCATGCTTCTTACAAGGACATCAAAGCTTGGGTGCATGAATTTTATTACACTTAGGCTATTTTAGTAGAGTATGATAATGACATCATATTTTACAAAGGGACACCATTAATGACCTGGACCAAAACTTCGCTTAACAAAACATTCATATATTAAAATTACACCATTATAACTATTAATAGTAATTGCACAATTCAACAAGGAAGTCGAAGACATTCAATCAAATGAAATTATATATCATGAAAACCATTCTTCTTCATATACTTAAAGCTTCAAATATAGATTATAATTTATATTTCAAAAAACAAAGTACATAAGGCATAGTGCAAGCTTTACTAACTAATTATCTGCCCAGGGGCTCATAGGTGAGCTTGGAATTACATAAAATAGAGCCTTAGTGGAATCCATTCTAAATCCTATGCTAATGGCATATATATCTAGATTCAGTTCTATATAGATTCACTACATTAGTTCACCTCTCTCTTCTATAATAGTTTTATCTTGGCTTTATAGCACATAGGAGCATCTCCATGTCAGGGTGGAGAGCGCATGTCAAGTGCTAAGTTGGAGCTTTTGTTGATCATTTTTATAGCTCCATCACCTTGTATCCCTTACATTATGGTTGCCATGTGTAGCCACTCATGAGGATGTCTTGAAAATATGGGTGCCAATTAACCAGCTGCTAGCTAGTGTTAGGTCTATGATGATTCCTCCAGCTAGTGCAAAAGATACAAAAATAGTAATCATGCTAAGTGATTGCCTCATGCCAAGATGTAAATTGAGTTGGAAAAGAACCATATTTAGATGAAATATGGGTCCAACATTACCCCATACAAAATTATTAGTTTACCTTGGACTAAGCTTTTAAAGCTTTCAACATGCAGAACTCAAGTTCACTCTCCTTTAGCTTGATGTTGAACTCCTCAAATCCCTTGATGGCGAGCTTGAGTTACTTAGTAGTGTTGTCTATCTTCATGGAGGTAGAACTAAGTGAAATCGCATATGTCTTCTCTAATTCCTTCCTAAAGGACTTGACACTTGCCTTAGCTTTTGTCAATCCTTCATCTAGGATTTACCCTTATTCATAGGCCTTGGTCTATAAGGTATAAAAGAGTGCTTATAGGCTTTATTCTTGGTCTTTGATCTATGTTATTAAGGAAATAACCTTCCCCATTATTGAGGTGCACTCTGCCTTACTTACAGTGTATACCTCCACCATTAACTCATCCCTCTCTCCTTTTGCCTACTTGAGGTGTGCATCTATGATTGATGTCTAGTTGGATAAGCTATAAAAGATGGCATCAACTACATCTATGCCCTATTGAAGTTTGGAAAAGAGTTCTTATACCTCTTCAAACTTTTTAACTGTCTCCTTTTTCAATGTGGTATATGGGTCATCCTCTTCTTCTTCTGCCAACTCTACCTTGAACCTCAGGAGCATCTGTTCCACTATCATGCATAATTTGTCAACTTCTAAGAAGTTTTATGTGTCAATGTCATCCAAGAGGGATGGATCAGCTATTTCTATGTGCTTGGCTAGTTTTTACAACTTAAAAATTCATGGCTTGTACTTTTTCCTCTATATCTTGCACTATTTTTTCCATCTCTTTACCTTAACATCATTAATGATGTTTTTTCTGTGACTTTATTGGCCATCTAGATGAATGCATTGGTACACTTGACTGGGTTCATAGCATAAGGATTTATGATGAGGGAATCATGCCCCTCCTCAAGTTTATCCATGCCCAATATGGCCTTCTAAGGCACCTCAAATTGAGGTTCATCCATGTAGTTATCAAATATAAATGAAATATACTCATGCATCCTAGTAGTGGTAGATTCAAGGGGAATGTATTCAAACATGTATAAGTCTTCCTTTATCCACCTCTTTTGCATTTTTTTCCTTAAGGCTTAATTTTTCACCTTATTCTATGATGGTCATCTCCTTGTGTTCTTCTTCCTCTTCATCAATGCTACCACTCTCTTTGATACTTTCTTCTAAGGTTTATTATTCCTATTCATGTAGGGGTTCTTCTTCAAACTTTTCCCCTTTGTCCACTTTTTCTTCTCCCTTAGTGCTATTTTTTCCCTAGTATTTTTGTTCGGTCTCTATAACACTCTTTTTTTATTTCTTTTCTAAGGTGCTAGCATCACCTTCTTTTTCTTTAAGTCCCCCTTCATTACATTGGTGTGCCTATAGGATAGCTTGGTTTGTTGTGTTGGTGGAGGTGTTATGTACCTTTTATACCACTTTATTAGTTGGTTTTGCACTTGTAGCAACCTCTTTCTCTTCCTTCCTTTCTTGGCCTTTTCTTCCTCAGCCTTCCTTTCCTTAGCCTCAACTCTATCAATATACTCCTGAGTCATGTTGAATACCTTCATGGACTCTCTTTTATTATCTAGCACTATCACCATCTCTAATTCTTCCTCATGGCCCATTTTCTTCCAAAAGCTTCTCTTTTCCTCTTTTGATTTCAGAGGTCATCTGAAGGGCTCTTTTGATGAAGCATTGGGTAGCTTTATTACCTCTTTAATCATGGTGGTAGTACTACCTTAGAGGTCCTCTTAGACTTCTTCAATGTTGGGATATTCTCCTGCTTATTCTATAATGTAGAGCTTGGTCCCTCTCTCCTCCTCCTTTGTCTCTTCCTACACTTTTTTTACCTTCATTTCCTCATACACCTCTTACACCTCTATCTCTTCCAAGGTTATTGTTGACATTACAATGGGACCCTTGGACTTATTCTTCTTCTCCTTCTAACTATAAGATACAATCCCTATCATTAAGGTCACACACTTCTTCTTTGGTGATGAAGGAGTAGTTTCCTCACCAAAGGTGATCCTTAACTTTATGTGTTCTTGAATTTATTTAAGTGTTTCTCCCCACTTTTTCTAGGGATATTTATTTTATGCTACTAACACCAACTTTCCTTCATCACCAATCTAGAGGGGGAGATCATCATCATTCGCAGGGTCTATGCCCTTCTTTCTTAGCTTCATCTCATAATAAAACGTGTGTATGTGCATAAGTATTATTTCCTTTTGGAGGGGATAGAGGTTAGTGAAATTTGAGTCATCCTCCTTGTATTTTGTAGATTTTCTTCCTAAGCACACATATTGGCATTACAACTTGTTCCTCTCCAAATCCACAGCCTTCACCAAGATGTCCATATGTTATGCATTGGGAAATATCCTTAAATCATGCCAAAAGTACTTCATAGAAAATATGTAAGGGATTTTTAGCCATCTTGAATTGTTACCATTTGTGAGCACCAAGCACACTACATATAATTTTTACATGATGATGAAGGTTGTTGTTCCAAACATGTTTTGGGGAAACTCCTTAGGGATGCATCATTCCATCCTAAATGCCTCTATATATTTGGTGCACCACCCCATTACTCAAGTCTTATATTTCTTATAAAAGGTGGGTGGGCAAGTGAATTCCTAGTGATTCAACATAGGTGAGTCCTTATGCACTAGGAAGGCCCAAAGATTATCTTCATCACCATTGGGCACATCAATCTCCTTTATCATAATTAAAATAAACATTGACCCCACCTGAAGGTCTCTCACACCATGTGACACTCAAGCATGTTCTTCACCATTTCCACATCAATGAATTTTCCTATGCTGAACTTGACCCCCTATTCCATGTGGTGGGTGATGCACAAGTAGGCCTTGGTGATATCCATCCACCATTCATCAGGGCAAAGTTTTAAACTTATGAGGTGCATTGCTACCCTTGTTACATGGTCCTTGATATCCTTTATTAGGATTGTGAATCCTCCCTTGTAGTACTCAAGGAGTTTTGTGACCCTTTATACTTCAACATCATTCACCATCATCTAGTGCATGTTTACACTAGAGTTTGAGAGCTTCGTGATTCTGCTAATTAGGCTCACTAATAACTAGATGGACCTCCTTATAAAGTATAATCAGTATCCATAAATGTATGAGAGGAGGAATTGCATGATTTCCTCTAGCTTAATAAAACATGGTAACTCATAGAACTGAGTTATACCAGTGGTTTTAAGTTTGTCTCAAATGGAGACATTAAATAATATTGTACCCACTTTTGTCTTGGCCCCTGTATCAACCACCTAGTCTTGTACTAAATCTTATGCATTACTTGACTTGAGGTGGTTGTATTCTTTTAGTCGGCAAGTGTGCATGAAATATACCTATTTTTTTCTAACAAGACCTCTATTGGAAACTGCATTTCCTAGTATGACATCTTTGTGAGTGCCTTAGGATCAACTGTTATGACACTAACCCCTTCCACCAATTATACTTTTTTCTTTGTAGTGGTAATCTCTTCTATCAACCACACCCATTTAAAATCCTTTTGTGCCTATGATGGAATATAACTCATTCATTTCTTTCCTACCCTGAACTAGATAGAGTTGAAGCATGGTTTATTGATTTTACCGAAGCCTCTAATGTTTCTTAACACTCTTCATAGTCGTGGAGTCTATAAATATGACTTTAGATTTTAAGCTTTTGGTTACCATTAACAGTGGCCTTAGTATTAATAAAACTTTATCCTATTTGTTTATCTCACAATTCTTACCCCACAAGCCTCTTTTCTAATCTCAACAAGAATACAATCTCCTTGTCTTTGCAACCATTCTTATTTGGTGGCTATGGGTGCTCAGGGTTTCACTCTAGTAGCATTTTCTCACTTTAGCTCTAGTTTGGATTTAGTTTTGTGCTTAATTTCACTTAAGGTTTATAACCTAAACTAATCAACCTTTCACTTCTTTATACCCTTAGTTTAGCTACCATCTCAATTGTAAGTGAGTAATGGCATGGCAGTGCCTAGATTTCTCAGAATCTACTAAAACCTATGAAATTTTCAAAAATCCATTATGACCTACACATTCAATGAAAATATTTGTGCCTTCATCATCACCTCATTAAATTCTCTAAATAGTATTTTTGGTGAAGTGACATGTAGTTTAAATAGTCACTTCCTGCCTAACTTTGGGCAAATGCCAGCTTATCTTGATGATCTTCCTCCTACACTTTATTCACTTAGTAAGACCTTCACCTTCCTTATGGAAACCTAGGTGCATCACTTCACATGCATGTGATTTATCCTCCAAGGTTCCATCTTCTCTTTCTATTGAAGTGACATGACCTACACATTTAATGTGAATATTTGTGCCTTCATTATAGCCTCATTAAATTTTATAAATGGTATTTTTGGTGAAGTGACATAGTTTAAACAGTCACTTCTTGCCTAAATTTGGGTGGATGTCAGCTTATCTTAATTATCTTCCTCCTACATTTTATTCACTTGTTGAGACCTTCACCTTCCTTATGGCAACCTAGGTGCATCACTTCACATGTACGTGATATAGCCTCCAAGGTTTCATTTCAAGTACACTTTCCAATCTTGGTCAATTTCTCTGTGCTTTCATCTCTTGCCTTGGCTTGTACCTACCCCATACAAATCCTTTACACTAGTAATCTAGTGATAAAATATTTAGGTGTCTTGCGTACTTAGCATCTTATGTGCCTCTCTCGTATCTTATATGCACTAGTATCTTATGTGCCTCTCTTCATCTCTTGGTACTCATATCTTCAAATTCTAGCAAATTCTACACACCCAAAAACTTAGGTGTCTAGCCTTAGGTGATTATAAAGCAACCTCTCTTGACTCACCTGACTGGTATTATGCATGGAAACCTAGAATATTTTGCTTGTAGTCCTGAAAGTGCCTCACTTATTTACTCATCACCAACATAACACAAAATATAAGGAAATGTTTGGCTTGTGATAAAATTTATCTTGGTTAGCATAACACAACTAAATTATGATTGGGAAGTTAGTGTCTGATGGTGCAAGAACCATCCTATTGCCTATAAGGCTTCAATTAATTACTATTAAAATGCCTAGGGAGTATTTCATTTGATAACATGCATAGCTTTCATGCACCAGTTCCCAATATGATATGGATGACATATAGACCCATACACCTAATTTGTAGCTTTCCTTGGTGCTTAAGGTACTTGGAGTCATAGATCAAGACCAATGATCCTTTAGTTAGTACCTTGCACTTAATATGGTTATCATGCCACAAATTTTGGTGCACCTTCTTTATCTTTTAACTCTACCTTACTTGGGCATGTACCTCATCTAAGCACTCAAAATACACCAGCCTTACACTCAATGATTCTTGGTCATCCAAATGACTAATATGCACAATTCACAATGATGGCACCATGAACTCTAATGGTAAAACTACCTTGGTGATAAACACAAGTTGAAATGGTGTAGCCTTGTTCAAGTGTTTATAGGTTGTGTGATATGCTAATAATATTGTTAACACTTGATCATCCCATCTTTGTAACCAACATTACACATTACTAGTATCTTATTGAATGCCTCAATGGTGCCATTCACTTTTGGATGATAAGGGGAGGTCTTATAGTATGCCACCATGTATTCTATCAGTAGGATATACATAATGTCATTGATGAAGTGTGTGCCTTTGTCACTAGTCAAACTAAGTGGACACCCATAGCAAATTATGATGTTCTCCTATATGAACCTTATAGTTTCGGTGGTTGTGCAGTCTTTTTTTGGTGTTGCTTTGGCTCACTTAGTGAAATAATTGATAGCTACTAGAATGTATCTTGAAATGGTGCACCTTGTTATGGGAGTGATCAGCCCAAAAAAATTAATAGCCCATTTTTTGAATGGTAGATAGGAAAGAATGGGAATGAGAGGCACTTCATCCTAGAGGTTAGGCTTCTATGTGCATTGGCATATGTCACATGCCTTGGTGTAATCCTTTGCATCTTGGAAAAGACTTGACCACCACAAGCCTAATTGTGATACCTTACGTGTCATTGTGTCTCTAATGAAATGGCCCCTTATTATCCCCTCATGTGCCTCATGTAAAATAGAGTCCCTTTCATGTTCTAAGACATATCATCATGGACTTCATCTCAACCTAGTTTTTATAGTTTCCCACTGATGAGCTGAAAAGGGATAGTGTAAACTACAAGTTATTTCTTCTCTTTAGTTATCATAGTCTGGGGCACAAATCTTGACATTAGAAAAGTGATTATCTCTTTTAAGTCCTTAGGGACATGCTAGACTCTGTAGATTTGGAAATCTAGCATGTCATCCTTGATTGGTGCTATTGCATCACTAGAATTGATGCAGGATAAATGGTCTAGGCTTGATTTCTATTTTCTAGGCTTGATGGTAACTGAGAACTATAACTCTTGAAATAGAACTATCCATTTACAAATGTGCTCATGGAGAATAGGCTTCTTCATGAGGTACTTAAGCACCTTGTAGTCTATGAAAAATATGAATGGGGTTATTAACAAGTATTTCCTAAAAAATTTCAAGGTGTAGACCATGGTCAGCACTTCGTACTCAATTATTATATAGTTTTGCTTTGCTTGGGTCAATATTTTACTTGTGAAGGAGATGAAATGATCCATTTTTCCTTCATCAGGTTGTGCCATAGTGGCACCAATTATAGATCCAAATACATTGACATGGATGTGGAATGGGTTCATCCAATTGGGAAATTTTAAAATAGTCATGCTAGCCAATTTGAACTTCATAGTTTCAAAGGCATCTTATTACATTATGCCCTACTAGAATGAGTCATCCTTATGCAAAATCTTCTCTAGTGGCAAAACAATCTTTGCATAGCTCCTTATGAATTTCATATAGCAGTCACAATGACTTAGAAAGGAACACATGTCTCTTTTCATTAAAGGTGTTTAGAGCTAAATGATTATTGCAATCTTCATAGGATCAACAAATAGATCATCTTTACAGATGATGTACCTGAGCAAGGATCCAAATGGTGTTGTGAAGATGTACCTCTTGAGGTTCAAGGATATATATAGCTTCCTACACCAATCAAACATCAGGTGTAGGTTATCATAATGGTCCTTTACGAGCCCATACATAATCTAGTCATCTAAGCACACTTGGAGTAACTTATGGATGAAGTCCTTAAATGTAGTGATCACCACTCTAGAGAACACAATTGACACATTATAGAGTCTAAAGGACATCATTTTATCAGCAAAATAACCCCATTGAGTCATAAAGGTTGTTTTTGGCTTGTCCTCCTCTTCAATCTAGACCTGATGGTATTTGAAGAACCCATCAGTGAAGGTGTAGATCTCACAAACTACAATGCCATCCAAGACTTCATTGATGAATAAATTTAGGAAGGGGTTAGTGATGCAAGTGGCACTAAAAATTTTATAATTGATGTAAATATGAATATTCCCATCCCTTTTTATGATAATCACTATAGGGCTCACCCATTCATATTCCTATGTCAGGTAGATAATGCTTATGGCTAGCATACCATCAATCTCTATCTTGACCTTTACATGGAGATTGGGGTTCATTTTATAGGGGTGTTTCTTGATAGATATTTCATCATCCACTAGTTTTATGCTCATATTACTAAGTCAGCATAGAACTCGGTACCCATTATATCTATAATGGTGATTTTCATAATTTTGATTGGTTGCATCTTGGATTTGTTGGAAATGAAAATTACATGAGGGGAAGGCCTCAAGGCTAGCCTACCCATCTTTTCCCATGCATTATTTGTTAAGATATTAAACTTAGTGCCTATGTCTATGAGGACCTTGTATACAGACAATCCATCAATGGTGGTATTTACCAAGAGTTCTTGATCATATTATGCATTTTGTGTATGCCTAACTTCTCATACCCTTTCCATACATGGTGCAATGACTTCAATTGGCTTCTATCTTATATGTTCTAAAATCAAGTTATTCAATAGGGGTAGCATCCCTTCTATCTATAAGAGGTGCAAGATCTTTTTTAGCTCTTATACCTTAGCCTCTTGTCCATATTGCTTCTTATGAGAGGAAACAACTTGCACTTCTAGGTCTTATTCTAGTTGGATTTCCCCTTGTAGGTTCTAAATCACACTCATAGTCTGTTATAATACATCTTTCTAATGCATACAGTCTGGGTAAGGCATATATTTGGATTCAAGACACGTTATGTGCTTAGTGCGGCTCTATTCCCCATATTGCAAGCATAACTTAGGTACTGGTGTAACCGATAGCTGAGTGGTGAATCCATTATGAGTAAATGCCTATACTTTGATTAGCTTTGTGTGGGTCAATTGTGCCTTTGAATTCCACTTCTCTATTTTTGGCTCATGCTTGATCATTCTTTCACCCTTGTCTACACCAAAATAGCCTTGGGTCATTTTATTATACAAGTCAAGGCATTCCTTCACCTTATGTGTTCCTTGAAAATACCCACACATCGAATGTATAGTGTAATCATATTGATAATGCTCTATCAAAATACACTTGTAACATGAACACAAGGGGAATATTCCTCCACCATGTCCTCCACCTCACCCTCTGGTGCCTCTTTACATTCCACATCATGCATTGTATTGTCCATAGCCATGATTTCCTTGAGTCACCCACCCTCTAACTACTACAATTGCTTGTCTAGTGCCTCTCTCCATGTTTTCTCACATCTCAATAATCACATGGTAATTAGCTATGATATGGGTGTAGGCATCACATAATTGGCAGTAGATGGTTGTGTTAACCTAACTGGTGCATTGTAATAAAGGTTAGTTTTAAACATCATGTGTTTTATGACTAACCTCATAACTTAGAATTAATGTGCACACATTATTTTGAGGTTAGTTATTCTTGTTATGGCCTTCTATCTCACAATTAATGCACCATAATCCACTTCGAGCATCTTATGTTGAACTAGTGGTCAAATTTTAGAGTTAGCTAACCATGGACCTAATTTACACCTATATGAATGGGATAATTCTAGTATTGGTACTCCCAACTACCTTGTCTCTGATTGTGGCTTCAAGTGATTTTTGAGGGTCAATGAATGTCATAATAGACAATGTTCTTCATAATGGCACTAGCAATCCTCCAATGAACCATTATGCATGTTAAGAGGGGTGAATGTCATAAGGAAGCTTGGAAATAAGTGTCTTGAATTTGGAATCTTATAGGTGCACATTTTTAGAGAGCCCTTGGTTGATTTTTTTGAGTATGGTGATGTCTTATTATTCAAACTCAAGTATGTTGAATTCCTAGTTAGGATCAAATTTCTTATACTAGGTATGAGCGTGATCAAGCAAAATTGTCATGAACTATGTTACCTTGAAATTCAACTGGGTTATACCCCAAAAATGTCATTGTAATTCACATTTTAGCATATACTCTAAATCATTTTCCATGCTATGGTATTCTATCAAGTGCATGGCCATCTCATAGTAAATTCACTATAGGGGGTATGTTAACATCTAATGTGTTTGCCCCCTAATATTTATCCTAGTGATGATCATATGATGCCTCCAACCACTGGGTTAGGTATTAGACCTATTGTTACTATCAACACTAAAGATGATGAAGGTGTTATACTACTAACTTATGGCACTAAGCCACTTCTTGTGGGCTATTATCTAGTCTACATAGCTGACAGTGGTTGAATTAGAATGTTTGTACTCACATTCTATGTTGTTGAGCTAGTGCTTAAACATCTAGAGGTATCCTCACTTAACTCTTTGTAAGGAATAACTTATTCAATCATAAAATTATAGTCCAAGTCTATAAAATGGTCAAATTTTATGTGGATAATAGGGTCATTTATCACTCTTCTTTCTTCATGTGGGGAATCTAGTGCATGAGATAGCACCATAGGTTCAAAGGGGGTAGGCACTTTTGGCATATCTTCAATGGTAAAATTCTATAGGGACCTAGTGCATTCTTCACCCATCAATAGTTGATCTTGATATATGGATTTATTATTCCTTTTCTCATGTTGCTACGATTTAAGAGATCCTTCCTCATGCCCTTAAAAATTGTTATGAGTTCTCTCAGCACTTTTAGGTTCTAGATATTCTATCAAACTGTACCTCCTCTTATTATAGTTATATTACCTAAGATCTTAGGTGTCAATATTCTCATCCCTTTCTATTGTGCTTCACTTATACATCCCCTTATTCCCTGTTGTGATGCTCATACACAAAAGGAATTAGCCTTCCATTCTCATAGTTTTAAAGTCATAATCCACCATCAATTTTTTAAGCTATACACTTAACTCTTTCACAAGCGTGCCTCTAGGATTGTTTAAAAATTAATATTCTACTTCCTCAAGGTAGGAGTATGTTAACACTACAAACTTAAGCATGTAACTATTTACCACTCTTTACCACCATTTATCTATATCTCTAGTCCAAGTGGCATCTAGGTCTTCAAGCCTCTCTAGGCACTCTTTGGTCCACTCAAGGCATTGTCCATAGCTTTGACTTATATGGGTCACATAGGTAGCCAACCATTGATACAAGTTATTTTGAACCCACTTCTTTGGATTTTTCCCTTTACATGATAGATGCTTTATCAAAAAGATGTATTCCACCTATTATAGCCAACACTCAGTGTTCTTGAGGGAGTGTCAAAGCATTGTTATGTCACACCATTGCAACAACAAAATTTAACATGAGTTCTAGCAATGGAACCAAAATGTTATAGTTTAATTAGGGTTTCAATTCATTCATTTATGGGGTTAGGTGTTCATTCAATTATTTGAGTTAATTATAGACTTATTACAATTGGGTGTAAGCATAGTATACCCCTATAACACTCAATATTTATCACTCAATTGTGTTGGTATTAATCCACATAAGGTGCAAGCATTATGCACTCACCCAAAGCACAGTCAAGAAAGAATCAGGGCCCATGTTAGGCTAGTTATGTCATGGCACAATGTATCATATTTAAGACTTAGTAATTTAGTGAAGGCTTTTGTAAGATTCATTGGCACAAGACATTTCTAGGTGGAGTTTATTGGTCTATAGGCATAAAGCCTATTTGGGTAACTAGTTATAGTCATAGGAGCACAAGCCTATATCAGGTTGGTTTTATGATCTCAAGGGTGCAATCCTTTTTGTTATTAAGCTTAGCATCATTCAATATTTTGAGGGGTTGATGAAATGCCTTATATCAAGTTCATACTTTATCCTGTGCTTCTTGCAAGGCCATCAAAGCTTGGGTGCATGAATTTTTTTACACTTGGTCTATTTTAGTAGAGTATGATGATTACATCATCTTTTACATAGGGATTCCATTAATAACTTGGACTAAAACTTTTCTTAACAAAACATTCATATATTGAAATTACACTATTATAACTATTGATAAGAATTGCATAATTCAACAAAGAAGTGAAAGACATTCAATTAAAGGACACTATGTATCGTGACAATCATTCTTCTTCATATACTTAAAGATTCAAATATAGAGTATAGTTCATATTGTATAAAATAGAGTACATAAGGTAGAGTACAAGCTTCACTAACTAATTATCTGCCCATGGGCTCATAGGTGAGCTTAGGCTTACATAAAATATAGCCTTAGTGACATCCATACTAAATCCTATGCTAATAGCATCCATATCCAGAGTTAATTCTATAGAGATTCACTACATTAATTTTCCTCTCTCTTCTTTATTGGTTTGAGCTCAGCTTTATAACACACAAGATCATCTTCGTGCTAGGGTGGAGAGTGCACGCCAGCTGATAAGCTATAACCTTTGTTGACAATTTCATTGGCTCCATCACCTTACATCCCTTACACTATGGTAATTACATGTAGCCACTCATGAGGATGTCCTAAAAATATGGGTACCAATTAACTACCTATCAGTTGGTGTTAGGCCTATGATGATTCCTCTAGTTGGCATAAAATATCCCAAAATAGCAATCATGTCAAGTGATTTCCTTGTGCCAAGATGTTTATCAAGTTAGCACATAACCATACTTAGATGAAATAGGGGCCCAAAATAAATAGTTATGGTGTATCAACCCCTTAGAGTATATTTATTTCATGCATACTTCCATCCCTTGTCCCACAAGTAATCAGTTAGCATAAGTTATAAGCACTTCAAGATCAATTTAAGGAGCTAGCCCTTAAACCTAGAGGTCTACTTTATTATAGATAAATCCACATACCTAGATGTATTCCAATGTTTCCCAAATTTTTAAGAGGCTTGAACAACCTCCTCTAATGTGAAATATGGTGACAACATATAGATGGCATGTTGGTTGTAGGCCCTAACATGATCAATGGTGAGATGGCTCAGGTGTTTAGGATGAATTGAAGGTGTAAACTAAGGATGGAGATGTATAGGGATGGGAAAAGTAATGAAGTAAAGTATCCCACTTCTTATGATTTTGAGTTGTCTTCTAGAGTATCCTAGAGGAGAAGAAATGGTTTTCCTATGTATTATATTTATCTAGAGTAGGAGAAAACTAATGTGAAGGTATGGTGTGTACTAAACTAGATACTTCCAAGTAGTGGGAGTTATGAGTGGTTCATGGTAGAATCCTAAAGAAGGATGGTGTAACATAATTTCAATGTGTAAACATGTAACCAACTTCAAGGTGATAAAATCTAAAAGAGTGGTTGACTTGGAAACTAATTTCATGAATGAATTATTAATTATTGATTTGTACATGGAAATGCTATGAAAATTATTATGTAAATGGAATTATGAAGAAGCAATGAAATGACTTGACTATAATGTATTTATCATGTACGATTGATGAACACAAGGGTAAGGAATTAGTAAGACACCTGGATAATATGAAGGAAATAAATAAAAAATTACAAAAATAAAAATATGGTTCTTTTTTTGGGTACCTGACCTGAAGGTTATTACATTATGGTATTATAGTTTGGGTTCAATGCTTGACCTAGTGTGATAATTCATTTTTTTATTGGTTTGTATAGGAAATATCTAGGATAATAAGGAATTTAACAAGTTTTTATTATTTCAAACTTTATTTAGGATATTATATATACTAAATTCTGCTTGCCTTAATTATTCTAATTAATCCTACTAATTTATCCCCTTTATCCTAATCTTAGTAATTTATCTAATATCACCCCTAATTATTTCTTCATTCACTAACCTTATCTATACCCCACTAATCAATTATTCCCCTTAAATCATGTCTTATCCCATCCTAATCCATCTTATCTATTATTTGGGAATTTAAAATTCCCATGACCCACCTACCCAAGACAACTCCTAGGCTCTCCTATACCCTTAGTCCATAATCACCCAGCTAATCTCTATCCTAAATACCCTCCTAATCCTAATTAATCCCTAAGTACATTAAATAATTCTCCAATTATATAACCTCTTCTAACTTGACACCTCCTCTCTAGAAGCCTCAATTCTAGAGGCTTCAAAAGAATTTTTAATTCCTTTGTAATTCCTCCACCCTTGATATTCATGGCTCAAATTTGAACATGAGCCATAGATATTACCTCCATGGATTATTTATACAAGCCACTCTTCCATGGCCAAGCTAACTAGCAATCACAAATAACCATTGAATCCATATAATCTTCATGTCCACATGATCAACTAGTCCATCCAAGTCAATGAATCAAACTACCATAATGCTACAAATATGAGTCTAAGGTAATCTCAATCCAAATCCTTTTATATTTTTATTATTCAATATTGGTTTGGAGTAATTAGATTTAGGATTAGAATGTTTCTTTTAATGTTCATTCATCTATTTGTAATTTATCCTAATGACTCTATATTTTAATTATTGAATTGACATTTTGGGTGTTTTCTATGTAAGTGCACAATAAAATTCCATATATCTCAAAATTTCATCTATATTTTGGTAACCACTATGGGATATCCCCTCCCAATTGAACCATTTTTCTTGTTAGTGGTGTTTTTGATAGCTTGCAGGGTTGATTAGACAAGAAAATGTTCCTAATTTTGATCAAACTTGTACGTCTAGGTGAACTATGGTATTGACCTATAAGTCATGACATTATAGTGGTAGTTTTACCCTAAGAGTTGTAGTTATACCTAATCTAATCATTATTAATTTACCTATTTTGGAAATTTATGACTTTCAACAATACCGCTATTCATAATGGTGATTTTGTATACAAGTAATGATTTTACATTATAACCTATGATTTTGAGCTAATAGTCTAACCCTAACTATTATCAATTTTACTTGACCCTAATAGGTTTTTGGTCATCTGCAAAATAGTGGCTTCATGAATAGAAATATTGTCTAAGAATTCATGGTCTTGTTGTCTAAGTTATGATTTTGTGTTTAATAGACATTTGGACTTATATTTAATTCTACATTAATCTTGGATTTTCATGTGTCTATGTCTATATCATTTTCTTGTAGGGAAGAAATAGGAGCATTCCAGATCATTATTAAACAACTAGATCAAAAAAACCCATTTTTCCCTCCTATTATAATATCATAGATCATAAACTTGTGTTTTTGCATTAATTTAAGTGATTTTACATAATTTTAGCAGTATTGTCTTGATCAGATCTTAATAATCCAGGCACTAGTTTATATACATATCAAATACCCATCTAGTCTTCATACATACTCTTATATATCATCATATCTTTTTGTTTAGTTTTAAGTCTAACTGTCAAGATCCTATCGATTTTACTTGTGTTACAAAATTGCTAATTGTGAAATTATGATTCCATAATAAAAATTGTGTTATTACCAAAACTCTCATGATTTTGTAGAAAATCATGCAATAACTACTAGTGGTTAGCCACTTTTTACAAAATTATGACTTTATAGTCACGATATTATAGAAAATTAGTAATATTACACTTTTTGGTTGTGGTATTGCATTAGTCTGACTATGTATCTGTGATATTACCTTCAACCATTATGTTTTTTCACTAATTTTTGCATCAATTTTGTCCCTTTTGAGTGCATTTTTTAGAGTTTTTTTTGATGAATTTTGAGTATTCCCCATGACCCCATAAGGGGCACTGCCCCTTAACCCCATAAGGAATGTTGCCACCCCCAGACCCCTACATCATGTTCCCTTCACATAAATAAATTATAGAGCCAAATCATGATTTTTTTAGTAGTTTTTATTAAGGCATATTAGACTAACATTTTATTTCTTGTAGGGGTGAATCTAGAATCAATTTTTGAATTGTTGACATATTATCTTATAGGACATATTTAGTCTTTGTCTAAACATCTTATCTTACAAGTTATATATTTGGTCTAACATATGTGTCATATAGCTTACCCTTTCATAAGTGTCAATCCAAACTACTAATTCATTTCTTGTAGGTTGCCTATCAAAGACATTTTGGCATCATAAAAATCATTTTGTTTAAAAATATTAATCACTTTATTTAAATTATGTTATATATTCTTACATCTTGTATATATCTCACATTTAATTAATCTCTTTTTGGCCTACCTATTTTTCATCTGAGGGATATGGTGGCGTATGCTTTCCTCCTTGCATCCTTGTAGCGATTCTTATAGGATCAAAAACTACTAATAAACCCTCTTATTTTTATTTTCTAGGGGTAACATGATCTAGAATTGACACCCATGCACTTACCATAGTCTTAGGGGGATAAGGACTATGGAATTCACTATCACACACTAATCCACACTCTGTGTTTTAGTACAGTATAAATATCAGGGATAGTAATCATTAGACTAAGTAGTTGACCCTATATAGGTATTTTATGAAGGAGAAGAGTTAATTCTCTAAACTAGGTATTAGACAACCCCACCATACCTATCATATATCGGGGATGCCCCTATAGAGCCCATTCATCCTAGCTAAAGACCTTGCAATCATAACAGGTGACTTGATGATAGAGTTAGGATCATCTCTGAAGTGGTCACCATGTGTAGATGGGTTTGAGAGGGTTTGATATATTTCATAACATGTCACTAGCCTATAGCCTCACCCACAAAGCCATTAGATGGTGTAGTTATCAGGATACACACTCTTAAGTTTACTAATTATAGGTTTGTGGTTTACTTGACTTAGTGTCATGCTAGACCAGTGTTATTTGTGAACCACATCAGCCTTTTACACAAACTTATACATATTGATGTAAGTATATTGCATGAATCATCTTGTATATCTTTGCCTCATCATATCATCTTCTTATACATATTTCCTTTGTATATCCTTATCTCATTTGGCATATTATCCCAAATCTCATCTTGGTCACATCCTATCCTAGTCTAATCCATATATTTCTAGTCATACCCCCATCACCTATATATCCTAATCACGTCTAGTCATCCACATCATGTCCTAAGTCCATTTTATCTATAACTCATCATTTGTATTGATCTTGTCACCTTGTCCAGCTAGTCCTAATCATAGTCCAACCCAAATCATCCTCTTATCTATACTAATCCCCTCATCAAGTATATAATCATCCTTTTGTCCTCATCCACATTGGCAAGACATTCTTATCAAGGTCCTCATCATAGCTTACTTGTATCTAATCAAGTTTGAGTCATAATCAATATCTTATCAATCTTATTAATCCAATCATCTCATCCTATTTAAGTCAATCAACTTAGTCTTAAACTATCCTTAATCTAATCAATCCTCAATCAAAAATTAATCTCTTGGTCTAGTCTATCCCCCTATCAAATCTTAAGCTTTTCGTAACTCACTTAGTCAAAATCTAATCCCAATCATCAATGTCTATCTCATGTCTTAATTGGTCTACTTAAATATTGTCTTATCCCATTTGATGTCTCATATCATTGAGTCAAACTTGAAATTGAACTAAAGTAAGCCTTTGTCCAAATTTATTCCACACATCCCATATTCATCCCTTAATATTTCCCTTCAATCCACCACACCTACCAATTGGGGCCAAAAAATAACACCATCCATATTTTCTTCCATCTTTATCCATGGTATCTAAAACAAATTTGGTCAATACCCTAATTAAACAATGCCTCATACCCAATATGAATATGCTCCTTTCTCACCTCATTTAAATGGGCACTTAATGTCCTACAGACATTGACCCCATCCACCCAACACATTGGTCAACTCCTAGTCTTCATACCACCCAGTCTTATTCAAATCCCCTATCCACTAGTCATATCCAATCATCTACCCCTTCCTACACTAGCAAAGGGAATACTATCTTTGCCTCCTTATTTACTACTAGTCCACCCACTCAATCATGTCAACAATCATTTGATCCAAAGTTAAATGCTTCCACATCTAAGTCAATAAGTAAAGAGATCCCCTATACTCCTCTTCATATATCCTTAGAAGCCCTCTTCCACCAAATTGTAACCATTAACATGATGGTCTATCTGCCCATACAACATCTTAATCCTACCAAGCCTAAGCCTTGTTGGTATAAATCTAACCAATATTGTGCATATCATCTAACCTAGGGGCATACCATTAATTTATGTTGTAATTTCCAATACTACATCCAAGACTTCATCAACTATGGTGATATAAAAATCAAGAATAAATTATATAAGTCTACTTCTTTGGGTACACAAAAAGAGGAATGCCAAAATTCCATTCCCAATCATGATCAAGCCCTTCCCTCTCCAATACAAAGTCAAGACACCACATCTATCTTCCATGGTCCCCTCATCTTTGACAAATCCTCCATTGAAGATGAGTTTGTTCCCCATTAGCTTAGTCCTCCCTTCCCTCATGATTCCTTCTTTCATGGGCCTATCCTTGGCAAATCCATTGTCCCTCCATCATCTTCTTCTCACCCATAATTTCAAAGACCCCATTTTGAGAGGTCATCTATGGAATATAAATCACACACATTAGAGTTAACATCAGATTCCATACAAGTGTTATCTACATCAGGATAATGTGCAACACCAGTATCTAAATTAGATTCCTCATTAAAAAAATCATCCTTCATAGTTATTGTGATAAATAATGATTATGCCTACCTTTTTGAAGAAACCTCTAATTTGGATGATAATCAGTCACCTGACATATCTTTTGATCCCAATCATGATGATGAAGTCATAACAAAATTCTTAGAAGCTTTATCTATTAAAACTAGTTGGAGTGAATCAAATCCTGCTTTGGAAGTGTAGACTACAAGTCCTAGTGATCCTTTTACTGATCTTGAGGAGATCTTCTCAGATGTCAAAACTAGGTCTCCTGAGAACCTCTATGAGGATCATGCTGCCCTATCACCCCTCATTGACCTCATCATGCGATCTCCACCACCTTCATCCATTATGTACCCCTTTCTTCCTATCAATGTTTATTTAATCACATCCTTACATATGTATGAACAAGAACATACACCATTGGACTCTTCCCCAAGTGATATAATATGTGCCACAAATATAAAATTCCAAGACCATATTCCAAAAGTCATGAATCATGATCAAATCACCTTTAGTCCCATTAATCAAAATCAAGAAGATTCAAATCATCAGCCTAATCAAAAAACATTTTTCCCTAGTTAAGCCCAATGTCAAACACTATAGGATAATCAAATTCAAAACTCAATATCCTCTAGTGAAGTCCAAAATCAGGCACCAGGGGTAGTCAAAGTCAAATCTAATTAACAAATCAAAATAATGTCAAAAGTACTATCAGTATGGTCGATCATCCTTCAAATAATTAGATCAAATAATTGCATAGTCAAAGTGCCTTACATCTCTAAAATTATTTTATCACATGGCACCAATCAAATTAGGAATGTCCACAATCTTTAATGATGTGTGTGATGTTAATCCTAATACCCAATCACCCATCACATCTTCCTATCACACTCCCATCAAGTCCTACCATCCATTCCAATTTATTACTCCACCATAAGCATCAAGAATTCATACATCTCATCACCTTCTCAAGAATTATCATCTCTCATAGGGGTGATGAAGATACCTGGTCTAAATATTTGGAAGGGTCACAATTGAGAGTCAACAAAAGTCACACGGACATGGTCTTGACATCACACATATCTAGAATAGGTATTGTCTAAATATACAAGTGACAACATTATTTCATATCTTACCCATATATAATAAATTAAGATGTTAAAAATTCAGAAAAACACTCATCCAATGGTGAAAACTAGTCTTCTGGTGCCTTGGTCAAGTATCATGATGAAAACTAGTTTTTGGCATCATGGTAAAATAATCTATTATCTGCATTTGACCTCAACAATTGGGGGCAAATCCATTTCATCCACATAATATCCCATCTACATCATCATAGTCCATCTTTCATCCTCTCATGTCCATCTTTCCTTCCCATTTTGACATTTGTAAGGAAGTGGAAGATTCCTTATGGGATAATCTTGGCATATCCTCCAATAGACACTTAGGTAACTAGACATTTGACTCCTTGATGAGGTCATTATCAATCCTTAGTCTATTCTTCTTTGGTCCTCATCCCATTTTTTGCATTTCCATAACCCTTTTTTCATCCCATCCATTATTTAATCCATCCATCCTTATCTTGGTTACCAATCTTGATATTCCCTTTGTTAGTAACCCCATTTGTATAGTGTACATACATATTCTAAAAATTCCTAAAAATTGAAATAATCCAAAAAATATAAAAATCATAAAATTTAAAAAATCCAAAAATAGTCCACGATGTCTTGTCTTATGCCTTTTCCCCTAGTTGCATCTATATACATGCATTTCATCTTTCATAATCACATCATCCATCCTCCTATTCTAAACCTATAGTAAATCTAGTCTATATCAAGCTAGCATTGACCTAGTCTCACTTTCACCTGATCAATATTATGTCTCTCATCTAAATATCCAAATCCTTATCCTAATCCTAATCCAAGTCCCCATATCCAAATCCTCCATCTAAGTCCCTCTCCTAGTTCAAAATCCATATCCATATCCTTACCTAATTCCTAATCCTAATCATCATTGTTAGTCTATTCCAAACCCAAGTATATCCTAAGTTCATACTCACACCATGATTATCCTAGTCCATACCATCATCCATTCACTCATCCCATCTTTAGACAAGACATTATGACATTACATGTAGATACTTGTGTGTGTTACTTGTATGTTGTGTTTGGCTTGTTTGCATATCTCTTATCATGTAAATGTTTGATTGTCTTTATTTTTTGAATCTATGTTGCATTGTGTCTCTTTTTATCTATTGGTAAATAAACAAGGATGTTATGAGGTCACCAAATCTACAATAATGATTTTAAGTGCCCTCAATGATGCAGAGTTTGTTATTTTCCCATGCACTTTGGAATAACATCCTCTTGATCATACTTATATCATGGGGCATACTACCCAGTGCTATATTTCATCAGATTGCTTAGACTATGATGAACCTTATTATAGTATGATATCTTGATCATCCCATTATCTAATTGGCCATCTTATTCCATTCATATAACATCCAATCATTTCTCTTAATACTTTCATCTTCATAATCTAACATCTCATCATTTATCCTAGTCTAACATCTCAGTAGCATCCTCTATCTAGTCACTAACATATCTAATAGTCATCATCATCATCATCATCATCCTCATCCTCTAATCTATCCTATAATTATCTTATAGTCATCACTATCTTCCTCTAGTCTATCTTGTCATCTATCCTCTAGTCTAAACTGCATTGGCCTTAGGCCTTTTTAGACTATGTAGGTAGTGCTTAGTCATATGGTATGATTGAGGTCAACTCAATCACTCAATCCTCCTCCCCATCCTTCATCACCACATATATTACATTATTAAAATCCTTGATCTATAATATCAATTAGTCTGTTGATCAATCACCATCACTACAATCATTTCCATAACCTTTTCATTAATTACCCACACCTATCGATTGGGCCTGAAAAATCACAACATCCATATTTTATTCTATCAGTCACCCATTTTCACTCACTAGTCAATTCATTTTTTCCTCCTTTGATTAGGTCATGATCGGAACCATAAATTTATCATCATCTATTTCTCCCTTTCATGTGTCCTTACTAGGGGCATCATCACTATTAATTACATTATGGCTCATTGATTTGATGCATCACACTAACCAATTATTCCCCTTCATCTTTTGGTCACTCGATCATATCATTTCTTCTCTCCCATATCCTTAATCATGTCTCTCAACTTTAGTATTGAGCTAGACATAACATTCATATTATCAAATCTTTGTCTTACCATAGCCAATAGCTCTCCATTGCATGCATCCTTGCTTGGGATACATCAAAATCTTGTTTCCTTTTATCTTATCATCATCATGTTATGGTTGATTCTCCCTTGGGATGTGTTAACAAGCATAACATAGTCATTTACATTCCCTATGAATATGTCTTTACTAAGATCATAATACATTTATATCTCATGGCTATAGTCAAATTCATCCTCTTCATCATCTATCTCACTTCTCATCCCATCCCCTTGTTTATCCCTCACATCCCACCCCTTGTTTCTTCTTTCGAGTGGCCATCTGTCTCATTCTTCCCCATATGTCCCCTTGAAATGGAATCATATCCCCTAGCATCATTTACTAACTTAATCCATGAAATGGTTTTTCTTTGAAAGACAACTACTCTTTCCACTTCATCCACTCATAATGCCCTTTCAAAGAGGAGGAAAATGTATACACTAAATCCTGCTCACCTTAATTATTCTAGTTAATCTCAATAATTTATCCCCTTTATCTTAATCCCAATCATTTATCTAATATCTCCCCTCATTATTTCTTCAGTCACTAACCTTATTCTACCCCACCAATTAATTAATCCTCCTAAATCATGTCTTATCCCATCTTAATCAATATTATCTATTATTTAAAATTCCCATGACCCACCTACCCACCCACCCAAGTCTACTCCTAGGCTCTCTTACACCCCTAGTCCCTAATCACCCACCTAATCCATATCTTGAATCCCCTCATAATCCTAATTAATATCTAAGGAGATTATATAATTATCTAATTCTATAACCTCCTCTAACTTGACCCCTCCTCTCTAGAAGCCTTTATCCTAGAGGCTTCCAATGAATTTTTAATTCCTTAGAAATTCCTCCACCCTTGATCTTCATGGCTCAAACTTAAACATGAGCCATAGATATTCCCTCCATGGATTATTTATACAAGCCACTCCTCCATTGCCAAGCTAACTAGCAATCACAAGCAACCATTGAATTCATAGAGTCTTCATGTCCATATGATCAACTAGTCCATCCAAATCAATGAATCAAACTACCATAATGTTGTAAATCTGAGTCTTAAGGTAATCTCAATCCAAATATTTTTATATTTTTATTATTTAATCTTGGTTTGGAGCAATTAAATTTAGAATTAGAATGTTGATTTTAATTCACATTCATTTATTTACATTTTATCTTAATGGCTCTAAATCTTAATTAGTTAATTGACATTTTGGGTATTTTTGATGTAAGTACATAATTAAATTCTACATAACTCAAAATTTCATTTACAGATATGTAAAATGAGATTTAAAAATTAAATTTGGTAGGAAATTCATGACACTTATGTGACACATCGACTATATAATAAGAACCCAAATTTGAATAATTGAATAAGTTGGATGAGAAAGATATCTTTTGCATGCCAGAAGTAATTTCAATTCATGTGGCTAACTTAATACACTCAAATGTTAAGCAAGGTTTGTTAGGTTGTGGAGCTAAAAGCTTCAACCTTTGCAAACTAAGGAACAGATGGTTGTTGAGTTCTACAGGAACCGGCGTCAGCAGCAGGACCGACATCGGTAGAGTCCAGTGCAGAAGGCCACCGGCGACGGCAGGAAGTCGGCCGACGTCGGCAGAACCAGACTAGCAGGGACCGGCGTTGGTCGCCTGTGTGTTCCTGAAGTGTTCGTTTCACGGACAGTTAGTTAAGTGAACGATGAGTTTGCATGTTAAGACCACCCAGAGTCTTGGGCTGCGAGGATAATTGTCTAAATTAAGAGTCTAAGTTAGTGTTTGAGTTAGGGATCTATTTATAGACCCATTGGCATGTATTGTTTAAGGCATGAGATAGAAAGGAAGAGTTCCTTCTATTTTTAAGATCTGTGAGTTGCAGGTTGTTGCAAGCTCATTGGGGATCTACATGTAAGTTTGCTCTTTGAATTGCAGGTTGCAGGTTCATGAGAGATCAGCTTGAAGTGCTATAGACTGCTTGGTGTACCGACAGGGTTATTACTGACTAGTTGGTGAGCTGAACACCAATTCTGTGTGTGAGTTGGTTGTTGGGACCATTTTTTGTGTAGGAGAGTGTGTGTGAGAAGAATTACTATACACTTGAGGTGTGGCGAATCTCTGTAAGGTGAAAGAGTGTGGCGGCTCTTTGATGTATTCTTTTCTGTATAGTGTTAATACAAGATAGTGTATTGTCTCTCATATTCTGTGCTATTGGTGAATTCTAGTTACTTGTGTTTCTGGTTATTTCCGCATATTCAATTGCTTATATTTGGTAATCATATTGTTCTCTTTCTGAGGAGCAAGATCCTAACGAGTGGTATCAGAGCATGTTTGTTGTTCTAGATTCCTGACAAGTGGTATCAGAGCTTTTGGTTGGGATACTAACAGATTGGTATAGATCTGGGTAGTGTGTTTTGATTACAGGTTACTCACAGGGCTTCTGTTTGAGTGGGAGTTGAGCAATGGTAGAAAATAGTCAACTACGAATGGAAAAGTTTAATGGCAAGAACTACCAATTATGGAGGATGCAGATTGAGGACTATCTGTATCAGAAAGATTTGTACTTACCATTGGGTGGGGTTACTAGCAAACCCTTGGATATGAAAGATGAAGAATGGGAGGTTCTTGATCGGAAGGCTCTGGGATCTGTTAGATTGAGTCTTGATTCATCTGTGATTTCCAGCTTATCACAGTGTAAGACAACGGTGGAGTTGATGAAATCTTTAGCAAATTTGTATGAAAAACCCTCGGCTTCAAACAAGGTATTTCTTATGAAGCATTTATTTAATTTGCAAATGTTGGAAGGTGGATCTGTTCATAGCCATCTTAGTGATTTCCATGGTTTGGTAAACCAGTTAAGTTTAGTTAATATTGTATTTGATGATGAACTTAGAGCTCTCTTAATCTTGTGTTCATTACCTAAAGTTGGGAAGGTTTGGTAATGGCAGTTTCTAATACTGTGTCTCCTTCAAAAGTCTTAAAAGTGGATGATGTTGTGAGTGTGATCTTGAATGAAGAGATACGCAGGAAAAGCACAGGGGAATCATCTGGAGATGCTTTGAGTGTTGAAGGAAGAGGAAGGCCAAGAGAGAAGACAGAGCGTGGGAGATCAAGGTCGAAGATAGGCAAAAGATCCAAGTCCAGGTATGGCAGAATAACCTGCTGGAAATGTGGAAAGCAAGGGCACTTAAGAGAGATTGCAGATCGGGTGAAGATCATCATGAAGGACATGTAGAAGAAGCAGATGTTGCGGGTTACGTTGCACAGGATGCTCTGGTATGTTCTTTGGATAAAGTAGAATCTTGGGTATTAGATTTTGGTGCCTCTTTTCATGCATCTCCACATAGGGAATTTTTTCATGAGTATGTCCAGGGAGACTTTGGAGAAATTTGTGTAGGGGATGGTAAGTCTTGTCAGATTGTTGGCAAAGGCAAAGTGAAGCTGAAATTGCAAACAGGTGATGCATGGGTGTTAAAGGAGGTCATGCATGTCCCAGTTCTGAAGCAGAATCTGATTTATGTTAGAAGTTTGGGTGAAGAGGGTTGCACAGTAACTCTCACAGTGGACTCTTGGAAGGTTACCAAGGGTACACTTGTTGTAGCTAGAGGTAAGAAAGTAGGTACGCTTTATCTATCTACTTGTTTTACTGATTCTCTTTCTAGGTTATCTACTTCAGCTGTAGATTCAGAGATGTGGCTTGATAGGCTTGGTCACATAGATAAGAAGGAGATGCTGGTTCTTGAGTCAAAGAATATGCTTTCGGATTTGGAAGGCATGGATCGTGGTTTCTGTATGCAGAAGAAGAAGGTAAGGTTTCTTGAGGAATCCGATGTTAGTGACAAGAATGGGAAAGCCTTGGTTTTCAAGGAGAAAGTGATGGATAGAGTTCAGCATAAGGTGCAGAGGAATTCTGAGCAGAGCAAGGGTGATTTGGACAAGGTTTTGATTCAAAAAGAGCTCACGGGAAAAAGTCAGGTCTCACAAGAAAAACACAGAGACCGACGTCAGCAGGAAAACCGGCGTCGGTGTCTAGACAGGGACCGATGTCGGCTATGTGCAGCCCGACGTCGGTGACTCGGGGCAGAAAAGAGACCGGCGTCGGCCAGGGGAAACTGACGTCGACAAGGAGGCAGTCGCAAGGAACCGACATCGGTCGGCTGTAGACTGAGATGTGACCGGCATCGGTTACTGAGATGAATTTTGGGTGGACAGCGAGTTGTCATGGAGTCTCAAGCACCCATATGGAGGACTGAAGGTGTAAGTAGGTTCTTAAATTCGTCATTTCCCTTCTTTACACTACTTATTGCTCACTTATGGCATAGGACCAGGAAGTTATTGAAGAAGCAGAACAGGTAGATCCAGGAAACAGTGGGAGCTTGGCATGGATGAGGATGTGATTCCTTGGAGGAGAACCAAACAGGTGTTTTGGGTAGAGTTTCCAGCTGGAAGTAAGCACTGAGAGACGAATGGATGTTGAGGATGAAGAAGAGCGGAAATGGATACGTGAGATGGAAGATCAGGGTATATGATCTTGTTTTAGCTGCAGGGCAATGGAGGTTTGATCATTGTGTTTCTCTTTACCAGGCTGGATAATATTAGCTACATTATCCTATTTTCTATATGATGTGCTTGTTGCAGGGTTACATATACAGGTATTGCTGAACTAAAGGTAAATTTAGTTCAGGTGTTTGTCATGGAGAATCTGGGAGCAGCAAGATTCTTTGGCATGAGTGTGTTCTAGAGACATGGAGGTCTTGTTGACTTTGTTTCAGGATGATTGTGTGAAGCCGGTTAGCACGCTGATGGTTAGACAGTTCACAGAACAGGTGTCTTGATTCACATAATGAGGTTGAGTGCATGGTATGTACTAAACCTGAGTTTTCCCAAGCAGTGGGAGTTGTCACAAGTTTGGAGTCAATCCGAGAGAGTAATACTGAAGGGCAGTTCAGTGGGACCAGCAGCAAGTGCACATGCTATGCAGGGTCAAGTTCTTTTTCTACATGGTTGTAGATGCGGATGTGGCAGGTAATTTGGATGATAGATTTTGCACCACGGATTTTGTGGTGGTTGGTCTTCAAGAGTGATCTTGAGGAGGGATACAAAGCCAAGGAAACAAACTAGATGGTGTACAGGTACAGGTACAGGTTACAGCTGTTTATCTCCAAGTGGGAGATTGTTAGGTTGTGGAGCTAAAAGCTTCAACCTTTGAAAATTGAGGAACAGATGGTTGTTGAGTTCTATAAGAACCGGCGTCGGTAGCAGGACCGACATCGGCAGAGTCCAGTGCAGAAGGCCACCGGCGACGGCAGGAAGTCGGCCGACGTCGGCAGAACCAGACTAGCAGGGACCAGCATCGATCGCCTGTGTGTTCTCGAAGTGTTTGTTTCATGGACAGTTAGTTAAGTGAATGATGAGTTTGCATGTTAAGACCACCCAGAGTCTTGGGCTGCGAGGATAATTGTCTAAATTAAGAGTCTAAGTTAGTGTTTGAGTTAGGGATCTATTTATAGACCCATTGGCATGTATTGTTTAAAGCATGAGATAGAAAGGAAGAGTTCCTTCTAGTTGTAAGATCTGTGAGTTGCAGGTTGTTGCAAGCTCATTGGGGATCTACATGTAAGTTTGCTCTTTGAATTGCAGGTTGCAGGTTCATGAGAGATCAGCTTGAAGTGCTATAGAGTGCTTGGTGTACCGGCAGGGTTATTACTGACTGGTTGGTGAGGTGAACACCAATTCTGTGTGTGAGTTGGTTGTTGGGACCATTTTTTGTGTAGGAGAGTGTGTGTGAGAAGAATTACTGTACACTTGAGGTGTGGCGAATCTCTGTAAGGTGAAAGAGTGTGGCGGCTCTTTGATGTATTCTTTTTTGTATAGTGTTAATACAAGATAGTGTATTGTCTCTCATATTTTGTGCTATTGGTGAATTCTAGTTACTTGTGTTTCTGGTTATTTCCGCATATTCAATTGCTTATATTTGGTAATCATACTGTGCTCTTTCTGAGGAGCAAGATCCTAACGAGTGGTATCAGAGCATGTTTGTTGTTCTAGATTCCTGACAAGGTTATCCACATGATAATATGGGGTGCAAAGGCTTAAAGGTTTCTTATGCTACCATTATGATAGTTCATTACCTATGTTTACTACTCCAAATTAAACCAAAAGATCATTAATAGTTGAAGAGAAAAGTACATCTACATTAGAAGCTGGAGAAGGTAATAAAGAAGTGAACATAGATGTAGCACCTACTTTTCAAAGTCTACTACACACAACTAAAGTTCACATATTGACCTTAAATTTTTATGGATCCAAATAAAAAAGAGGGTGTGGTACTAGGATCAAGATCATCAACCTAAGAGGAAGGTCATATTTGGCAACCTTTTGAATATAATTTTCCTACACTAACAACATATATGATTATAAAGCATTAGCGCATAGCCTCCATATTGTGTTAAGTAATAAGGTGAATAAATTTAAAGTCCTTGGGGATTCAAAAATTGTGGTCAATCAAATTAGAATCCACTATGATTGTAATGATAAGTGTATTTCTATATACCATAATAGAGTGTGGAACTTGTTATAATTCTTTGATGCATTCAACATCCATAAATTACCATGATGGAAGAACTATACAAAAAATTCATTGGCAATAATTATAAATATGCTAGAACCCATTTCTAACTCCAAATTGAGGAAATTTTTATTATAATTAGTTTATACTCCTTCTATTCCAAAAAACATATAAACTTCTAGGTATTCAATGATGATCAACATATCATCAACTTCATCACCAACATTGGCATATTTGAGTCCAAGATCATTGATGAGGATGATCAAGAGGAGTTTAATCCAAATGTCAAAGGAGTGATCAACTTAAGGATTGATAACATACCAAAAGGTATGGTATCATTGGAGAGACTATTCCATGGACTACCATGGTGAGAAAGACAAATAATCCTCTACCAAAGGTATTTCTTGTATGCAATAGGAAATGTAGTAGATCTATAAATCAATCTTAGCTCAAATAAGATAAATCATGCTTAAACTTCTGATTGTAGATATATTAGATATTCAAGGTCATGACCAAGATGGATCTGTTAGACCTATCCAAGGCATCTCTTACCATAATAAATTCTCTAGAGAGGATTCCAAAGCCTCCAGTCAAGCAAAACTATGTAATAACCCTGATTAGATTCCATGTTTTCATATTCATTAAACTAATAACAAGTAAATAAAAAGTATAATATAATGCTCACCAAATCTTATGGCACAAAATGGGGGTAGTAAACATAAAATTAACCATGCATAAGAGAATCCTAATTAAGCTATGTATAGGTAAAACCCTAATTTATGGAGACAGCAATATTTTCAAAAGCCATTACTTATGTTATTTATATCTACAAAAGAGAGGAGAAAAATTAGAGATACTTACCTTGAAGATGAAACCTATTAAGACTCAATCTCTCCCCTGGCTAAAGGTGCTTCACAAAATGTTTGGATGGTTTGTAAGGATCACTAAAAAAGGCCAAAGCATCTAAGACTTCTCCACAAGACAAGATTATTCTCCAAGTAGAAACCCTAAACTAAGACTCCTCAAGTAAAATAGTAGAAGAGTAGATTGTAAATAAGTATAAATGAATAATTAACTCTTGTTATCTCTCTAAGAATAAATAAATATATGTGTTTATATAGGCAGATCTAACCTCAATCTTTTTCTAAATTTTAGGCTGACAAGGTTGACCCAATTGACTTAGTATCTTTATTGATAAAAACAAATTAGATTATGTTCTAGGTTAGTCAGGTGAAAATCTAGACCCTAATAAGTTTTAACAATTAGAGTACAAGGTTGATGGGGCTGATAGTGTAACGTAAATTGTCGAAAAAAAATTAGGCTAGGGAAGGGCTAATGAAGGTGGAAAATGACTATAAAAAGGTGAAATAGAGAAGACCAAGATTATGGGAATTTTTTTAGGAGATGGGTGTGTAGATATAAAGTCATAATAAGGGACAACAATCTTATGAAGCACCAATGGTCTTCCCACCCCTTTCTTGATGCACCTTTTAAGGAACGCACTTATAGAGATTGAGACTCGATGGGTTCCTATAAGATATAAAACATATGTAATTGATAAATTTTTAAAATATTATGTGTATACATTTTCCCCACTCAAAGCTCATCACATGTCATACAGGTGTAATAGGGGATGGTGCTTTGAGAAAAGAACATAGTAATACACAACATTGAGGCTAAAAAAGGTTGCATAAAAAAAATAACTCAAATTTAAATTACTAAAAGGAAAATAATTAAAAAGTAAAAGTAAATACATACCTTGACTTGCCTTTCTTATTGGATGGTTATCTGTTGTGTTTGTAGTTTTAATCATAGAGGGCACATAGACTGATTTCGATAAACCTAAAGATACAAAACTAAAGAGAAAGGAAAGCCAATATAATTGATGCTATGTGGATAGGATGTACTTAAAATTTTGGAAAGATGGGGTTACAATTTATATGTTAGACTGAATGACCAAGTCAAAAATCATAGTAAATTAGGTAACTGAAAAGCCAAGACTACTAAAGACTGAAAAACTCAAACAAGTAAACCTTAAGGAAGAAAGCAAAACTCACGAAGTCAAAAAAAGGATACATATCAAGAAGGATAATAATTAAACATTAATTTAAAATTAATAACAATCCTTACTCAATCATCGATGGAAAAAGTGCATGAAAGGGGAAACAACAATAGTGAGTGAGAAGTAATAAGCCAACCTCACTCAACAATGGAAAAAGAACATGAAAGTAGAAATAGACTCAGGTGTCCACAAAAAAGAGTAGTAAAATAAATAAAAAATGGTAAAAGAAATCAAATAAAGTCTAGAAATGTAAATCCATGGTCTAAAGAGAAGGAGGCATATTTACTCAAACATGTTATTTTATTCTAAAGATAGATAAAACTAAATCAAAGTAGTGTTAGCATATTTTGAAGATGTGAAGAAGAGGGGATATAGAAGCGGGAAAATAGATATAGAATCACACTTTACCTATTAAGGGGGGAAATTAAATGGGTAGTGGGGATAATGAAGGAAAAACCAAGGTAGATGAACTCTTTATCGAAATCAAGACACTCAAATTAAGTTTGTCAAAACAAGAAGACTTTTGACCTGAACGACTCTGAAGATTTTCTCTTAGTCACACAAGTCATAAGTTAATAAATGAAGTATGTAGATCATCCTATGAAGCCTATATTCATGAAAATTAAAATGGGACTACCTTCCCATAACATGTTCCCCATTCCTTAGGACCCCTTACAGAGTCATCGGTCTATTGTGAAGATCGGGTACTTGCATGAGAAAGTAAGCAGCACCATAGAGTTTGTTGACTTCTCCTATTCCAATCTACTAAGCTACCACGCCCCAATCGAGCTCACCTATATTATGAGGCCAACTATGAAATTTGAGCTTTAACTAGAGATAGGAGATGTACTTATAATCACATCTTTTGGTGTGATTTTGACTTTTGAAATTTTTATGTTGCCTTTTGTATATCATTACATTTTATTTCAAATGATTTAGATTTTAACTTTCTTGATGGATTTTTTGATTCCTCCTCCATATGGATTCAGAAGACCAAACATGGGTGTTAAATATGACTTTCATTTAAATATGTGGGACTTAGTTGCTAAGAGAGATAACCTAGAGAGCATGGTGTCTAAGAGTATCGTTAATGTAGGTGAAATAAAAGTGTTCTTTTGACTTTGACCTTGTTTTATCCAATATGGAGAGAAAGGAAAGGAAATCAAGAGGAATGAAACATGAAATAATTTGAATGACTTTAAATCATAAAAAATGTGATAAAGGGAAAAAAGGGATATAATGACAGTGAGGTGTGATTCTTTATCATAAGAATGAGGAAGTGTAGGAAAACATGTTAACACTATTTGTCGTGTAAATTTTATCTACAAAAGAAGTAAAAGCTAAAGTTGAGAATAAGGATAAAAAACTTGTAACCATTGCTAGACACATACTAGAAAATGAATACTAAATTAAAGATGGTTTTTTTATGAGGAGGGTCAGGTCCTATTCATAGTCTTATACTACGACTCATAAAAGAGAAACCCATGGGGGTGTATAAAGCATGTGAAAACTAAATGGGATAAAGATGGTATTTTATGAGGAAGGCAAGATCCTATCAATGGTCTCACACTATAAATCACAAAAGAGAAACCCAAGGGGTGCCAAAAAGTATGTAAAAAGTATGAAAATAAAGAGAACAAAAATGGAAAATCATGAGCAAGACTGGGTCCTATTTATGGTTTTACAATGCAATTCATGATAAAGAGGAATCAAAGGGACCAAAAGGAAGGACTAAGGTCTATGAAAATATAAAACTATTAGAGAGGTTGAGACTTGTGTAAGTATTTTGCAAAAAGTGTTAGAATGATAGCATATAGAAAGCATGATAATAATGGAAGGATTTGGGCAAAATACGTCTTGAAGAATTATGCGTTGGTGGGATCTTTGAAAATATGGCCTTCATTAGTTTGAAGGTGATAGGTTTTTTTACCAAGAATTTCCTTGAATAAATAAGGGCCCCAACATTTTTGGGCATATTTACCTTCTTTGTCATGAGTGTAGTCTAATTTAAGGACAAGATCACCAGCAATAAAAGTGTGATCTTTAACTCATTTGTTATATTATTTGGTAATATAGGCCTTATATTGGCAATTATGTTATAAAGCATAAATATGGTGTTCATCAAGGATTTCAAGGGAATAAAAGTGAGCTTCACATAAATATTCATCGAGGATGATATCATGAATAGAGATACAAAGAGAGGGAAGCTCAACTTCTAATGGGAGGATTGATTTAGAACATAGACTAGAGAAAATAGTGTTGCCCCAGTGGTAGTGTTTATGTTAGTGTGATAGGCCCAAAAAGTAGGATATAGATGAAGATTCCAATTTGTGCAGGTGTCATGAATTATATTTTGGAGAATTTTATTAAGAATTTTATTGGTGGCCTCAATTTTGACATTACATTATAGATGGTAGGGTGTGGAAAATTTGTGATTGATTTTAAATTCAGCACAAAATTGTTTAACGTCTTTATTTTTGAAATTGCCACCATTATCTAAAATGAGAGTATGAGGAACACCAAAGCGATAAATGATTTGATTGAGGATGAATTTGGAGATGGTGGCACTATTGACATTGACAAGAGGCATAGCCTCAACCCACTTCATAAGATATTCTATGGTTGTGATTATAAAGACATGCCCATCTTGAGATCGAGCTAATTTTCCTATGATATCTAATCCCCACATAGATAATGGCTAGGGAGACTCCATAATTTGAAGCTCTATCAGGGGTGCATGAATTAGATCATCATGAAGTTGGTAAGAAGTACACTTTTTTATAAAATGCGATCAAGAGTGGGCCAAAAGTATCCCATATGTAAGCATTTATGGGTTGTAATATTTCCACTAAAGTGGCCACCACAAATTCCCCCATATGTTTGTTTAAGAAGAGGAACCTCTTATTTCATAAGGCAATAGAAAAAGTTACCTTCAACATTATGATAATATAGGATGTTATATCTAAATACATACTTAAAATATTGTTTGTGAATGTTAGTTTTTTAAGAGAATCAATATTTAGAGGAAAAATTTGGTGTTTAATAAATTACATAATATATTTTTACCATGAGTGTAGACACTAGAAAAATGCACACTTATAATTTTCAATACCTAAATGCCTCAATATCCCCTAAAACTTCTTAAACCATTCCAAAACCCCTCTTAATCCAACTAAATCACTATTCTCCTAGTCACAAATATCATCCAAAATCATTATTTGAAAGTACTACTCAAAATTACTATTCACCATCACTATTCACTATGGGACCCACTATCACAATTTATGATGACATGGCATGATAACATGGAAAGTGACATGGCATGTGATTTGGAGGTGATATGGCTAGTGGCATGGCTTAGAAGTGATGTGGCTTGATGTGGGATAATACCCCACCTAGGACCCTTCCCAAAGTGCTTGATGACCTCATTCAAGCATCACAAGGGCCCCCCCTTGAAATGTGGCAAATTTCCCCTTAATGAGTCATTATTAAACATGTATTTTGTCTTTCCACATGAAATTAGACTTCAAAAAGAGATACCTAGCTCTTTAAGACTTTGGGAAAGACAAAGGGCACCCATTTTTGACCTTTTAGCCCAAATAGAGGATCACCAACCCAAATGGGAGACTTTTCAACCCACATGGGGACCTCCACCAACCTCACCTTGGACTTTTCATCACCCACATGTAACATTGTGCCACATTTGGTGTGTCACCTCTTTAAGTGCTTGTGTGAAAGCAAGAAAGGATGGGGAGAAGTCTTTAAGCCTCATTCAAACCCATGTGCTTGATTTCCATTCAATATTGGAGACTCACCCACCCACATGGGAATACTCGCCCACCTCACCTTGACTAAATAATGATCCCACTTGGATAAATTTGAATTGCTTCACTATTTCTCTATTTTAGCATGTTTCTTCACACAAAAATGCTATAAATATCGCCCTCTCCTTCACCTTCTTAACATATTGATGAAAGTTTTTTTGGAGGAGGTCATCATCTTAGAGGAGAAATATAAAAGCAACAAATCTCTACCGAAATTGCTTCAAGCTTCATCAACATTCAACCATCATCAACATCTTCAAGCCACTTCAACAACATTGAGGTAATTTACTTTATTTTGTAATTTCAGTTCTTTCTTTATTTCCCTTTGGCCTTCTCTTTTCATAACATCCATACTCTTTATCCCTTAAAATATTTATCTTTATCCCATTCATCCCATTCAAACCCTTTGGCTATTTCCATTTCATTTATCCCCTTTATCCCATTCACCTCTTTGCCTCATTTACCTATTTTCCCTCTTTGACATCTTTACCTTTCTTTTTCCTTTGTCATATTTACTTATTTTCCTCATTTATATATTCATCCCTTTATATAATTTCAGCCTTGACCATCTACCCAAACCAAAAAAACAATATTTTTGACCCTCACCACTTTACCAAACCAAAACCATAACCTTTACCAATTTTCAGCATTAGTATTAATTAAACTATTGCGTTTATTTAGCTATCTTTTCCAAAGAATTTAAATTTATTCTATCAAATTTAGTTATTTGATGTTTTAGTATCATTTTTTTTTTTTTAATGCAAAATATGCTTCTTTTATCATTCCAACTTAAGTTTTTTGAAGAAGATGGATTGACAGCCTCCTAGAAAGCTTTTGCTTCTAGGATCTAACTCATGTTAGGCAATCCACCCAACTACTTGTCTAGCAAACAAGTTTTAGTGGTAATGTTTTCTTATTTACAAGTATTCTTCCCTATCCAAAGAATATTTCTCCATAATTTTCTAGATTTAACGTGTGTATTTTAACAGGTATTCTTCCACACCTTTCATTCTTAGTTTTTTTCTTTTTAAAAATTAAAAAAAAGGTAAAAAAAGCAAAAAAAATGAAACATTTTGGCACACCCGATGGGACCCTTGAGTTTTCTTGGGTTCATAAATGTTGTAGAAAATTTATAATTTCATTAGTGAAAGTCATTTAGTTGCATTTTAGGAAAATTAAGCTTTCTTTCTTACTTAATAAAAATAAAAACACAAGTTTTAGTTACATTTTTAGAAAAGTTAAAGTTTATTTTCCTTGCATCTTTAAAATAAATAAAAAGAACAATCATCCTAGGATTAGTACTTGCATTTTCATCCTTCATGTAGATTGCATTTAGATATTTTTTATGCATTTAAATAAATCTGAATATTTATTTTGAGTTTAAAATAAACACTTTCCATCCATTGAATTTCTTGTTGATCTTAGTTCATCTAGTAACTAAGAGGAACAATAATTTTATCATATCTTTCACTTGTCTTCACACACTAAGCCAAACCACTGAATAATCAACACACCAAAATAATACTTGAGACAAGGATCAACTAAGATTTCACCACTTGGTGACAACCTTACCCCCACCCAGCTATCCCACTTGGATTTCACCTCCAAGGGGAGAACCAACTCAACTCTCTAGTTGAGTATAAACTCTAGACTTGGTATATCTTTGCTAAGCACTTGTCACACTTATCACTACAGGATTGTGAAGTGAGGGGGTAGGCCCCAACACCAAGCCATGTACCAAATTTTAACATAGATAATACTTTTAAGCACCTAAACAACCCAAAACCAACCATAGCTTGCCTTTTTAGTTCCTATATCAAACCAACTTCCCCTTCACACTTTCTAGGACATAAGCCAAAAGAGAGATAATTAAAACTCTAGAATTTAACGTATCTTAGAGTATGCTTTAATGTCCTTGAATCTTTTTTTTTGCTTACTTCTTATTTGAGATGTGAGCTTCATTTCTCTCCATTCTTCACATAATCTTTACCAGACTATAAATTGAAGAATCAAACCAACCAAGAACCTATTTTCCAATACCTTATCTCCACTATTTTGTTTAATGGAGTGCTTTCCTATTTTCTCTCTTGGATATCCTAACTTTTCTAGGATCTTGGATAATAATCCTTTTGCCTTAAAGTGGTACCTTGCATCATGAACCACTTATGCTCCCTTCCTTACCAAAAATTAACCCAACCTTGTCTACAACCAACATAACCTTACATATAACTCATCAAACTCCAACTTCAACCAACCCACAAACTATCAACCTTCACCCGAACTACCACCTAAGTTTATTATAGTGATAATAGACTGGATAGCTAGATTAGAGTCAAATTTGAGTCATATATTTTTGGTATCCATGATCAATCAAACCTCACTTACAACCAACCAATGGCCTATCATCATCCATTTAATTATTATCAAGCCCAACCAACAACCTATCAACATATATCATCTCAATCACCCCAACCTTGTCAAAGCTTAGGCCATTTTCTCCAATGATCATATCAACCTCAACCCACCTTGTTAACCCAATCAATTTCATCACCCTCAACTGATCAACCAACCTATCAACCCAACCAACTTGTTAACCTATCAAACCAACTAGCCTCTTCAAGCCAACCAAATAACTTACAAATAGTTTCACACCCCAATGTGATAATTGAGACATTGGTACACCCTCTTTTGGCCCTTAGTAAACCTATAACTGAAGAAACTATAATAACACCAACCTTAACCAATCCATTTTCTGACCAAGTAGAACCTTTAAAATTTTCCATACAAACCTCAATTAAGGAAACTAAATAATATTTTCCACTTCCCCTTTTAGTGAATCAAAGCCAACCAGAATCATCAGACACTTGTGAGGTGCACATGATCAATGTTGTTATGGATAAACCTATTACTACTACTTCTTCCACCCCACTCATTAAAGTGGGGGAATCACTTCCCATTCCTTTGGATGACCAAACAAAGGAAGCAACCAATCCCTTCCTTTCACTTGACACCATTACACCTTCCTCCCCCATCATAGACTCACCTACTCTTCCTTTGGAGATCATTCCCTTAGAAGAGGTCATCTTATCCACTCCATCTATGGAAGAAACATCTTCTCTAAATTTTGAACCTTCCACTAATAACATAGATGGGGAAACCATTCCCTCTTCTCCACCCAAGGGTTTAAGCTTTGAAATTAATGATCAAGGAACCAAACCTATCTACAAGCCCTTTTCTAGGCTAGTACAAATCCTAGAGTTCACTTCTCAAACCAATCTCAAAAGAGCCACTTTCTAGCATCATCTTGGCCTCCCCTATCAAAACAAACAAGAACCCTTAGCTTCACTTGAATCCACCCTCAAACCAATCACTACCCCAACCCTATCCTTAGATACTCCATCCTCCAAAACCAGAAGGGAACCATCCAACCCACTTCCATCTAAAATTGTTAAATACCCTTACACCTCTTTGACAAAACCCATCAAGAATCTAGGAATACTTCCTATTCCTAGCCTAGCTCACCAATCTTTGAAATTAGACCTAACTCTATCAAGTCTATCAAATAAAACTTTGACTAAACCTATTAAAAGGGTAGAATCTCCTAAACCATCTTGAAATAGACCCATGGTCCCCCCTTCTCTTAAATCTTCTACTTCTAAACCAACCAAGTAACCCCAACCTAACCAATCTACTAAAACCATTCCACAACTAACAACTTCTAGGGTAAAGCCTACTACTAATAAGGCTCCCACTCCAAAGCCAAAAATCCATCACCCCCAACACCTTTAATTGAATATTATTCAACTATTTACAAAGGTTATTGAAAACCTCCTCCTTAACCTTACCACCTCTCAAACATTTCCAACTTGTCAAAAAATTTGACCCTTCACGACTTCAACCAAAATAGTTTAATGTCAGCTTAGCAGGTGCATACCATAGGACACCTAGACATGACACAAAGAATTACACATCTCTCCAAGCACTCATCCACAAATTACATGAGGATAATATGTTATCAGATGAACCTCCCTTAACCAATCCAACCCAACCTAACTGACAAACCAAAACTACCCCACCACTCATAACTTTCATAATAAAAACTAATTTTAGGAAGGCTCCCAAAACTAAAAACCTATCACCTCCAACACATTTACATGAATACTATTCAACCATTTTACAAAGGATATTGCAAACCTCTTCCTTAAGCTTACCACCTATCAAACCTTTTGACCGTATCAAAAAATTTGACTCTTCATACCCAAAACCATCATGGTACAATGACCACCATGTGTGCTCTTACCATAGGATACTTGGCCATGATACCTAACACTACAAGGCTCTTAAAACCATTATCCACCAGCTTTATGGTATGGATAATATGTTATCAAATGAACCTCCTTTGAGCCCATTACCAACCCAACAATCAACCAAACCTACCCAACGCTTGCCTATTCCCCCATTCTCACCTAAGAGTAAGAAGGAACTAAAGCAACAAGCTAAACCAACACTTCCTTTTATACACACCATATGTAGGGTTACCCACTCTCAAATCCAACAAAAGGATAAAGGAAAGTCTAAAATGTCCATTCCACAGACATACCCTTTAAACCCCCAACATTCTAACCGAACCCAACCACAAACACCTTCACTTTGGGATATTTTTCCCACCCATGTAAAGATTAAACCATGGGAACTTTCCTTCCATAAGGATTTAACCACTTATTAACTTCAATCATACCTTAACCATTAACTGAACTAACCCTTGGTTTTTTGCCTCAACCTATCAACTAAATTTATTCATCGACCTAACTTGAACCAAGTGGTATATCAAATTGGGGGAACCCATTTAGACACCAACCGACCTATTTGGGATTCAAATTCTCCCATCGAACCATTATAGATTTACTTTCTCCATCAAACCTAACCAACCTTAGCTTAAACAATGGGAATTCAATATCAAATATTTCATCTTAAAATAAAACCAACATGTGACCAACATGGAGAGGAATAAATGAGGCAATGTTGCTTTCAATTAGCTTGGACCATACATCATCACCCATAAGTATAAATCAGGAGCTTATTATTTATCCTCTCTCGAAGGCAAACTAGAACCTGAGCCCCTCAACACTTCACATCTACATCCATTTTTCTGTTAAAGAAGGATCAAACTCACCTATTTGTCTAACTTAAGCTCATCCCTTGATTATGAGATTTTAACCTTCACACACCTTCCTCCTCCCCTTTTGAGGACAATTGATTACAACATAGAACTATGTGATTAACCATCATAGTCATAGCCCAATCCTAAATATGGGTGCCATGTCTCTACCCATAGCATGGTTATCATGGATACTTTTCATCTCTAACATGATGGAATCTCATGGTCATTGTCTCTCAAAACCACACCCTTTCACATATCATTGACCTTCTTGTGTAAAGTTTTGCCTTCATAAAGGTAAACCTCTGAACTTAATTAGATTGGTCCATGTCTAAACACATTTCATCTTACAATAATTAATTAGGTCAATATCTTAAGTATTGCAGACTGCTCCCTCGAAGGACAACTACCCAAAAACAAAATAAAAATTTCCACAAGGTAGATTGCTCCCTTGAAGGATAACTATCAAGAACATTAAAACAAAGCCAATAATCTTAGACCAATCCCTCAAAGGATGGTTTCATTGACTTTGTCAAAAGTAGAGCAATTTCATAGAAGCTTCCCGTATCGATAAACTTTCCATATATAGCAATAAAGCAAAAGACCCACTACCACAAAAAAATCTACAGCCACATCGGCTTTCACATGTAGACTTCATATATTGATCAATCTATATATGGAATATGATATGGACTTTTCTATTACCATTCTTAGGCCACCTATATAAGGGGTAAACTAATTCACATGAGGTTATTATACATATCACCCGTTACCCTTCACACCACCTATCACCCATCTTCCCTTTCGACTATCTGTAAATGAAGGGATTTAGAACTTCCTTGACACCCTGTGATCATGAAACCTTTTTTATTTACTATTGAATGCTCATGCATAGCATTTGAAGGGCTTATATTCATTAAGATGATCTCACTTTGAGTCTATTTTTAGTATTTATCAAAATAAAGCATCAGGCCCTATTCTTATCTTAATGTGCATGGTTGATGTTTTCACCATGACTTGTACCATCCAACATTACAAAAATAATGGTCATTTATTTTACATTAAGTGAGATTAAAACAACCATAATCATACCAATCATAATCATAACCATAACATTCATAATTATCCATAAAACCTCAAGTCTAATAACATTCAACCAATAATATCCAACACATTACCCTCTTATTCCTACCAGCCCATTGCCACAAGATCTAAACATCAGACCCCAACCATTGGCAGTGTCTGCTTGAACATGATAGTATTTTCTTTTATACCAACTAAGAGTCAATCCATAGCAAGGGAAATACTATCTGATCCAATTATATCACCAATATCCTAGACCACATAGCTCCCTGAGACTAGGGCCTCTTTTAAATGGGACCCCATGTCTGTGGTTCCAAGTAACTAGGGCACATGATGTAGATATGGCCACCATTTGTCTATGCTACCCATGCAGCTCTTGGGTCAAGCAAGGTCCATCCTCTATTGCTCACTAGGCTACTAACTTCCTTACTTGTAGAATCTCCTTAACCATCAAAGAAATTCTTTGCAAGTCATCACTTCACTACTACCCTTAAAACTTAGCTCTTAATCGTGGTGAACCTTGGCCATAATGACTCTACAGATCTAGATAGACCCCCACCTCCTAAAACTTAGCTCTTAATGGTAGACACTATCTCTAAACTCCTACCCTCACACAATTTTAGAAGGTGTAACCTCCTCAAAAAAGCACCTCTTCTTTGGATTAGCTCCATTGAAGATTATTTGTGGTACTTAGCATTGTGTTCCCTTCTAATTTGTCCTACTTTAACCATATATATCTCTCATCCTACTAAATGTGAGATCATTATGGTAACTATTTACCAACCTACCCCATTCACTTTCATCGACACCTTCACCAAAACTCAAAACTATTGTTTTACCAAACCTTCTCCCTCAGCCTAAACCAGCCCATGTGGTCCATCAAATTGGGGCAGCCAATTTGAACACCACTCATCCAAACCTCGTTGAACTACATTGGCCTGATGTCCATGGACTATGTAGGCACTGTTCTAGGGGTAGCTGGGCCACTAACAACTAATTCCCATCCCTTTTTTTTATTTTCACTCATTTCCATCACTAACAGTGCCCTCTTGCTTAGGGCATCCTACATCAAGGAAGATTTGAATTCTTTCTTCAGTGTCCTTATATTTTAACACTATCTAATACTTTTTCTTAAGTCTTTCCCCCATTGTTGGGAGAACTACATTGGCCAGAGGTCTTTTTAGACTATGTAGTCAGTGCTCAATTATTAAGGTCAGTGCAATCACATCCTTTATTTTATTTTCCTCTCTTACCTAAAATCTCTTCCTCCACGTCTCTACCTATCTCCTAACCATGTCCCTACCTCTATCTTGTTAATTTCTTTTAATCAATTTTCTAGCTTGTCAATCTCTTTTAACACAAGGGTTGATAGCATTCCCCATTAGACCGCCTTACCTCCCATAAAGTTGCCTCCTACTCTACTTCGTTGGCCTCCCCATCATCCTTCCTTGTGCATGCTTCATGGCCCACTTCCCCACCCACCTTTTGCATTTTATGCCTCTCTTTCACCTTAATACCAACATTACCATTTATCCCCTTCAAATTATTTTTCCATCCTCACCATCTCCCCTCACCCTTGGCTATTTGTCATACCCCCTTTATCATTCTCTTTTCCTCACCCATTCCACATCATACTATGCATCTTGAAATCTTTTTGTTTCTTCTATTATTGCACGTTTTCTTTACATGTACCACCACTCTTTGCCAATATACCACTCTTCCCACCGTACCTATTTTCCATTCTTCCTATTTGATTATTTTTCCATCTTTTTTATCTTCCCCTTTTTCCTCCATAACTAGTTTCTCCCTAGGTATTTATCCTTTGAGAAGCCTTCCATAATTTCCCTTTTATTCTTATCTCTTTTTTCCTATGGCCCTTTTTGTGTTCCCCTTTTCCTCTTTCCATCTCGATACTCACTTATCTTTTACATCTTTATGAGTATCCATGCTTTATATCCATGCTTCAATTCTTCCTTTTTGTTCTTATCATATCTGATCTTCATCCCTTAGTTTCATCTCACTCCCTTTCATTACATCTACCTATTTCTTCACCACCTCACCATTTTTTTAGCTTATCAATCTCTTATAATCACCCCTTCATCTTGTCAATCTCTTTTAACCAATTGATTAACACCTACCTTCTCTCTTCACCTTCTTGTCTACCCATCCTTTGCTTTCCCTCGTTCTTCACCCCTTTCCCATTTTCCATCCCATTCTCATCTCCAAAACCACCATCTATTTTCCTTCATTATTCCTCTCCTTTCATATCATCACCCATGCTTACTTGGTCAAGGTACCACCTTCTTCTTCCCTCTCCCATCATCCTCTTTGTATCCTCATTTCACTCTTTTTTTCCTCATGTTTCCTTTTCTTCCATTTATTTCCTTATTTTTCATTTTCATCACCAAACTATTTTCTCTTTTGTCTTTTTTAGACTTGTTTTCAAACCTTTCATGGCCACCCATATCCCTCATTCTACCCTTACCCTTCATTATTATTACACTTCTCTCCCTATCCTTTTCAATTCTCCAATCTATCATTATTTAGTGCATCTCTCACCCCCAATATTCTACCTTTTATTTTTTGCTCTTTTCTCTATTTCATTTCATTTTTTTCATCTCCCTTGATGCCCTTCCTTGTTCTTCCTGACCTATATGACCATGCCTAGCTTCTTACATCCTTCTCCACCTTCATCTTTATTTGTGACCTCATTGTTTTCTCTTCATCCATCTCCCAGTCCACTTTTACCTCATCACTTGTTGGATCTCCCTTATGTTCTCTAATTTCACCTCCACCTCTTAAGAGTGTGGTCACCAGTTGTACTGCTTTTACATATATCTCCTTGTCTACTTCCTTGCATCCTCCATGCCCTTACCTTAATGCACAAAATCTAGTTAGGTTCCTTACTTTAGGAGCATCCCTTTCTTCCTTTAATGCCTCTATATGTTGCATTTGAACTCTCTTTTTTATCCCTCTCTAACTACTCCCTTCACCCTCCCTATCACCTTTTTCCTTTTCAACCCTCTACTTTTGAGCATGTTATGGCCTCCAAGGTCTTCCACTCAATTTTGGTTTATTGCAAGATATATACCAATCTTATGGCTCTATAACATAATTATTTATGACCATGGGCTCATACGACCAACCGGAAAACCTAAGCATCGTTCAACCATCAGGATGAAAATTCCTTCCCCACCTCTTCTAGTCTTGCCTATTTTAAACCCATTTTACTCTGACCTTTGAAGATGTTAGAATTAAAATTAAAACCACCTTCAAATGGAAGATTTGGGATACCCACTTGGGGATGATAGATACACCCTCTCACATGCCCTAACCTTCTAACCAACAATTTCCCTTGATTCTCCCTTTTGGACTACATCTTACACCTTGCAATAGCCCTACTCTTTAACAAAAATCCACAACCTGATCCCTCAATTAATTAATGTTATTATTATTCACCTCATTCCATATTATAAAACCCCTCAGTGTCTTTCTTTTAATTCCCTCAAAAACTTAATACTTATTTATTTTGGGGCCCCACTGACTCAAGGGTCAAGGGTTTGAATCTTTGACACTTCTCATTTACCCACTCTACTACTTTGCTTCCCTAAACCATTGAATAATAACCTTTTATAACCTGTTAATGACATTATTTTGGAATGTGCACAATGTTGGCTTATTTGGATGGTGATGAAAGAACCCATTGAATCATCACAACAAATTGAGTAGTTCTAGATTTTCCAAATCTTGGTATCGCATCTTTTTACCTTCCTTTTTATTTATGATAGTGGTAGAAACTTCACGCTTCAACTTGATTATCCATGTCTATAGATTTATTTTACATAGTTGATGTAATCATATAATTACATCCTAGCTCACTTCATCCATCGTTTCTACCACACCCATCAGAAACTATTTGATAACCATCTTTTCCACCCTTTGGTGCTTTCCTTTCTCCAACATCCTTCAACTACATGATATCAAATAGGGATAACTAAGTTAACCAACACCCATTTATCAAAAGAACTATATTTGGCCTAATGTTCTTTTTGGATTCCTATCTATGTAATTATGTAGGCACTATCCACTTGCTATGTGCATTTAGATTCAACTCAGCCATCCCCTTCTAACCCATACCCAATCCACCCAAGCTTTTCCCACATCTACCTTGACATCAATTACTTTTGACCCAAAACATTGGTGCTTTTTGAAATAACTTTTGACCACAACAACCAACTTTATCATGTTTAAATTTTTAATGTTTACACCACCTTGTGAAAAACCAGACCATTTGTGTTTTATCAAGAGCACTTCTTACCCTAAAAACCTGAGTCAACATCAACCCTATTTAGGAACCTTGATAAGACTAACCTGATCAGTTATGACCAACACTAGGGACCAATTACCTTATCATTTATCTTAGAACCCAACATTCTTGTTATCAATATTTTCACCTTTAGTCTCTGTGTAATCTTAACTATTGCACTTAGTCATATTTTGTGAACCCATGGGCATTTTATGTACCCAGCTACCTTATGGCACTACCTAGTGCCTCCCCATCAACTGCTTATCAAACCTACAACCAATTTGACCTTTCCTCATTGACTCTTAGTTTTGTGGGGGAACACCTCCTCCCATACTTGGGGTACCCTGACCTTTGACCAAGTGATTCATTTTTGTTTTATAGCTTTTTAATTCAAAGATGCATAACAAAAAGGGGCAAAATGTAGACAATAGAAAACTACACACATTTTTTTATGCCTAAATGCCTCAAGATCCCCTAAAAATTCTTAAACCTCTATAAAACCTTTATTAACCCAACTAAATCACTATTCTCCTAGTCACAAATATCATCCAAAATCACTATTTAAAAGTACTATTCAAAAGTACTATTCACCATCACTATTGATTGTGGGACCCATTATCACTATTCATAATGACATGGCATGTGATTTTGAGGTGATACAACAAGTGACATGGGTTAGAAGTGATGTGGGACATCATACCCCACCTAGGACCCTTCCTAAAGTGTTTGATGACCTCATTCAAGCATCACAAGGGCCCCCCCTTGAAATGTGGTGAATTTCCCATTAAGGGGTCATTATTCAACATTTATTTTGTCTTTACACATGAAATTAGACTTCAAAAAGAGATACCTACCTCTTTAAGACTTTTGGAAAGACAAAAGGCATCCATTTTTGAACTTTTAGCCCAAATAGAGGCTCACCAACCCAAATGGGAGACTTTTAAACCCACATGGGAATCTCCACCAACCTCACATTGGAATTTTCATCTCCCACATGGAAAATGGTGCCAAATTTTGTGTGTCACCCCTTTAAGTGCTTGTGTTAAAGCAAGAAAGGATGGGGAGAAGTCTTTAAGCCTCATGCAAACCCATGTTCATGATTTCCATTCAAACTTGGAGACTCACCAACCCACATGGGAATACTCACCCACCTCAACTTGACTAAATCATGATTCCACTTGGATAAATTTGAATTTCTTCACTATTCCTCTATTTTGGCATGTTTCTTCACACAAAAATGCTATAAATGACCCCTTCTCCTTCACCCAAGGTTAAGTGGCAAGTTAGTCTTTTATTCTTAGCATATTGTTGCAGGTTTTTTTGGAGGAAGTCATCATATTAGAGGTAATCATCATTTTGGAGGAAAAATATCAAAGAAATGAATCTCTTTTGAAATTGCTTCAAGCTTCATCAACATTCAACCATCATCAACATCTTCAAGCCACTTCAACAACATTGAGGTAATTTACTTTGTTTTGTAATTTTAGTTCTTTATTTATTTACCTTTGGCCTTATCCTTTATCAACCTCCATACTCTTGATCCCTTAAACTCTTCCTCTTTATCCCATTCATCCCATTTAATCCCTTTAGCTATTTTCATTTCATTTATCCCCTTTATCCCATTCACCTCTTTACCTCATTTAACTCTTTTCCCTCTTTGACATCTTTACCTTTATTTTTCTTTTGACATATTTACTTATTTTCCTCATTTATCTATTCATCACTTTGTATAATTTAATCCTTTACCATCTACCCAAACCAAAAAAATAATCCTTTTGACCCTCACCACTTTACCAAACCATAACCATAACCTTTACCAATTTTCAGCATTACTATTAATTAAACTATTATGTTCATTTAGTTATTTTTTGCAAAGAATTTAACTTTATTGTATCAAATTTAGTTATTTGATATTTTAATATCATTTATTTTATATTTTTATGTAAAATATACTTATTTTATCATTCTAACTTAAGTGTTTTGAAGAAGGTGGATTGGCATCCTCCTAGAAAGCTTTCGCTTCTAAGATCTAGCTCATGCTAGGCAATCCACCCAACTACTTGTCTAACAAACAAGTTTTTATGGTAGTGTTTTTTTTATTTTTAAGTATTCTTCCCTATCTAAAAAATAGTTATCCACCATCATCTGGATTCAACACATGCACTTTAACAGTATTTCTTTCACACCCTTCATTCCTAGTTTCTTTCTTTTCAAAAATAAAAAAAAAGTAAGAAAAGCAAAAAAATTGAGAGAAACAACAAGATTTGGAAAATGGTAATATCCTATATGTTATTTATTAGTGAATCTTGTGTTTTAAGAGAATATTTTAATTTTATTATTTGGATAAGAAAAGTGAGATTAGTAAGAACTTGATATGGTTGAAAAAGAGATGTTGAAGAAGTAAGAGAATCGGTAATAGAATTTTGATCTTGAGGGATGGGCTTGATGGTAAAAGAAATGAAATATTTGGAAAGGGTAGTGTTGAGGTCAACATACCCCATTTTTTGAAAAATGGGACCCTTGAGATACTTTGAACTTTAAACCCTAAAACCATGGCATATTTTGAACATTATTATAATTTGAAGATCATCCACTTTGATAAAAGTAGGTTAACTGGTTTATGGTTTTACTTTGAGCTTACCTAATGTTGTTAATAATTGGTCTTCATTCTTATAGTTACAAGTGTCATAAATCCCTTGTTTAATAGATCATGCTTAGAATTTACAAATTGACTTTATTCAAGTTTTCACTAGCCTTTGGTTTGTGAAAATTAGAATCTAAATTCATGTTTTGAAATCTCTCCTTCAAAAACCCTAGTTTAAACCCTTGGTTCAAATCCCAATTTTAGTGGGAGCATTTGGAACGAATATTTAAATTTATTTTGGACTTAATCCCAATTTATATGTTAAGGCTTGGTCATGTTTTTCAACACAACCAAACCTTAGCCTACAAATTATGCTTAATCCCTTCTACTTCCCCACTTTGTTTCCTATATTTCTAACCAAGTCTAATATTATGCTAGCAGGGTCCTTTTATTTTTCTAGCATGTTCCCCTTTATTATTATCTATTTATCCTAATTTTTTAATTCTAAGGCCTCATTCATATTTATGAATATGAATGAGACTTTAGAATTAACACTGTAGCCTAAGTTTTTATTTCCACCCCAAGCCCTGACTTAAATATCTTACTTCTTACAGGATCTGATGGTTCACACTTAATTATAAATTTTAATTAGATGACATGAATAAACCCTATCCAAAATGAACACTTGGTCCTTCTAACCAAATATGTTAGAGCATTTGGATCACAATCAGCAACTCATGCTTCATCACAGACCAAATATCGGACATAGTGAAGCCAACATTAAAAATTCAAAGACTCATGAAGCTTTGAGCAGTCACCATGCAGCACTCCCACATTCAAAGTTTGGTAGTAAATGGGTCCCACATATTAAATAAAACTAATGGTGTGTGATTGTTTAGATCATGATCGGATGACTCTCACTTCATCACAGTTTTTAATCAGATGGAGCGAATTGAATCCAAGATCTCAAGAAACCTCATGGAGTCATCACATGGCACTCCCACATTGGAATATAGGAACTTGATGAGATTAAATTTGACATTCCCATGATGTCATTTGACATCCACAAGGTCATCATTGACATCCATGTGACCATCAACTTTAAGCCCACCAAAATTAAGAACTTTACAAACTTAAATTTGACGTCCTCAAAAACATCATTTGAACATCCATAAGGCTACCATTAATGTCCATGAGGCTATCAAAATTAATCTCATCTAAAATTTATACTTAGTCAAAAGGGGCATGTTTTATATCTTTTGAGGAATCATTTATGCTTTAAAACTTATCATAAAATGCTTTAACCTAAGTCTTTTCATGTTTATTAATATGAAATAGACTTAGTTAAAAGCATTTTAACCTAAGTTCTTTGTATAGCTATGCATTGATTAAATCTCATGCATCTTGCATGATCCAATGGTCCACACTTCATCATAACCTTTGATCCAATGGTGCAAAATTGCTGACAACTTTTCAATTGAGCTCCAAGAACCCATGGGCTCAACATGTAGCAAATGAGAATTCAATATGTGATTGACAAAGGTGTCAAAGCTCAAAAATCCTATGAAGGTACCAAGTGGCACAACCATAGGGTTTGGTACTAAAAGGAACCAATAACAAACAAGAGTCCAAATCATGATCAAGAGCATGTCTTGATCCTTAGATCTTGATCTAATAACATGAAACCAAAGGTCAATTTTCAAAAAATAATGGCTAGTGCTTAGATGTATTTATGAAAAATGCCATGAAAGGTGCCAAATAAGCACCATACAAGTACAAAATATAAGATTTGGTGTGCTTGAAATTCAAATGTATAAAGGCAAAGGTCAAAATCAAATCTAAGGCACGTATAAGCCTAGGTCTGAATAAGCTATCACCATTAAAGCTTCAAAAATCTAAAACTTACATAAAAAAACCCTAAGTAAACTTAGATTGATTATAATAAATCTATAATAAGTTAAATTATGATTTGAGCACAAAATAACTAACCCATAGACCATTTGTAATCTAATTGAGAGCAATTTTTAAGTGTGGAAGCCATGACAGCTTGAAGGCAAAAATTGAGGGATGAGACAGAATTGTATCTTTCCATAAATAGTGAGGGAAGGGTTTTCAAAGACACTAACCTAGACACTATGACCTTGAACACTAGTAATAATAATTAGTCTAAGCTCTTCTGGACTATTGAGGATATGTAGGCCATCACCAAAGAAGAACAAAAGATTCTTGGGATATGAAAGCTATATTTTGATGGGGCTAGGTGTAAGGCTAGGTCTGGGGTTGGTATTATCCTAAATAATCCTATTAGTAAAAAATACCATGCTTCTTATAGACTCTAATTCCCATGCACCAATAACCTTTCAAATTATGAGGCCCTTATCCTAGGTTTGTAGTTTTCTATAAAAAAGAAAGTTAAAGAACTACTAGTCTATGGTGATTTAGAACTAGTAGTCAATCAAGTAAGATGAAAATATCAATGCAAGCTCTCAAACCTTAAGAAGTATAAGTTCAAGGTTTGGGATATAATTGAGTCTTTTGATGCCTTTAACATTGTCTCCATCCATATATAAGAGAACCAACTTGATGATGATTTGGCATCTACTATAGCAAACCTCATGCCTAACCAAGACTCATCCAACTTTAGCATTGAGCTGATACATTATCCTTTGGTCCCAAATAATGTGAATCATTTTTAGATCTTTAGTGATGATAAATATATAATGGAATTCATGACTAATTCTATAGCATTTGAGGCTCACATCATTGATGAAACTGATGAAAATGCACTTAGAGAAGGCAAGTTTGATGGTAAGGTCATTTAATTGAATGACAATAAGATTCCCAAAGGCATGATTACCTTCAAGAGGTTGTTTGATCAAGATAAGTTGGTTGAGGTTTCTAAGATTTCCAAAATAAGTAGGAAGGAATACAATGTTATTAATCTTAGCCCTTGGGATCAACTTAAGCTGGTTAACATGGGAAAATATTGTACTAACATTAAGAACAAGAAGGCCAAAGATTTTCCAACCAAGTATAAGGATGTCATAGCTTGGTTGTATGATGACTTAAAGATATTTGACCCAAGAGTCATCACCCATACTATGCCCCTTAAATAAATTTTTAAACCCTTCAAACAAAAGCAAAGACCTATGAACCCAATCTTAGAACCAATGATCTTCAAAGAGGTCAAGAGATTACTAGATGATAGAATTGTGTTTCCCATTAGGAATTATATATGGGTGGCCAATTTGGTGCCAGTCAAGAATAATAATGGTGTGATTAGGCTATGTATTAACTTTAAAAATTGAAACAAAGCATTTAAAAAGGATAACTATCATCTTCCCTCTCTTGACCAAGTGATACAGGTTATCTCAAGTTCAGCCATGATGTCTTTTCTTGATGGATTTTCAAGGTACAACTAGGTGTTGGTTGATAAAGAAGATAGGATGAAGACATCCTTCACAACAAAATGGAGAACCTTTGCTTAAAAAATAATGCCTTTTAGATTATTAAACATAGGAGCTACTTTTCAAAGGGCCATGGAGCATGCCTTTTAGGGTCTGATTGGTAAGTGTGTCATTATATATATGGATGATCTAACCATTTTTTCTAAAAATAGGGAAGATCATTTTATGCACTTACAATAAGTATTTAAGAGATGCAGAAGGTATGCAATCTCCTTAAACCCCAAGAAAAGCATCTTTTGTGTTACTGAAGGCAAATTATTGGGCCATGTTATAACTAAAGATGAGATCTCCATAGATCCTGAAAGGGTGGAAGCTGTATCTAGGATAGAGCCTCCAAATAGTAGGAAAGACCTAAAATAATTCTTTGATAACATAAACTTTGTAAGGAAGTTCATTTCTAGCTTTTTAGATATTGTCAAGACATTGAATGGCATGCTAAAGAAAGATGCCAAGGTCTTATGGAATGAAGAATCCAAGAAGTCATTCAATGACATCAAAAAAGCAATTAGCCAAGCTCCAATTTTGATAAGTCCTGACTTTTCAAAGGACTTCTATCTCTATTCTTTTGCATCTGACCATACTATGGTTACATTTTTAACTTAGAAGGTTGAAGGGTGTGATCACCTAATAGCTTTCATGATAACTAACTTTAAAAATGTTGAATTGAACTATTCATTGATTGATAAATAAGCATATGCATTAGTTAAGGCAATGAAGAAATTTAGACACTATATCCTTTGAAATAAGGTGCATGTTATTCTACCTAGCCCTACCACAAAGCTCATGCTGAGCCAGAATGAACTTGGAGAATTCAAAGGTAAATGGATGTCAATTTTTCAAGAATATGACATAGAAATAAAAATGAAAAAATTGGTAAGGTGCTAAGGTTTGATCCAAATTATTGCTAATACCAGCCCTAAGCTAAGTATTATGCAAGTTGATCGACAGAACTTTCAAGATATTGAGTGGTATGATTCCATCATTCATTTACTAATTAATGGTACTTGTCCCATAGGACTGACAAGGGAGAAAAAGAGGGCCCTAAGGCTCAAACCAACCCATTATCTGATCAAAGATGGGGTTTTATACAAGAAGAACTTTAAAGGGGTTTACCTAAGGTGTGTCTCAAAAGAAGAAGCTTCTCAAATCATGAGCACCTTCCATGAGAATTTTGGTAATGAGAATGCATCTAAGAAGACTACAAGCCACAAGATCATTAGAGCTGGCTATTATTTGCCAACTATTTTCAAAGATGCTCACAAACACATGAGGGAATGTCACTCTTGCCAAATTTTTAGCACCAAAGAGCTTAAGGTATCAATACCTTTATAATCAGTCATGGTTTATAAACCATTTTCATAATGGGGGTTGGAATTTGTAGGGGTAATCAACCCAAATTCATCTGAAGGTCAAAAATTCATCTTGATTACCATAAATTATTGCATAAGGTGGGTTGAAGTTGTTACGACCAAACAATGTAGGATTGAAGAAGTGATCAATTTCTTAGAAGATAACATATATACTAAATTTATAACTCTAGTCTCTTTAGTGTGTGATAATGGCTCTACATTTACATCCATAAATATGATAGAATGGATGTATGATAATGGTATTTGTCTTAAATTTTCATCCAACCATTATCCTCAAGGAAATGGAGTGTCTGAGTCTACCAACAAAAACTTAATGAAAGTAATCAAAAAGTTTGTTGCAGAAAAGCCTAGGACTTATCATAAGCTTATCAAGTATGCCCTATGGGTAGATAGGATAAGGATCAACAAGGAAGACTTAAAGGCCTCATCATTTTTGTGGGTGTATGGCCAAGAGCCTATATTCCCTATCACTCTCAATTTTTCCCACATATAAATTCATGAAAGAATATATGGAAAAAGGCTAAGAGATTGCAATGCAAATTCAAGAAGTTTAGATTTTATCTAGATGAAAAATGCATGGGAGAAAGCTTTGTTGATTTTAACAAATATCAGATCATGGTGAAGAGGTGGTTTGATAAAATATCAAAGATCAAGGTGTTCAGATAAAGGGACTTAATTTTCCTTTGGGACAAAGCATCTAATCTTAAAGGTAAACATGGTAAGTTCACACCTTTGTGGATTGGTGCCTATCATATTATAGACACACTGGGAAAGAACACCTTCAAGCTCAAAGATATATAAGGATAAGAATTCACACTACCCACCAATGGGCAGTCCCTCAAGCATTATTTCTTTGTTGCCCCTCCTGAGGTCTTTATGGAGTAAACTATAAGATGGTTAGACTTAGTGTCAGTAGGTTAGTTAGTTTATTTCATTTCTTTCCTTTCTATCCCTTGTTTGTATAGAAGCATGTATATATATGTTTATTTCTTTATTTATTGCTTTGTTTTGTGTTTGATTTTATTACCTTATTCCTTGTTTCCAACAAGTCCTTTTGGACAACCCTAAGTTTAAAGTTTATTTACTTTTCCTTGACATCTAAAGTTTAGTAATGTGGGTATGAACCTAATACATATGTTGATCATGGTTCTGAAATGTGAGCCTAATGTTGTGATTTGAAGAAACTGGTAAAGACTAAATGAAGAAGCCAACTATTTTATGAGAAATTAAACATTATCTTGACCTAAAATTGGTTTTAATAAAATTTGCACTTGTAGGATGAAAGCTTAATCTATTAAAACACAATCATACTTACATTTAATAAACATACTTTCCTGGGATAATGGTTGTAGCCATAGGTGATTTTATAAGGATCAAACACTTGACCAAATCCTTAAACCTAGCTACCTTGGTTCCCAACCTTGTTGAAAGCATAAAATATCAAAAAATATAAAAAATAAGAATGTAATGTAAAATCAAAAGCTTTTTAAGCATAAGTGATTCTAGTAATCTCCATCAGGGTTATGGATGCCTAGCTGGTAGTGGAGCAAGGCCATAAATGGAGCCAAAGTCATCTCTATCAGGGCTACAGACATCTGGCTAGCAGTAGAGCAATACCCAAACCTTCCCTGAAATAGAAGTATAGTTCTTAATGAATATGCAAATATGCTCCAAGTCAATTTTAATTATTAAAGATATGAAACCTAGAAGTTATTTCCTAAAGATCATATCAAACAATAAGTGGAATCAAAACACACACACAACATGGTTATGTCTTAATTTTTTATCCCAATTCTACAAGTGCAAGGTTTGTTTTGACCATAAAATGATCTAGATAATGACATTGATCTAGTGGAGTGAATGACTTAGTTGTTTGTCTAAACTAGAGTCTCTAAGTTATAATATATTGCTATGTTTCCCTCAAAAGTTACCATTTGTTGAGGTTAACATACCCCCTTTTTTGAAAAATGGGACCCTTGAGATACTTTGAACTTTAACCCTGAAACCATGTCATGTTTTGAACATTATTAAAATTTGAAGATCATCCACTTTGCTAAAATTTGGCTAACTGGTTTATGGTTTTACTTTGAGTTTCTTATTATTGCTAATAATTGGTCTTCATGTCTTATAGTTGCAATTTTAATGGAGCCCTTGTTGAAGAGATCATGATTAGAATTTACAAATTGAATTTATTCAAGTTTTCACTAGCCTTTGGTTTTTGAAAATTTAAATCTAAATTCATGTTCTAAAATCTCTCCTCTAAAAACCCTAGTTTAGACCCTTGGTTCAAATTCAAATTTTGGTAGGAGCAATTGATGGGAATATTTTAAATTTATTTTGGTCTTAATCTCAATTTTTATGATAAGGCTAAGTCATGTTTTTCAACACAATAAAACTTAGCCTACAAATTATGCTTATTCCCTTCTACTTCCCCCTTTTGTTTCCTATATTTTTAACTAAGTCCTATATTATGCTAGCATGGTCCTTTTATTTTTTTAACATGGTCCCCTTTATTATTATTTATTTAGCTTAAATTTTTAATTCAAAGGCCCCATTCATATTTATTAACATGAACAAGACTTAAAAATTAACACTTTAGCCTAATTTTTTATTTCGACCCCAAGCCCTAACTTAAATATCTTGTTTCTTGTAGGATCTAATGGTTCATGCTTCATCATGGCTTTTAATCAGATGGTGCAAAGAAAAACCAATAAAATTGAGCACTTGGTCCTTCAAACCAATCATGTTCAAGCATCCAAATCATGATCGATAGCTCGTGTTTCATCACAGACCAAAGATCTGATGGAACAAAGCCAACATTAAAAAGTCAAAGACTCATGAAGCTCTACAAAGTCACCATGAGGCACTCCCACATTTGAATTTTGGTAGTAAATGGGTCCCAAATATTAAATTAAACTAATGGTGTGTGACTGCTTGGATCACAATCTAATGACTCTTACTTCATCGTGTCTTTTAATTGTATGAATCAAATTGAATCTAAGATCCTAAGAAGCCTCCCAGAAGCAACACATATCACTCTCACATTGGAACACAGGAACTTGATGAGCTTAAATTTGATGTTTGCATGACCATCATTTTATATCATTGAGGCCATCATTGACATCCATGCAATCATCAACTTTAAGCCCACCAAAAGTAAGAACTTCATGAGCTTAAATTTGACATCCTTGTGAATGTCATTTGAATGTTTACAAGGTTGCCATTGACATTCATGAGGCCATCAAAATTAAGCTCATATAACATTTTTACTTAGTCAAAAGGGGCATGTTTATGTCATTTAAGGGGTCATTTATGCTTTAAAATAGCATAAAATTCTTTAACCTAAGTCTTTTCATGTTTATTAATATGAAATAAACTTAGGTAAAAGCATTTTAACCTAAGTACATTGTATATCTATGCATTGACTAAAGCTCATGCATCTTGCAGGATCTGATGGTTCATACTTCATTGTAACCCTTGATCCAATAGTGTAAAATCACTGACAACTTTTCAATCGAGCTCCAAGAACCCATGATCTTGACACATGGTAAACGAGCATTCAATATGTAATTGACAAAGGTGCCAGAGATCAGAAAGCTTGTGAAAGTACTAAGTGGCACAACTATGGGGCTCAGTACCAAAAGGAACCAATAAAAAGTGAGGGCCTAGATCATGATCAATAGCATGCATTGATCCTTAAATATTGATCCAACGGTGTGAAACCAAAGGGTAATTTTCAAAAAAAAATAGCTAGTGCTTAGAGGCATTTATGAAAAATGCCACAAAAGGTGCTAGCTAGACACCAAATAAATTCCAGGCAAGCACAAAATAAAAAAATAGAAGATCTAGTGTGTTTAAAATGTAAACATACAAATTCAAAGGTCAAAATCAAATTTGAAGCACGTATAAGCCTAGGTTTGAATAAGCTACTGCCATTAAAGCTTTAAAGCCCAAAATCTTGCATAAAAGGCCCTAAGTGAACTCAAGTTAATTACAATAAATCTATAAGAAGTTCAATTATGATTTGAGCATGAAATAACTAACCCAAAGACCATTTACAATCTAATTAAGAGTAATTTACAATTGTGAAAGCCATAGCAACTTGAAGGCAACAATTGAGGGATGAGATAGAATTGTATCTTTCCAAAAATAGTGAGGGAGGAGTTTTGAAACATATTGACCTAGACACTACAACCTTGAATACTGGCACTAAGAATTGGTCTGAGCTCTTCTGGATAATTGAGGAGATGTAGACCATCACCAAAGAAGAACAAAGTATTGCCATAGTCAATAGGAGGTACTACGACCTAGTTATAGTTAAAATGGCCAATCTCTATCATGTTTTTGCTAAACCAAAGGTATTCCATTGCATTGACATCCTTACTCCCATTTTTATAGATTATAGAATTGAAAATGAGTGGATCACTCATGATGGGAGCTCTAGTAGAGTTGTTTACATTTCCCCACTATTTTTTGAGAGATATTACAAGCTTCTAAAACCCTATGTGGACTTGCCCACTATTAAGGAATGGACTAGTAAGAATGATCTTGACACCATCTTTAGGCCATGGTTGCTCCAAGGGAACCATGTGATCCAAAATGTTGGTGGTAACATCCCAATTGCCTAATTTAGAGAAAGAATTAGGGTAATTATGACCCTATTGAATAAAATATCTGGGGCCCCTTCAACCACATTTATTAGTAAGAGTTGGGTATCCTATGTCTACTTCATGGTAGATAAAGGGCTCACTCCTCCAATTGGGAATATTATCAGCATCCACCTAAGAAAATAATTTATTTCTATCAACAAGAAGACTAGTAACTAATTATTTATGATGTCTTATCTGTTGGATGCCTTCTTAGCCTCCACCAGGATCCATCACATCAAAAATTGGTCACCTAAGGGTAGAATTATAGTCTCCCACCATTATTCAAAACAACATATTTTCAAATATAGACACCACATGCAATTCATTTATGATTGTTTCTATCCTAATTTAGTAGAATCCATTACAGGTTTCCCCATGCCCAAGATTAACCCTCTAATTAAGAAGTATGTAGAGCTAATGGGAGATATTTGGTTGTATCTAGATTTTACTATGATCAGAATTGAAGGGATTCTAACTCAACCTTATAATTTTCATGTCTATTTTCCTAACAAGCTAGCAGAGTAGGAAATTGCATGTCAACTTCTTCATGGTGTTGACAGAGTGTGCAAGGATAAAAGGAAAGGCCTTCTCCATCCCTTTCCTTTAATAATTGGTAGAAATTTTTTTTGAAGATTGGAAACATGTGGACATCATATCCAATCACATAGATTCTTTCAGCTTTTAGCTATATGACCTAAGGCATTGGGATCCTTACGATAGGGTAGCAAAGTATTTGAAGAGCAAACAGCTTCCCAAGCTAGTTTACATGCATCGACCTAGTCCTTATGATCCTCTACACATCAAGTTTAATGATTTTGAGGAAGTAATTGTTAGGTTCAATAAAAATAATGTTAGACTTGAACATAGACTAACTATTAATCAAAAGCCACCAGGGGACATATGGCAAATTGGACCCTTTAATACCATTTACTGCCTAGACCATCTAGGCCACCTCAAGAACAACCATAGATGGAAGTGGCACAGCCCCAAACATAGATTACACAAGGTCCTAATAAGGATAAGTTAGGAGAGAGGCTTATTAGGGGACCCTCATCCTTATCCCTACCTCAAAGACTAGCATCTCCCATTGAGCATCTAGACATGATTGCCCTGAAGTTGGATGAAATGGTAGAGGATGCCCTCAAGTTCTTTGTTGAAGTATATGGCTCTGAAGAAGATGACGTACAAGCTAAATAATTCCAAGCCCAAGTAGAGGAGGCTGAGAAATATAAAGGAAAATAAGTTACCCTAGATCTTATCCTAGTAGCACCATTAAAGAAAAGAAAGGTAGAATTGGCAATTATCCCTATTGGACAAAAGTCAACTTTCACTCATCCTATGAGTGAATTTAACTTATTTAGTGAAGAATACCCCATCTATGGACCAAGCATCCCTGATTAGTTCATCTATGGGAAAATGCAGAAGATCCCCTCCTTATCCCAATCTTGGGCCTAACCAAGATAGTCAACATTGATGTGCACGATGACATCAAGCCATGGATAAGAGATTTAATGAAGGAGGAGGAAAAAAGAAGAATAGTGGCTACTAAAAGGTTAGATAGAAAGTAGATGGATGCTCTAAGAGCATCAAGTAGTACCTAGATGGAGGCTCCTAAACCTCCAAAATACACTGAATCAACTACTACTATGCAATTCAATCCAGAGATAGTTGGATTAGAGAGTGTGATAACTAGAAAAGCCATGGTGGGTACTGAAGAGTTCACATTCCAAAGGGTTGATCCATTTGTAGGCTTAACTCTAGCTAGGGGGCAGCAACCTGGTGAACTCCCCATCCATGAAGAGGATGTTGAAATCCTAGCTAAGGCTGATTCAGCTCAAGTCAGAGTTGGCATCAGGGGGATGAAACAAAGGATGCATAACTTAGAAAGGGAAAAGGAGAATTTAGAGACCTAGGCTATCTTATCAGTTCCTAAAACCATAATAAACATGTTTGAACCATCCTTTTTTGACATGTTTTACTCCTTAAAATCAATGAAGCTAAGACAAGATGCATTAAGATAACAGATTGAGGTGTCTAAGGGATTGATGATAGAGTGGTAGGATGTAGAGGCTATCAATATATTAATTAAGAATAAATTTCTCAATTCAAAACCATTAGCCTAGCCCACTTAAATGCTATATTAGGGATAGTGGTGAATAAGATCCATAGTTTAAGTGCTTGGTCAGTAGGCTTGGATAAACTCTTGAGGGATGATGAAGAGTTTATTACCAAGATTAAGCTACTCCTTAGCACCATGTTGACTAATCCTTCAAATTATACAACCTTGTTCATTATTGATGATGATGAATATAAGAATAGAGTCACTTTGGTGATGTATTAAGTGAGAAGCAAAATCTAGGGTCAATCTGGCAGTGACAATAGTAGAATTATGGGCATGATCTTTACTACTGAAGAAAATATTGCAAAATCCAAGAGCATCAAGGAAGCTATGGCAAGGGATGATAGAGACTTTGATGACTTAGCTAATCAGGAGGATGTCTATCTCCTAAATCTAGCTGTAGATTTGGAGCTTGTCAAAGAACAACATCAAAGAGCTATGGAGCTTCTACAAGAGCAACAGGGGAACCCTTCAGTAATGGGCTCACCAACTAATTAATATTACTCTTTATAAAAACATTGTAATATTTGAATGAGGAATATTCTTTTGTAAAATCATATGCTATTTTGTTAGCGTATTTCCTCTAGGTCAGTTTAGTTTGGAAAAGAAAATGTATTTTAGAATTTTATAAAAAAAGGACAATTATACTTACTTCTTGTACATTTGTATCTTATAACTAATCGATATACTACCTTATTCTCCTATAAAAGGTAGTACTAACATCTTGTAAAGAGGAATAAATTTTGAGCAAAAATTTGTATACTTTGAGTAATTAATACAATCAAGAAATTCTGAAAGGATTGTTTAAGTTTGTTTGTGTCAATTTTTACATGATTTTCGCTCAATTGCTAGTCTTAAGTCTTAAATTTGAATAGTTTATATGAATTTTGAGTTGCATCTTTGATTATAAGGTTGTTAATTTGTGTTTATGTTAGATTAGTTAAAGGATCTTGAATTTGCTTCATTTCATTTATTTTGTATTCAGATGTGTTAATGTTATTTGAGTGTGGTAGCAAATATTTAATGTAAATTCAGTTCTTACTTGTAATTCTTTATATTATCCTTGAGGTTTGTTTGATGTGTAGTGAGATTTGAGCTTATGCTATGTTGTACTATATACTGGTTAAATGCATATTTAGTTGTAATTGAAACTTTGTCATATTGTTTGAAGCTAAGATCAATAATCACTCGTTTTATTTATGCCTTACCCTTCTCTTTTGATTCTTTTTTAACCAAATCACTTTAGTTTAGATTTCATTGTAAATATCCATTTAGATTATTTTGTCATTTAATCTTTTATCATAATTCACTAGTATTAGCATAGATACTTACACTTTGCAAAGACTTGGTCCATGGTGGCTCCCAACCACCAATTGATATAAATTTTATGGAACTGTTAAACATTGCTCTACCTCTATTTCACCATAGGTAACATAAGTTGCCAAAACCTATTACTCATGCTCTAAATTTCCAAAATTTTAAAATGAGAAGTGTTCTTTGAACACTAAGGACATATGTGGTACACATAAAGGCATCAATAAGAAGTTGTGATTTGATGATAAAAAATGAGATTTTTGCTTTTGCATTGATAATTACCATTGACTTGGCATAAAATGAGTTGGGAGTCACCTAAAGCATGTAGATATGTGATATCTAGATCAAGGGATGCTCTCATGCCTAGGATTAAAGCTTCGTACTTTACCATGTTGTTAGTGACATCAAAGGTGAGACAAAATATGAGAGGGATAATTTTTCCAAGAGGACTAGTAAGGATACAACCTACCCTAGTTCCTTAAAGACATTTAGTGCCATCAAAATGAAGGGTCTAAGTATCTTCATGTAAATCGATATTATTATCAGGAATTTATTTGATAACTATTTTTGGTTTAATAGTATCAGAAAAGATAGAAGAATCTTCTAGATTACTTTCTTCAAGATCAGTAGTGAAGTTATAGAAGTAATCTTTAAGAGATATGGCTTGGTTGAGACATTCAATATAGAGAACATTGTCATTAGAAAAGACTATCTTAAAGGTGGTCAGTAGTTGGGATTGCAGTTGCAACAATTTGATCAACAATGATTTGTCCTTTGACAACTTTTTGTGTAATAATTTGGAGATCAAATTCCATGAGAAGGACCATCCATTTGTGAATTCTATCTCTAGGAAGAAAGTCTTTGGATAATAAGTGATAAAGGGGATCATAATGAACAATAATGTAAGTGGTTTGATAAAGTATATAATGTCAGAGATTTTTAGTAAAAAAATATATAGTGAGGCAATCATGTTCAACTTTTATGTAACATTTTTCATAGTCAATGAGGCCTTGGCTGATATAATAGATGCCATATTCCCTCCCAGTATCATCTTGTTGGCAAGAATTACCCCAACTAATATGGATGTGGAAGAGGTATATAAGATTAACAGATGATCATTTTAAGGTAGATGAAGAGTAGGTGGGTGAAGCAAGGATTATTTCATATTGTTAAATATTTTTTGATAAGGATCTGCCCATTCTAAGGCATTACCTTTCTTAAGAAGAGAATTGATAGAGTAGATATGAAAAGCCATTTAAGGAATGAACTCTATAATTTCCCTAAGTTAATTGAGGTAAGTGTGAATGTTTTAAATGGATCAAGGGATGGCCATGTTGATGATAACATTGATCTTGGCATGGTCGCCATTAATACCATGAAGAGAAACTAAGAATCCTAACAATTTACCAGATGTGACACCAAAAACACATTTGTAGGGATTTAACTTGAATTTATATTTAAAGAAGTGATCGAAGATGATAGCAAGATCAGAGAGATGAGTCTTGTGGTTTTTGGATTTGGTAATGAGATCATCCACATAGGTCTCTACAATCTTGTGAATAAGATCATGAAAGATGTGAGTCATTGCCTGTTGATAGGTATCTCCAACATTTTTTAGATTGAAGGGAATTTTAACATAGAAATAAGTGCCCCATTATATGGTGAAAGTTGTATTATGTTGGTCTTTGGGTATGATGTGAATTTGGTTATAACCCAATAAACTATCCATAAGAGATAACATTTCATAACTAACATTAGAATCAATGATTGCATCGATAGAAGGTAGAGGGAAATTATCCTTGAGACAAGCAAGATTAATTTATGGAAATCAATGCAGATGCAAATGACCATGGTAACTTTATTTTTAATAGGGACAATGTTAGAAACCCATTCTCAATAGTCCAAAATTTTTATAAACTTAGCATCAAGAATCTTGATAATTTCTCTATGCTATAAAGTTGAAACTTCAAGAAGAAATTTATGTTGCTTTTGCCACATAGGTTTGGCATTAGGGTAAGTAATAATATTATACACCATGATGCTAGGGTCAATATCAAGCATGTCCTCATAGGACCAAGTAAAAATATCATGATATTTGTCAAAGAATAAGCTAAAGTTATCATGTTTAGTTGGTGTGAGCTCACGAGAGACTATAAATGGTCAAGGGCATGAGGGGGTACTATATTCAATTCAAGTAGTTTGTTTGATAAGCATAACATTGTCATCTTGGAAATGATATGGTGAATTAGGTAAAAAAGAAATGGGATTTGATTTAGGGTCAATGTTAGTGATGAAGTTGTTGAAATAAGGGATTTCTTCTTGAAATTCTTGAGTTTATGATGCTACCTAGGGAGTTAAGGTTCTTGGGTATGAAACAATTCAATAGTGGCATCATTACTAGGCAAAGTGGGAAGAGGAGCATAATACTCAACATATACTTCAAGATAAATAATTTAATTACCACAGTGGTCATATTTAGAATGTATCCGATGTACATCTATAGCCTTGGCATCTAATGTAATCTCGAGAGTAGGGGGATTAGGGGAAGAAGGTTGATCGAATTGGATGGGTTTGTCATTAACATCACTGACAGGGGAATAATTCAATGCAAATATTGAATCTATAGGTGGTATAGAATACGTAAGAGTTATCAAAGGTTCAGAAGGTAGGGATTATTTTACCACCCAAGGAATATCAATAAGTAGATAGTTAATAAGAGGTACATGGCCTTTAGGAGTTAACTCATAAATAGTGGAAATGGTGTGAACATTACAAAAGAAAGCATGTATTTAGGCTAAAGTTTTTTGATAATTTTGAACATCCAAGTCTCAAGATTGAGTTTGGGCCATGATGTAAAAATCATCATAGGTTGGAGAAATTGTCCATGATTGAGATTTAGGAAGATTTTGAGAAGGGGAAATACCTAGAACAATAAATTTACGTGGAGACATGATTAAAGGACCTTGGAATAATTTGGTCACTCCATAATCATTTCATGTGAAGGCATCTTCTAGGTAAGAGACATCATGAGCATTACATAGAGGAGGCAAATCAGTAATCTCATCTATGAGAGGGATGTTGGGATCATGAGGTAATAAAGAAGGAGGAAACCACTCTAAGATGTAAGGAGGTAGCTTAGTAGTGTTTCAAGTATGTTGCAAGTCATTAGGTTCATCATCATGTAGTGAAATTAAATATTGATTTTATTTTTTCAACTCTTCTATTTTTTCATGGTGATTATTTGATCTTGAAGGTCTTCACAAACACAAACCTTAGGTAATTTTGATTTCATATGCATAAAAACACCATCAATGGGATGTGTGAGAGGTAGAGGTGGTTAAACAAGGACATTTTGGTTACATTAATTTGGCACTATAGGGTGGGTCACCTTAAATCTTGGGATAATGATAACATGGATTTGGTTAGAGGGAAAGTAATTATCACAATCTTGAGGAGCAACGGTAAAAGTTACTTGTGATTCCATAGACATAAAAGATGTATTATGACTTATTACAACATTGATTGTATTATACAATAGTGTTCCCTAATTTATTATATTATTATGAAAAATATTTAATATTTATAGTAACCACCATTCAATTAAACAATCATTATTTGAATTAAAAAGTATACACAAAGAATTACCCATATGGCCATTACATTATGTGCACAATAAAAACTAACCATTACAAGATATCCTTAAAGCATATTTGAAATCAAAGAGAGGTTTTTTATTTAAATTAATAGATATATGAAATTTTCATTAATTTTAAAATAGATATATCATTCGTCCCCTAAGTAAAATAATTTTTGCATATAAATATCAACAAGCACACAAACACAATAAGCACAAATATCATACAATAAGGCCATGGGTTGTAAATAAGGAGCACATTCAAATGTCACATAAGTTAAGTTTGCACATGCAAGGTTAAGGGCCACAAGTAATGGGCATGTTCAAATTTTTCACAAAATAGAGGGCCAAGGGCAAAAAATAATGGGAATGTTCAAATGTCACAAATAAAGCACAAGTGCCACAAAAAAAGGACATGTTAAAATGGCATACATACCAAACAAATATCTCATAGAGATTCTCAATCTATTTTCATACAAGATCCAAAGGCCATACACAATAGATAAACAAGAATCTAATCTACTATATACACATAATAACATCAATAAAACATAGAACTACAAAGATAACCTACACCATGTAATGTAATGTAATCATATCCTAGTAAATAATATATCTATGTACACAATTTAAGATAAAAGTGTTAGCAATACATTTGTAAAGAGCATATAGCTCAATAATATAGGAATCATAGAATGGTAAAATCTATAAATATTGTAACCTTTGGATAGGATGTCCCTAGCATGGCATTGCCTACGGGTAGAGATAATTCTAACAGTATAGTCAATGAAAAATATGTATGTCTTGGATAACACTCATGAATAATAATTCAATGCACGTGTGATAGAAAAAGATATGATATCTACCAATCATGTAATAAATAACTTTTGAAAATGATGTAAAATGGATGTCTAAACATGCTTAGGTCTTGATTTTATATTTTTTAAAATATTTTGAATGTTTTTTATATTTTTTCTATATTTAAAATTTTCATACCATTTTAAATTTGCAATTTTGAAACTATAACTAAAGAACCTACTAATAAACCATGGGCTAAAGAGTAGAAAGGGAAGCGATCTAAATAATCTGCATCATGTGTCAATGTAAGGTATGCATTGAATATGATGGCATAGCCATGCATGATTAATATTTCTCCACTATATATGTGAATTATAAAATTTAAAGGCATGTAGGGATAGAATAGGAATGTGGAGGAATGATTGTACATCATTGTTTCATAAAATGCATACTTTTCAAAGCATGTAATGCATATGTATGAGAAAAAAATACATAAGAAAAATATTTTGCATGGACAAATATTGTTATGTGAACTAGAATTGAGTGTAATTCAAAAAAATAGATGTAATAAGGTTTTTTACTTAGTTTATGATTTGGCTATGTACAAAAGGTACAAAATAAGATCAACTAGCTCAAGACAACATAGATAGTCGATCTTGATTATTTTTTGTCAATATTATCCATGGTGATAAAAATGCAGACTATAAAAAGAGTAAGGTAAATGGAAAATGATGGAAGTATAAATAATTATCATGTATTATTTAGATCTAGAAATTTGAAAAAAGAAAATATTAAATGTAAAAAAAATCATTGAGAGCCAAGGGATAGAGTAATTTATCAAATCAATTGAAAGGACAGAGGACAATATCATTCCAAGCCAGGAGTTTGAAGCATTAACAAAAAAAACATCATGATAAGCTTGCAAACAAATGAAATTCAAAGACAAAAAAAATCAAATGATATTCAAAAAATCATGTTTAATACAATGGATAGCCATTTCTTAAGTAGGCAAGGAGAAATGAGACTCAAGCCTAACTAGCCAATGTGGAATAAATTTTCACATAGGACAAAACTAAGAAAAGACAAATAACCTAGATAAAACCTAGAAAGCATGAGATATACATACTCTAATACCCCCCCTCAAGTGAAGCTAGGGGCTAACAATAGCAAAATAAATAAATTGGCATTCCATAGTATGAGTCCTAGTAACTAATCCTGATGAGGTCTATATATATATATATATATATATATATATATATATATATATATGAAGTGGAGAATGAGAGAAAAACATAGGAATAAAACTCCCCCCACAAAAAAAAGGATGTAAAATAAGGAATAAAGGACTTCATATGTAATCCCCCAAGGATAATTGTCATCGATATTGAAGTTCTCTATCCTCAAAATTAGGCTTGCAAGATAAACAATATCGATGTTGATATCCTTGACTCGAATACTATCAAATTTCCATCAACATCAAATAATATTTATTCTTTTTGCCAAAGAAGGATATTGATCTTATCTTTCCTTCCAACACCTTTCCTCCAAATGCAATGCTTTGCCTTTTTAGAAAATCATGTCTTGGTAGATAACGCCTTAGATAGAAGCTTCAAATAGATTTCTTCAAACTTTTGATGCTTCTCTAAACTCAAGCATCATCTTCTAAGACATGGTTTTTTAAAGAGGTGAAGTTTTTCATTTAGGGGAAAGGCATTGGAAGGAAAGAGAGGATTAGTATCCTTCTTTAGTAAAAGGAATAAACATTGTTCGATGCAGATGGAGCTTCTACAGTATTCAAGCCAAGGATCTTAATATTGACACTAGTCATCTTGTGAGCCTAACTTTGAGGATAGATAACTTTAGTATCAATCATAGTTATCTTTGGGGGATTCCATATGAAGTCCTTCCTTATTTTACATCATTTTAGGGGGAGTTTTGTTCTTACAAGCTCTCTCTCTCTCTCTCTCTCTCTCTCTCTCTCTCTCTCTCTATATATATATATATATATATATATATATATATATATATATATATATATATATATATATATATATATATATGATTACCTCATTAGGCCTAGTTTTTTAGACTCATACTATGGATATGCCACTTTGTTAATTGTGCAAACTACATTTAAAACTACACACACACAGCACTTGAGAACTTGATTCCAGAGGAGGCTTGGTCTGGAACCAAACCTGATTTCTCATTTTTTGAGTTTTTGGGGTCCATGCTTGAACATTTGGATCAAAGAAGAAAAGTAAATAATTGGATAAGAAGATTAAACCTTTGGTTTTTGTAAGGTATTATGAGGACATGAGATTTTATCATCTTTTAGGCTCTGATACCATGAAAGGAATGAGAACAATATAATTCTAACTCAGGATTCTGAAGCATTGATAGCAAAAAAATCATGATAATCTTGTAAACAAATGAACTAAAAATACAAGGAAAATCAAATGATGTTCATAAAATCATGTTTAATACAATGGAGAGCTCTTGTTTAAGTAGGAAAGGAGAAACAAGACTCAAGCCTAACTAGCCAATGTGGGATAAATCTTCACATAGAATAAAACTAGGAAAAGACAAATGACCTAGATAAAACTTAACAAGCATGAGAAATACATACTCTAACATAGATCGCATATGTAATAAGTAGAATAATAGTATGATGAAACAAACAATAAGTTATGTATATTTAATCTTTGATATTTTGAATATTTGAATGTTTTTAATTTTTTTAGAATAATTTAAATTGTAAGATGCTAAACAATGATCTCATCAAGAAGATGCCCCCATGTATTTTATGTGTCACTGGGAGTATATTACCATTCTTATAAATACTCAAAATCATAATCATCATTTTTATATATAACTAATTTCATAGGTTTTTCTTAAAATTTATATATGACACTTTGATCATCCTTTACATCTGTACATAAAAAACCAATTGCACCATATATTTAAGTTATATTCTCAAAAAAAAATTACTCTTTACTTTGTTCATTATTTTTAAAATTTTGTATCTCATTCTAAGTTGGAGAAGAATCAGGTATCACTACTTGAATATTAGGAGGTGAAGTAGTTTCTACTTTGACTTCTTGACTTGAAGATGCAATCATAATTTTTTTAGTATTGACCTTGTCTCTTTTCTTTGTGCATGAAGGATATATATCATTTGAATCCTTTTAAACCATATTTGTACCATTAAAAAAATTAGGAACATTTTAATTTTGAAATTTCTTCATTTCATAAAGGTACTTTCTTCCTTAGCTTGAGCTTGTTTTCACAACTTTTATTTTAATACTTGCTCTTTTTGTAACTTCTATTTTTCAATTTTTTCCCTTTACTAATCTAATTATTCCCTTGGTTTTATTTTTGTAACTTCACATGATATAAATTTTCCCTTTATAGTTGTTATTTTTTTAGTTTCAATTTTTCAACTTATTCCTTTTGTAACCTTTCTTGCTCCAATTTTGTCTTTTCTTGATCTAATTTTTCCATTTGTAACCTTCCATCTTATGATTTTTTATTTTGTTCTACTTTTAATTCTTCTTTAGTAGATGAAATCATATTTGATTAGGTTACTTGATTTATTACCTATTATAGGAGCACCACTATCAATGATACTTTGTATTATTTCCTTTAAAACCCAACAATTATTTGTATGATGCCCGTGCATTCTATGATATGCACAATAGTATTTTCATCTCCTTAGAGGATGTATAAGAGGTAATGTGATCAACCTATTTCAAATAATTTCTCTTAGAGTATCACTTGAAATTTTATTATACTTCTGTATAATTTTTGAATCAATAGTGTATATATATGTTGCTTTTGAACCCATATTTTAGATGATACATTTTGAGGCACAAAATAGCTAGATAGAGATGTATATATATGCTTAACACTAGTATACTCTCGATTTTTTTTGCATGTGGTCTTATTTTCAAGTGATATGATCTTTGAACTAAAATACTAATTTTATTTTTTCAATTATTTTACAAACTTTCTCATAGCAACTAATTGATCTTGAAGGCCTTCATAAGCAAAAGCTTAAGGTACTTCTAATTGAGTATGCATACACACACCATTAAGAGTATGTGTGGGAAGTTGATAGGGGTGAGGAAGTACATGTTGGTTACCTTTCAATTATAACTATAAGGTGGGTCACCATACACCTTGGGATAGTAACAACATGGACTTGGTTAGAGGAAAATTAGTTGTCAATATTGAGGAGGGATGGTAGAAGTTACTTGCGATTCTATAGACTTAGAAAATGTATATGATTGATTGTAACATTTATTTTACTGTACATTAGTGTTATTAAATTTATTGTATGATTATGAAAGATATTGAATATTTCTAGCTAATACCATGTAATTAAAACAATCATTATTTGAATTAGAAAGTATACACCAAGAATAACTCATATGACCATTATATTATGTGCATAATAAAACAATAACCACTACAAAAGACCTGTCAACTATTTTTGAAATTAAAGAGAGGTTTTTATTAAAATTAGTAGATATATAAAACTCATAAATTAATTTTAAAATAAATACACCATTCATCCCCTAGGTCAAATTTACTAAAAATACTTAATGGTAAATTTCAAAAAATTGGTACAATATTTTAGTAAACAAAAATAGGTTTTTTATCCACTCAATAAAGATAACAAAAATATCTAATAATTTTAAAAATAAAGTCCTTATGGTTCAAATATGAGCCAAAAAAGTGGGAGGATAAGTCACAAACCTAGGAAAGGTAACCCTAATAGTAAAATGGGGGTGAAACACTAAGGGAAAAAACTTTTAATTTATGCAGAGGATAAGGGAAATTTAGATATAATTGACAAATGATTTATGGGAAAAACCTATGTATATATTTTTAAATCATTTTTCAATAGCTTATGGACTATGAAATCATTAAAGCTCTTATTCAAATATTATATCTGAACCCCTAAGATAAAATTCTAAAATCCTAAAATAAAGGTTGAAACCCTAATTTAAAACTAAGGTTTCACAATGTTCAATCAATATACATGTTTGCCAATATGTTTTATAAGAATTTGGAATTAATTGGTGTATTAAATCTAATTAAGATAAAGTGAATAGAAATATAGTAATAGTTGTAAAATAACTTGTGACAAGCAGAATGAAAGTAAAGTATTACAATAGAAGAAATAAAATTGAATGAAAAAAGGCTCAACATAAGAATACTTGTCTATTTTTTATTTTTTACCTGATTGTGTGCATCTGATAGATGACTAGAAATGATCAATTCAAACTAACTTTGTAAGTGTCACAATAACTATGGCTGCAACTACTTAGGGTTAGGATCGTCAGAATGGGCAGAAGATCGACTAGTACTACTTTCCTCTATTGTTCAATTTTATCCTCTATATAAAATCTATAAAAATAGGGCACAGACATTTTCACCTACTTGAAACATGCATTTGTGCATAAATTTTACCTTTAGGTGTGTATTGATGACCTGTAAATGACTTATTCAAAGTTGAAACTCTGATAATACTTGTAATAGTTAAAAATATACAAAGATAAAAGGGGGAGTGTAATGGGTTAATCTAAACCCAATTACCCCTCTGATGATTGATAATTTTTTGCGTATACAATAATCTAAAGTGGGAAATCAAACCCACATAGTTCTCCCACTTATAGTGTTTTATGAGATTATGACCCTTTTGTTACATGTATGTAATCTAGAGATGGATCAAATACTTGATAATTATTTTTATTTTACTTTGATATATTAGGCTCTTAACTTAGCTAATGACTAATTCAAATGATGAGAATCAAATTTGGAAATAACATGGAAGCTTTGCTTAGTGTGCATTAGTGTCAATGTGCCTCAATATTAAAATTTTCAAGTGATAGAATAGGTGACTTAGATGTGCATTTATAACAATACAAAATGGGAAAAACTCACACTACCTATCCTAAAAATATGGATCAATATATAAGAGAGGGTCTAAATTTGAAAATTAGTTTTTGTTAAGGTGAAGGACATGATTGATCCATAGGGGTCAAAATCAACCGTCACTATTAACCCATATTAGTCAATCTTATTTTAAAGGGTAACATATAAATTTTGGGACATGGGATGTTCATACAAATGCTTAGAGGGGTTTAAATGATTAAAAAAAATTAGACATATGATAACAACTTAGAAAAGAATAGGTCTGTATAAGTACTTAGGATAGAGTGAGGTGGTGAAATAGGTCCAAATTAAGTTCTCAAGTCAATTAAAGTAAAAGTGGGCCAAAAATGACATCATCAAGTATTTATGATCAAATTTAAGTGACTACATAATGAATGATAGACCGTACTCTCTTTTTTATAGAACAAAAGCATTACTCCCTCTAGAGTTATAAATTTCTTCCTTATCGGTCTCTTTAAAGGACATCATTAAAGATAATGAGTATTGAGGGAAATGGTTACATGTATTAAAAATTATCGATAAAAAGTGTATTCAAGATATTAAACATTTAAAAGTCTATCAAGATCGCATCAAAAAAGCATATGGAAAGAAGATTCATAATTATGAATTTTAAATTAGGGATTTAGTGTTAAAATAAAATTGGAAGAATACTAATGTAGATAGAGAAAGTAAGGTTAAATTCAAACCAAATTGATAGGGTCCATTTTTAGTTACCAAAAAGGTGGTTATATGGGCTTATCATCTAGTTACGCTCAAATGGAAAATTTGGAATAACCCTATGAACATCATGAATTTGTGTCGATATTACACAATTAAAACATTTTAAAATGTCAAAAAAAATCTAAAATGTCAAAAATATAAAAAATAAAATCAAATATGTCAAAAATATGATAACATTTTTTTTTTCAAAAATAAAAAAAAGGACTAGAGCATGAACCAAGTTGGTAGTTTACACATGTTAATTATCACATTTTTTGGTAGATATAAAATTAATTTTCAAAACATGCATGCATTTCATGAGTTATATGAGTGTGATGCAGGAAATACATTTTATACATGGATTCTCAGATGTTGGATTCCCTTTGATCTAGTGGCCATGCTTATGTTGGGGGCATATTATTGTACACGATACATTATAATAGGTTATATCTATCTATGACCTCTCTAAAATTTTGAACTACATATCTTATAAATATTTTTATAATTACTCATATCTTACATTATGCTACATGAATATGTTATTTTTTTATAATATGACATCGATACATATGGATAATTTAGATTAGTTTTAATTTTCTCTATGATCCTTTGATGTTTAATTTCTTGTATGATAGGCTAGACATTGATTATTGTGCATATCCCTTGGCCCTATGTGTGGGATATTTTATTATGCAACATTTGAACATGTTTATTTTGTGAGGCCCCTAGTCCTATATGTGAAATATTTTCTTGTAAAATTTTTTAATATGTCCATTTCTTATGCCCCTTGGCTCTATATGTGTGATTTTTATTTGTATGCATGTTAATATAAAATTTCCCTTGGATGTAGCCTTTGGCCTTATGTGTGACAATGTGTGGCATTGCATGTTGTGATTGTTGCACTTATTTGAACTTGATTATTGGTGTCGTGATACATATCATGAACTTTTAATGTATAATCTACTTCAGATATGATTACTTTATTATATGCCTCATGTGTGTGTGTGTGTGTGTGTGTGTGTGTGTGTGTGTGTGTGTGTGTGTGTGTGTGTGTGTGTGACACTTATATGCCTCACATTTAACATGTTGCATGCATGTTTCAATGACAATTACATTACTATGATGACATACTTTTCGCATGTTGACATATTGTTACATGATTGTATTTTTATGACATGATATAATCAAATCTTCTTTTGAGATGAGTGACTTGCGAGCTACATTGCTCATCTCAAATGGGGGCATTATAGTGGGATTTTCTTAGAGATCCATGCCTTCATGAATAGGCAAAATTAGATCCAGGATATAGTACAAGTTTTAAAGATTCAATTTTTTAAATATTCAAAGTAATTTAGAAATCAAATATATGACATAAATTGTCACATCAAATATAAATTATGTGGGCATATGGCATGCATATGCCCCCACTTTATAAAACCTAAAGTATATATTCATATACACTTGAATATGTATGCATAGGTGTGTGTAAAATAGTTTTAGGTTTCAAATACAATTAAAATTGGGCATATATATGCATGTCATTCTATATCATTTATATTAGATTCAAGGGGAATGATACTTGTTCATGCACATATATACATTTTTAAAATTTAAAAAGGCACGATACTTGATCATGCACCTAGATATGTTTTTCAAAGTTCAAAGGGGCATATTTTATGCACATATCAAATACAATATAGTTTAAAAATTTAAAATAAAATGTTTATTTCAAATCAAATATATTGGCATTGAGGTCATGATGAGGGGGATGAATATTGTTCACTCTATTTTGATCATGTAAGTAAAATATAGACCCGTCTGTAGCAATGTGATTTATTCTATCACAAGTAATGTACGTTTGAGTCTAATGACACTCAATAGCCTTGGAATTACTTCTATTGAACCCATTATGTGGTTATATATTCTATTATAGGTGATCTGTGTTTGAGTCTAATGACACTCAATGGCCTTGGCATCACTTCTATAGAGCCCATTATGGTTCTACCTTCTTTAAATTAGTACATTAGATACTATTTTTTATTCATGAGAGTTGGAATAAGTATCTTTTCAATTAAAAGGATTGATTATTTATTCAAAATTAGGACTTGATCACTCTTAATTCACCATTGTTTAAATATAATGAATCATCTCTCCAAGTTATTCAAAGAGGGGGCATAGTTCTACATCATATTTTACAAATTACAAAGTAACATGGTTTCATCTCCCTACATGTGTACTCCTTCCTTATTCTCTTTTCAATTTTCAATTTTAGATTTTTATATTTTTCAAATTTTTAAATATGAATAATGAATACTTCATGTTTTATTTCATGATTTTATATTATCTTACACAATTGGATCACCCTATCAAAGATAAATTATGTTGTACACACTCAGGCCTAATTATTTCTCCTTTACTCTATCAATTTCATTACTATAATAAAAGTGGGGGAGGGGGGGTGGCTGGGGGGGCAGCGGTAGATACCTAAATCTGGTCATAGGTACTTGATACTATTAGTTATTAACACTTTTTTAACAACTTGACTTTTAAAAATCTCACTCACCATTACTTTAAGCTAATTATCTATATGCGGGTTTGACACTCTATTCATCGATCACTACTACACATAGATTTCCAATTTTATGCTTAGAATATTTGTTACATCACTCTTAAAATCTATTCAACTCAGGATAGTTGTCCCTGATTCTATGGGATAAGTCCATGTTAGGAAAATAGGTCCACTACCATGGACTTGTCCACCTATAGTGGCATCATCCCATGTCAAATAACAACTAGTTTCCAATTTATGAAATATCTATTGGGGTCTTCTAACACATTTCATAAGGTTAGATAAAGAAAATTTGTCAAAAAGATTCACTATATAAGCAAATCAAAACCTCATTTTAAAGGCACTTGGTCTCTAGTTGAGCACTATCTATTAAACACTTACATACTATTACACATTAAGAAAATATGCCCTATTCTTCCCAAATTCAATATCATTCACAAGGTACAATCATAATCCAAGTCTAAAGCATCTCAAAGTAAGTCAAGAGTTATCATTATCAAGTTTCAAAGCCAAATTTATAGCTACATGTATATAGTTAAGGATCACAATTGAATAATCACTCTAGGTGGTACAACTACATGTTTCTTGATTCCCTCTCTAGAGTATCTAGATATGTTGTTAGTGATCAATAATCAAGGGGATGATTGGGGTCAGCGCAATCCATTACCCTTCCCCTCTATTTTTTATAGATTTCTATCTCTCATGAAGACCCCTTGAGTTTTCAAAGTAAAGAGGAGGAAAAAAATGATGTGTTACAATATCATAATCTCAACATCTCAACCCACTTGGTAGAAAATGTACAAAAGATAGAACAGTCATATTTTGGTCATAGTCAATGTGAACAAGTATATATTCAACAAAGGTAACTGGGTTGTGCTAAAACCTAGGGACTGTAGTCATGTCCAAGAACATACTCCAATTTTATACCTGATCTTGTTCTATGATAGTTATACCTTTATGTATTTCTCACTGCCAAATATCAATCATAGTTAACTCAAAAATTATAGTCAATAGACACAATCATCCTGAATTATTGTCTAGAGACCGTGGACTTGTCTAGAAACATATTCATATTTTATTTATGATTATGAGTAGTCACAATATAGACTCTTACTAATTTACACTATCATATATCTAAAACACTCAACCAATAATTGGATCTAAGTTAAGTACAATTCTTCTTAATGATTTCCAAAAATAACATTTTTCCATATTTAGTAAGTTACAAATCAGAATTGCTAATAACTATATATTTTTAGCTTTCTGATCTCTTTCAAGTTTTATTTCTATTTAACAACATATTGATTTTTAAATAAAAAATAGGGTAAAAAAATCAATCTAAAGCATAATAAATCAAGCTTATTTAAAATATCTTAAGTAATAATGTGTCATGATGAAAATAATCACCAAGAGAAGCATAAGAGGTCTTGAGTTATGTGTAGAGATCTCCACATCCACTAAATAAATAAATCTTAGGCATGAAAAAACCATGTGGACTAGGAAAAATGAAAAACTTATGATCTATGGGGTTTTATATTATAATAGGAGAATCATCATTATCATTAGGTACACAAGAGCTAAGAGATAAAATTTGAAATTGTCATTGTAATTCACTTATTTCCCCCATCATAGTCATTATTTATAAAATTAGTATAGTTATAGCATATATTGGATCACTCAAAGGCGGGGTTCATCATGGGTTATGGGAATCTTAGTAGTTTGAGGTAAAGGAGTGGGAAAATATAATTGATTCAACAATATATGATAAGACATACAATCATAATCAAACACGTTTGGAGCCACCTAAGGAGAAGATGAAAAACCACTATAAATAATAAGAACATAATTTATAACACAAACAAAATTGTTACTAGTTATTTATTTCAACATGTCCATAATATTACTAATACAAGAAGGTTTTTTCATAACATGTGATCTAATAGTTTCAATAGATTCATCCCTATATTATTCATCCATTCATATTCAAAATCATAATCATCATTCCTCAAATATTATTTAGAGTTTTGATCATGAAAATCATTATCAACATTAACATTAAAATAAGGAATAGGATGGAAAACGTTCTAGTTCACATCATTTTCCATTAAAAAATCAACATGTTACACACATCTAGGTTTAAATCTAAATTTTTCTAGCTTACTTTGTTTAAAACTAACACATATTTCCTTAGTCGTGCATTTTTTCATATCAAATTTTGGTATTCCATAATCATGTTGGCTCATAGAATGACAACCAACACCCAAAATGTTCATTTTATTTGCTTTGATAGGGTTGAAGCTTAGTTGTCATAATTCTTCATCTATATCATATTCACTATAATAATCAATAAAATCATTATCAAAGTAACCATAACTACTAGCTTCTACATATTTATGAAAAGGCATGGAATTCATAGAAGTTATATCACCATATTTCAATACATCCAAAGTTTGAGTCATCATAAATACATTAGGATTTAAAACTAAGAACAAAGAAATTAGGGATACAAATAATTAACAACACAACCCTAATAAAAAGCAACACCATGAACATAAAAGATTAAAAAAATAGTGGGGCATAACACAATGGCAATGTATGAAAATACCCTAAGATAAATACAATGAATTAGGGCCTAATAATGGAGAAACAAATGAGCACATCCCTAGAAAAATTAGATCTATGATATTGATAGAAATATCTAACCCTAGAAAGAAAGTGAGCATGTAAGATAATGTGAATAATACTAGGCATATATAATGGATAACCCTAATAAGATGACATAACAAGACATGGAATAACCCTAGAAGAGAAGGAAACATGTAAAATAAGGGTTTAGAAACCCTAGACAAAATTAGATCTAGTATGTTATAAGACCAATAATATAACCCTAAAAATGGCACAAGTTCACCAAAATGTTTAAAATTAAAGTGCACAATATGATGTTAAGTTAAGAAAAGTACACTACACCTATGTAAACATGTGCACAAGACAAATTTAAACTAAATATAAAATTGTAATAGTAAAATTAGATATGAAAAGTACAATAATAGGGAATTAAAATTCTTGGAATTGACAAAGAGAATTTAGAGAGTCAATACCTTGATTTTGACTTACCTATGCACTATCAAACATTGGTGGTGATATAAAATTGATAGGTTTCTAAAATGATTTCAAGTTTATATTTTTTTAATGGAGCTAATAAAAAACCTCTCTTATTTTTCCAAAAAATTTGACTTTCTCTATTTTTTTTATTTTTTTTGTGCCATCATTAGCAAAAAAAATGAAGGTCACCTCTATTTACGAAATGTTTTTTGGGTTTTCTTTGTCTTTTCAAGTTGATCAAAAACTTCTTTTAGTTTATCAAATTTCCTAGAATTTTTCTTTCTTTATTTCAACAATGTTATATCTTTCTAAAATTTGGAAAGCATCTTCTCTACATCATCTAATCATAAACTTCTCTAATATTATTGAATTAATATGTAGAACTTGTAGAATCACTTATCTTTTCTCTTAACCTATTGTCACTTTGAGTTGCACCCTTTGAGGAGGAGTTTCAAGCCTCCTCATCCAATTGACACCATGGAAACACTTCAAGGTTATGGGTGACATATGGTTGAAGTGAACCTCCAGAGGTTCCCCTGATAATACACCTAATCCAACACTAACTCTATTGTTGCAAAGAAAATGGATAGAAGAGGAAAGGGATAGAAGGAAACTAGACTAAAAAAAGAAGAGGTGATGCACCAAAAAAAATGATCCTTGACTTACTTAAGCATACACAATGAAGTTTAAAAGAGATAATGGCATACACAACTCACTCCTTAACTATCTAGCATAAGTGTTTCATAGAGAGGTATAGATATATATGGCAACATTAGGAGGGGAAGCATTCATCACCACAACTAACCTTACATAAAACATAAGCCTACACAGACTATGACCTACAAAAGAGAGTTCACTTTCATAGAGGTGAAGTAAAATTGGATAAAATCAAAGGGAAAAAACTTCACCATGAGAAGAGCATCAACAACCCATAAAACACACACAGAATGCAAGCCATGAGAAGGCAAAAATCAGCTTCATTGTTCTTCAAAGGCATTCCAAAACTTGCTAAGAATATTTCACAAAGGAAAGAGCCATGTTTTTTTAAATCACAAAGGAGAAGAGAGGAGATGAGAGATAAGCTTCATGGGAGGAGAAAACAATTGACCCACTTCATATGGGATGCATAGTAATCAATATTGAATGTTGTTCCCCACATGTGAAAGGTCAAAAAATGCTCCATTTCTTTGTCTTTGTCTCCCACCTTTCCTCTAAAGTCCAAAACAACTTTTTGACTTTGTCTAAACATGAAAATCATGGGCATCCTTAAAAATTTGACCCATATCTTTCCCATGTGACTCACATCACATGAAATATTCCATGTGGGTCATGCCACATCACATAGACTCAACCTCATCATTATGCCACATCACATGCCTAATCACTACTAACTCACCATAGTGAATAGTGATAATGAATAGTGTGTATGTGAATAGTGCCCTACAAATAGTGTTTTATGAATAGTAATTTACTCTAAGCAATGCGAGTTGATGAAGATCTATGGAAAACCTTGTAACCCATGTTGCAACCAAATGGTGACTAAAATAGTTAACATTCTTGGTGACCTCCGCATATTACTTACCTATTAAGAAAAGAGAAATAGCCTTATATAGTCCATTGGGAAAGGATTTATATGTGTTCCATCAAAAATATTATTTTTATCATGGTTGAATTCCTTAAAACAATCTTTAAATTTTTAAAATTACCTTTCCCATAAGCAAGGAACAACAACAACTAGATGTGCACATAGGCACTTGGAGGAAATAAAAACATAACTAAACTACTACTATGATGTGCATGAAATCACTTGAAGGAAATAAAAACATCTAACCTACCCTAAAATAACTCAAAATACCTCTACTCCACCTGGGTCCAAATAAAAACCTCTTAAGTCTTCTACATGTGGTTGACAAAAATGAAGAGCAAGTTGTTGTTTGGATAATGTTTTTGTTGGATCAACTCTTCTTTTGATTTTCAACCTCTTTGGATTTTCTCCAAGTGAATAAAACAAATAAAACATTTCCCCTATGTAGACAAACTCCTCTTGTATTTCATTCATATTTAGTTGCACAACTTTGTCAAAAGCATCCTCAAGTTGCTCCTTATGTTCCAATATTGTTTCAAATTCTTCAATTCACTCATAGTATTGTTGCCACATCTCATCAAACTCTCCTTCATAATTAGTATGAACCTTTTCAAGTTAATATTTATTACCTTTATGCTCATGTTGAGGGTTGTCACCTCGTGGAAGCACTACTGCAATCTCACCAACTGTTGCCATGTTGTCTTGAATTTGTTCATCACCAGCTTGAGGAATGTCATGGCTTAAGATGATAGGATATTCATCACATGTTGAAACCACCACTACTAAAATCTGATCTTATTCTTCTTCCATGCTAAATGGAAGCTCATTTGACTAAGAAAATACCCCATCATGCCCCTGAATACATTCTTGACTAGAAAGAATCAACTCCTCATCATGACTATATTTTCCCTCTCATTCCAATTTTGATTTTTATATTTTAATGACATAAAGAGGGTTTCCAATTATTATTTACTTATCATATTCACTTTAAATATCCTCCTCCTTACCCAAATGGTCTTAATTTACAAACTCTTCATCTACCCTCCATAGAACAGGTTATCTTTTGCAAAGGGAGATGGTGGGAGGGCAAAATGGATCACTTGGTATAGTGGGATGAATATGCTCTTGAATCAACTTTGGAGTTGAAGAAATATTCTTCCAACTTGGAAACTTGGGAGTAATGGGCTCATTTAAAATAGTGGGATGAGTTGGTGAAGGGTTTGAAGAGGCACTCCCAAAACTTGGAAACTTCCTTGGTTGAGGAGTTTGTGGAACTCAAGTAAGAATGGGTGGAGATTTCATAAGCATGGGATCTTTCATGGGATTGGGAGTCCTAAGACTTGGAATTTCACAAGGAAATTTGCTTGAAGATTTAGAAAACTTCTCTTACATGAATCTTGGGATCGTAAATGTGGGAACCTCCTTTTGAGTGGGTTGAACCTACATAAGCAGTTGATGTATTTGCTCCTCTTTAGCTGCAAGTTACCTAGCCAAGCACTCCTCATGATATATTTTTTTCTCACTCACCTCTTGCTGATAGAGATACGCTTGATAATCATGCTCCTCTTTTTTCCTATCATATTCATGTTCTCTTTCAATCTCCCTCATCTATTTCTCATAATCAAGTTGTATATCTCTAAAGTTTTCTTGGGGTTGATTAGGAGCGACATAGCTTGCAAAGGGATGATAGTAAGCATGAGCAAGTTGGTAAGAATCATAATGAGATCTATATGGGAAAAAATGGGGTAATTTTAGGACTGATATAGCTAAACATAGGGCTGGTATGGATCATTATCTTGTTGATAAGGAGGTTTAAAATAGAAATTCCCTCCATATCTAACCATCAAATTTTATGAGGCAAACAAAAAAAAACTTGGAAATAATACATGGGCTACTAAAACCATTTGGATGAACTCAGAGTCACTATTGATGCTTGTAAAAATGGCTCCAAAGGTTGATGCACTAAAGAATAACACTAATAATTATCAAGTAGATGATGTAAGAATCAGCAAACTACATCCCATTAGGCATGCCAAAAAATGTTGTCACTTTGAGTTGCACCCTTTGAGGAGGTGTTTCAAGCCTCCTCACCCAATTGACACAATGGGAGCACTTCAAGGTTGTGGGTGACCTATGGTTGAAGTGAACCTCTAGAGATGGTTGCTTCCCCTGATGTTACACCTAATCTAACACTAACTCTAATGTTGCAAGGAAAAGGGATAGAAGAGGAAAGGGATAGAAGGAAACTAGACTAAAAAAAGAAGAGGTGATGTACCAAAAAACATGATCTTTGACTTGCTTAAGCATACACAATGAAGTTTAAAAGAGTTAATGGCATACACAACTCACTCTTGAGCTATATAGCATAAGCATTTCATATAGAGGTATAGATATATATGGTGACATTAGGAGGGGAAGCATTCATCACCACAGCTAACCCTGCATAAAACATAAGCTTACATAGACTATGACCTGCAAAAGAGAGTTCACTTTCATAAAGGTGAAGTGAAACTGGATAAAATCAAAGGGGAAAAACTTCACCATGAGAAGAGCATCAACAACCCATAAAACACACATAGAATGCAAGCTATGAGAAGTCAAAAATTAGATTCATTATTCTTCAAAGGCATTCCAAAACTTGCCAAGAATATTTTACAAAAGAAAGAGCCATGTTTTTATATATTACAAAGGAGAAGAAAGGAGATGAGAGAAAAACTTCATGGGAGGAGAATAATTTCGACCCACTTCACATGGGATGCATAGTAATCAATAGTGAATGTTGCTCCCCACATGTAAAAGGTCAAAAGATGTTCCACTTCTTTGTCTTTATATCCCACCTTTCCTCTAAAGTCCAAAATAACTTTTTTAATTTGTCTAGACATAAAAATCATGGGCCTCCTTAGAAATTTGACCCATATCTTGCCCATGTGACTCGCATCACATGAAATATTTCTTGTGGGCCATGCCACATCACATAAACTTAACCTCATCATTATGCCACATCACATGCCTAATCATTGCCAACTCACCATACTGAATAGTGATAATGAATAGTGTCTACATGAATTGTGCCCTATGAATAGTATTCCACTCTAAGCAATGTGAGCTCATGAAGATCTATGGAAAACATTGCAACCCATGTTGCAACCAAGTGGTGACTAGAACAATTAACAAAACCCTAATCCACTCTAAGAGACCTTGCAAGAGAATAAAAATAAGGTTAGTTATGAGGTGTCTATCTTAGTCAAACCTTTTTTTGATGACAAGTTGGAAATCAATATTCATGTAAGTCAATAATCAATTGGTGTGTATAAAAATTTCAAACCTTATCATAGAAACTTAATTTGGTCACAAGTACTTGACAATGTTAATTTTTACATATCTTAAACCACTTGACTTAAGCTCAAATACATGACTCTTATTCGCTATTATCTAGTCATTGATATCTATATGAGGTTGACCCCTCTATTCATCTTCACTATTACACATGAATTTCCATGTCAATGCTCAAACTACCTTATATCACTCTCAAACTACTTCCAACCTCAGGACAATTGTTCCTTTTTTTTGGGATAAGTTCATGCTAGGTATACAAGTTTGTGCAATAGTGTGGCCTCATCCATGTGCCATTTAATAGCTAGTTTCCAATTTTAAAAATAATAATTTGGGTCATACTACATGTTTCATAAGTCGGCTAAAGGAAATTATCAAAAGGTTTCACTATAAATATAAATCAAATGTAATTCATTAAGAAGCTAGATATCTATCTAGAATATATCTATTAAACTAATACACATCAATAAAATATGACCTATTATTTCCAAATTCAATATCATTCACCAGGAAGAGTCATAAATCAATTTTGAAGTATTTCAAATCAAGTCAAGAGCTAATAGTGTCAAGTATTAAAGCTAAATTTTTAGCTACACATATATAGTCAAGGAGCACAATTGCACAATCACACTAGGTGGAAGAAATATGTCTCATTTGATTTCCTCCTTAGAGTATCTAGATATGTAGGTAGTGGCCAATTATCAATAGGGATGATTGGGTTCAACTTAGCCCATTATACTACCCCTTATTTTTTGCAGGTTTCTAGATCTCACAAGTACCTCGAGGGTTTCCAAGTCAAAGAGAAGGAAAATAACAATTTTTGTGTGGCACCAACTAAATAAAAATATCTCAGCCCTCTCAGAAGACATAGATGTAGGTGGCATAATGATCAAAATTTTATCACAATTAAAGTAAACAATTCTACATTCAATGGACAAGACTGACTTGTGTTATTGTTGAAGGAATACAAAACTATCCAGATATATCCATAGACCTTGTTTTTGGATCTAAGATGCCACCATTCTATTTTATCTTATTTTTCATTGTCAAATTTCTACTACAATCAACCATAAATTATAAAATTCTAAGTATCTTACTCTTGGTTTTACTTACTATTTTTAGCATATGTCATTTGTCAATCAATTTCAATCAATTTTGATTTATAATCATGTTTATGCTTCAACATCATACATTACAATCTGAATAGACCTATCAAGTTTTATACATATCAAATAATATTAAGTAAAAAATAGGGTAAAACACTTATCCCTGTGTATGAGATGCAATCAAGAAGTAATTCTTATATGGTCTTTCACTATTTATCCTATGTATCTCTTTTGTATAGATGAACTCCTGAGCATATATATTTATAGGAAATATTTGAAATTAAATTAAATACTATACACACCTAGGTCGATTTCCACAAGGTAAAGACCTACAAAGGAGGGAAAGGGGGAATGCACATACACAACACTAAAAATAGGGATGAAGCATAGGATTATGTGAGGGTGATATTTATTTTTTAAAGTAAGCTAATGCAAACTAGATGATGCTTAATGAAAGAAGGATTTCACCCTATTGAAGTTGGCAAGAGGGCCCATAATACTTAACCCAAATATGTAACATATGCCCAAACATGTTAAAGAAATGTAATTCAATACTAAATAATGCCATAATAACATTTATAGGTGTTTATAAGTTGTAAATTATATGATTCTAAGGCACTTATGTATTTTTTAGTTATTGCTTCAAATTAGACATTATTGGCACATTTTGTCATTTTTTTGTCATGTACCCCCTTCTTTTCTCTCATCGTGTTTATATGGTCCTATGAAGGTATCCCTAGAAACATACTCAATACATTTATGGGTTATTTGGTGCTTTAGGCATGTTAGGGTGCATTTGTGTTGTGTGGTCCTATCTTATTCACTTTTTCAATCATTCAATGTTAGTTTATGCATCAATAGGATCTCAAGTCATATTTTAAATACACAAACATCTTAGTGTATTTAGGGATCTAGATATCATCTTAAGATCATTTATAATTCATCGTTCATAATGATACATTGATCATTTACAATAATTATATATAAATTAAGCAACCATTTAGAGAACATTCGTTGTAGCACTAAAGTTCATATTAGTGACATATTACATTGGACTAGTTTGTTTGATTGATGAATTATTGAAATTATTGAAGTGTTTTTTTTTGTTATTATATACCATTGATGGGATTGATAAATATAAACAAATATCAATGATACATGGTGTAACATAAGCCCCAAAACATGTTGTTTTCCTTATCATTTTAAGGCCTAACTTCCAAATTAGGGCTTGGAGACGTGCATTTTCCTAGTAATTGGTGTGAAGTTTATATAAAATGTTGTACAAGGATTTTAGAGCATTAGATTTTATGAACATAATTATCAAAAAAATTTGTTTTCTTGATACTTCTAAAAACTACACTCACTAGGGTTTGGCATATGGAAACGAAACTTGATGGTTTGGACAAGGTCCTTTGTCCACCAAATAAATTCAAGGTTCTTGTTGTCTTACCACAAAAACCTTGATTTATAATTTTAAACTTTGAAAATTATCTAAAAATTTCTCGATATTCAAATTACATTTTTAAACCCTCTCTTCATCTTAGTTGCTCTGGTTTTTATAAAAATAATTATGTTTGATTTATTTTCTTATTATTGTAGTTAAATGATTATATATTTTTATATTACAATTTTATTGAAATCAACTCATTCATAAAATAATAGGTGTATTTTTTATTACATATTCCTTGTATCAAATGGTACCTATTGCATGTAATAAATATTCCTTGTATCAAATGGTATTAACATAGGGCTAAGGTAAGATCTGGTGATGAGGCGAGATCCCGATTAGTAAAACACATTAGATGAACCATAACTCTATCCCATATCCCCAATCTCAACTTTAACTAGTTTAATTTACTTTTTGAAAATGAGGGAGAGAAACCTCTCTTTGGTGGTGCTCCATGAAGCTCTTTCTATTCTCTTAGAATGTTCAAGGGCTCTCCCCCCTCAATGGAAATTTTATGCCAAGCTCATATTACAAGATCATCCTCTGATATTATTTTCCTCTAAGAAGTCGACCCTACTCTACTGTTCAACTTACATTGTATTAACAAACACCTCTCGCCTTACTATACCTATCATGAAGATGAGGGAGGAGGTGGAGTTATGTTCTTACCACCCTCTCTTTCTTCCAAGGTTATTACCATTAGTGAATACCCTACCCATAGATGTGTTTGGGCTACAATTTATGTTGAGGAGAGAACCCTTGGGTTTTGCTTAATTTATGCTTCAAACTTAATATTGGTAACATTTCTCTTTATAACTAGATGAGATCAAATCTTCCTCCTCTAGAATGGATCTTAAGAGGTGATTTCAACATGGTTGATAATAAAAGAGATCATTGATGGTATCTCTCATCTCCTCTCTCTACCAAGGACTTTTTAACATGGCTCCAATGTTATAATTCCTTGAGAGTCTATGATCCTCTCTTTGGATGTTCGACTTCATGAATAGGTAGTTGGTTCACCTAGTCCAATAATTAAGTTGGATATCAAAGGTGGTTAGTAGATTTGATAGGTTCTATGTGAGCATATTTATTAAGTCACTTGTTGTCTTTCCCAATGTAACCACTCTCAATGAAATTATTCTATCTAACCATATTCCAATTTATTACTCATTTAACTTAAACTCCTCTCCTCTTCCGCACACTCAAATCCTCTTAAAGCTAAATATTTTCCCTTTCTCTTCCATGCATTGTATATCCATTTTTTTAAAATTTGGTAGTTGTAACCCTAACCTAATTCATCTGTAGGTTGGATTTGATGGCAGGAAGTTGTTTTGGCAAGAACACTCAAGTTCTTTAGAGGATATGGTGATCTTATGGTTAAATTGAAATAGAAAAAATTAAAAAAACTCAAGCACAAGCTTAGTAAATAGTGCTTGGCTCTTGAAGAACGTCCCTAAGATGCCTCCTTAAAAGTTGATGTTACCAAAATTGAATTTGATCTAAGAAAGTTTGAAGTTTAAAGGGACCAAGGTGCTAAAATATAGGTTCGTCTTTTCTAGATCCAACATGGTGACCATATATCTAAATACTTTCAAAATAAGCATTGCCCTGATCATAATTCATCCATCATTATTGAGAATGAAGTGGAGACCTCCTCAATTGATGATATCAAGGGATAGTAATAGTAAAATCTTTTGGAAAAAACTGTGTGAATAAACTTTTTGACGTCGACGTTTTGGATTAACTCCCGTGATATCAAGGGATTTTTTTTTCAACATTATAATTAGCTATTTTAGGAAGAACACCACTTTGATGAGTATGCATATTTTTTAATATGGTTGTGTGGATGTATCCCCCGAAAGGTGGACTAAGTTACCAATCACCTTTTTGAGCAACATCTCACTATAGCATATTTTGAAACAACTCTTTGGGCAATGAGTACCAAAAAGGCCCTTGGTTTGGACAAGCTCCTAATTAAATTATTCCAAGCTCTATGGCCCACCCTCAAGATGGCCTTGTTTAATTTTAACATGGAGGTGGAGGCTAATTGATCCTTGGGGGCTATCATTAATCATAGCATGATCAAAGTAATTACTAAAGCTGGAAACAAGATTAGGGTATGTGATTGGCACTCCATCACTCTAATTAGTATTTTAAATAGGAAATTATTGTAAAGGCTATTGTTATGAAACTTAAACCTATTGCTGAGGATATTGTTCATCTTGAGTAGATCGGATTCCTAAAGGATATATACATCTTGAACAATATCCTCTACACATTGAAAACCACTCAATACATCGAAGATTCCAATCAAGATGCGTTATTGGCCAAACTTGATTTTCACAAATCATATGATAAAATTTAATGGCGATTTATTCTTAAGATGCTTGAGTGGTTGAATTTTGATTTTAATAGGAAATGTATTCAAATGCTCTTTATAAAAACACAAACTCAAAAAATGATTAGTGATAACCTCACCAACATCTTTGACTTCCAACACTAACCTCCAATGCTCCATTTGTTAAGATTGTCCACCACCCCTTTCTTATATGATAATTAAATCAAAGTTGAATAACTATTAAGAAAACCAAGTCACATGTTTTGGTAAGTACACCATATTATTTTTCTCCTTTTTTAACAAACTGGTTGTCCCAAACAAATACTAGTTAAGGAATCTGTAAAAGAAAGAAGCAACGGTAAAGCATATTTATTTTCACGCAATCCCTTACGGCCATACCTAAACATAAAGTAAAGATGCCAAAGCTGCAAATGACAGCGAGGACAAAATCCAAACTCCACGTGTCAGTGAAAGCGAAATAAAGGTCCTCAAATTCCGATTATTTGTTTTAGAAGTTCCCAATACCGTCAGACCCCGGTCCCACCAATATATTTCTCGACCTCGAAGAAAACACATCACCAAAAATTCCCGTGACGTCCGCTGCCACCTGGCATCCTGACAGAAGCCTCGGCAACGGCTACCCGCTCCGAACCTACACCTCAGCCTCCAGAGCCCGAGCCTCCGCAACGGCTAGTCGAGCCCGACAGCTTACAAAACCCCCTGTGCGCACCAACCGTCTTACACACTCGCACTATCGCAGTCCCGTTCTTGTTCTGGTTCTGGTTCTTGTGTGACTGCTGCTTTGTTTTGTTTTCTCGAATCTCTGCTATCTTTAGCGCTGGTTTCAGGCCTCGCTAAGGGCACTAGCAATGGCTTTCTTTGGCCGAAGGATCTGCATATTGGCGGCTTGTTTTCTGCTCGCGTTTCGGATTGTTGCGGCGAATGAGTTTACAGTTGGAGGCAAGAATGGCTGGGCTGTGCCCACGGGATCCGAGCACGAAACCTTCAACCAGTGGGCTGAGAGGCTCAGGTTTCATGTCGGCGACACTCTTCGTAAGTATTTTGAAAGCATCTTCGTTATTTGTCGTGTAAAGGTTTTGTGATGGTAATGTATGCGTTTTTTTTTTCATTTGTTGGTTGCAGTCTTCAAGTATACGGCGAAGGAGGACTCTGTTTTGCAGGTGACACAGGAGGCGTTCCAGAAATGCAACACGTCGTCGCCGGTTTCCAGCTACGATGACGGCCACACGGTGTTCAAGTTTCCCAAGTCCGGGCCATTTTACTTCATCAGCGGTGTGCAGGGACATTGTGAGAAGGGACAAAAGATCGTTGTCGTGGTCATGTCTCATGGCGGGCGACGTGGCAGCGGCGTTTCTCCGGCTGCTTCTCCGGCTTTTGCAGGCCATGCGTTTTCTCCTGTGGCTACTGTTCCGTCTGAAGAGGGACCTGCTATGTCGCCCTTCGGGACCCCTGCCGTTGCGCCTACCAGCGACGCGCCTGCCGCATTTGTGGTGTACGGTGTACTGCTCGGCTTTACTGCGCTGGCGTCTGTCTTGGCTTTCTAGATGATGATAACTTGCAACCGGCTGGTAGCTGGTTTTGCTGATGTGGCGTTAACTGACAAATTCTTTGGGGTTAGGGTAGTAATTGTTTTAGGTGTTTTGGGTTTTAAGTACAATTGTTGGCGCTGATGAGTCAGGTGGTGGTTTTACAGATACATATTTGTGTAAATATGGTCGTCTGCTGGCTCATAACTATTTTTCTTACAATGCGGGCCATGTTTTGTTGATCGGGAGGCTTATTTGGCCGGATATTATAAAATGTTTGACTCATATTTCATATTTTAGTCTCACAGTTTTCTTGTAGCTTTCTGTGTTTACATCTTTTCGGTCGTTTTGTGAGTAATGGTTGTGGTTTGTATCGAGATCTTGAGCTTATGATTAGCGCTTCATTTCTATTTATTTATAGCAAGCCGTAATGATACTGGTAAGGGAAAACTCGTTAATTGGACCTTTAATGGAAATAGTGGCGGTAAGTTTTGTGATCTGAATATTATCGACAGTTTAAAACTCCTCTGCTATAAACCAATCGGTGTTATTTTTTTGTAATGTTATTGTTCGATGGTTGGCCGTTATCAAGCTACTTTCTGTTTTCATGAAGCTGTTTTATAAACAGTAACGACAATTTATGAGGTTTTAGCGGTTTCGTTTTAAAGAGCGGTTTAGCGAAACAATTGTTCCTGCCACCATAAATATAAATATATGGCGGTTTGCCGTCTCAACCATTTTCTTTTCAGCAACGACGGTTGTATTTTTGGATGTTATTTGGCAGATTTTAATATCTATTCGGTTCCATTCCTTTGTCATCGTTAATCGTGCTTAATTGATGCTTTGCTTTATTCCAGAAAAAGGACTAGCAGTTGCCCCCATGGTGCAACTGCTTTACTTTATTCCTTCGCAAGAAACGCAGGAGGTTAAATAAAAGTTGTTCATATTTTGGTTTAATGCATTCATAAAAGTTACAATAATTAAATAGAATAGAGTTTTTATGAATGGTGTGGTGTGGAAGATGTAATTTCTCTGATTTTTTAAGTTTTAATTCTTCTTGTTTTATTGAGTGTTATTGTGGAGCAATAGATACATGTGTAAGATTTTTTACATCCCATGTATATATGTAGTAAGTGTTTTGTTCTTGTTTTATTGAGTCTTATTCCCTCCTTTTATGTAAAAGGAGTAATGGCTACATTTTGTTTTCATTTGTGAAATATATTTTTTTTTATTGATAGACTATTTTTATTCTTTTGCTATATAAATATTACTGTATTTTTTTTTCTTTAACATTACTCTATCTCAATCATTGCAAATAACCAATTTGTAATTGGTGGAGAGTATGTGTCCTCTAATATATGATTTTAGATGAAATACCCTTTCAAAAAACAAACATTAATTTTTATTTCATAATTTTTTTATATAAAAAAAATTAATGTATTACATATTTACAAATACATGTGGCTTAAATAGGTTTGTAAACTAATGTTACCTTGTACTCAACAAAAAATTCCCTTAAATTAATGGGGGTTGAAAATTTTCTTCAATAATTTAATTTTTTTTCTTAATAATTTTTTTTTTTTTTTACTAAGTAAATGTGAATGATTTTTTATTAAGATTTTAAAATTTACATATAATTCTCAAAACACATAAATACAATACCAGTATAAATGTTTATAGAGAAAATTTTAAAATATTTTAAATTTTTCTTTGTTTGACATCTTTCCAAATAACTTTGTCCTTGAAACTTGCATCAAGGCATTTGTTTTTCATATATCTTTTATTATATTTTATCTTGAAAATCCTCTCTCACACGCTCTTGTACTTGCTAGAATGGTAAGTATTGCAAGTATTGCTTGCCATAGTTTTGTCATATTTGGAAAGTTTGTATGTGAATCTATAGCACAAAAAACCTTTTAAGCTTCCTTCATATGGAATCCTTTACAACTAAAGCGAAGAGTATCAACAAAATTATACAACTCTTTTAAACAACCTTCAAAATCAAAGAAAGACTTTTCTTCCTCACACAAAGTATGTTGCAAGTGTTTAAAAAATTTACACAGCCATCACTTTGACTTTTATTCTCTAGTATGTGCATCCTCTGAATAATGATAAGCTCTGAACAACTTTATAGAATTGATAAATGAAAGATCTGGAAATCTTTCATTTAAACAATCTACAAGTTTTTGAACATATTCTTTAGTAAGATTTTTGCAGCTCTCTAGTGACCCATCAATGCAAGGCTTCATTCTCTATTTTGGTGCATCAACATAATCATCACACGCATTTGGAATTACCACAAATTGTAATTCATGTCGATGAATGTGTCCATCTTGATCAATAATCTCTAGGTAACCATATTTAAAGCTCTCTAAAAATTTAGACAAGTAACTTGTACCATTTGCAAAAGTGTAAGAACTTAGAAACCACTTACTTAAAGTCTGTATAGTAGAATCTATTGCTACCCCTAAAAATGTGACATCCACATTCTCTTCTTGAAAATTTTTATTCAACTTGTTTAGTTCACATAACACATCTGTAAGCATATGTAAGAAAAATTATACTGAGAGAATCCTAGCCTTATCATACCATGAGTCTCTTTTCTCATTTTTCCACAAAGTCAACAATGGAGGCATCAACACAATAAGCAATTCAATAACTTGTTCTCTTGAGAGCCATCTAACTCCATGAATTTGAAGAGCTTGAAGTGTTTCGAGTTGCATGAGTCTTGAAGAGCAATAAGTTCATTATGTCTTTTAGTACAATTTTGGACCCAAGAATATACCTTATTCTCTACTTTTCAACAAACATCAATTCAAGTAAATTTTTAGCATTAGCAACATTTGATGCCGTTAAAGCCTCACGATGAGCAATGCAATGAATACATATAAGATTTGTGTACATCTTTTTTTTAAAAGAGTAACAAATCTATTTTCACTCCCCACCATTAATGAAGCACCATCTGTAGATACTGTAGACACCAAAATTACGTCACAAACAAATGCATAACTACCTATGTCAAAACCCCCTTAAGCCCATTTCAATAATAAACAATTAATCTCTCTAACCCATACTTTTACTCCTCACACATTTAATTAATTTAAAATACTTAATTAACTAAAAACCCATGTTGCCACCTTACCTAGCCACCTCACCCTATGACTAATTCTCACCTGATGCGTCACCTCAAGCCCTGATCCCCTCATCCTAATTACCCAAGACTTATTCCCACTTCTAAACTAAATTCTTAATCAACTACTTTATTCCTAACCTCTTATTTTTACTTTGTTATAACGGGTGTCACACTTGGCACGAAAAACAATAGAGAACAAGCCAAAAATAGTAAGGTTTACTTATTCTAGGGTCGTCGACGTCGATCAATCCATAGTTGATGTCAGTGGGATTATCGATGTCAACAATATAAGCCAAGCTCCAACATGAAGTTTAGGTTAGCATAAATTAAGAAAATCAATTCCTCTCATTCAGGATCTTGGCATTCTATTTTTGACATCTTGGCTTACAATCATCTTGCATAAGTTAATCACAATTAGCAACTGAGCTCTTGAGGACCAATAGCACCCACTTGTTCTCTCTGTTTAGGATTCAGGTTCAAACTCCCTGATAGGGACCATCAACCTGGCACTTATCATTCATCGACCACTACAACAAAGTATATCACTTATACTGTAGGTCATTTAAATATTTATTCTACTATTTCTTTATATCTACTCTGCATTGCTTTATGCACTTCTAATCGTACCCATGTGAGGGAGTTACAAAGCTTCCTTGCTTGTTTCCCCTTAACCTGACATACCAAACCTTTGGCCAAACTCAACCAAGCCATAATCTCTCTCTCATAACTCTCCCAACCTCCCTGGCCTGATCCAAACCATTTCTCAAACTCAGAAAAGCCTTCTACAAGCTCCCAGACAATTATTACCCCTACCAACCTCGACAACCTAACCGACATCGGTCACCTCACTATCGACCTCGGTAGTATAATCGATATCAGTCACTCCCTACCGATGTTGGTGACTGTGGATTCCCTAGCCTCTTCAAAACCTACCTAGACAACTTCTAAAATACAAACAGAGTACCTCATCTGCACCCTGTCACTCTCTATTGCATACAAGTTGTTAATAACGATAATATTATCTCTCTTTCACTCTCTCTTTACCTCTCTTTCAGTTATTTATTACTCTTTTGTCTTTCAAAAGTGGACTATCATCTCTAAGGAAGTTTCATACTTCTTAGAACAAGCATGTAGCTTGGCACAAACATCTTGTGGTATTACTTTCTTACACAGGTGGTCCTCCCCAACCAAAGATAAATGCTCACAATGTTTGGATACGACGCGTAAACCAAATCCAGGGTCATTCTAATCACTTATCCCCTTCCTTCTTTCTATTTTCTTTTAGACTTCAAATAGATAAAATTTAGTGAAACATTTTTGGCACGTCAAGTGGGACCTTAGATTTTTCCTTGGATTCATTTCTTATTTTAAACATTCATATAGGTGCATTATAGTGAAGATTTCATTTCTTGCACTTTATCCTTCTCTTTTCTCTTAAAAATGAAAAATTCAATATCTTATTTTCTATTTAAAAAGCATTAAACTAAAATTTTCTTTCTTTTTTCCTTGCCTCTAAAAGCAATTTGTCATTTTCTTTTACAAGAAAAAAAGAGGATCTCTTCTTTACTTCCTCTTGCATGCACATTAGGATAGTAAAATTCATACTCTATTCCTATTTGATCTCTATTTTCATTTGAATCTAAACATTTCAGATTTGGGTTCAAAACTTACTGCATTTCATAGTTTGTTTGTTGCATATTAACTCACCTAGTTAATTACAAGCATTTTGCATAAATCGTAGTGCACCTATGTCACACAACCAAATCACATTCACATAAACAAACATCTAAATTTCCTTGAGAAAAGACCCATCAAGATTTCATCACTTAGTGGATCACCTTACCTTACTTGGGTATCCTACTTGGATTTCACCACCAAAAGGAGAACCCACTCCATTCTCTGGTGGAGTATAATCTTTAGACAGAAGCTATATTTTGATTAAGCAGTCTGGCTCGGCTTCAAGTTCATGAAGTACATAGAGCAAGCTCTTATAACAAGCCACGTACCCAGTCTAGCATAGATTTTCTCTTGAGTACCAAAACTAACCTAAAACCAGCTCTAGATAGCTTTCTAGTACCTTCGATAACCAAATTCTCTTCTCACTATCTGATTAAGGCATAAGCCAACATGAGACTAAAAATTAATCTCCAGGACTTAGTAGTTGTTGGCTGAATGTTCTTTTTTTGCTTTTCAATTGCCTTCTGTATTTTCAAGTTGGTAAGGATGCTTTCCTATTAATTCACAAAATCAATACTATTTCTAAAACTTGATTTATATAACTTATTATCTCAAGTTTTTTGAGTGTGATTCCTTCTTACACAGACCTTTTACATCCACTATTTTACCTAGTTTCAACCTCTAATTTCTTAAAATATCAATTTTTTTGTCTCCCAGGATTTCACAGTGACCAACATTGGTTAACCCTATCGGTATCGATAGATTTTACCTATCGACATCGGTTATTCCACCAGCGTCGATGAATTTTTCCTACCAACATAAGTCAAGATATCGACATTAATGACTGTGTAATTTGACCTACTCAAAATGACAAGCTAAAATAACTCATTTACCTACACTCAAACCTGGTTTTTCTTTATTTTGTTTCAAATACAAGGTAGCAAGACTATTTAAACCTCGTCTTGCATGGTATTGACATGAGCTCAAGCCAAAATTCTTGCCGATTACGCAAGTCGACAACCACTTCCACCTTCCCCTCTCACTTTCGATTATGTCATGGAGCATACTTCAGATACAAAGCATACTCCCAGCCCTAACCAAATTTTCATTGTGCCTGAGGAAGATCAACATTTTCTTAAATTTCTTAATCGCAATGTGGCAACGCTTCAGCATTATCTTGTTATGAGCTGAACCCGTAATTCTTTAGATGACCCAATTTATGGTATACCAACCTCTTGAATAGAGACAACCTCAATTTTAGTTACCTCCACTATTTTTCTCATGGTTACCCAAACCACCACTTTGACGAGTAACCCAACTATAAATAATGTTCAAAATGTGGCATCTCCAACTGGCCAATCCCACCTAAACCCTGGTGTAGCTTCCCTACTTCTACAACCACAACCAGTTCAGACAAGTCACACCCCATTCCAAAATTTAGTGGTACCAATTCCATATACCCTTGTGCCTATAATTACCCAAGTTATGACTCACCTTTCATCTAGTCTAACCATGCCAATAATCCAACCTACAATAACAACAACCAACCAAGACATAGTCTCCAACCTAATGGGATAAGTCATTATTCTTTTTGCACCCCAGCCTATGATTCATTATCCTTATGTTTCCCCAACAACCTCAACAAGCTATGTCATACACTCCCTCTGCTTCTATCAGCTTCCCTATAACTTAGGAGATATCCCCCAGACTAATCACCCTCCAGACCTTATTAAGATGCTAATGGACAAAATATCTAATCTAGAGACATCTGTTTCTAGTTCAAAAAATGTATTATCTTATGATCAGATATGCAATGGACCAATCCATCTTTCTGTACCTATTCACCCTTATCGAAGCCAATGAAAACTCCCTAAATTTACTTATTTCCAAAGTAAATAGGACCCACAACAACACTTGTGAGCATTTAGACATGCCTGTTATTTAATAGGGCATGATGATGCATTACTGCTTTACACTTTCCCTATGTCTCTTTCAGGTGTTGCCTTGGATTGGTATAGCTCTATACCTCAACACTCCCTTTTCTCATTTACCCAACTTGCACAAATATTTCTAGACCATTTCTCTATTAACATTTCTAAGGAGGTTTTTATAATAGACTTTTATTCTATCAGACAATTTGATGACGAGTCTATTGCAGATTTTATCGCTCGTTGGATAAGTTTGATCAATCAACTCTCCTTCTCCTTACCCGAACCTAAGCTTATTGAGATTTTCTCAAGGCCATGTACTAAACACATCTCGTCCACAATCCAGGTAAAAAAATTTCACACATTTGATGAGGCCTTTACAATGGCACGAAAACTCGAGGTTTATGCTATTGATGAAGGCAAAGTCAAGTTGTGCAGTAAGAATCCCAATACCAAGTCAAATGACTCCTCCTCTAAAAATTCTCCCTCTAACCAAAAGGCTAAAGGCTCTGCCAACATGGTGGTCGTTAAGTAACCTCTTCCACAACCACAAACCAATCAAATTCCTTAACTTCTCAAAATTTGACCAAGCAATTCCAACAATGGTATGAACAAAGACAATACACTCCCATTAGGGAGTCATATACATCCGTCTTGGAGAAATTATTACAACAAGGTGTTAAAACCCTTCCTCAGATCAAACCTCCCATATATTTTGACCCTTCCCATCCTATCCCAACCTGGTACAAGGAAGATGAGTTTTGCGATTACCATCGAGTTAAAGGCCATAATTCTAATAACTACAAGACACTCAAGAACATTGTTTAAGATATGCTTGATAGAGGTGATCTTGTCTTGGATAATCCTAACACACCTCCTAATCAAAGTATGGATGTGTTTAAACACCCTTTTCCTAACCATTCACCGAATCAAAATATTGTCCAGTCCACAACTAATGCAAGTGATCATAATATCCATACGGTTAATATGGTCTTTCCTTTACCTTCAGTCTAACCTGCCCCTCAATAAGAGACATCCATTTCATCGACTCCTCCCCCACATTTAGTGGCATTTGGTTTGCCCATTCTTCCTCCTCAAGTAGAAGAGCCTATTTCACCCATTCCACTCCCTCAGGAGGAAGAGCCTCCTTTACCACTCCTTTTGCCACCTGAGGAACTTGTAATGCCAATTTTATTTGTACCAATATTACTTATCTTCTTACCACTTGAAAACCACACCTTACCTATCCCTCAACCACATGTTGAAGGGAATATCATTCCTGCATTATACCCTCTTGAGGAACCTTCTTCACTACTTCTCTTTTACCTATAGAGAGTAGTACTCCACCCATTTCACCTTTGTACCTAGAAGAGTCCATATCATCTACTTCCATAATAGATGAGAGACCTATTGTGCCTACTCCAATTGTACCACTCTTACCCCTTCTTTTATCTATAGAGGATAATACTTTACCCATGCCTCACCCACATGTTGAGGGAGCCATAATACCTATGCTTTACACTCTTGAAGAACCTTCTCACCTACTCCCCTCCACCCATGGCAGACCAAGTCTCTTCTCTTGTCTCTATCGAAGAGGACCTTGTTTCCGTTCTTTCTCATCTTTGGCTCAAAGTAGTAGAGACCAATAATTTCCGTCTTTCCCAAACATCATAGCCTCTAAAAACACAATTATAAGGCCTACATCAACTTTGTCTAAACCCTTCTCGCATTTGGTGAAAAGTCTAGAATTTTGTGATTCCACGAAACTAGATCATGCAGCATTTTGGGACTAGCTTAAAACTATGTATCCAACACAAAAAATGTCAACCTTTACCACCAATCCCCTTACTACCTTTTACCCCAAGGTATTTGACAAAGCTAGAGCTTCTTCACCAGAAAAACTTGAAGTTTAGCCATCTATCTCAGAACCCAACCTTCACAGGAATCTGTTACATTAAAGCAGATCAGGCCCTTAGGTGTACGCCCTGTTTTTAATTTAATTCATCCACATGTGAAATTAGATTTAACTCCTCAATCACAAGTTGGAGTTTTTTAACCTAAATTATATAATAATGTTAAGCTTCTTATATCTCGTCGATCCCTTCTTCAACCCTCAACTTTGCCCTCTATTTTAGGGCCACACCCCTCTACTTTAGTTGGAATATTGCCTAACCAAGCAAAACAAAAATTTAAGCTATCTCCACCCCTGCCTTTGCCATTTGGTAGGCCTCTCACATCTGACACTAAGAAAGTGATATCAAAACACGTAACTCTATCATCACCAAATAAGGCACCATGTAAAATTGTCTTTTTAACATCAAAACAAAAGAGGGTGTCCACTCCTATTAGTACAAGTGTGACCCAACTTGTAGGCTCTCAAAGCTTTTTCTTACATCAGTTATTGCAATCTTCCATAATAACTCTTCCTCATATTAAGCTTTATATTCCTCTTGGAATGAAGCCATCTTGGTTTGATGATACATAAGTGTGTTTATATCATCGTTCACCTAGACACGATACTGAGAGTTGTAAAGCCCTCACAACAATTATTCAAGAACACTTCGATGTCAATACTCTCTTCGATGATACTCCTGTTAACCTTCTCATTATTCCACCTTTGGATTCCATAATGCCTTCTACTATTCCACCTAAATTCAAACCCAAAGATGTCTTCATAACCCCTTTACCACCTCCTTCACTGACTTTTCAAATCAACATAGTTAATGTGGCCATACGGTCACAAAACTAAAAATATAAAGCTAAGGAAAAGGTCACTACTCCTTGGACCCATCCCTTCACCAAAGACACTCCCCCTACTAATCCTAAGATTTCCATCTTGGGTGTTCCTAAAATAATATCTTCGAATGTTATTCAAAGCTCAATAGTGAAACAACTTCACCAAACTCCTATGAAAATGTCTTTGTATGAGTTAATCCAAAACTCATCCCAACACCATCAAGCTTTGATTAATGCTTTGCAAGCGATTGAGGTATAATCAAATGATCCCCAACCTCTTGCATCTTTGGTCAGCTTCCTTAATTCTATCACCCTGATTTCTTTCAATAATTCAAAAATTCCACTTCAACATCCTAAAGATCAGGATTATGCCCTTTTTATTACCACATATATTGATCACACTCATATAAAAAGAGTTATGATCGATGGGGGAGATATTATTAATGTGGTACTCTGTTCCTTTAACATTACTACAGCTATTATGGTGGGCACTATTATCTTACATATTCATGTAGGTCCCTACATAATTCCCAAGATCTTCTATGTTGTGGAAGGAGAGTTTCAATATAACATACTACTTGGATGACCTTGGATACATGTTATGGCATGTGTACCCTCAACCTTGCACCATTGTGTCAGGTTTGAACATGATGGACAAGTACATGTTATAACTTCTGACCCACCTCTGTTTAAAACATGTAACATGACATATAGTCCCAATTATGTTCTCATCCCTTTGAAAACATCATCTTCCTCACATGATGCTTCTGAAGCTTCCAAAAGCTCCACTCTCATGGTTACATAGATACCAACAACACAAATTCTTGACAAAGATCCCATGGAGGAGACCTTTCAACGTTTGTCACTTGGTGAATATCATTTATTGATGCTCAACATGTTCTATACTCCACAAGAGTATGGAAGTATTCACATGCACCCAAATTATGATCCCTGTAGTGGGATGGTCATCCCTTATGGCCCCCCTAACCTTCAAACCAGTTTCACATATGAGGGAATTGATCAAGCTCCCGCTATCAGCAATCCATCTTATTTACCACAACTAGTTACTTGTGACTTCTCGTTCATGAGTAACCCTAGATTCACTCACAGCGATCTCTATAGGTGTGCCTAGAAATGATTTGGTTTGGGTCATTATGAACAAGGTGTCCATACGCCTATTAAATATCCTACTATCAACACCATTAAAAATGCCAAAAAGAGGCATGGGGTGGGATATGACAAACCAAATAAACTCACTAAAACTTCCCATGAACCAATTGCCGAAGAACTAGTCTCTCCTTCTCCACCTTCTTCTCCACCATCACGTACCGAATCAGAGGTATCTATACCTCCTAATTTTTTTTTCAATAAATGTCATCCATTTGGGGCCTCTCACCTATCGTCAGGGTAAGGAAACAAGGTCCCTTCCTCTTGTTCATCCTAAAATAATTGATGAAGACTCTCTCACTATTAACACTATCCAATGTCAAGATGATGATGTAATTCTCACCTACATGGGTGCAGATGATTCCTATATCTAATGATCACTCCCATTAGAAATGCAAGCTATGTTAAATGAATCAACCATTGACATCAACCTACCTTCTCATGATAACCCTTGTGTCCTCAAGATTGTCCAATCTTTAGATTCCTCTGAGCAAGATGATTATACCACATTTTTTACTGACCATAGCAAAGCCTTCACTTGGTCTTACAATGACATGCCTGGTATTGACCCCTCTATTGTCACCCATAACATTTTCAGCAATCATGATGTTAAACCTGTTAAGCGGAAGCTTCATAAGATACATATTTGTATTGCTCTCCTTATCAAAGAAGAGCTCCAACACCTCCTTTTTGTTAACTTTATCCAACCCATCGAATACCTGAAATGGATTTCCAATATTGTTCTTATCACAAAAATGACTAGGGGAATCCACATTTGTATCGACTATCATGATTTAAATCTTGCCTGTCCAAAATATGACTTCCCATTGCCTAGTACCGACCAACTTATTGATGTAATGGTTGGCCATGAGATGATATCACTTATGGACAGATTCTCTAGATATAATCAAATCCTAGTTGCTCCTGAGGATTAGCACAAGACAACTTTTATTACCCCATGGGAGACTTTCTATTATCAAGTCATGCCTTTTGACCTGAAGAATGTTGGTGCAACCTACCAATGCACCATGACCTACATTTTCCATGATCTCTTACACAAAATTATGGAAGATTACGTGGATGACTTACTCGACAAGTCTAAACTTCATCAAAAATACTTGATAATTCTCAAAACCATATTTACTCATCTCCTCCAATATAACGTTCGACTAAACCCAAAGAAATGTGTCTTTGGTGTTTTTTTGGTAAACTCTTAGGTTTTATCATTTCTCTTCGTGGTATCGAGGTCGATCCTACTAAGGTTAGAGTAATCCTAGAGATGCCTCCACCTACTAATATCAAACAACTCTATAGCCTACAAGGCAAACTTCAGTCAATTCACCACTTCATTTCCTAGTTGTCAGATCACTGCCAACCCTTTCACCATCTCCTCAAAAAGGATGTCTCCTTATAATGGAATATATATTGCCAGGAAGCCTTTGACTCACTTAAATAATACCTCTTTTCCCCACTGATTCTTATTCCACATAAATAAAATCATCCTTTGTACCTATACATCTATGCAAAAAACCATTCTCTAGGTGTTATGATTGCACATTGAGATGACCAACATCGAGAGCAGGCTATTTATTACATAAGCCGCACACTTATTGATTATGAGACTCAATATACCCATACTAAAAAACTTTGCCTTGCATTGGTGTTTTCTGCCTCTAAGCTTTGCCATTATCTCCTAAATCATAAAACCTATGTTGTCACCGATATTGACCCCCTCAAATACATGCATTCCAAACCATATCATAACCAACATGTAGCTCAGTGGCTCATGCTTCTTGCTAAATTTGACTTTGAGTTCATTCATCAAAAGTCTATTAAAGGGCAAACAATTGTTGACCAGTTAGCTACTGCCCCTTTACCCAACAATCAACCTTCAAACCTTGAATTCCCTGACGAATCTATTGCAACTCTCTCCACCGATGACATCTCTTATCAAATGATGATGTTATTTGATGGATCTAAATGTCAACATGGTGGGGGTGTGGGGGTCATTCTTATCACTCTTGATGGTGAGCCTATGCCTTTGTCATTTAAACTAGATTTTGAATGCACTAACAATATAGCTGAATATGAGGCTTTGATTCTAGGACTTCAAACAACTCTCTTTTTGGGTATCAAATCCATAACTATTTTTGGTGATTCTCAACTAGTGGTTAACCAAGTTAATGGTTCCTACCTATGCAAAAATAAAATTCTATAGTGGTATAAACATTATGTAGATACACTCTTGGGATCATTTGACTCTTATATCTTGCAAAATGTTCCTTGATCTACAAACATGTTTGTTGACACGATGGCTTCACTTACTCCACACATACCCTCTTCATCCTCCTCTTTAAGAATCTATGTCATCTTGCATCACTTAACATTAACCTCCTATGTCTCAGCTAACATCCTCTTTATAAAAAATGTAACAGCCAACCCACAAGACTTATGGTACAAACAACTCGAAAATTATCTTTCCTTCTCTATTACCCCTCTTGATGTCTTCTATAATGCGAAATGAGCCTTCATAAAATGTGCCGCTCATTACACTATACTAGGGGGACTTCTCTACAGGCAAATTTTTGATGGTCTTCTCCTTAGATGCCTAACTAGTATTGAGACTCCCTTTGTTATTAAGGAAGTCCATGATAGGATTTGTGGTGGGCATTTTAATGGTCACACACATTCCAAACATATCCTTTGACTTGGCTATTATTGGCCCACACTTCATCAAGACTGTGCTAATTACGTTCAGTGTTACGTCAAGTGTCAACAACACGCTAACTTCCTTCACATTCCTAGTTATTCATTACAATTCTCCAAAGACTTTTGGCCCTTCTCCCAATGGGGCTTAGATTTAATCAAAGAGATTAACCCTCATTCATCCCTCTATCATTGTTCTATCCTTACTTCCACTGAATACTTCACCAAGTGGGTCGAGGCCATCCCTCTCATCTCCACTAAAGCTAAAAAAATTGTTGACTTCATCAACCATCACATCATCTGTCATTTTGGTGTTCCTCACAAGATTATAACAAATAATGGAAAATCTTTCAAAAATAAGACTCTTTGAAGTCTTTGTGATACATTTAGAATCAAATTAAGCTTCTCATCACCATACTATCCATAAGCTAATGGACAGGCATAAGCTTCTAACAAAACATTGACCAAAATTTTAATGAAGGTAGTCAATGATACAGGCAAGGATTGGCACACATTATTTTATGGGCTTACTGCACTAGCACTCGAACCCCTATGAGTGCTACACCTTTTTCATTGGTATATGGGACGGAGGTTGTTTTTCCTCTTAAAGTCTAGATTCCTTCTCTTCGCATTTCTCTACATGACATACTTACTAATGATGACTTTTGCCAAGAACATTTGGCCCAACTTGAATTGCTTGATGAGCATTGTCTCATAGCCCTCAACCACCTCCAAATCTATCAAGAGCGTATCAAGTGTGCTTATAAAAAAAACCTCAAAGACCGAGATTTCAATATAGGATATCTCATTTTAAAAGAAAATTAACACGTGACGAACATGGAGAAAAGCAAACGGGGTAAGTTTGCTCTTAATTAGCTTGGACCTTATATCATAACTCATAAGTATGGCTCAGGAACTTATCGTTGTCTTCTCTTGAAGGAAGGCCAGAACTTGAGCCTTTAAATGACTTACACCTACGACCATTCTTTTGTTAAACAAGCATCACTTTATCTCGTATTTAAATTGAGCTCATCCTTTGAGCATCCCTATTACATTCATTTCCCTTCCTCTTCACCCTTACTCCTATACACTTAGTTAACTTACACAGTGGTATGGTTTTGTACTCACAGTGGAAAATGTCTAAGCCTCTATAGTCTTGTCCATGACTAGAAAAAAAAAGGGGGAGGGATATTTGAAAAAGTTATAAAATCTCAGGTCATTCTTTTCAATGTAGACTACTCCCTTGAAGGACAACTATTTAAAATTAAAAACAAATGCTTAGACCACTCCCTTGAAGGATGGCTAAGCCAAGATTTGTTCTCAAAGGAAAAAACAAATGAAAAAGGTTCCTCACAGCTTTATACGACCTTAACCTATACAAAATATCATGGTAGGTTTCCCGCATTGATCATCTTACACACACACACACAAAAAAAAAAAAAAAAACTTTAAGTCATGGACTTGCCTATATTAGATCTCGCATCACCCACAAAAGGGACATATCATCTCTACTTGGTACGTTATGCTACCTAAACATTTTTTCTCATTTTACCTTTTTTCCCCTCATACTCTTTTAAGGGACTGTGAAGCTCACTTAACATAAGGTAAACATGATGCTTCTCTAACAAACACAATGGTTCAAAGATATAAGGCATTAAAGAGGCTCATTTTCCTGAGCCTATTTATGTTTTAAATTATAGTCTTTGCCAATGCATGAGCATTCTACTTTTTATTTTCCCATCTACACCACATGTCGATATCTCTATTTGAGATGAAGAAACAATGTCATACCAACACTAACAAAGCCTACTCAATTTATTTTATGCATACACCATCACAAATATGAAAAATACTAAAATAAACTAACATACCCAATCTATTCATTTTAAGCATACACCATCAAAAATATGAAAAAATGCTAAGATGAAACTAACCAACTAACTATGCATATACCATCACATATATGGGAAAGGCTAGTCTAACTCAACTAACATGATCAACGTTAACATAAAAATTAACATAACATAAAATAAACATCATCCACATCATCATCATAATCACAAGAAACACATCTCAAATGAACCCATGGTAATAAATGAACATCTCATATATATGATATGTGATCAAAGTACATGTTCATTGTCTACATCATCATAACATCATATCTCTCTCTCAAAATGTAAATCTTGCATCTTCAGCTCACATGCCAATATACATGTAACATATATAATCAAAACTGGCAAACTCTAACACTCAAAGTCCTTAAGGCTCTCCATGTGGTCATGAGGAGGCAGTATCATCACCACTCTCCATTCGTCTATGTCGACATGAGCTAGAAGCTGTAGCACGTGACATTGACCTCTCCTACTCTTTAAACTTTGAATATCTTTATATCTATGAGAACTCTCTAATCACCCTCTCATAGTAGATAATCTCATCCAAGGCAGTCAAATATCTTACCATAGATATAGTCTGTGGAGGACCCATAGCATCTGATGATGGCCCAACTTGTACTGGTCATTGTAGTGGTGGAGGAGGAGTAGATTGGTCTGATGCTCTCATCAGTTCTCTCTCTACTATCACTATAGTCACCTGACCCTGTAAAATAATAACTTGGCCCTGTAGTGTTGCAACTTGACCTTGTAAAGCCCCAATCTGACTCTAGAAAATCACCACCTACCCCTTTAAGGCTAAAACCTATGCCTGAGTTATCTCTCGATCCTGCATTAATACATCTTAGGCCTGCACTACTATATTTTAGACTTGTAGTGTTACATCCCTCTCTCTAACTAACCCTTGTAAATCTGGTGGTGGCCTCCTGACCTCCACCACCAGATGTAACCCTGCCCACCAAGCTGTATAAGCCATTGTGGATCCCAAATCTCCAACACCTGACCTTGTTGGTAGCTCCTCAAAATTTGGTCCATCTGTCTCCTAGGGAAATGATAGGGGTGCCTCTATATCATCCCACCTTTATTAAGTGAAGGAAAGAAGAAAATATTGTAGTAGCCCAAACTACCACCTGACCCGTGCTATGGGTACCATCTCCAACTCATCGACCCATCTCCCCATGACCCATAGTGAGCTCTACAATCCAACAAGCTGCTCTACCTGCCCTCTAAAAAATGGGTATGTTAGATACAGTCTCCATAAAATATCTATAGGGATCAAGCTCTCGATCATGCACTTATAGGAGGCAATATCTCTCACCACACCATCCACTCGAGTCTATGTCATCGCCTCTCTCCATCGATTAAAACCAATCCTAAAGCTAGCTAGGATAGTGGTAGGTAAACCCAACGGTCATGTCACCATGATGTGCTCATATGCCTAATAATGTAGTAGATGGTTGACACACAAACTGTATCATCATCATAGCCTCAAACCCCATAACTCTCTATATAACTATGCCAATAATACTAGACCCCAAGCAAAAATGGTCTACTGCTTAACCATCTATGTAAGCACACCTATCAATGCAATCATAAATCTCCCACCATCTATATTTGGTAATGAATACACCATGATCTTGATCATCATCAAGAAGCTCAGACGATGTTGCTCCTCATCAACCATATAGAGTGGCTCTTATGCAAAACTCACAGAGTGGTAGGTCACCTCACTGACATGCTCTCCATATAAAGCAACCATGTGTATATCATGCTCCTCTCTTGAGCATGTGAAAAGCTCCTCACCCTAGAGTGGTAGATATAAAATCCTATACACATCCTCTTGTATCGCTATCAACTCTTCGATCGATAGATGAAAGGTGTTGGTGGTGTGATCCCACCTCTCAATCAATGCTATCATCAGAGACACATCTCATGCAACTCAATAGTATCATCGCACTCCTCTTAACCCCATAGCTACCATATGCTCCCAGTCATCTGGAGTGACATTCCTTCTCATGCGTATCAATAGCCTCAAAAAATGATCTCATAATGTCAGCTCTATCCTTACCTGCATCCATACATACAAACAACTCAAGTCACATACCTTTTAATATACTCTATCACTACCTTTTTCCCTTCTTGTTGGGAGAACTAAATTAGTTTGAGGCCCTAAACTGGACTATGTAGGCAACACTAAATTGACATGGGGTCTTCTGAGGTTAGCTCAGCCATATACCCACCTCACTAACTAACATAGGCTTCATTGCCTCTCTCTCTACCTTAGGCTTCATTGCTTCTCTCTCTCTACCCTAAGCCTACCTGCCTATTACAACTCTAGGCCTCATGGCTTATATTCTTGACTCTTGACACTATGACCTATCTTTTAAGCCCTAGACCTCTTAACCTATCTCAACTTACCTTTTTTCCTAAACACACCTTTTTAGATCTTTTTCCTAGGTTCTAGGAGAACTACATTGGTCTAAGGCCCTAAATCAGGCTATGTAGGTAGCACTCAGATGAAACGAGGTCTTCTGAAGCTAGCTCAGCCATTAGGCTAGTTGACTACTTCCATTAGAGATCTAAAACTCACCCTTTCTCCTATTTTGCTACTTTTTTATAGTCATTGTCATCGGCATTAATACTGTCATTAGCATTAATATTGACATCGGTAATTTATCGACCTAAGTATTGGCCGATGTTGGTAGGTAACTGTCAACCTTGATGTCGTGTTGATCGACGTCGATGGACCTCACCGATGTTGATGACTAGTTCAACCCTAGGGTTGAATAACCTAAACTTGAACTTATCCATTTCACCTAAAAACCTACCCACAAAACCCCCTAACTTATCCTACAACTACCCTACCCTATTTTCTACCCCTCCACTAACATTTTCTACACCCCCACCTCTCACTTAGCCTAAAGATTACAAGTACTAAAATCAAAATAGTGTAGGCTCTTACCTCATCTCTCCATCTCCTCTTAGCTGGCACCATTGGCTCCTGTGATTGTGTGCCTCCCACTAGGTCCTGTTCTTGAGCTGCCATCTCAAATCACTCTCAAAGCTCTATTTCTTTTCTCCAATCACAAAATTACAAATGAGTTTGGTTGACCACCAAACCCCATTTTGTCGAGTTTGGTCAGCTGCTGATGTCAGCATTCTTGACCTAATATGTCGACGTCGGTGCTTACACCTACCAACATCGATAATGTTTCCCTAAGTTTACTGATGTTGATACTTTTTATTACTGATATCGGCAAAGGTAACTGACATCGGCACCATTCTTATAATATTTTTACCAACCAAACACCCCCATCTTTTTAAACATTACCCATACAATGGGGCAACTAGAGATCACATATATCTCTCCCAATCATGACATAACAACATTGAAGATCACTTAAATATTCACCCATAATGACTTTGCTTGGAGATCATGAATATTTCCTCGTTCATTGACCCTTTTACACCAACCTTGCATTGCTTGTCCTACCAACTTATGCTATTCCATTATAGTTGGCCATTATACACACACATGTCTATTAGATGTTGTAGATGGCAACCAAGCTCATCCTATCACCTTCAATCCTTTTATGTTTTCTAAGGGCACTTCCTACCTTGGATACCTGGGACACATTGACCATTAGAGCTACAACTTTGATTGTTTTGACCTATCAGCTATCACTTACAAGCTATGCTTTGGTTACTTCTATTTGAGTCCTCCTTAACCTTGCCTATTATTTACTTTGTCGACTATAGATCATTGTAGTATATGCATATGGAGTGATACTCAATTCTCTACCATTCACCCAATTATCTTTTTATCAAATCGATACTCAATTCTAGTTTCTTCTCCATCGATTCTCATTTTGAGGGGGGATACCTCATCCAATACTTGGAGCATCTAACTCTTATTTTTGTCTTATAACATGCTAGTACAAATTATAAGACAAAAGGGGCAAATGTAGACACCAAAATTATGTCACACACACGTGCGTAACTTCTTATGTCAAAACCCCCCTTAAACCTGTTTCAATAATAAATAATTAATCTCTTTAACCCATACTTTTAGTCCTCACACATTTAATTAATTTAAAATACTTAATTAAGTTAATTAAAAAACCCTGTTATCACCTTACCTGGGCACCTCACCCTATGACTAATTTTCACCTGATGAGTCACCTCAAGACCTGGTCCCCTCATCTTAACTACCCAAAACTTATTCCCACTTCCAAACTAAATTCTTAAATAACTACTTCCTTCCTAACCTCTTATTTTTACCATTTTATAATGCATGTCACACTTGACATGAAAGATAACAGAAAATAGACCAAAAATAGTAAGGTTTACCTATTCTAGGGCCATTGACATCAGGCAACCCATGATCAATGTCAGTAGGATTACCGACGTTGGTAATATAAACCAAGCTCCAACCTAAAGTTTAGGTCAGCAAAAATTAATAAAATCAATTCTTACTCTCACTTAGGCTCTTGACATTCTATTTTTGACATCTTGGCTTACAATCATCTTACGTAAGTCAATCAAAAATAGCAATTGAGCTCTTGAGGATCAACAACACCCTCTTGTTCTCTCTATTCAGGGATTCAGGTTCATACTCCCTAATAGGGACCATCAACCTGGCACTTATCATTCAATGACCACCACAACTAAGTACATCACTTATATTGTAGGTCATTTAAATATTTATTCTACTATTTCTTTATATCTACTTTGCATTACTTTACACACTTCTGACTGTACCCCCATGAGGGAGTTATAAAGCTTCCTTGCTTGTTTCCCCTTAACCTGACATACCAAACCTCTGACCAGACTTAACCAAGCCATAATCTCTCTCTCATAATTCACCCAAGCTCCTTGACCTGATCTAAACCATTTCCTAGACCCCAAAAAGTCTTCTGCAAGCTCCCAGATAATTATTTCCCCTACCGACCTCGATAGCCTAACCAACATCAGTCACCTCACTACCACCCTCGGTAATATAATTGATATCGGTCACTCCCCTACTGATGTTAGTGATTGTGAATTCCCTAGCCTCTTCAAAACCTACCCAGACAACTTCTAAAATACAAACATAGTACCTCACCTACACCCTGTCACTCTCTGTTGCATATAGGTTGTTAATAATGGTAATATTATCTCTCTTTCACTCTCTCTTTACCTCTCTTTCAGTTATTTATTAATCTTTTGTCTCTCAAAAGTGGGCTGTCATCTCTAAGGAAGTTTCACACTTCCTAGAACAAGCGCGTAGCTTGGCAGCCCACTCATTTAACTACTAAAAAATATCTTGTGGTTGTGCTTTCTTACATAGGTAGTCCTCCTTAGCCAAAGAGGAGTGCTCACAACATCTGGATATGACGTGAAAACTAAATCCAAGTTTATTCTAATCACTTATCCCCATCTTTCTTTCTGTTTTCCTTTAGACTTAAAATAAACAAAATTTAGTAAAACAAAAATTGCTATCAAACTTTTATTTGAAAGACCCCATTTTTTCTTCAAAACACATATTGCATCATATATTGTTTTCCCTCTTCCATCACTCACATTTATGATCTTTAAGAATTGTGAAATAGGTGGCCCCAACCCTTTCGAGTCTAAAAAAGTAACATGAACCACAAGGTGTTTCTCTAGGCTTCAATCTATACTTTCATCTAACATCAAAGAGAAGAATGGACTGTCTAACATTTTTGCACTTTGTCTCTCTTCAAGATAATTAGATATGGAAAAAAAGAAAATTATTTGTAGCCATATGATTTGTAAATGATTTATAGTCCCTAAATTTTGGTATGTTTGGTGTTTCTAAGTGCATTTCAAGAGAGCGAAGGGACTCAAATTTTGAAAGGGGTAAGTCTTCTTGCACAACCTAATAAACTAATTTCATGGTTCTGATGATTCTTTCTTTATTGGTGTCATCAATGCTTGCAATGTGTCATGGAATTGATTTTGTTTTCCCTTCATTTTCACATATCCATTTTGCTTGTGAAATTTTATGGATGTTTGAATTTGTATGAGTAACTATTGCATCATGTTGCAAAGTAGTACAACTAGTTCTAGTGCCCTGTGGTCCTGCAGACTTATGTTCTTCACAATATATGCATTTCATGACTGTTTTCCCTTCATGCATTGTACACTTTAACCACTTGAATTTAACTTTTCATTCATCTCTAAACACTCTATTTACTTTAGCCCTTTTTTTGTTTTGTATTGAAGCTTCCCTTCTTCAAATTCTTCACCATAGTTGTCATCACACCCTAATATATTTAAGTATTCATTTAAATCAAAATTTTGATCTTCTTACGATGAATCTTTTGATGTTCCGGACCATGCAAAAAACTTCTTGATTGAAGATTGGTTATTTTTATGTTGAGACATTTTTTAATAGTTATTAGTACCTATACAATCAAATAATAAAAAATAATTAAACATAAAAATCAGATGTTCATGTAACTATATAAAATTCATAAATTATTAGCATTAATTGTTACAAATAAATCTTTATAAAGAAAAAAATGATAATTAATATCAACTACTATGTTTGAGAATAAAACATGTCTTTCCATTATATTTTTATGTCAAATTTATTGGTTTTAAATTTTGAGAGTAAATGCAATTAATTAGGAGAATTTATGCAATGATTAATTAAAACATAATAAAAAATGATATATATATATATATATTTAAAAAACAAAATTATAGCATACCAATATTTATTATTTTTTTATATTGATTAATTAAAAAATTAAAAAAATAGGGACACACAGAACATACCAAATTGTGGGTGTTTTTGACAGAGAATGTGAAAGTGGAATGCTTTCACGGGGGAGTCGAAACAAAGTCCTCGTTAGGCTTGTGTTCCTTGCTACCTGATTTTGTAAGAGACTCTATAAAAGCTTGCCTAGAATGAAATGTGGTGAAGTTGAGTAATGCCAAATTACCAATGTTGTGCAAGGTCTGATGCAACGTGTGTCGTGGTTAGTGTGTGTGGTTTGTGGGAGCATCAGGTTATTGGAGGTTCTGGAGACAAGCAGTTGCATTAATATTTGCAAGGCTCCCAATTGCAAGCAAGGCTATGAGGCTACTATATTAGTAGGAAATTGTGATTTGCATGTCTAATCTATGCATATCAGAGCTGAGAGGATGATTGATCGGGATTTGAATGAGTCATGATTGATCTGAGTGATGAAGATCACTATTTAGCTTATTAGATATGTATAAGCTACTAGCCTACTGTTATTGCGGCTCACATCACACACACATTTTAACTTGGACCACTCGATGCCCATGGCAACTGTGAAGTTTGAACTGTAGATGATTTTCTCTAGACTTACTGGTAGGGCTAGTGATTGGATGAGTAGCCTGTTATAAGTTAGATCACATGAGATTTAGCAAATTTATAGAAAATCACTGAATAAGAATAATATTTAAGAGGAAACACGCAATCATGAATAAGCTACAGGGCAACAAGATAAATCAAAACTATATAAAATCAAACAAATCTTTTATTAGGTGAAACCGTGAATCAATCAGATATTGTGTAGGGTTTTCATGCTTCCCCTAATTTACATGGCATTGAGTCCACGATGGAAATTAAGACAAAAGGCATTGATGGTAGACGACATGGAATGTTTTATTTGGGAATATGTGCAAAGTAAAAAGGTAAATATGAGATCGGTGCACTGTGCATTAACAGGCTATCACTAAATTGCCAATTCTAAACTTTGATTCTCAAATTGTAGTGTGGTGAATTGGTGATTTATTGTTCACGTAACACCCTCTTGGGATAGCGTAACTTATTAATGAGAAGTTGAAAAGTGAGGATATCAAAATCCTCTTCGAATCCTCTCGAATCAGTCCTGACGATGGTTCGTAGTTTGGAGCACTTGTTTAAGACCTAAAAAATTAATGTGATTTTGCTAAATTACCAATTTGTCATTGCCATTGGCAAACTTTCAACTCCAAGTAGGTAGCTATCAGCTGGTAGTAAGGATCAGGTTGCAGACCTGCGGTCATTGGAATTTGGTGTGTACCAGCCTTTCGACTCTCGAGTCCCAGCTCTCTAGGTTCTATAGTTATAGGCTAGTAGACTGCATAAAGCTTTATAATATAAAACTGCCATTTTTAAAACTTGAACGCCATAATGACAGTCCTTATGAAATTCCCCCCCCATCCATTAATACATTCCAAAAAAAATTTACTTGTATTTCACGTGCAAAATGATAAAAATGCCTAAATAAGTGTCAAATTTAACCACTTATTACATATATTACAATTGTTTCTTTTATTTATCATGATTATTTGGACTGAACATATCCCTCCCTCATTACAAGAGTTTGATAGTTAATGGAGGAGCCAAATACTGATTTAATTCATATACTGAGAATTTTAATTTCAACACAAAATATTCTGCCTTTTATTTCTTTCTATAATAATACATTCTGGTCATTACAAATATATAAGAATATTTCCTATAACAACTCCCCAATATTATTTCACTTATAAAACTTTTTATAATATATATCTAATATAATATATAACAATATATATCTAACATAATATTTTAAACAATACATCGTATGGTTAATAACAACTTAGTAACAAATATTTACTCCATACGGTTATAACAACCTAGTAACAAATATTTACTTCTCGGTAAATCAATCAAACTATTTGCCATTTTGTAAATACTTCAATTTACTCAATGTAAAAACTAAATTCGTAACATTCTTCCTCATAGTTTTTACATGGTGCAAAAACATGCCCTATTTGGCCCATGACCTTGATATAAAGAGAGCCTCACTCCCCCCATGGTTTTACAGATTTGCCACAAACCTTGACATGATCAAGGACTTCTTCGTCTGTTGTTCACCTTTTGATGGTTTTTTGGATCTCTACCACAAACATTTTCAAGATCCATGAACTGACTTATATTGGGGCTTTCTATTTTTTTATAATGTCTTTACATTAGAGAATTGTGTTTGAAATTTCACAAATCACATTACATGAATATGTACTATACTTTTGTTCTTATTTTGAAAAAACACACAGCTGCAACTATAATGAAAAAAACACACCACACTATATCACCAAACTATGATGCAGTTCTGTCGTTGGTCACTGACGAGAAGTCGTTGAAAGACCTCCATCCTTCGTGTAGCCTCCAACCTCTAGTATATCTTTGTTCACTTAGTTGGTAAAGATATATTCTTTAGGTGTTAGAAGTATTGCTTTGCTGTCAAATGTCAACATTTTGTCAGTCGAACATTCTTTGGTTCGATATCTGCTTCGTATCCTGCTTCAAAATTCTTTCGAATTTCGATATCTTAATTTTTCATATTGTGGATATCAATTTTCATCGATAATACATCCATAAAACAAAACTTTTTATTTTTACAATATTTTGACAATGACTCATTTTTGACATTTTGAAAATAACTCTGACCTTAATTTTTTTATGATTACTTACAATGACATATTTTATCATAAATACCAAATATAGACTGAACAAACTTTAAAATGGACCTATGACTCAAAAGAAAAAAATACTTTATCATTTTTGGACACAAAAGGACTATAACAATACTTTTAACGACTATTATATTTTGAAGACTCTTTAATAACTGACTATATACCATAAAATAAATGGACGAAGACATTATGATTTGACTAGACATGATAAGAAAAATCTTTGTAAACTAGTTTGAATAACAAACTATGACTTTATAAACTCTAATGACAATTAAAACCTTTAAAAGCGACACAATCTTTTTTTAATATTTAACAGACTTCTTAACAAAACTATTGCGCACTTCACAAAGACTAGTAAAAATAGACGAAACTGAGTTTGTTTAGATATTCGATGCATGTTACATCAGTGAAATGGAGGGCGAGCTCGAACCGGTGACTTGGAGTGATCCGTGATGCATGGAAAGAGCAATTGGGAGGACGTGGATTGCATGCACAAGCCTTCATTGGCGGTAGATCAACAAAGTGTAAACATATCTGGTAATGGATATACCAAACAAAGAATGTGATGCTCAATGTAAACATGAATCCCTGATTCGAATAGCATCCAGGTCTGTCTACTCTTCACCATGCCTTACACGAGATTTTGAAGAAGATATCGATGCTTTCCTTAGCTGGATCTGATGTATGATGTTCAATGCTTTGCTGTTGGAACTCAAACTTACACATAAATCGGTGCAATTGGAATGCAGGTGTAACGACAAAAATTGAAGATCATGATCATGGCAAATTTGACTGTAGAGATGTCAAATCGGAACAGAGATTGATAGGATTGCCCTAAACATTTTCAAATCAGAAAATATTATCAGTCCATATGAGTGACAAGTGTATGAGACCACGTCATGGCGAACAACTGTAGGAAAATGACTATCAACTTTAGGAGAACGACTGGCATATTAATGAATAATGGTTGTCAGCCGTAGTAGATCATCAAGCCCATCTGCGTTGTCACTTGAATATGTTGTATAACAGGTCTCTAATGCTTAACAGAGATTTTTCATCCTTGAAAAGTTGTTCGTATCTCTATAGAGTTGCCGATTCTAAAATACTAAAAATAATGAAACATCAACCAGGGAATAATGCAAACATTGCATTGTCTTGCATTTTAATTCTCCATCATGGACACATGATAACCTGCTCGGATACCAATGATAATTATTGGAGGAGCCAAACACTGATTTAATTCATGCACAGAGAATTTCAATTTCAACATATAAGATATTCTGCCTTTTATTTCTCAATATTCTGAATTATTTTCTGATAAGTATTAATCATACGATTATAACAACTTAATAACAAATATTTACTTCTCGATAAATCAATCAAACTATTTACCATTTCGTAAACACTTAAATTTACTCAATGTAAAAGTTAAATTCCTAACAAAGTTGTCCCATATATGTATATATTCTGCTCTCCTCCATATTAACAACATCTTAATTTCCACTAACCACCATGTAACTAAATCCACCTTTAATCATGAGGTACATAAAGGTAAGAACTAAGGTGGTTGTATCATTCCCCTTGATGAGAGAATGGCTCTTTTTCAAACCTTCCAGACCATAATATTTCTCCTCCAAAACAAATATCACACAAGCTAATCTCCACAACACGATGATATACATCCACACGCACGTCACAATCAATGCGGCGTTAAACGGCTCCGCAGAAGAAATATTGAAATGGTTAAAGCCCCATACTAATTAAAGGTGCAAGGAAATCCGAAGGAATTGTATTTTTTTTTTTCAATTATATCTGATAAATATTAATATGGTATATTATATCTTTCAAATATATTATATTATCTATTTATATATGTTCAATTGAAATGAAATGATTAAATAAACAGTCAAAACAAATTATAATGTAAATTGACAACTAATTTTAATTAAAACATTTCTATAGAAAACAATCAGAAGATGAATGACCTCTTATAATAATAGGACTAATTTATACAATTACATTGTATATTAAATATTCTTTATGAATGTATACAATATGCTAAATGCTTATAGATGTGTACAATATGCTTTGCTTAAAGCATTTTAATTAAACAATAAAGAATAATAAGAAAGAAATTATATTCAATGATCCATTCACACGATATATGTTCATCCATCATTATATGAACAAGTTACAATATATACTATTGATATACACTGTTTTACAGTCATTCCCGAAGCCTAAAAAAGTTAATGACAATATATACCGTTGATATAAACTATTTTCTAGCCATATCTGAAACCTATATAAATTAATGACATACAGTCATCTACAGATTTGTCTAGAATAAAGAGTCTTGTCTCACTAGTTCATTTGAAGAATAAGGATGACCAAAGAAAAACTTACATTCTCTAACAAAAATTGTGGACAACAACATACTCTAGGTAGCTAGGTTTCACTTCTATTTTATATTTTTTATAAATATTTTAAATATATTTATTCAATAAAAAATTATATATATTAAATTTAAATTTTTTATATTAAATTTTATGAATATTATATCTATCAATAATTTTTGTAATTTTTATAATTAATTAATAATAAATGTTATTTAAATTAATTATATTAATGTATTTAAAAAAATTAAATTTTATTTTACACTAAAATCTTAATCTTCATGATATCCTCCACTAAACAACCTAAATATATCTTTTCACTAAAATGTCTTCAATATTAAAAGTGACAAAACCAAAGCCTCCATACTTAATTATATAATTCTAAAATATGTAAATCTTTCAACATATTTTAATAAATTCATAAAGTATTTTATACTTGCAATCCATTCTTTTAATCAAAACTAATCAAAGAATACTTAATCAAATCAATGATATATATAAAATTCTGAGTGCTTTTTGACACTAATATAGTGGTTGCTTCTTTTTCCAAACCAATGATTCCTCTAAATTGATTTTCTAGGTTTATTTTCTTAATTTATTATTTTCTTGATTTATTTTATAAATTAATTTTATAAATCTATTTTTTTAATTTATTATTTTCTTAATTTATTCTTTAAATTGATTTTTTAGGTCATTGGTTTGGGAAAAAAAGCAACCATTATATGAATGTCAGAAAAGATTACTAATTTCACATATGTGTGTTTTATTCTGTAATAACTTTGGATACAAATTATTTTGAAAATTCAATTAATTTTTTTAAATATATATTATTATTAATTCTCTAAACAAACATCGCCTTATTATTTTATATTTTTAATTCTCTAAACAAACATCACTTTATTATTTTTAAAATGTTAATATTAAACATTTTTTAAATAATGAAAAAGATAACCCTAATAATAGTTAGAAAAAAAATCAAGAGAATGAATAGAACAAAAGACTTGATGACCATGATTAATTTGAAATTGCAGTAGACAATGTAATAATGAGTGGAAAAATATCAAAGTGTAGTCATATTTAAAGCACCTATGGGATTAAAAAAAAATTTAAAAAACACATGCCAATAAAATAATAAATTCTAGTTACACTGTACTTAACCGTAAGATTACGAGAAGTTTGTATGCCAATTTTGAGTTCACAAGGAAGGTAGATTTTAATAAGAAAAAGAAAACAAAAACAAAATAGGCAGAATGGGGGAATGATGGGAGATTATCTTATTATAATGTCATTTTCAATACAAATTGATGAAGAGGTATTATCTGATGGAATGGCGTATATACGAAACTGTCAACATTGCAGTGATGAAGCACATGCAGGCTCAGAGATGAACTGCTGAGTGAAGCCATCAAAACCATGGTTGCACAAATCTGCTCACATTTGAACTTGAAAGGAGCGTGACTCCCTAATAGATAACACCACTGTAGATATGGTCAACCTAGTTGCTATCAAAACTGATATTAATGGAAGATCCAAACAAAAAAACATTAAACTAGATTGTCATTTTTTGGGACCTGTGTATATGAGGGTTTGCCATGAGTTTACTAATAAAATACAGTATACGCTTATACATTATAAAAATACATATCTGTATGCTGGAGATAGATGTAGGGAATGAAAGAATTATGAAATCAACTACATTCGAAAGGTTCTGCTATCTTTCCTTGGAACTAGGAAGGTCGACAAGAATCCACCACCAAACTCTACAATTGTTGTGTTTCTTTCTATTTTTTCACAACAACTACTCAAAAAGGCCTAACTGTGCCAATTTTTGGGGTCTCTCAGATGGACGTATTAGTCTTATACCTGTGTGGAGATTTATACAATTTCAATGTTCTGAGACACAGAATCACATTGAGTAAAAGGTTAAAGGAGCAGACACTTCCCCACACTAAGAAACCACGTAAATACTCTGCTCAAAATTGCTTTTCCCTAGAAATCGTGTAATCAAAACCGTGCAACACCTCCACACATGGTAGCGTTCGATTCAAAAAAATGGCATATGGTATTTTTTGTCTCTTATGAGATGAATCCCCACTGCATAAAGCTTCTGGCTTAAAAAAAGAAATTATTTTCTATATTTGTACTATTTTTATAATAATTTATGTTTTATTTGATTTGTTTATAGTTCTATTTATTTACAATGATGATAATTTATGTTTTACTTGATTATTCTGCGTACTCTTAGAAAAATAGAAAAATAAATTATACAACTTAAATTTTAAAAATAGAAAAAAATAAATTCTAATGTTTCATATCTTAAATTTTAAATAATAAAGACTATTATTAAATTATGGTGTTTCATTAATTTTTTATATATATATATATATATATATATATATATATATAAAGTATTAGTTATGGTGTTCCATAACTTAAGCTTAAAAAATGGAAAAATATTTATTTAAAAGATTATAATGTTTCGCAACTTAAATTTTATTTTTATTTAAAATCAACATTAATTATGGTGTTTCACGACTTAAATTTAAAAAATAGAACTAAATTTATTTTGGTAAGATTTTTTTAAAAACCAAATAACTAACCAAAATAGACATTTATATTTTATTTTGATATACTTTTGAAAACCAGTAAAAATAGACATTGATTATAATGTTCCGCAAGTTAGAATTGACTAGACAATTGATTATAGAACATAAATTATGGTGTTATGCAACATAAGTCATAATATGGTGTCTCATAACATAAATTAAAAAAATTAAATATTATTATTTATATATTTTAGTTTACTGTCAAAATAAATATTGATTATGATATTCTACAATATAAATTTTAAAAAATAGAAAGAAATTATTCATATATTCTTTTAATGAGATATTGCAGATCAACCTATTCTTTTTGTTGTATCTATAAAGCAATAGCTTGGTTTGCAATATCAACTAAGTCATTTTCATATTTTAATGATAGTTCATGGAGTGTGAATCGGAACATTGGTTCAAAAAATTCCATAATTTTATCGAGAAAAATTCTCTAATCTAATTCTATATTCTTATTTATTTTGGTACGTTCACGAAAGTTACAAATGCACCTACATTTACAATCTTAGGTCTATTAAAATTTATAGTTGTAATTTTTTTTTGAAAAATCAAATGTAGATGTGAATATAAAAGGGAGGACAATCCAAAGGCAATACCCATCATTAATATACCTATTTTTCACCACCAAAGTTGAATTAGAATCCAAATTCAGCTATCATGCTATCATGTTTATGTTTTAGGTATTATTTATCTTAAGAATGAATGATTGTTGATTTTGTTTTAGGAATTTTAGTTAATTTCATGATGGTTATATTTATTGTTAGCACAAGGTGGAAAGGGTTTAGGTTTATTTTAATATGAGATTGGTCTCATAGAATTGAAATAATATAGTAATATATATAATTTTTTTTTTAAAAAAAAAAGCGAAGGAAAGATGGCTGTTGAGAATTTATGACTATTTGAATTAGGGTGCATTATCGAGTATGGAATCTATTGGCTTTTTTGAAAAAGACTTGTGGTTTTTAATTAATATGGAGAAAGGCATCCATCCTAGGAGCCACTTAAGGTTAGGGTAGAAATGGGTATACTTGTCACATGGTACTTAGGGGAGAGCAACCAAGTTTATTAATCCATGTATGCACGGTTATATAAATCAATTTTCCATTAACTTATTTATTCCTCGACTAATAAGAAGGTTTGAAATGACATTTTTAAATAATTACAAAGTTTAATGTGTGTGTGTGTGTGTGTGTGTGTGTGTCTACACACACAAACACACATTAAACTTTGTAATTATTTAGAAATGTATTCTTTAAGCTTTATGTGAGCATATTCAATTTAATTTTCAATGATTGGTCTATTTGTTTCAAGGAATTCCAACTTTAATGCCATTAATATAAAATATTCACCACTTTCTATATCTTCATTAATTACACACTTTTCTAATTGCATGTGGTGTCGTAACTTTAAGCCATTTATCAAAAAAAAAAAAAAAAATCTCAAAATGCTTAATGATTCAAAAATAAACATATTAATACATTGATTTGTTAATATTTCTCTTGCTACATTTATTGGTGAAAATATAGTAACATTTATTATATACATTATTTTGCCCTTATACATGTTTCAAAATAATGGTGCATTCATTCATTTTTTATATTGTTATAGTGTAATGGGTATTAATTTTTTGACATTAATTTATTGATTTTTTATTTTAGTGACAAAAATAATCTTTACAACAAAATTTTTGCACTACCAAAACCACCATTTTAAGCAACAAATAAAATTATTTTGATAACAATGAACGTCAATCGATGGGAACTATTTATCTTCCTCTCATGGTGGTTTTATCATTCAAGATACCATGATCCACATGCTTTAGTTAAACCTTCCATATAACCTTCTTCTTAACCTTCTATGGATCCATACCATGAACACCATTCCATCCACCCTCCAATAATTGTTTGAAGTTTTTTCATGACGGTACGAAAGTTACCATTCTAGATGATTTTCAACCCTTCTAATAATATACACTATTGGAAGGGAGATATTGTAATTCCAATTATCTACCATTTACTAAAGACCCCTATGAACCTACCTATCGGGGAATCATCTAAGCTTTCCAATTACATTCATCATACAATGAATTACCTTCTACAAGTCAGCCATCCACAAGGGAACCATCTACTTCCAAATCCTCCAATCCATCTACATTTAATGCCATATGTATTCCATCCAAATTCACTATCATGGACAAAGGTATGGGAGAATGTGAAATCCATGGTGCACATTATTTAGGAATGATCCATATGTCCCCAAATAATCATGGCAAGCCCCACTATCGGAAGAAAAAACAAGTGGTTTGTAAAATTGGAAAAACTTCTTTTGTGAATGATGGGTTCCTTTCTGAAGAACAAATTGACAATTCAAGCCCTTCTTGGCTCTACTCTAACGATATTACTGCTTGTTTCCAAAATAATCAATTCCTACACCTAAGGCTATTATGTGAAACATCATGAACTAAAAAGGCAAGGGTCTTGGTCTTAACGAATAAGGTTTCACTGAATCTATAATATTCAAAACAAATGAAGCCTTTTAAGGTATTGGATTCAAACCATCTAGTGTGAGCTTATGCAAATACGATAGTGATTCTTCTTCCACATCTAAGGAAGCCTCTTCAAACATTGAAATTAGTTCCATTCACAACTAATTTGAGGACCTATCCCTTAAAAATTTCTTTCATGACATCATTTTGAGACTTAAACTAGCTTTTTCACAACTTATCCTATGGGACCATCAACAACCACTCTCGCTTGATCATTTTTAGAATGATGAGGCCATATCTAAGTTTTTGAGAATTAGAGATCATGTACGAATAAGAGATCACAAGAAGGGATTTAAATTTTAGTTGGATAAATCTTCTTGCTTTGGGGAACTTATAATTTCTACTCATCTACAACATTCTACAAACAATACACTTTGGATAATAGAAATATCAGAAGATGAAGCCACATACTCTATAATATCAAATGAAGACATTTAAAAATAGTAGGACCTTGAATAGGAACTTAATCTTCCTCCACTTCTAGAAAGTTGTAATAAAAATCCAATCTATTAACTAAAAAGACCATTGACATCAATATTGGAATAAAAGAAAATCTAAATATTGTGAAACTTGTTGCTTCCCTTAATTCAGAAGAACAATCCATTTTGACTCTTCTTCTCAAGGAATTTTTAGATGGGTTTTCATGGTCATATGTAAAAATTCTTGGGTTGTATCCTTCATTAGTTGTACATCACCTTATTGTACATAAATAAGAAAAACTAGTCAAATAAAAACTAATAAAAATGCATGCAAAAGTAGCCTTGCTTGTGAAGGAAGAATTTAAAAAAAAGTGAGAGATTGGCTTCATACGACTAATAAACTACTCAGAGTGGATATCAAACTTAGTAATAGTCACTAAGAAACCAATAAGGATCAGAGTCTGCACATATTTAAGGGATATCAATAAATCATGCCCAAAATATGATTTTTCTTTACCAAACATAGACATCATTATTGATTCCATGGCAAGTCATAAGATGTTGTCCTTAATGGATGGTTTTTTAGGGTATAATCAAATCAAAACAACACCCAGAGACCAAAATAAGATAGCATTTATCACATTTTGTGGTATCTTTTGCTATCAAGTAATGTATTTTGGCCTCAAGAATGTTGGTGCCACCTGTCAACGTGTAATGACAATTATCTTTAACGATATGCTTTCTAATATCATTGAAGACTATGTAGATGATATCTTGGCAAAATGTAAAACCAGAGCATAACACCCTATGGTCTTATGCAAGATTTTTGAATTGTTAAGAGAATACAAGGTTCATCTCAATCTAAAGAAATGTGTGTTTTAGGTTACTTCAGGTAAGCTTTTGGGATTTATTATATCATAATGAGGTATAGAAGTGGATCTTGCAAAGGTTACCACTATCAAGAAAATTCCTCCACCCTCAAATCTAAGAAAAATTCATAGTATTCAAGGTAAGATTCAAGTAATTTGAAGCTTCATATCACAACCTGCAAACTTATATCATCCTTTCACATTTCCTCTTAAAAATAACAACTATTCATTGGAATGAGGAATACAAACAAGCACTTGAAAATATTAAAAACTATATAGTGAATCCTGATCCTAATGCCACCTATTCTAGGGAAACCTTTTTTATTTTATATTTCAACAACACAATACCCACTGGGGGTATTGTTCACATAACATGATGAATAGGGAACTTAAAGAGTGGTATATTATTTGATTAAAACCTTGGTATCATATGAACTAAACTATATAACATCGAGGAGGCATGTCTGGTGGTTATTTTTTCTTCCCAAAAACTTTACCATTACATGTTCAGTAATCAAACCAAAATCATTGCCAAAATTTATCCACTTAAGTATCTCTTTTCCAAATCAAATCTAATAGGGAGAATGACTAATTGGGCCATGCTTCTAAGTGATTTTCATATAGAGTATGTCAATCAAAAATCCATCAAATGACAAGTATTAGAAGACACCTTGGGAAAAGCTTCATTGACAAATATCAAATCTCTAATCACAATTTTTTTAGATAAAGTTATTATGTCTTTGAATGAATCATTAGAGTGGTAGTTGTGAATTGATGGGTATTTCACAAATCATGGCTCAGGGGTAGGTATTTTTTTTATCACTCCACAAGGTGATCTCATTATGAAAGTATTTTAGACAAGATTCCCTTTCACAAACAACATAGTGGAATATGAAGATATTGTTTCTAGTCTAAGTTCATAATCCAATGGGGAATCCACTATCTCCTAGTTTTGGGGAATTTCAAGCTTATTACCAACAAAGTAAATGATGAACATCAAGCTAAAGATGATAAGATAATTCCTTATAAATAGATGGTATATATTATTAAACAATGTTTTTAGTCTATCCAATTTAAGCAAGTTCCTCAGGTAAAAAATAGAGTAACAGATGCTATGGCTACAATTGGTTCACTCCTTGATATGCATCTAGAAGACAATCGTAGTCATTTATTTATTGAGTAATTACTATGTCCAACATATGGCATTCCCAAATCTAAAATGGTCTGTGAGGTTGTTGGTCCTACTTCACCTTGGTATCAGGACATATATATGTTTCTTCAAGACAACAGGATCCATCCTAACCTATCCCATGATAATAGGAAATCCTTCATCCAACGAGCTTCTCACTTTACAATCCTTGGAAACACCTTATACCATAGGGGTTATGATGACACTTTATTATGGTGTTTAAACTCTGAAGAGGCTACCTTAGTCATTAAAGAAGTTCATGACAGTATTTGTGGTGCTCATACTAGTGGCATGGTCCTTACAAAAAATCTTCTAAGAATTGGGTATTAGTGGCCAATGATGGAAATTGATTCATGTCTATATGTCAAAAAATGTGTCCCATGCCAAAAACATGGTGACTTAATCCATAGTCCATCAAAATATTTATGATCCATTACCATGCCATGGCCATTATCCACATGGGGGTTAGACCTCATTGGCAAAATCAATATAATTCTTTTGATGGCCACAAACACATCATTACTACAACTGAGTACTTCAATAAGTTGGTGGAAGCTATGCCTTTAACATATGCAATTGAAAAAAAGCTTTCCAAATTTATTTTGAACCACGTAATTTATTGTTATGGTATTCCTTCTTCCATTATATCTAATAATGGAAAATATTTAAAAAATAAAGATGTCAAAGCCCTTTGCCAAGGCAATGGTCAACCAAAGGCATCAAACAAAAATATTCTCAAAATCCTTAGGCGCATTCTCAATTATGATAGTTGTGACTGGCATTTACAACTTTACTCTACTTTGTGGGCTTACCATACTAGCATCCACACACTTATGGGGGCAACCTCGTATTCCCTTGTTTACTTCACTGAGTCCATTTTATCGATTGAAATCAAGCTTCCCTCCTTAAAAATCTCTCTACAAAATATTATTGATGAAGAAGCCTATCTCATCTCAAGGTTACATGAGCTCGATGTCTCAGATGAGAAATATCTTAATGCCCTTAACCATATACAATCATATCAAAACCGTCTCCACCACAATTACAAAAAGAAAATCAAAGCAAGATATTTTGAAATCAGAGATCTTGTTATAAAGGAAAATTAGTGGAACACTAAAGCTAATCATGAAAAGAAAGACAAATTTTAACCTAATTGGTTATTTCCCTACATTGTCATTGTCAAATATGGATCAGGTGCTTAAAAAATGGCTATAAAAGGAGAAGATATTGATGAACCAATGAACATCATACACCTTAGGCATTTCCATGCTTGAATGACTCTAGTGTTGCTACATATATGTCCAAAAAAATGAAAATTTAAAAAAAAAACAAAAAAGAGAGGTTATCCATCCACTAGTGAAAACCATTATTATGGTGATTTGGACAAGTACCATGGTGAAGCTTCCAAAGACATGCTTGAGATGATTTTAGAGACGTGCCCGAGAAGTTTCTAGTGCCTTTTTGAACATTTTTGATGCTTTTTTGAGATGTTTTTGAAGACATTTATGGACATTTCCAGTGCCTTTCTGGGCATGTCTCCAAAATCATCTGGGAAAGGCACCAGAGATGTCTAGAAAGGCACTAGAAACATCTATAAAAAATTTAGATATGTTTCCATAAGATTTTTGTGCCTTTCTAGGCACATCTCTGGAATCATCTAGGAAAGGCATCAAAAATGTCAGGAAAGGAACCAAAAATATCTCTAAAATTTTTGGAAACATGTCAGGGACTATTCCAAAATTATGAACCTAGAAATATTTTGGAGATGTGCACGAGACATTTCTAGTTCCTTCACTAGATGTGATGTACGAGCTAAGATTCACAAGTTGCACTATATGAGATGATGTGTGTTGTGCGAGATGATTTACGAGGAAAAAAAAGGTGCAACACTAGGACTTATCGAGAGGTCACCCATACCAGTACTACCCAGACCTAAGTGCACTTAATATCAACGTACTCTACTTGTAGATGACACACAATTAATATCAGGTATTTGATCCCAATACAACTTGGATTTTTGATGCAACTCAGGATCACCAAACAAGTTGAACTCATAATACAACTCATGAGAAAAAAGATGCAACACTAAGACATCTTTGGAGGTCACCCAACCTAGTACTACCCTAACCCAAACATGCTTAATATCACCTTACTCTTATTACAAGCAACATGCAATTTACCTCAGGTAGTTGGTCCCAATGCATATTTACACAACTCAAATTTGCATTGGGAGCAACTCCAAGAGTTGTATTGCAAGTCTGAGTTGGTTGGCTACCCTGAGTTACATCATGAATCAAGGTATTTTTATTAAGCACTTAAAGAGGTTAGGTTAAATTTTAAATTTGGTTAAGTCTAAAATAATCTAAATTGAGTCAAGCTAACCTTAGGTTGGGTCAAAGCACTCATGAAGTCTTGACACATCAGTTTTAGATATTTATGAGGCACGACAAATCACTTTAGATATTTGTGAGGTTATGACTCACCTTTTTGGAATATTTAGGAATTAATAGATAAATTTATTAGCTTCTTTGACCTTTTACTTCATATTTGGCTAAAAATTATTTTTTTGATAAATTAAATTCACTAATTCAACTTAGAAAATTTACTTAGGCAAGTTAATTAAGATTTGTAATGTAATTAATCTTGCTTAGTTATTTTTCACTTTTGACAATTATTTTAAATATTTTAAATTAATAGTTTGATAGGTCAAAAGTGTCAAATTACTAGGTCATAATTTGACTATGGTTAAAACTGAACTAGGTTATGGGTGCTTACAAGATAATACCCCAAATAAGTAAGCTTTTCAGAGATGTCTAGGATGTTTTTGGTGTTTTTTTGGGATGATTCCAGAGACATTTTGGACGTATTTTTCTGCCTTTTTGGGCACATCTTTGGTGGCTTTCTGGGATAATTTTTGAAATCATCCCTAACACATATCTTTAATCATCTAGGAAAGGCATTAAAAATTTCTATAAATGCACCATAAACATCCCAAGCACATCTCTAGAATCTTCCTGGGCTCACAATTTTAGAATCATCCCTGACACGTCTCTAAATTTTTTGGAATTATCCTTGGCACACATCCATAATTATCCTAAAAAACATAAAAAAATGTCCAAAAAGGCACTAAAAGCATCTCGAGCACATCTCTGAAATCTTCTCAGCATGTTTCTAGAAGCTACATTATGTTGAGCTACATTAGATAAGGTGCAACACCAAGACTTCCTTAGAGGTCACCCATCCCACTACTACCCCAACCCAAGTGTGCTTAATATCACCTTACTCTACTGAGCCACCACCACATAAATAAAAATAGGCTCATGTACCTTTGTGAGATGTGCTGGTGATGATTCTAAAATCATGAGCCTAGGAAGATTCAAGAGATGTGCTTAGGATGTTTACGGTGCCTTTCTATAAATTTTCAATGCCTTTCTTGAACAATTAGGTGACATGCAATTTAACTCAAACTTGTAATACAACTTGAGCTCATAACGTCTATAAAGTATGGAAAGGCACTGGAATTAGATGAATGGTGGCACATCTCTAGAATCTTCTTGGGCATGTAGCTTTTGATGTGATAATACTAGTGTTAGTGCACCAGATCCCATTAGAACTCTATAGTTAAGCATGCTTTGGTCAGGGTAGTACTAGGATGGGTGACCTTACTATAAGTCTCAGTGTTGTACCCATTCTTTCTAAGATGATTTTTGGAATCATCCCTATCATGTCTCCAAAATCATTCGAGAAAGACACCAATTTTGTTTGGAAAGGCATCGTAAACATCTGAGGCACATCTCTAGAATCTTCTTGGGATTATAATTTTAGAATCTTCCTTAGCACATCTCATAAAAGGTAGCGAGCCTCTTTTTATTTACATGGTGGTGGCTCACTTCAGGATCAATGTGATGTGCTAGATGAGTTTCACTAGATGCAATGCATGAGCTAAGATTCATGAGTTGCACTACATGAGATGATGTGTGTTGTGCAAGATGAGTTATGAGGGAAAAAGGGTGTCAGGACTCTAAGCCCAAGTTATATTGGGAGTTTGAGTTGAATTGTGTGTCACCTAATCATCTAGGAAAGGCACCCAATTTTTTTGAAAAGGCATTGTAAACATCCTGATCACATTTCTGGAATCTTCTTGGGCTCATAAATTTGGAATCATCCCTAACACATCTCATAAAGGGTACGAGAGCCTCTTTTTATTTACATAGTGGAAGATCAGTAGAGTAAGGTGATATTAAGTGCACTTGGGTTGGGGTACTACTAGGATGGGTGACCTCCCAGGAAGTCCTGGTGTTACACCCTAAACCCTAAACCTTAGTTTTTTTTTTGGCCTACAAAATCGATTTTCCAATAGAAGAGTCTTAAAGAAAAACTAGAGTTTTATAGTGATTCCTTTTACCTTTAAATTTATATAGAATACTTTAATTCAAATTTTATGTTTGTTTGCTATTTTTTGTGACGCCTTTCTAAATAAAATTTATTCAAAATTTTTTGTTGTTCTTATTTTAGTGTACGAGGTTGCTCTGAAAAGGGTGTTGCATTAATCACCCATCTTAATGTTTTTAAATATGAAAACTGAAACCTTTTACCTTGAGTTTCATATTCATGTTTAACCTTTCATATTTGTCTTTCAGCTCTGTTTGATATTTTTGGTGAGTCCTCTTTGTACCCTATTCGTTAGTACTTTCCCAAGAAAATTAGATTTGTGTCATTAATTATAGTTTGGTTTGGACATTTTATTTCATGTTGTTATTAAATTATGTCTATTTTATCACTCATATGATTTGTCCTTAGCTTAAATAATTGTGCACATTTATTAAAATGCATTGTAACTTTGATAACACACACAAATTTCAATTAAGATGGTGATGTGCTTGAGATGTGCCACCATTCATCTAATTCTAGTGCCTTTCTGTACTTTCTAGATGTTACGGGCCTGAGTTGCATTAGGAGTTCGATTTGAATTACTTGTCACCTAATCATTTAGAAAAGGCACTAGAAATTTTTGAAAAGGCACCATAAACATCATGAACACATCTATGTAATCTTCTTGGACTCATAATTTTAGAATCATCCCTAACATGTCTCACAAAGGGTACGGGGGCCTTTTTTATTTACATAGTGGTGGCTTAGTACATCAAGGTGATATTAAATGCACTTGGGTTGGGGTAGTACTAGGATGGGTGACCTCTTGGGAAGTCCCAGTGTTTCAACCTAAAACCTAAACCTTAGTTCTTTTTTCATCTTATGAAATCGATTCAAAATTGAATTGCCAAAAATAATTAGAAGAGTCTTAAGGAAAAACCAGAGCTTGTTAGTGATTCTTTTTACCTTTAATTAGGTTGACCTAGGGGGATGAATTAGGATGAATGTATTTTTTAATAAAATCAATTTTTGTGAGATATTTATTTTACCGACTCAACTTAAATATCAAGCATTCAACACAACATTAAATCTAACAGGGGGAGTAAGTCGCATGTGCAACCCAACTTCTATTAAACCCATATAAAATCACATTGATAATTTGTGTATTTACTCCTAACCAGGCTTATTTGAGTAAGTTAATCAATCCCTAAGAAGATTCTAGATACATGCCATTATATATCTAATTATGCTACCTTTTTAGAATTTTTGAACATTGTAAGCCTAAGTTGCATTCGCATCTGAGTTGAATTTCATGTCACCTAATCATCTAGGAAAGGCACCAAAAAATTCTATTTAGGTTCCATAAACATCCAAGATTTGTCTCAAGCACCCAAACTAGAATTATCTTAGTACATCTAGAGATTTAACACACTAGGTGAGGGGGTCATTTATGCACTTAATCGATATGCTGAAGACCCTCTATATCAATCTAAATAGAGGGGGGGAAAAGGAGAGCACCATAGATGAAATATTCAAGTGACCCTTAGACATGGGGGATCCCTTATCTATCTATGGGGGACCTCTCAGATCATATAGAGTTAATTTAAATATAGATGGGCTTTATCTATAAGATTTATTGGGGTGCCACCCCTAACCCCTCCCCCTCTATATAACATGCTTAATATAACCTTACTCTAACCTAAAATATAGAAAAATATGAATTAAAAGGTAAAAGGAGATAATAAAGTGATTTATTAATTCCTAAATATTCTAAAAAGGTGAGTCACAACCTCACATATATCTAAAGTGATTTGTCATGCCTCATAAATATCTAAAACTGATGTGTCAAGACTTCATGAGTGATTTGACCTAATATAAGGTCAGTCTTATTCAACCTAGGTTATTTTAGACTCAACCAAAGTTGGTGCAATACCAAAACTTAAATGAGATAACAATCTTGTACCCATCATAATTACTTGACTTTAAACTATAATAAGGATGTCCCAATGTTGCACCCATCTTAACATTTCTTAAATATGAAAATTGAAACCTCTTACCTTGAGTTTCATATTCACATTTAACCTTTCATATTTATCTTTCAACTCCATTTGATAATATTGGTGAGTCCTCCTAGTACCCTGTTCATTAGTAGTTTCCTAGGAGAGTCAAAATTTTGTTGTTAATTCCAGTTTGGTTTGGACATTTTGTTTTATGTTGTTATTAGATTATATATATTTTATGAATCATATGAGTTATCCTTAGATTAAATAATTGATTTTTAACTTTGGTTTTATTTTCAAAGATGTTTTTGGTGCCTTTCTCAGATGATTTCAGAGACTTGCTTGGAAAGGCATAAAAAATTTTCATAAACATCTCTGAAATCATCCCAAAAAAACACCAAAAAAGCACTAAAAACATCTTGGGCACATCTCTATAAATGACCTAAATTTAAAATAGATCAGAGACATTCAAGATGGGTACTTAATGTGTATGTGGACTCTGTATATACACATTGAGTATACACATAGAAGTCACATACCCATTGACCATACATCTCCCTTATAATGTGGGGTTATTAAGAAAACATACGTATACATTATACCAACTTTTTAGATGATGCCCTAAACCCAAAATTGGACCAAAGAAATAGGATAGTTACACATACAAATAAGTGATGTACACTTTAAGAATTGATATATAGATATCCTAATGAATTTTAACACAAATCAGAAATAGAATATCCTAAGCCTAAATTACAACAAAAACATAGGTGGATACACAAAGAGGCCATTTACACATTGGGTATACCTACCTCAAATCATATACGCTTCATTATACATAGTTTTCACACAATGCCCTAAACCTAAAAAAAATAGAGACACGTGAGAGGTACACATAAAGAAAGAAGTTATAGACAATGAATATATACATAGGTAATATATACATTGACTATACCTCTCCCTTACCTTACTGTGTGGGGTTCCAGGGATAACACATTTCTACATTCTACCAACTTTTAATGTAGTGCTCTAAACCCAAAAATGAGCCAAAAATAGAAATGGATAGATACACTCACACCTACTACACATTGAGTATATACTAGCATACCTGACAACATGGAGATCCTGAGAAAGCATTTGTAGAAGGGAGATATCCCAAAGGGCAATGGGAGAGACTCCTTCCTCATTAGATTCAAACCTAGTCTTCTTGAGGGTGACCAACTACCATGTCTTCTTGTCCTTGGCCTTGTAAACTTTGTCATAAGTGCCTTCTCCCACCTTCTTCAACTTCTCATATACATCCATTTGATTGACCTATAAATAAATGTGGGGATGAGTTTGGATAAAAGGTGGAGGAAATATGGCCATTGAGAATTTTTGACCGTTTGAATTAGGGAAAACTACCAAGTACAGAATCCATTGGATTTTTTGAAAGGGAGGTGTGTTTTTGAATTAATATGAAGAAAGGCATCCAGCCTGGGAGCTACATAAGGTTAGGGTAACAACGGGTATACTTGTCACATGGTACTTAGGGGAGACGGTCCATGGGATGGGAAATCATGTGAACAATCAAGAAAATATTTTAAAGAGATTATTATTAAATTTTTAATGAAATCATTTAATTGTAAAGTCTATTTTTCTTAGGTTATTATGAAGCCAAACTACTTAATTGAGGATGATAGGGGTGTTATTGAGAAATTTTATGAGCCTTTCTTAATTTAATGGTTTCATGAATTTTTATTATTATTGTGTTGAGACATTTTAGGTAAACTTTTATAGGAATTTTATTCAAATACAAAGTTTATATTTTTATTAAAATTTAGAATTTCAAGGAATAGGTGCCCTGTCATAAAAAAATCTTTAAGTTGGTGAGAAAACTTTTAGAACCAGGCTCATCTTTTCCAAAAAAGTTTCATTTTATTTATGTTGCTATATTATTTCAATTTTATTGGACCAATCTCATATTAAAAATAGGAGCCTAAGCCCCTTCCATGGGACTGTATCCTAATCCATCCTCAACTAGGATTATTAATCCATGTATGCAGGGCTATACAAATTAATTTTCCATTAACTTATTTTTATTCAACTAATAAGAAGACTTGAAATGACATTTTTAAACAATTACAAAATTTAATGTATATATATTGAAATATTCCTTAAGCTTTAAGTGAGTATATTCCATTTAATTTTCAATGATTGGTCAATGTATTTCAAGGAATTCCAACTTTAATGCCATTAATTTAAAATATTCACTCATTTCTATATCTTCATTAATTGAACACTATTTTAATTTTATGTGGTGTCATAAATTTAAGTCATTTATCAAAATTTTCTTGTTCCCAAAATGATTAATGATTCAAAAATAAATATATTAATACATTAATTTGATAATATTTCTCTTTTGATATTTATTGGTGAGAGTATAGTAACATTTATTACATACGTTATTTTGTAGTTATTGCATGATATGTCTCAAAATAATGGTGTGTTCATTTTTATTTGTTATAGTGCAAAGGGTATTAATATCAGGTGGTATATTTAAGTTGACCTGTATATAACTGTAGATATATAACTACCTTAGAGTGAGTTCTGTGAAATATCTACAAATATAAATTTCTTTGTTAAAACTTGTGTTTGTAAGATACCATTAACTATAGCTCATCTATAAATCTAGTCCAAAATGACCAAGGTTGGCGTAACACACTAATTTATTGTAACCTGAGGAATAAAAGCATTTAGACAAATAATGAACAATAGAAAAGAAGCCATTTTCTATGATAAAGTTAAACATATGAACATGCATATTCATATGTTTAGCGACATAGCCCATTCACTTGGCCCGATATTCATCTCAATAGAAATTTGAAAACTAAAAACCCATTAGCTCCCCTTTTCTACCAATACAATTTCACAAGATAATGACCATCATACATCTTCACATTCTTGTTCAAATAATTTTTGTAATTTGTCATTCCTTATATTACTCTAATAGGTGACTTTAGCGCTACGCAGTTCACCAGTGCCAAGTTCCCCTCTTTAAATTTTTAGTCTTTAGTCTGCCTCCTATTTTTATCAATTTCACCTTTTCTAGAGTATGTAAAGTCTTCCCCATCAAAATGATATTTTTATAGCCATCATATACCACAATAATAGTCACAATAGAAATGTTACCTTGATTTAAGTAATCAATTTTGCTCTAAATATGTCGATGAAGACCGACCATCATAAGCTGAGCCCTAAAACAAAATTCATCTCCAACTTCAATACTAGGAACATCACCCATAATCTTCTTGCCTTTGTTCACATACCTCTTGATGGCCTTCAACATTTCAACAACCCTTAGATTAGGCTGTCTGAGGGGTTCCTCAAGATGCATGGTATTATTTTTATCTCTTAAACTCTTCTTTATATTCATCTTCAAAAGTTTGCATGAGGTGTCCGACTTCTTCATGTGTAACCATTCCATCACCATCTTCAACCTCCATAGATCGGTGTGGAGGTGGCCTAAACATGAAGTAGAAATAAAACATGAAAATAACAACCCAAAAAATGATAATAATAGTGGTGATATAAAAGATTAAGCTAGAACCAATCACTGCACTAAGGGTTAGTAGTATCATAGACACTATAAATAGCCAACCGATATAGCTGATCAAATACTGGTACCCTGACTATTAAGATGCATTTTCCATTTCTTCCAACTCTTATCGATTTATTTAGATATCTCTCACACTTTTAATGAAAATTTTAATCTGACAAGCTGAGATACCATCTACACCCTTCATGGTGTATGATAAAGGTTGAGATACCAACTACCCCTCTATGGCCTATGATAATGGGCATTAATGCACAAGTTGTAGGAGGATAAACCTACAACATGAAAGAACAAACCCACCATGGGATCACAAAATGACTAGATAAAATATCTCAAAAATATTATAAATTAAATCAGAGTTATAAATCAATTATTTAGCTAAGGATAACTCATACAAGTCATAAAATAGACCTAATGTAATAACAATGTGAAACAAAATGTCCAAACCAAATTGAAATTAACAACAAAAATATGATTCTCCCAGAAGATTTACTAACACATAGGGTACAAGGAGGACTCACTAAAAACATCAAATGGAATTGAAATAAAAAACATGGAAGGTTAAAAGTGAATATTAAACTCAAGGTAAGAGGTTTCAATTTTCATATTTAAGAAACCTTAATGTGGGTGATTAATGTAACACCCTTTCCAGAGCGACCTCATAAACTAAAATCAAGAACAACATAATTTTTTGAATATATTTGATTTAGAAAGGAGTCACTAAAAATAGTAAACAATCATAAAATATAAAACTAAAAGATTTTATATAAATTTATAGGTAAAGGGAATTACTAACAAACTCTGGTTTCTCCTTAAGAATATTTTTAACTATTTTTGATAACTCAATTTTGAATTAACTTCATAGGCTAAAAAAAGAACTAAGATTTAGGGTTTAGGGTGAAACATTAGGACTTCCCAAAATGTCACCCATCCTAGTACCACCCCAACCTAATTACACTTAATATCACCTTACTCTATTGAAATGTCTCCAAAATCATCCTGAAAAGGTACCGAAAATGTTTGGAAAAGCACAAAAAACATCTTGGCCATATCTCTAAAATATTCCCGAACATGTCTTAGAAAGCTAAACCATATAGAGTTGCATTAAACAATTGATTCTACTAGTATGATCAATTGTCTAATGCAGCTTGACATGGTGTAGTTTCCTAAGACGTGCTCAAGATGTTTTTGATGCCATTCCAAATGTTTTTGGTGCTTTTCTAGGATGATTCTAGAGACATACCAAGGACAATTCTATTAATTCCATAGATGTGCTAGAGATGATCCTAAACTTATGAGCCTAGGAAGATGTCAGAGATACACTTAAAACATTTTTAGTGCCTTATCAGATATTTCTAAAAACTATTAACGAATAGGGTACAAGGAGAACTCACCAAATATATCAATCAAAGTTGAAAGACAAATACAAAAAATTAAATGTAAATATGAAACTCAAGGTAAGAAGTTTTAATTTTTATATTTAAGAAACATTAAGCTAGATGATTAATACAATACCCTTTCTGGAATGACCTCACATACTAAAATCAGGAACAATATAAATTTTTGAATAAATTTAATTTGGAAAGGGGTCACTAAATATAAAAAATGAACATAAAATATGAAACTAAAGGATTAGATATAAATTTAAAGGTAAAAGGAATCACTAACAAACTTTGATTTCTCCTTAAGACTCTTCTAACTATTTTTGACAACTCAATTTTGAATCAACTTTGGAGGCTAAAAATATAACCAAGGTTTAGGGTTTAGGGTGAAACATTAGGACTTCCCAGGAGGTCACCTATCCTATTACTACCCCAACCCAATCATGTTTAATATCAATTTACTCTACTGAGCCACCACTACATAAATAAAAAGAGGCTCTTATGCCCTTTGTGAGATGTGTCAATGATGATTCCAAAATTATGAGCTTAGGAAGATTCCAGAGATGTTATCAGGATTTTTACAGTGCCTTTTTAGAAAATTTTGGTGTCTTTCCCAGATAATTAGGTGACACATAATTTAATTTGAAATCATAATGCAAATTAGGCTCGTAATATCTGGAAAGTCCAAAAAGGCACCAACATTAGATGGATAGTGGCACATCTTGGGCATGTCTCCAAAATATTCTTAGGCATGTAGCTTTTGATGTGATAATACCAGTGTTAGTGCACCAGATCCCATTAGAAATCCACAGTTAAGCATGCTTTAGTTGGGGTAGTACTAGGATGGGCGACCTACTAGGAAGTCCCATTATTTCAACCACTTTCCCCTTTTTATTAAGATATTGGGTGATATATCTTAGAGGAAAAAATGACATAAACTAACATGAATATTTTGGAGATGTGCCCAAAACATTTTTGGTGCCTTTCTGGTGTTTTTTTAGATGATTTCAGAGACATTTCTAGACATTTTTGATGATATTTAGAGTATGTCTTTGAAATCATCTATGAAAGGCATAAAAAATGTTTGGAAAGGATTCAAAAACATCTTCAAAAATTATATCAAAGTTGTAAATCAATTATTTAAGCTAAGAATAACTCATATGAGTCATAAAATAGACCTAAAGTAAAAAGATATATTATGTGCACTTGGATTGGGATAGTACTAGGATGGGTGACCTATCTAGAATTCCTTGTATTGTACCATTTTTTCCCTTGTAACTTAGTTCTCACAACTCACATCATTTCATGCAATGCAACTTGTGAATCTTAGCTCACACACAACATATTGATTCTGAAGGGAGTCGCCACCACGTAAATAAAAAGAGGCTGCTATACCCTTCGTGTTAGTTGATATCATTATTCCCCTTGATATTTACCACCTAATATCTTTATAAAAAAGGAAAAATGGGTGAAACACTGGGACTTCCTATAAGTTCACCCATCCCAGTACTACCCTGACCAAGGTGCACCACCTAACTATGGAGTTTTAATGGGATATGAAACACTAACACTAGTATGATCACACCAAAAGCTACATGCCCAAGAAGTTTCTAGAGATGTGTTCAAGATGTGCCACCATTCATCTAATTATGGTGCCTTTCCGGACTTTCCAAATGTTACGAGTTTGAGTTACATTGGGAGTCCAAGTTGAATTACGTGTCACCTAATCATTTGGAAAAGGCACCAAATTTTTTGAGAAAGGGATTGTAAACATCTCAGGCACATATCTATAATCTTCCCAGGCTCATAATTTTGGAATCATCCCCAACATGTCTCATAAAGGGTACAAGAACCTCTTTTTATTTACACGGTGATGACTATTTCTTAAGCGAATCAAATTTCTATTAATTCCAGTTTGGTTTGGATATTTTGTTTCACATTGTTATTATATTAGGTCTATTTTATGACTCATATGAGTTGTTTTTAGTTTAAATAATTGATTTAAAACTTTAATTTAATTTGTAATATTTCCAAATTATTTTATTTAAATTCATTTTCTGAGCCTGTAGTGGGTTTGTGCTTTCATCGGGAAAAGTCCAGAAAAGTACTAAAAATGTCATGGGTTTACAAAACAACTTTGGATAAAATATCCTTAAAATATTATAAATTAAACCAAAGTTTTAAATCAATTATTTAAGCTAAGGACAACTCATATGAGTTATAAAATAAACCCAATGCAATAACAATGTGAAATGAAATGTTTAAACCAAAATGGAATTAACAATAGAAATCTAGTTCTCCTCGAAAACTACTAATGAATAGGGTATAAGGAGGACTCACCAAAAATATCAAATGGATTTTAAAGAAAATTACAGAGGGTTAAACATAAATATGAAACTCAAGGTAAGAGGTTTCATTTTCATATTTAAGAAATGTTAAGTTGGGTGATTAATACACCACCCTTTCTGAAGTGACCTCACAGATCAAAATCAGGAATAACAATTTTTTTTGAATAAATTTAATTTGGAAAGGGGTCACTAAAAATAACAAATAAACATAAAATCTAAAACTAAAGGATTCTATATAAATTTAAAGGTAGAATCAATTAGTAACAAGCTCTAGTTTTTCTTTAAGACTCTTCTAACTATTTTTAGCAATTCAATTTTGAATTGACTTTGCAGGTTGAAAAAAGAACTAAGATTTAGGGTGTAACAATAGGACTTCCTAGGAGGTCACCCATTCTAGTACTACCCCAACCCAAGCATGCTTAATATCACTTACTCTACTGAGCCACCATCGCATAAATAAAAAGAGGCTCCCATACTTTTTGTGAGACGTGCTAGGGATGATTCCAGAGATGTGCCCAGAATGTTTACGGTGCCTTTCCAAACAATTTTGGTGCCTTTCTTGGATGATTAGGTGACATGCAATTCAACTTAGACTCCTAATGTAATTTGGGCTCGCAATGTCTAGAATGCCAAAAAGGCACTACAATTAGATGAACAGTGACATGTCTAAAGCACATCTCTAGAATCTTCTTGGGTATGTAGCTTCTAGTGTGATCATACTAGTGTTAATGCACTGAATCTATTTAGAACTCTATAGTTAAGCACACTTTGGTTAGGGTAGTACTGGGATGGGTGACCTTACGAGAAGTCCTAGTGTTTCATCTATTTTCCATTTTTATCAAGACATTGGGCAATCCATCTTGGGGGAACAATGACATAAAATAATATGAAGGGTATGAGAGCCTCTTTTTATTTATGTGGTGGTGGCTCCCTTCAAGATCAATGTCTTACACAAGCTGAACCTTACCAGATGTGATGCATGAATTAAGATTCATGAGTTATATTGTACGAGATGATGTGTGTTGTGAAATATGAATTACAAGAGAAAAAGGGTGAAACATAGGGACTTCCTAAGAGGTCACCCATCTTAGTACTAACCCAATTTAAGTGCACTTAATATCATGTTAATCTAGTTGTAGGGGACATGCAATTTGCCTTATGTAGTTTCTCCCAATGCATCTTTACATAACTCAAATTTGTAGTGGAAGCAACTCCATGAGTTGTATTGTGAGTTTAAGTTGGTTGGTGACCTTGAGTTGCATCAAGAATTAGGATAACGCTGGGATGGGTGACCTCCCAACAAAAGTACAAACACACCATAGGCTCACAAAATCATTGTATAAAATATCTCAAAAATATAACAAATTAAAACAAAGTTGTAAATCAATTATTTAAGCTAAGGACAATTCATATGAGTCATAAAATAGAGGTAATGTAATAAAAACATGAAATGAAATGTATAAACCAAATTAGAACTAACAGTAAAAATATGATTCTACCAAGAAACTACTAACGAACAGGGTACAAGGAGGACTCACCAAAAATATAAAATGGAGTTGAAAGATAAATATGAAAGGTTAAACATGAATATGAAACTCAAGGTAATAGGTTTTAATTTTTATATTTAAAAAATGTTAAGATGGGTGATTAATGCAACACCCTTTCCAGAGTGACCTCACAGACTAAAATTAAGAACATAAATTTCTAAATAAATTTGATTTGGAATGGGTCACTAAAAATAGAAAAAATACATAAAATATAAAATTAAAGGATTCTATATAAATTTAAATGTAAAAGGAATCACTAAAAAACTTAGATTTTCTTTAAGACTCTTCTTTTAGCAACTCAATTTTGAATCGACTTCACAAGCTGAAAAAAGAACTAAGGTTTAAGGTTTAGGATTTAGGGTTTAGGGAGAAACACTGAGACTTACCAGGAAGTCACCCATCTAAATAGTACCCCAACCCAAGAATTCTCAATATCACCTTACTGTATTGAGTTGTCACTTCATAAATAAAAATAGGCTCTCATACCCTTTATGAGATGTGTCAGGGATGATTCCAAAATTATGAGCCCAGGAAGATTTCAGTGATGTGCTTAGGATGCTTAAAGTGCATTTTCAAAAAAAATTGGTGCCTTTCTCAGATGATTAGGTTACATGTAATTCAACTCAGACTCGTAATGCAACTCAAGCTCGAAATCTTAGTATTTCACCCTTTTTTCCCTCATAACTCATCTTGCATGAAACACATCAACTCATGCAGTGAAACTCATGAATCTTAACTCGTGCATCACATCTAGTGAAGCTCAATTCACACAAAAAATTGATCTCAAATTGAGCTACCACCTCATAAATAAAAATATCCTCCCTTACCCTTTCTGAGACCTATCAGGGAAGCTTTTGAAATTGTGACCCTGGGAAGATCCAGATATGTGCTTGGGATGTTTATATTGGATTTTTAGATTTTTTTGGTGATTTTTCCAAATGATTCTGGAGATGTGTCAGGGATGATTTTTAAAATCATCCTAAAAAGAATGGGTGCAACACCATGACTTCTCATAAGGTCACCCATCTTAATAATACCCTGACCAAAGTGCACTTAATTACAAAGTTCTAATGGGATCTGGTGCACTAACACTGGTATGATCACACTAGAAGCTACATGGCTGAGAATATTTTGGAGACATGCTTGAATGTTCCACCGTTTATATGATTCTAGTTCTTTTTCAAACTTTTTGGATGTTGTGATCTTGAGTTGCAATGGGAGTCTGAGTTGAATTGCATGTCACCTAATTTTCTAGGAAAGGCATTAATTTTTTTTGGAAAGGCACCGTAAACATCTTGGGCACATCTATGGAATATTCTTAGGCTCATAATTTTGGAATCATCCCTAGCGCATCTCACAAAGGGTATGAGAGCCTCTTTTTATTTATGTGGTGGTGACTCGGTAGAGTAAGGTGATATTAAGCACTCTTGGGTTGGGGTAGTACTGGGATGGGTGACCTACCAGGAAGTCTTGATGTTTCACATCATCTAATGTAGATCAATGTGGTGTAGCTTCCATATATGTACCTAGGAATATTCTAGAAATGTTCTCAAGACATTTTCAATGCTTTTTCAGACATTTTTGGTGTTTTTTTGGGAAAATTCTAGAGACATTCCAGGGATAATTCCAAAATTTTTAGAGATGTGCTAGGGACAATTATGAAATTATGAGCCCAAAAATATTCTAGAGATGTGCCTGGGACATTTAAGGTGCCTTTCTATAAATTTATAGTGCCTTTCCAAGCTGATTCTGGAGATGTGCCAGGGATGATTTCAAAAACCATCCTAAAAAAGCACCATAGATGTGCCCAGAAAGGTATAAAAAATATCCAAAAATATCTTTGAAATTATCCCAAAAAAGCACTGAAAAGGCACCTAAAACATCTCAGGCATGTATCCAGAAAGCTTACTTATTTTGGGTAAAATGCGTGTTGAAATAATTCAATAAAAAGAGTCATTTATTTTGATAATTGGTCAAGTGTAGTGTATGCAAGTAGGATATTTTCATCACTTGGGTCCATGAAATATCTGAGTAGTTGAAGCAATTGGTGTAATCAATGGTCTCATTAACTGTTCAATCCTGTGGATGTGAAATAATCTTCATTCAAGAGTAGGATTTACGGTCTAAATTTTTTTTCATTCCTTCAACTAAGATGTAACCAAAGTTACGTTGAACAACATGCCCCTAAGAAATGTAGGATAAAAACTAGACTAGGACCACTTTATTATTTCCTAAGATGCAGTTTGCATGCATAACAACCAACTACTTAGGGCCAACATGTACATACAATATAATATTGTTAGTGACTCCTTGGGTGAAATAATTCATTCACTTTGGATATTACCATTTACTATGTGAACACCTTGTTCCTATGAAATGGGATCAAAGTAAGACTAAGGTTATGTTGTATAGATTTTGAAAACACTTGAAAGAAATACAAATCTATAGTGTCTAAATCATTGGTTAATATCCGTCAACAAATGCATCCATGTGACCAACACTAGAAAGCCATAGAGATCTTAGATTGTTGGTCCACATGACTAAATTTTGATTATTATTCCACATGTTTTTTAATTTGTCATCTCAAGTTTAAATCTTCCCACCAGAGTGCACTTACATTCCTTCCTTGACCAATTTATCCAATTTTGTAGATTTGTCCTCCTCGCATTTATTTTTGATGTTTCTTTATTTACACACCTTATTTTTATTTCTCCACTCATGTTCCTTGAATCTAGTGTTTCTTTTGATAGTTGGTCACTATCTACATATTCATTCAACCATTTTGTTGGTGCCATCTTGAATTGTACCTCTTCACTTACTAAATCTTCAATATTGGATATGTCTTTTCTTTCATCTATGTTTAAAAGTGTCACAAATCCAATCTTTACGTCAAATCCAATTCCAAATCTCCTTTCTTGTTCATACAATGACCAAATTTGAAGGGCTGGCCTTAATTTCAAGCTAAAGGATATTTATCCATCCAACACTTTAGTGATGACAAAGTTGATGTAATAAGTATACACTTTGCCTTATAATAACAATACATGAGTTGTATTGTTTCATTTTTATGAAACCAATCTCCCTTTAAATTAGTATTATAATTATATATAATAATATTAAATTAATTATATATTAAAAAAGAAACCATATATATATATAGTTTTATTTTTAATATATATAATAAATTTAATACTATCATATCCAAGAACACCTGTAAGGAGTGCCACCAATGCATGCAGATTGGAGAGATAAACATGTTCACAATAGAAGCCAACGCACATGTGTAGTCTAATGAGCCCATCCATATGGTGGTCCTAACCACCCCATCCATTATTTGTATGGTGGATTTGGTAATATAATAAGCAAAGAGGTTGAAAACTCAACAGGGATTCTAACCACTAACCTAACTCACACAATAGACAACTGAGTAATAAGAATTCAATAATAGTCATAACCCAACTGACCACCAAAAGAATGCTAAGAAAATCAAAGGAACCATGCATAATTCAAAATATCTTATCAGATTTTGTGTGAAGCCTATAGAAACAAATTTGAGGTAGATTTGAATCTATAAGTTATAAAATGACATACTTGGAACCACATCAGGTGGTCTAGCTCAGCCAATGGGCTATTTTCAACAAACAAGCATGATTTATAACGAGTTTATATCATCAATCTAAAATTACTAGCATTTAAAAGGTTTTAATCATTTAGAACCAAAAATAAATAAATTCGTACAGGCAAAGACAATCAATCAAGGCCAATGATCAATGGACCACACTAGGCTCACAAAATTATATTCAGAATATGATATAAATATGTAAGGGTTGTACAAGGATGAAACAACACACAACTAAAAGAACAATAATAAAGTAAAATTAAAAAATGATGGTAAGAGACTCAAACTAACCAGTGGCTCTAAAATCCTTATTTTAACATTTTTATCTATCAGAGTCATATTCAACTGGATATTGACCTCATTGCTACTTACTCTAATGTCAAATCACCCATCAAGCCTAGCTCATTATCCAGGTTTTTGCATTCACCAAAAAGACATCAATAGTACCTACATGACATAATAAAATTCTAAATTGAGCAAAATAAAAGCATGATATAAATAAATCTAGCATAATCATCTATAACAGTAATGATCCCACATCATAGCTAATAACAAGACACCAAAATATAGTATCCATAACAAAATCAACATCTGTAATGGTTTATAAATCATTTATCCTCCATAACTTTCCAAGATGTACTTTTATTGTTGGTATTCAAAAAAATCTTATTGTGGGTATGGTTTCAATGGTGATTTTTTTTACTTTAGAATTGCCACTTTCCTAACATCTATCAACAAAATGAATAAATTCAAATTTAAATTTTCATATGCTGCTCCTTCAACCTATACATTAATGCCCATTATCATAGGCCATGGAGGGGATAATTAGTATCTCGGCCTTTATCATTCACTGTGGAGGGGGTCGATGGTATCTCACCTTGTTGGATTAAACTTTTCGTTACAAGTGTGAGAGATATATAAATAAATTGAGGAGAGTTTGAAGAAAGGGAAAATACACCTTTTAAAATTAGGTTACCAATATTTGATTAGCCATGTTGTTTGGCTATTTATAATCCTGATGATACTGCTAACCCTCAGTGTAGTGATCATTACTAGCTTAAGCTTTTATATCACCATTGTTATTATCCTTTTTGGGGTTGTTGTTTACATGCTTTATTTATATTTCATGTTTTGGCCACCTCCATACCTATCTATGGAGGTTGAATATGGTGATGGAATGATTACACATGAAGAATTTAGACACCTCATGTGAGTGTTTGAAGATGAGTATAGACTCCTTAGTGCAGTGATTGATACTAGCTTAAGATTTTATATCACCATTGTTATTATCCTTTATGGGGTTATTGTTTTCATGCTTTGTTTCTATTTCATGTCTTGGCCACCTCCATACCAATATATGGAGGTTGAATATGGTGATGGAATGATTACACATGAAGAATTCAGACACTTCATGTGAGTGTTTGAAGATGAATATAGAAAAGAGTCCAAAAGATACAAAAATAATCCCAGGCATCCCAGGGAACCCCCAAAATGGCCTAATATAAGGGTTGTTGAAATGTTGAAAGCTGCTAGGAGGTATGTGAACAAAGGCAAGCAGATTGTAGGTGATGTTCTTAGTATTGCAGGTTCTAATGAATTTCATTTTAGGGTTGAACTTACGATGGTCAGTCTTCTTCGACACGTTTAGAGTGGAATTGATTACTTGAATCAAGGAAAGAATTTTATTATGTTTTGTATCATGGGAAGAAACAACATAAACTAACATGAAGGGTATGGGAAATTATTTTTATTTATGTGGTGGTAGTTCCCTTTAGGATCAATGTGCTATGTGTGAGCTAGGATTCATGAGTTGTGTTGCATGAGATGATGTGTGTTATGCAAGATAAATTATGAGGGGAAAAAGGTGCAACACCATAAATTCTTAGGAGATCACCCATCCCAATACTACCCAAACCAAATGCATTTAATATCACTTTATATTACATGTAGGGGACACACAATTCACCTTGGGTAGTTGCTACTAATGCATCTCAGATTTGTGATGCAATTTGGGGTCGTCAGGCAACTTGGACTTGTAATATAACTCATGGAAAAAAGGGTGCAACACTGGGATTTTTTGATATGTCACCCATCTACCTTGACCAAATCACACTTAATATTTATACGATCAATCATATCAGTAGCATTGATCATCTAATGTAGCTCGACATAGTATAGCTTCTGAAGATGTGCCTGGGAAGATTCTAGAGACGTGCTCAAGACATTTTTGGTACCTTTCTAGACATTTATGGTGCCTTTAAGAACATTTTTGGTACTTTTCTAAGATGATTTTGAAGACATTTATGGATATTTTTAATGCCTTTTTGAGATGTTTTTTAGAATCATCCCCAACATGTCTCCAAAATCATATAGGAAAGGCACTAAAAATGTACAAAAAGGCACTAGAAATGTCCCAAGCAAACCTACAAAATCTTTATAGGATCATAATTTCAGAATCATCCTTGACACATCTCCAAAATTTCTAGAATTGTCCTTGGAACATCTCTAAAATCATCATGAAAAAGCACTAGAAATGTCTAAAAAGGCATCAAAAATGTCCCGAGCATGTCTCTGGAAGCTACACCACATTGAGATGCATTAGACAAGTTATATCATTGATCATCTAATGTAGCTTGATGTGGTGTAACTTTTGGAGATGTGCTCAGGAATATTTTAGAGATGCGGTTGAGATGTTTTTGATGCCTTCTTGGATGTTTCTAGTGCCTTTCTTAAATGATTTCAAAGACATTTCTAGACATTTATGGTGCCTTTCTAGTATGATTTTTGGAATCATCCCTGGCACATCTTTGGAATCATCTGGGAAAGGCACCTATTTTTTTTGAAAAGGCATAGTGACCCATTTCTAAATCAAATTTATTCAAAAAACTCTATTATTCTTGATGTTAGTATGTGAGGTCACTCTGGACAGGGTGTTGCATTAATCACCAAGCTTAATATTTCTTAAATATGAAATTGAAACCTTTTACCTTGAATTTCATATTCACATTTAACCTTTTATATTTGTCTTTTGAATCCATTTAATATTTTTGGTGAGTCCTCCTTGTACCCTATTTATTAGTAGTTTCCTGAGAGAATCATATTTTTGTTGTTAATTTTAGTTTGGTTTGGACATTTCATTTCACGTTGTTATTACATTAGATCTATTTTATGACTCATGTGAGTTTTCCTTAGCTTAAATCATTGATTTAAAAATTTGGTTTAATTTTTGAAGATATTTTTAGTGCCTTTTCAAAAAAAATTGTTGCTTTTCCTAGATGATTCCAGAGACATACCTGTAAAGGCATAAAAAATATCTAGAAACATCTCCAAAATGATCCTAAAAAAGCACTAGAAAGGCATCATAAATGTCCCAGACACATCTCTAGAAATACCCTAAATCAAAAATAGATCAGAGACACTCGAGATGGGTACTTAATGCATATGTGGCCTTTGTATATATATATATATATATATATATTGAGTATACAAACAAAAGCCACATACACATTGACCATACCTTTCCCTTACAATGTGGGGTTCCCAAGAAAACATACGTATACATTATACCAAATTTTTAGATGATGCCCTAAATCCAAAATTAAACTAGATAAAAAATATAGTTACACATACAAATAAGTAATATACACATTGAGAATCCATATATAGATGTCCTAATGAATTTTAACACAAATCAAAAGCAAGATATCCTAAGCCCAAATTAGAATAGAAACATAGGAGATACACAAAGATGCCATATACACATTGAGTATACCTAACTCAAAGCATATATGCATCATTATACGTAGTTTTCACACAATCCCCTAAACCCAAAGCAAAATAGATACACGTAAGAGGTACACATCAATAAAGAAGTTATAGATAATAAATATATACACAAGCAATATACCCATTGACTATACCTCTCCCTTACCTTACCATGTGGAGTTCTAGGGATATCATATTTCTACATTCTACCAACTGTTACATAATACTATGAACCCAAGATAGAGCCAAAAACATAAAAGGATAGATACACTCACACCCCTACACATTGAACATATACTAGCATACCTGACAACATGGAGATCCTAAGAAATCATTTACAGAAGGGATATCTCCTTGAGGGCAGTGGGAGGGACTCCTTCCTCATTAGATTCAAACTTGGTATCCTTGAGGGTGACTAACTGCCTTATCTTCTTATCCTTGGCCTTGTAAACTTTGTCATAGGTGCCTTCTCCCAACTTCTTCAACTTCTCATACACATCCATTTGACCGATATGTAAAGACATGTGGGGTAAGTTTGAATAAAAAGTGGAGGAAATATGGCCATTGAGAATTTTTGACCATTTGAATTAGGGCAAATTATTGAGTATATAATCTATTTGTTTTTTTTGAAAAGGTGTGCTTTTGAATTAATACAGAGAAATGCATCCAACCCAAGATCCACTTAAGGTTAGGGTAACAATGGGTATATTTGTCACATGGTACTTATGGGAGAGGGTCCATGCAATGGGAGTTCATGTGACCATTTAAGAAAATATTTTTAAGAGATTATTATTAAATTTTTAATTAAATAATTTAATGAAAAATCTATTTTTCTGAGGTCATTGTGAAGCCAACTACTTAATTGAGGATGTCAAGGGTGTAATTGGGAAATTTTAGGAGCCTTTATTAATTTATTGGTTTCATGAATTTTTAATATTTTTGTGTTGAGACATTTTAGGTGAACTTTTATAGGAATTTTATTCAAATACATAGTTTATATTTTTATTAAAATTTAGAATTTCAAGGAATAAGTGCCATACCGTTAAAAAAAATTTAAGTTGGTGAGAAAACTTTCAGAACTTGGGCTCTTCTTTTCCAAAAAAGATTCATTTTATATATGTTTCTATATTTTTTCAATTTTATGGGACCAATCTCATATTAAAAATAGGAGCATAAGCCCCTTCCATGGGACCACATCCTAATATGTCCTCAACCAAGTTTATTAATCCATGTATGCAAGGATATACAAATCAATTTTCCATTAACTTATTTTTTATTCAACTAATAAGAAGGCTTGAAATGACATTTTTAAATAATCACAAAGTTTAATGTATATTTATTGAAATATTCCTTAAGATTTATGTGAGCATATTCCATTTATGTAGGTTGATTGGTCTATTTTTTTCAAGGAATTCTAACTTTAATGCCATTAATATAAAATACTCACCCCTTTCTATATCTTCATTAATTGCACACTTTTCTAATTGCATGTGGTGTTGTAACTTGAAGTCATTTATCAAAATTTTCTTGTTCTCAAAATGCTTAATGATTCAAAAATAAATATATTAATACATTGACTTGTTAATATTTCTCTTGCTACATTTATTGGTGAGAATATAGTAACATTTATTACATATGTTATTTTGTAGTTATCGCTTGACATTTCTCAAAATAATGGTTTGTTCATTTTTATTTATTATAGTGCAAAGGGTATTAATTTTTGGTGGTATATTTAGGTTGACCTATATATAATTGTAGATATATAACTGCCTTAGAGTGAGTTTTATGAAATATTTTTAGATACAAATTTTCTTATTAAAACTTGTGTGTTTACAAGATACCATTAATTATAGCTCAACTATAGATCTAGTCCAACATGAATAGGGTTGATGTAACACATTAATTTATTATAACTTTAGGAGTTGAAGAATTTAGACAAGCAGTGAACAATAGAAAAGGAGACATTTTTTATGAGAAAGGTGTGAATATGCACATTCATATGTTTAGCGATGTAGCCCATTAACTTGGATCGACATTCATCTCAATAGAAATTTAAAGATAGAAAACCCATTATCTCCCATTTTCTACCAAAAAATTTCCACGAGATAATGTCCATCATACATCTTCCCATTCTTGTTCAAAGAATTTATGTAATTTGTCACTCCTCGTATTACTCTCACAAGTGACTTTAGAGCTGCATAGTTTGCCATTGCCAAGTTCACCTCGTTAAGTTTTTGGTCTTTAGTCTACTTCTATTTTAATCAATTCCACCTTGTTTAGAGTATGTAAACTCTTCCCCATCAAAATTATCTCCATAACCGTCAAAGACCACAATATTAGTCACAGTAGAAATGTTACCTTGATTCAAGTAATCAAATCCACTTTAAATGTGTTGATGAAGATTAACCATTGTAAGTTGAGCCCTAAAATTAAATTCATATCCAAATTCAATACCAAGAACATCACCCAAAATATGCTTGCCTTTGTTCACATAACTCTCATTGCCTTTCAACATTTTATTAACCCTTATATCAAACCATCTAGGGGGTTCACCAATATGCTTAGGATTATTTTCATATATTTTGATCTCTTTTCTATTTTTATCTTCAAACACCCACATGAGGTGTCTAAATTTTTTATGTGTAACCATTTCATCACCATCTTCAACCTCCATAGATCGATGTGGAGGTGACCTAGACATGAAATAGAAACAAAGCATGAAAACAATAGTCTTGAAAAGGATAACAATAATGGTGATATAAAAGATTAAGCTAGTATCAATCACTACATTGAGGGTTAGTAGTATAATAGGTACTATAAATAGTCAAAAAATATGGTTGATCAAATACTCGTAACCTGACTATAGAATCTACATTTTCCCTTTCTTCCAACTCTCTTCGATTTATTTAGATATCTCTCATACTTTTAATTAAAATTTTAATCTAATAAGTTGAGATACCATCTACCCCTTCTATGACATATGATAAAGGTCAAGATACCAACTACCCCCTCCACAACCTATGATAATGGAAATTAATGTGTAGGTTGTAGGAGGACAAACCTGTAGCATGAAAGTATAAACCCACCACAGGCTCACAAAATGACTTTGGATAAAATATCCCATAAATATTATAAATTAAATCAAAGTTATAAATCAATTATTTAAGCTAATGACAACTTATATGAGTCATAAAATAAACCTAATCTAATATCAATGTGGAACAAAATATCCAAACCAAACTGAAATTAATAGTAGAAATTTGATTCTCTGAAGAAAATATTAATGAATAGGGTACAAGGAAGACACACCAAAAATATCAAATGGAGTTGAAAGATAAACATGAATAGAAAATTCAAGGTAAGAGGTTTCATTTTTCACATTTAAAAAATATTAAGGTGGGTGATTAATGCAACACCCTTTCCAGAGTGACCTAGTAGACTAAAATCAAGAACAATAGAATTTTTTGAATTAATTTAATTTAGAAAAGGGTTAATAAAAATATCAAATGGATATAAAATCTAAAACTAAAAGATTATATATAAATTTAAAGGTAAAAATAATCACTAACAAACATTGGTTTTTCCTTAAGACTCTTTCTAACTATTTTTAGCAACTCAATTTTGAATCGACTTCATAGGTTGAAAAAAGAACTAAGGTTTAGGGTTTAGGGTGCAACACTAGAAATTCCTGGGAGGTCACCCATCCCATTAGTACCCCATTATAATTACACTTAATATCAATTTGCTCTATTGAAATGTCTATAAATATCTCCACATTCATCCTAAAAAAGCACAAAAAATGTCCAAAAAGGTACCAAAAACATCTCGACCATGTCTCCAAAATATTCTTGGGAACATCTTCAAAATATAAACAACATTGAGCTGCATCAAATGATTGATGCTACTGGTATGATCGATCATCTAATACATCTCGATGTGGTGTAGCTTTTGGAGACGTGCTTGGGATGTTTTAAGTGCCTTTATAGATAATTATAGTATTTTTCTAAGATGATTCTAGAGACATGATAGGGATAATTCTAGAAATTCTAGAGATGTGTTAGAGATGATTCTAAAATTATGAGCCCAGGAAGATATTAGAGATGTGCCTAGGATATTTTTGGTGCCTTGTTAGACATTTTTGAAAAATATTAATGAATAGAGTACAAGGAAAACTCACCAAATATATCAAACAAAGTTGAAAGACAACTAAAAAGGCTAAATGTGAATATGAATCTCAAGGTAAGAGGTTTCAATTTTCATATTTAAGAAATGTTAAGTTGAGTGATTAATGCAATACCTATTCTGGAGTGACCTCGTAGACTAAAATCATGAACAATAATTTTCTTAAAATAAATTTGATTTAGAAAAGGATAATTAAAAATAAAAAATAAACATAAAATATAAAACTAAAGGATTCTATACAAATTTAAAGGTAAAAGGAATCAACAACAAACTCTAGTTTCTCCTTAGGATTCTTCTAATTATTTTTGGCAACTCGATTTTGAATCGACTTCATAAGTTGAAAAAGAACTTAGGTTTAGGGTTTAGGGTGCAACACTAGGACTTCCCAGGAGGTCACCCATCCCATCACTACCCAAACATAAATACATTTAATATCACCTTACTCTACTAAGTTGCCACTGCATAAATAAAAAGAGGCATTCATGCCCTTTGTGAGACATGTCAAGTATGATTCTAAAATTATGAGTCTAGAAAGATTCTAGAGACGTTACTAAGACATTTACAATGCCTTTTCAAAAAAATTAGGTGCCTTTCTCAGATGATTAGGTGACATGTAATTTATCTTTGATTCCCAATGCAACTCAAGCTCACAATAATTGAAAAGTCTAGAATGGCATTGGAATCAGATGAATGGTGGCACAAATTAGGCACGTCTCCATAATCTTCTTGGGCATGTAGCTTCTGGTGTGATCATACCAATGTTAGTGCACTAGATCCCATTAGAACTTTATAGTTAAGTACACTTTGGTTGGGTTAATACTAGGATGGGTGACCTCTTGGGAAGTCTTGGTGTTGCACCCATTTTTCTCTTTTTATCAAGACATTGGGTGGTCCGTCTTGGAGGGAGTAATGACATAAACTACATGAAGATTTTAGAGATGTGCTCAGGATGTTTTAATATCTTTCTGGTTCTTTTTTGAAATGATTCTAAAAACATTTTTAGACATTTTTGATGCCTTTTTGGGATGTCTTTAGAATCATCTAGGAAAAGCATTGAAAATGTTTGAAAAATCACTAAAAACATCTTAAAAAATAAAACCAAAGTTTTAAATCAATTATTTAAGCTAAGGACAACACAGATGAGTCATAAAATAGACCTAATATAAAAGGTAATATTAATCATGATTAGGTTAGGGTAGAAATGGGATGGGTGACCTCTTCAGAAGTCCTGGTGTTGCAACTTTTTTTCCCTTGTAACTCATCTCCCATAACTCACATCATCTCATGTAGTGAAACTCGTGAATCTTAGCTCATGCACTAAACATTGATCCTGAAGGGAGCCACCATCACATAAATAAAAAGAGGCTTCTGTATCCTTCATGTTAGTCTATATCATTGATACCCCAAAATGGACCACCTAATGTCTTTATAAAAAGGTAAAAATGGGTGCAACACTAGGATTCCCTGTAAGGTCACCCATCCCAGTACTACCCTGACCAAAGCACACTTAACTATGGAATTATAATGGGTTATAGTGCACTAACACTGGTATTATCACCCTACAAGCTACATGCTCAAGAATATTCTAGAGACATACCCAAAACATACCATTGTTCATATGATTATGGTGCCTTTCTAGATTTTGTGGATGTTATGATCCCAAGTTACATTGGGAGTCCAAGTTGGAAAGGCACTAATTTTTTTTGAAAAGAAACCATAAACATCTTGGGCACATATTTGGAATATTTTGGGAAAGTAATTTCAAAATAATCCTTGACATGTCTCACAAAGGGTACGAGAGCCTCTTTTTATTTATGTAGTGGTGGTTGTTTCCTAGGAGAATCAGATTTCTATTGTTTATTTTAGTTTGATTTAGACATTTATTTTCATGTTGTTATTACATTAAATATATTTTATGACTCATATGAGTTGTCTTTAGCTTAAATAATTGATTACAACTTTAGTTTAATTTTTAATATTTTCAAAATATTTTATCCAAAGTCATTTTATGAACCCGTGGTGGGTTTGTGTTTTCATCAAGAAATGTCTGAAAAGGCATAAAAAATGTCCTAGACTCACAAAATAACTTTAGATAAAATATCCTATAAATATCAAATAAATAAATAAATAAATCAATTCTTTAAGCTAAGGACAACTTCTATGAGTCATAAAATAGACCCAATGTAATAACAATGTGAAAATAAATGTCTAAACTAAACTGAAATTAATAGTAGAAATCTGATTCTCCCATGAAATTAGCAATGAATAGAGTACAAGGACTCACCAAAAATATCAAATAGATTTTTAAAAAATATGAAAGGTTAAATATGCATATAAAACTCAAAGTAAGAGGTTTCAATTTTTATATTTAAGAAATGTTAAGCTGGGTGATTAATACAACACCCTTTTTAGAGCAATCTCACACACTAAAATCAGGAACAACAAAAAAAATTTAATAACAAAAATTTGAAACTAAAATATTCTATATAAATTTAAAGATAAAATGAATCATGAACAAACTTTGATTTTTCCTTAAGACTCTTCTAACTATTTTTGGCAATCCAATTTTGAATCGACTTCACAGGTTGAAAAAAATACCTAAGGTTTGGGGTTTAGAGTTTAGGGTGTAACATCAAGACTTCCTAGAAGGTCATCCATCCCAGTAATACACAAACCCAAGTGTTCTTAATATCACTTTACTCTACTGAGTTGTCATCACGTAAATAAAAAGAGGCTCCCGTACCTTTTATGAGACAGGCTAGGGATGATCTTAAAATTATGAGCCTAAAAAGATTCTAGAGATGTTCCCATGATTTTTATAATGCCTTTTAAGAAATTTTTAGTTCCTTTTTTGGATGATTAGGTGACACACAATTCATCTTAGACTCCCAATACAACTAGGGCTTGCAACATCTGAAAAGTCCAAAAAGGCACTAGAATCAAATGAATAGTGGCATGTCTCCAGAATATTATCAAACATGTAGCTTTCGGTGTGATCATATCAGTGTTAACACATTGGATCCCATTATAACTCCATAGTTAAGTGCACTTTGGTCAAGGTAATACTAGGATGGGTCACCTTTTTGGAAGTCCCAATGTTGCACCCATTTTTCCCTTTTTATCAGGACATTAAGAAATCGATCTTGGGGGGGAGCAATGACATAAAATAACACAAAGGGTATGGAAGCCTATTTTTATTTATGTGATGATGGCTCCCTTCAAGATCAATGTATTTCATGAGCTAAGCCTCACCATATTTTATGCACGAGCTAAGATTCATGAGTTGTGCTACACGAGATGATGTGTGTTGTGTGAGATGAGTTATGAGGGGAAAAAGGTGAAACACATGGACTTTTTGGGAGGTCACCCATCCTAGTAATACCCCAACCCAAGAGTTCTTAATATCACCTTAATCTACTTATAGGTGACATGAAATTCATCATGTGTAGATGCTCCTAATGTATCTTTACACAACTTATAGATTCACATTGAGAGAAATTCCTTGAGTTGTATTTCAAGTCTAAGTTGGCTGGCGACCCTAAGTTGCATCATGAATCGGGATAACACTAGGATGGGTGACCTCCCAATGAAAGCACAAACACACCACAGACTCACAAAATGACTTTGTATAAAATATCTCAGAAGTATTATTAATTAAATTAAAATTGTAAATCAATTATTTAATCTAAGGACAATTCATATGAGTTATAAAATAGACTTAATTTAATAATAACATGAAATGAAATGTATAAATCAAGCTGGAATTAACATTACAAATCTAATTATGTCAAAAAATTACTAATGAACATGGTACAAGAAGGACTCACAAAAAATATCAAATAGAGTTAAACGATAAATACAAAAGGTTAAAAGTGAATATGAAGCTCAAGGTAAGAGGTTTCAATTTTCATATTTAAGAAATGTTAAGATGGATGATTAATGTAACACCATTTTTTGGAGTGACCTCGCAGACTAAAATCATAACAATAATTTTTTTTGAATAAATTTGATTTAGAAAGGGGTCACTAAAAATAGCAAACAAACATAAAATCTGAAATTAAAAAATTCTATATAAATTTAAAGGTAAAAGGAATCACTAACAAACTCTGATTTTTCATTAAGACTCTTCTATTGATAACTCAATTTTAAATCAAATTTATAGGCCAAAAAAAGATGTAATATATCCACTAGAATCTACTTAAAATAATGTGATTTAAAAAAAAATAATCTACGTATTCCTTTATTAGATTTCACCTATGAGAATCTAATTGGTGATCCAAGTCTAACATACCAAACATGTTAACTTATAGAATAAACACGTAACATTTATTTGTCACTAATCACTATCATCTAATGAATCAAAACATAATTGAATATAGAAAGTAGTTATAGATGTCCAACCATGGATAATATAAATATAAAACCACTATTGTCAATATACAATGAGTAAATAATTACATCTAATCAGGGATAATGTTTCAATAATAATAAATACAATACAAGATACAAGGCTCTATAAAGTATGAGTTCCACGAATTCTAGTATCTATGGCAATCTCAAGTGCAGTCTCTAAATAAGTACTATTGTGGAAAGGAGAGCATTATCTGAGAATTTTTTAACACCAACCATGGACTATTGATCCCATGCCAATCCTCCATCAGAGAATGGCCTTCCCTTCACAGATGAGTAGATAGTGATAGTACATGATTCTAGAGAGATAAACTAGTACTCTTGTGTTATATGATTTCTAAGAACATAAAGTATACCATAACAAAATACATTCTAACATGATATTGAACAAACATTTAAATCATACACATGAAATGACAATATCTAACATTACTTTGGCCACAAATTTTAATAGTTATTGATCTCTAAGATCAATCAAATTCATAGACACCACTTGATTGGATTACCTTCATCTAGTATTGGTGATGCTAGTAAGCTAGTGAAGTTTGTTTCACTATTTACTTAGTACCAATAATATGAGGTTTGGTTAACATGAATATAACTAATAGATTCATATAGATTACTTCCTACTAGCAGGTATATAACATGCTAAACACAAGAATAATAAAAATGTATACATTTAGTCCATCAAACATATGAATGAATTTGTGCTATATTATTCATCACATAAATAATAATAAGCATAATAAGTACTATTTATACTAATAAGATATAATCTTTATATAAATTACAAATTTCTAATTTTTGTAAGTAAATATAAATACAATACATTCTATGACAATCAATAATATCACAATCCATCATTTTTATTTATACACTACTCAATTTTAACATCTAGTCATATTAAAAAAAGTCATAATTCTTACAATAATTTATTATTTCATTTAAATAAATTTATATTTTTTTAGTAGACTACATTCATATAATTATAGATTCCTGACCCTCAGGATTCTATAACTTATTTTTAGTATTTAATAATACTAAAGATATAAGCACACCTCTATTTGCTATATACAAGTACCTAAATCTTCATATTGATATTTTTCATATATACGAGCATCTATACACCCTAATTATATTCATGACATATACTGTATATAAGTACTCAAACAATATATAAATATTGTATATAGATGTCATTAGTCATTCTAGTCAATGTCTTCATATGATTTCAATCAATCATTATAACTATACATTCATGTTAATAGATTAAGTGTTATAATCAATAAACTGTCTATATACATATTCTACTCTTCTCAAACCAAATCGATATCAAACACTCATATGTTTTATACACATATTTAATCTTTCTAAATTTAGTTCACTTTATATCTTAAGTGTAAAACTAATTACTCAACCCAATAATTAACTACAATTCATATTCTCTAAAAGATACATATGTAAGATCCCAATAAATTGTTATTAATTTGTTACTAATACTTGTCAAATTCAGACTTTATGCACTAGATTTAATACACATCTATTTATAACATATGTTTCCAGACTAGCAATGCATATAGATTGTGATGGATATAAATAATGATGCACATAATACATGCTTCACTGTTTCTATATACATACATACATATATATATATATATATATATATATATATATATATATATATATATATATATATATATATATATATATATATATATCATTGTGTGTGTGTAATTTGAAAAGCAAAGAATGAAATATCTAAAAATAATATGTTATTTATAAAATTGTTATTTTTAGATATTCTGTTCTTTGCTTTACAAATTATATATATATATATATATATATATATATATATATATATATATATATATATATATATATGCAGTTCCTTCTTAAATATATATATCACTATATATAATAGTATATTTTTAAGGAATATCAAGAACCAAAAACATTTTTATAAATAACATAAGTTTGCCATAATACTCAGCTCACTATAATATATATAATATGCTATACACAATTGGTTGTATCAATAGAATTAATAAAAAAATTATATACTTATAATTAATGAAATAATTATTAAACATACATGTCGTCCCTTATATTACCTTATAAAGGAACATGTTTTATTATCAACTAAACTCAAACATAATTATTTGGTCTGAAGGATCAATGCATCGAAGCTCCAAAAAATCAGATCTACGACAACAATCAACTTAGAAATTACTATATTAGTTATGGACTTTGTAACCTCAAATTAGGCAATATGGTTTAGATAATGAAATTATGTGATATGGTTTGACTTATGATAATCAGATCGTTAAATCATATAATCATATATTTTCCCATGGATGAAATAACAATAATTTTAGTTTTTACTTACACATGTCATTGTTTTGGATATACTCTTTTTTTTATATATATTTATACATCGTTGTACCTACTCATGTAGTTCACTATACATTTTATATTGATTTGCTATACATTATATATATAGTTCACTTTAAATCTAGATCAGTTTGCTACATATCCTCATACCATGAAGTCCGTAAATCAACTGCACTTAGTCCACTCATAAATATATTCAATGTTCAAATATTAATAGTATACATAGTCCATACATTTATATAATGTCTCAGTTTGTAAATCAAGAACACACATAACTCATACACCTATAAAAGTACACAGACCATTCATATGTCTACACAAAATTTTCTAGATTTCACAAAATTAAAACAATGATGCCTACCTCACATGAACTCCCGCTTAGAATCATTCAATTTAGAGAAATATCCTTCCTTTACTCATCTTTTCCTTCTCCTCTACGCTCCACTATCCTCTCTCCTCTTCTCCAATTAGTGCTCTCTTTTTTTCTTTTTTCTAAATATATATTTTTCTTAATTTTTGTTTTATTTCCTAATTATAAAAATCAATACAATTGCTTTAATTATTTTATTTTTTGTATAAGGCTTTTCCATATATATATATATATATATATATATATATATATATATATATATATATATATATATATATATATCCAACTTTATAATAACAATTAACTCATTAATCATTAACTTAAAATTAACACTACGAACAATGTCTAGGTTTAGTTCATAGGTTAGTCTTACGATAACAATATAATTTTGTTACTTAGTATAGGTGACTGACATCATGACTTGATGATAATACAACAATTAAAAAGTTAATTATATTCTTTATAAAAAAATATTAAGTCAATACATATTATATCAAACATGATGGTTAGGCCATATGCGATAGTAACCGAATCACACAAATTTACGTTCAATCATGAATTATATAACATGACATAAACATACAGATACATCATACACTAAATTTACTTATAATATACACAATGCAATCACACATGATTTACTCCACATACAAGTATTAAACTAAACTAACACACACATATATAATTTTTTAAATGTAGATAACATAAAGAACGTACTAATGCTAACAATTCCAACTATGCATAAAATGAGTATCATCTAACATGGTTTGTACAAGGTTTATAGATGTTCCTCTATCATCTCCTAATACCTTCATCTACATCACCCTCTATGATGATGCTATCCCTCTATCATGCTCTGAGGGATGAATCTTTTCTACATCAAACTCATGACAAGAAGGTAGTTAACCCATAACATCATGATATGTATCATAAAATAATATTTTAATAACAAATCAACATGAGCATAACATAAGAATATACCATACAACTAAACTCATAGCAATGAAATCATGTAATTGAAATAACATATAACTGTCCCATAGCAACACATGAATTAAAGCTTAGTTGAATAATAATCAAATCAAATTATTAACCATAAAAATCCATAGATAATCAAGTAAATTTGTTTAGTGATAAATTAGGATGTAACATCCTTCCTCTCTAAAGCTTGTAATCATCCTGATGACACTTATTCAAACATTAGTTTTAAATTAGAAACATTATTTAGTAGAAAAAATAACGTAGTATGAAGCATCAAATCAAGAAAATAAATGTGAAAATCACCTGTAAAACTCATCATGATCCTCCACAGTAGCACTATCCTCAGAGTATTGGTCTTACAAGACTTTTCACTATGATATATCTATATTACGCAAATGAATTTTGTGAGTGTCAATTACTCTGATTGGTTCTACCATGACCACCCTAGGATCTAGAACCTACAAAGCATTTCAATCCAACACATGTTAAGGATCAGCTATATACTTTTTAAGATAAGAAACATGGAAGACATTATGCACTATAGCTAAAGATGGTGGCAATTCAAGCCTATACACTAAAAAATTGACCACTTCTAACACATCTAAGGGTCCCACATATCTTAGTGAAAGTTTCACTAACTTTCTGAATTTAATCGATCTCTTATGCAGATTAACCTATAAGAATACTTTATCACCTACTGAAAACTACCTATCTATTCTCTTTAGATCAGAACAACTCTTCTACATATCATTGTCCTCAACCAATCTCTGCCTAATTGATCTGACTTAATCTTCCATTTTTAAGAGCATCTTAGGTCCAAAGACTACCTTGTCTTCTAACATGTCTCAATTGATTGGTGTCTTACACCTTCTTCCATACAATGCTTTAAATGGTGCCTATTCAAACCTGATTGGTATGAGTTATTGCAATAATACTCAACCAATGGAAGATAATCTTCCCACTTGTATTGTTGATCCATGTAATACATACAAAGAATATTCTCTAGCATCTGATTAACTCACTCTATTTGACCATCAGTCTCTGGATGATAAGTAGTGCTAAAATTTAGTAGTGTACCCAAAGTTAAATTCAAAGTTACCTAAAATATATACATCATCTTTGGATCACTATCCAAAATGATCTCTAGGAATCCACATAATTGATACACTTCCTTTACAAACCACTTTATAAAATTAGGTGCATCATCTATCAAATTACGTGGCATAAAATGAGCCACTTTGTTTAGTTTGTCAACTACTACCAAGATTATGTCATGCCTATTTCATGACAAGAGTAACCCTTGGATAATTCCATGTTGGTCACCTTTCACTTCTATTCTGGTATGTCATGTAGATATAATAATCTAGTCAGATGCACATGTTTAGATTTCACTCACTGACATTTTAGACAATGTGACACAAAGTCTATTACATCTTTCTTGATTCCCTTCCATAAAAAAAGTGGTCTAAACTCTACCATGAACTTGGTTACTCCTAGATGTCTTAAATATAGAGAATTATGTAGTTCCTCTAACACTGTATTCCTTAGATTCTATCGATTTAGCACATACATCCTTCCATTATATCACAAAAGACCATCATTATCTAATATGAATCTTGTATACTTACAATTTTGAGCATTCACAGTTAACATTTTTTTGACCTAATCATAGAATTCATATCTTATTAAGAATTTGATCACTCAATCATTGAAAGTACCCCTGATAGTAGCCATGGTTACTATGTACCTCCTATGACTTAGAACATCAAATACTCTATATTATTTGCCTTTGATATAATTGATATCGAGGTCATTGTCAAATAAGAACTCTAACCAACATCTCTAATGAGCATTCATATTCATTTGGGTAAAGATGTACTTGAGTTCCAAATTATTCATCTTAATATCAAATGGTTTTCTCAACAAATAATGCCTCCAAACTTGTAAGGAATTCATAACTAGTACAAGTTCTAGGTCATGTGGGGCATAGTTCACCGCATAAGACTTCAGCTTCCTTGATTCTTAAGCTATCATTGCACCATTCTACATAAGGAATCCTCCAAGTCAATCCCCAGATGCATCTATGATCACCAAAAATTGACCATTGGGGTCAAAAATTGTTAACACTAGTGTTTAACTAAGCCTTCTTTTTAATTCTTAAAAAACTACTTCACACTTATCTGACCAGATAAAAATTTGGTTCTTTCATTGCAGAGAAGTAATTAAATTATCTATCTTAGAAAAAATTGAAACAAATTTCTTATAATAACCCACTAATCCCATGAAACTTCTTAACTCTTGAACATTATTTGGTGTTTTCCACTCCATAATAGATCTTATCTTTGCTGGATCTACTGAAATACCATCCACAAAGATAATATGTCTTAGTTATTAAACTTTCTCCTAAAAAAATATGCACTTAGATGTTGAATATGCTCATCTTCATTCTTAGAGTATATAATAATGTCATCAAGAAATACCAAAATAAAATGATCTAAATAATCTCTGAACACATTATTCATGAGATTCATGCATGTTACTAGAGCATTTATCAACTCAAATGGTAACACTGTGAACTCATAATGACCATAACGAGATCTAAATGTTGTCTTTAGAATATCCTCATCCCTTATCCTGAACTGATAATATCCTGCTCTATGGTCAATCTTAAAAAAGACTATTTCCCCTCGCATATGATTAAAAATATCATCTATACGAGGTAGCAAATACCTATTTTTGATAGTTGCCTTATTCAACATTCTATAGTCTATGCAAAGCCAAAGAATACTATCCTTCTTCTTGGTAAAGACAAATGGTGCACCCCATGGTGATACAATTGGTATAATTAACCCCTTTGACAATAATTTTTGGAGTTAATCTTTTAATTCAACTAGTTCAATGGTTGTCATCTTGTATGGTGCCTTAGATTGTGGTTCTGATCTAAGTATGATATTGATAGAGAAATCAAACTCATGTTTAGGAGGCAATCCTAGTGATTCCTTCAAAAACACATCTTAAAAATTCTAAAGGAATGGATAATCTTCAAGGGATGGTTCTTTACATTCCTCCATTTCATTTATCTTGATGATAAATGTTTGGCACCCTTTTCCTTAAGCCTTATTGACTTTCATTACATAAATTTGCTTAAGCCTCAACTCTATCTTCTTGCTTTGAAGTTGTGTTTTATTTCAAAAATCATCTAGACACTCAACCTTCTTCAGGTAGCAGTGAACCTTGGCCTTATGCTTCACAAACCAGTTAACTCCTAGGATCCCATCATATGACTCTAGTGGTGATAAATAAAGATTCACTATTATTATGAATCTGTGCAACCTAATCTCTACTTTAACTAAACACTTATCAACTTTGAATTTTGAATCATTCCCATATTGTATCAACAATGCATTTTCCATTACTCCAACTCTTGTAGATAAAATATTTAGAATTTTAGGAGTTATAAAATATTTTGTAGCCCTTATATCTATCAAAATAAAAATTGGATGTTCAAACAAAATACTTGATAGTTCTATGGGTGAAGCTTGGAATTTGACTTATTGATTACCAACTATTGCATGAATACATTGTTGAAACATTCCTTGTTGAGAAATATTTTCTTTGTTCTTTAACTTATCTTGGGTGCAATCACAATCATAATGGTCACCTTCACAAATAAAACAACCTTTAGGTGGCCCCTTCCTATCAGACTATTGGTTTCCTTTTAAACTACCTTTGAATCTATTGCCCAATTTTTTACTTGAACTATTGTTGAATCTAGCATTCTGATTTTTGAATAAAATCTTAGTCTCCACTCCTCTACTTTTTATTCTTATTTTTGAATGTTGGTTTAGAACTTACAAATTTTTACTTAAACTTGTCCCTAGCTTGAGCAAAGAGATTTCAAGTTTTATTCTTTCTTGACCACCTTCTCAAAGACTTGGTCCATGGTAGATGGTCCATAAACATCCACCTCTCCACCAATTTAGAGTTTTAATCCCATTATGAACTTCCTAATTATGAACTTTTTATCTGCCTGATATTGAGGTACATGCTTTAAAATTTTAGTAAACTTATCCCAATACTCATTCATTAATAAGTCTCCTTAATTTAGATTCTATAAATTTATAAGTTTTTGGTCAATGTATAATTATGAAAGCCACCATGATCTGAAAAACATCATAAACTGCTCCCATGTAGTGGTAGTCGAGTTGAGATTCATGGCCAACTTTTTGTTGGCCAACCATGTAGTTGTTTCACCAGCCAACTAGTATGTTCCCCAAAATACTTTAGTGACTTAGAGTAGTTTCAAATATCAAAATACTTATCCATATTATTAAACCACGCTTGAGCTCTATCACTCAAAATAGTTCCATCAAACTTAGGTGAATTCACCTTTTTCATATCTCTATCTAACTATGTAGCTACCTATGCTCTCATATCCTGAGGGTTTTCCTACTTAGTGGGATGTTCTTCAAGTACATCCTGATGTACTTCCTCTTCATGGCTATGAACTCCCTATTCTACAACTAAAATTTGGTCCCCGATCTCAATCATGGCTATAAGAATCTGATCAAACATTGTTGTTTACTTAGTGACAAATAGATTAAGATCAAATAAAGGGTTATTATCATTGACATTTGAAGGACCCTCACCAGATACTCTAGATTTCACCAATCTCTTTTTTGATAAATAAAGGATACAAAAATGTTAGTGGACTTATTAAATCATAGAGTTTGAGTCGTAGCTCTGATACCACCTGTAACATCTCCACTAAAATCTACTTAAAATAATATGATTTTTTAAATTAATCTACGTATTTTTTTTATTATATTTCACCATGATAATATAATTTGTGATCTAAGTCTAACATACCAAGCATGTTAACTTATAAAATAAACATGTAACATTCATCTGACATTGATCACTATCATCTGATGAATCAAAATATAAATGAATATAGAAAGTAATTATATATATCCATCTATGACTAGTACAAAATACAACCATTATTGTCAATATATAATGAGTAAATAATTACATCTCATCAGACATAATATTTCAATAATAATAAATATAATACAAGATATAAGATACAAGGCTCCATAGAGCATGAGTTCTCCAAACTCTAGTATCTATGGTAATCTCAAGTGTAGTCTCTATATAATTACTGTTGTGGAAAGGGAGAGAATCATCCAAGCAATTTTTCACACCAACTATAAACTATAAATATTTCACACATTTTCCCATCAAAGAATGTCCCTCCCATCATGGATGAGTAGATAGTAATGGTGCAGAAATCCAGAAAGACAAGGTAGTACCCATGTGTTGTATGATTTCTAAGAATATGAAGTGTACCATAAATAAATACATTCTAACATGATATTGTATAAACATGTAAATCATATATATGAAATGATAATATATAATTGATAGTACTTTAGTCAAAATTTTCAATAGTTATTGATCTCTAGGATCAGTCAAATTCATATACACTACTTGATTAGATTACCTTCATATGGCATTGTTGATGCTAGTAAGCTAGTGAAGTCTATCTAACTAATTACTTAGTACCAGTAATATGAGATTTGGGTAACATGACTATAAGAAATATATTCATATAAATTGCATTCTACTAGTAGGTATAAAATATGTTAAACACAAGAATAATCAAAATATATACATTTAGTCCATCAAATGTATGAATGAATCTTCACTATATTATTTATCACATAAATAATAATAAGCATAACAAGTACTATTTATACCAATTAGGTATCATATATATATATATATATATATATATATAGATTGCAAATTTCTAATTTTTGTAAGTAGATATAAATAAAGTACATCATATGACAAGAAATAATATCATAGTCCATCATTTTCATGTATACACTACTCAATTTCAATAGCCATTCATATTAAATAAAGTCATAATTCTTACGAAAACATAATCTTTCATTTAAAAAACTTGTTATATTTTTAGTAAACTGTGTTCATATAATAATAGAATCCCAACCCTTAGGATTTTATAGC